>CM076407.1:25401607-26601607 GCA_038363315.1 Mugilogobius chulae
AACAAGTGAAGCACCCTAAAATACAAATGGTGATTGCAGCATTTTCTACAATGGTTCTACATTATATAAAAAAAAAAAAAAAAAAAAGTAAATAGTACATTTATTTTAAATCAGCAGATTGTACTATTCTACAAAGTGAAAAGTGATACACTTACTTACATATTCTTAAGCACTAGCATATACACCAACTCCTTCTAGACTAACAAATATTAGAGACATAGAGTTTTTGCGTCTCCAGTCTAAGTCATGTACCTATTTGCTGGATTGTATTTCAAATAAAACACCAATCACTAAAAGAGTTCAGATGGGCAGGCTTTCCCCATATCCTATAATTATTCTCTAAATATGTTGCCGGCAATACTGTTACCACATCACAGCCACAACTAAGCATTAGATAACAAAACAAGCCTACAAAACAACATGGGAACTGGCTAAATGATCTTCCCTTGTGTCTCTTCAACGTGTTTGTAGCTCCAGGTATCGGAGAAGAGTTGGAACAGAGGAAATGGACCATAAAATCTTTGTCAACATATTAACTATTCTATTCCACTTTATGTCTACGATTCAGATTAGTCTTTGCATCATCTTATGATAATCTGTCATTCCATCTCTTTTCAGTACATTCCCCTAAACAAACTGTTACCGCACAGCTCACTCCTTAAATCGTTAGGATCGACGAAGGACCCTACCTAAAGCGGATCATATTGTAAGCACTGTAACCAGCACTGGCGTATGTAAAAGGAAGGTCTTTGAACTGTTACTGACAAGTATGTGGATGTAGCTGCTGCAATAATATAAAACTTACTAAGGAGAACATAAAATGAACCGCTTTATTTTGACCTTCACTGTCAAAAGGAGAAGAGTAAGCTATAGGTGCAAATCACAATAAAACGTTGCATTCCAACCCAAAAAACACTGAGAACTACACAATTAGACTAGATTAGATTAAATTAGATTTAGATTACAAAAAAAAAAAAAATATGCACCCATCCACATGTCAAACCATTAAAAAAAGAACATGTAAAAAACACTACATTCACTGAAATTTACAGTAAGTTATTTTTATTTATTTTTATTAGAATAAAAACAGGTTTAAAAGTAATTTCTGTATCGGGAGGGGCACACCTGTACTCAGTCTGCACTCAAGTTCAGCTGTGGCTGCTGGTTCCTGAAGGATAGCTACATTTACCGCTACTACCTTGTGGTGCTGTTGCTGTCATGCCTTTGATGAAGTTCTTCTAGCACTTTAATGATAAGAAAAAATGTGGTGACTGCACCAAAGCTGGCGTGCATGTTTCATTAGCTGAACTCAAGTTGCTGTATTACAGCAACTCTTTTATAAAATATTTTTTTATTTTTTATTTTACTTTGCACTGCTCATTTGCTGAGACAAACCATCCAACCTCACAGGAATGCATACCAAGATACTGATTAGACAGCATGAACAGGTGTGGCCTAGGCTGAATGTTCATCTCGAAATACATTTCAGAAAATGTAGCAGTGCATTCAACAGGATGCACTGATCAGTACTGTTCTGGTTCAGGGTAATTACAAAGAAGTTTGTAATCTTTCTTACTTTTAAAAGGTGCCACAGGAGAGATAATATATGATCTAAGTCCACGTGGATAGTCACTAATCCCAGGCATTATACAAACAATGCTATGCTAAGTACAAATCTGCAGGTTAAGACGGTGGTACCTAAATAGCTCAATTCCCACAGGCCATGCTAAAGGACAGTTTACATTTCTTCTGTACACAGGCTTTGATATGTTACGGCTAAGGAGCTAAGCTAGGCCTGATAATCCACTCATCTGATGCATTACGCCTGTTCACAAATCAAACCTCGAATGCGGCCGGAGAAAATCCACAGACTAATCCTGGACTTGCATTTATTAAACAGCCATGGACAGTCAAAAGAGGGTTCACAGTACCATTGGCTTTGCTAGCTAATAACAATGTTAATCAATACGGCCCTAAAGAGCGTTTTAGTGCCTGCTGCTGCGCTCATTTGTCAAAATAAAAACCCTGCGGACCCTCGGGACTAATCAAACAGGATCACAGAGCAGGGAAACTGTAGGCTGTAACAGAGAAGAGTCAGACAGTCAGAGGGAGGGCTTAAGGAGGAGGAGGGGCCTGAGGGGCAACAGGCTTTCAGCACATCTTACTGCAGATTCCGATTACGTCGCAATGAAAAGGGCTTCATTGTCATTCTGTTGGCTGAGCTGCTGAGAGTGTGATTAAGAATCAGTGAAAAATATATAGTTGGAGCAAGAGGTAAAGACAACGTTATTATCACTTTATAGTGAGCTTGGTTAAATTATATTGGAGGCATGTGAGTATGCATCTTCTTGTGGAGGTTCATCAATCACACAAGACGCTGATAGGCAGCTTGAATAATACACAGGTGGCCGTAGGCTGGCCCTCTATAAAAGGAAACTAAGAAATGATCAGGCTTAGCACATGCACAAAAGCACAGATGTAGCAAAAGTTGAAGAATCATGTAAAGCCATTTTGCATCATGCAAGAAATACATTACCATGCATGTCTGGAGCTGTTGCCCTGTACTAATTATTTTCTTTATCATAAACAGTCTGGTGTTTCTGGATGTACTAGTGATGTGTTAAAAGTCGGTGTAATCACTTCTTTGTTCAGGATGTAGAAAGGGTTTAAAGTTGTCATCTGGACCAAGATTTAGATATCTTAACCTTCTAAAACTTGGTTCAGATGACAACTTTCTACCATTTTGTTAGAATAATTGAAGTGACCACCAAATTAACAACGTTTCTTACAGTATTGCAGGACTGTTCACATACTGTATAGTGTTGAAACTTGACATTTTTTTGATTTCATCTAGACTTCATGCAACTTTTTGACAAAGACCATTTGTTTCTCCAGTTTGTCTTCTCTGTCTGTGAAAGGCAAGCAGTTGGAAGTAAATAATATTCTGAAATGCTGAAAAGTGGAATTCCTCTTAGCTGTGCATACATTAAAACAACACTGAGATTAAAAGCACTTACACAGCACCATTTATAACCACAACTCTGTTTGCCTCTGTAGGAGAAAGATGAAGAAGCCTTCAGTGCAAAACTCTTCTGTCTGTAGCAGAGATCTTGATGGACAAATGCCGTTTTCATAAGAGCAGTCCCTGCCTGCTGCTGCTGCCTGTCGCCTAGCAACAGAGAGCTGGCGGGGAAATTTCTCTCTTTTCCCCTCCTTACTGATGAGAGATTTCAACCCGCCAGCTCTCTGTTGCAGGCCGACATGGCAGCAGCAGGCAGGCAGCGGACTGCTCTTATGAAAACGGCATTTGTCCATCAAGATCTCTGCTACAGACAGAAGAGTTTTGCACTGAAGGCTTCTTCATCTTTCCATTACAGAGGCAAACAGAGTTGTGGTTATAAATGGTGCTGTGTAAGTGCTTTTAATCTCAGTGTTGTTTTAATGTATGCACAGCTAAGAGGAATTCCACTTTTCAGCATTTAGTCAAATATTATTTACTTCCAACTGCTTGCCTTTCACAGACAGAGAAGACAAACTGGAGAAACAAATGGTCTTTTGTCAAAAAGTTGCATGAAGTAAGTCTAGATGAAATAAAAAAAATGTCAAGTTTCAACACTATACAGTATGTGAACAGTCCTGCAATACTGTAAGAAACGTTGTTAATTTGGTGGTCACTTCAGTTATTCTAAACAAAATAGTAGAAAGTTGTCATCTGAACCAAGTTTTAGAAGGTCAAGATATCTAAATCTTGGTCCAGATGACAACTTTTAAACCCTTTCTACATCCTGAACAAAGAAGTGATTACACCGACTTTTAACACATCACTAGTACATCCAGAAACACCAGACTGTTTATGATAAAGGAAAATAATTAGTACAGGGCAACAGCTCCAGACATGCAATGGTAATGTATTTCTTGCATGATGCAAAAATGGCTTTACATGATTCTTCAACTTTTGCTACATCTGTGCCTTTGTGCATGTGCTAAGCCTGATCATTCTTAGTTTCCTTTTATAGAGGCCAGCCTACGGCCACCTGTGTTTATTCAAGCTGCCTAATCAGCGTCTTGTGTGATTGGATGAACCTCCACAAGAAGATCCATACTCACATGCCTCCAATATAAATTTAACCAAGCTCACCTATAAAGTGATAATAAGTTGTCTTTACCTCTTGCTCCAACTTATATATTTTTCACCTGATTCTTAATCACACTCTCAGCAGCTCAGCGCCAACAGAATGACAATGAGCCCTTTTCATTGCGACGTAATCGGAATCTGCAGTAAGATGTGCTGAAAGCCTGTTGCCCCTCAGGCCCCTCCCCTCTCCTTAAGCCCTCCCTCTGACTGTCTGACTCTTCTCGTGTTACCAGCCTACAGTTTCCCTGCTCTGTGATCCTGTTTGATTAGTCCCGAGGGTCCGCAGGGTTTTATTTTGACAAATGAGCGCAGCAGCAGGCACTAAAACGCTCTTAGGGCCGTATTGATTAACATTGGTTATTAGCTAGCAAAAGCCAATGGTACTGTGAACCCTCTTTTGACTGTCCATGGCCTGTTTAATAAATGCAAGTCCAGGATTAGTCTTGTGGATTTTCTCCCGGCCGCATTCGAGGTTTGACTTTGATGCAACAGGCGTAATGCATCCAGATGAGTGGATTATCAGGCCTAGCTTAGCTCTTAGCCGTAACATATCCAAAGCCTGTGTACAGAAGAAATGTAAACTGTCTTTAGCATGGCCTGTGGGAATTGAGCTATTTAGGTACCACCGTCTAACCTGCAGATTTGTACTTAGCATAGCATTGTTTGTATAATGCTGGGATTAGTGACTATCCACGTGGACTTAGATCATATATTATCTCTCCTGTGGCACCTTTTAAAAAAGTAAAGAAAAGATTTACAAACTTCTTTGTAATTACCCTGAACCAGAACAGTACTGAATCAGTGCATCCTGTTGAATGCACTGCTACATTTTCTGAAATGTATTTCGAGATGAACATTCAGCCTAGGCACACCTGTTCATGCTGTCTAATCAGTATCTTGGTATGTCATTCCTGTGAGGTTGGATGGTTTGTCTCAGCAAATGAGCAGTGCAAAGTAAAATAAAAATATAAAAAATATTTTATAAAAGAGTTGCTGTAATAACAGCAACTTGAGTTCAGCTAATGAAAACATTGCACGGCCCAGCTTTGGTGCAGTCACTCCACATTTTTCTTATCATTAAAAGTGCTAGAAGAACTTCATCAAAGGCAGTGACAGCAACAGCACCACAAGAGTAGCAGGTAAAATGTGAGCTATCCTTCAGGAACACAGCAGCCACAGCTGAACTGAGTGCAGACTGAGTACAGGGTAAGCCCCTCCCCATAGCAGAAATTTACTTTTAAACCTGTTTTATTCTAATAAAAAATAAATAAAAAATAAACTTACTGTAAATTTCAGTGAATGTAGTGTTTTTACATGTCTTTTTTTTAATGGTTTTGACATGTGGATGGGTGCATATTTTTTTTTTTTTGTATCTAATCTAATTTAATCTAATCTAGTCTAATGTGTAGTTCCAGTGTTTTTTGGGTTTGGAAATGCAACGTTTTTATTGTGATTTGCACCTATAGCTTACTCTTCCTTTTGACAGTGAAGGTCAAAATAAAGCGGTACATTTTATGTTCTCCTTAGTACAGTTTCTATATTATTGCAGCAGCTACATCCACATACTGTCAGTAAGCCAGTTCAAAGACCTTCCTTTATCGCCAGTCTTGAGTTAAGTGCCTTACCAATAATCCCTTTAAGGTAGGTCTCTCGATCCTAAAGATTTAAGGAGTGAGCTGTGCGGTAACAGTTAGGGATGAACTGAAAAGAGATGGAACTGACAGATTACATAATGATGCAAAGAACTCAATCTGAATCGTAGACATAAAGTGAACAGAATAGTTAATATGTTGACAAAGATTTATGGTCATTCCTCTGTTCCAACTCTTCTCCAGATCCTGAGCTACAAACACGTTGAAAGAGACACAGCGGAAGAATCATTTAGCCAGTTTCCCATGTGTTTTTGTAACTTGTTTTGTTATCTAATGCTTAGCTTGTGGCTGTGATTGGTAACAGATATTTGCCGGCAACAATATTTAGAAATGAAATATAGGAAGTAATGGAAAGCCTGCACATCTGAACTCTTTTAGTGATTGGGTTGTTTATTTGAAATACAATCCAGCAAATAAGGGACATGAAACTTTAGACTGGAGAATCCAAACTGATATGTCTCTAATATTTGTTAGTCTAGAATGAGTTGGTGTATATGCTAGTCTTAAGGAATATGTAAGTAATTAACTTTTCACTTTAGTAAGAATAATAACAATCTGCTGATCTAAAATAATTGTACTTATATAATGTAGAACCATGTAGAAAATGCTGCATCACCCATTGTATTTTAGGGTCGCTTCACTTGTTCCTAAAGCTAAAACTTCTCTACTGACTTGTCCTTGGCATTTACACCAATCAAGCGGAAAATGCACAATGCTTACTCAGTTTTGTATCACTTCCTATGAGCGCTGAAGTCAACCCCGTCTCCCTAACGCACCATGACAACATTTTTTTTTTAACTTTTCAGCTGAATTTCTTCTGTTTATTCAAGCTCCCGGTGCAATGCTGTGGGTCAAATTGCTGACTCTGGAGAGGTAGTTTTCTCTCTCTCTCTCTATTCCCACACGTACAAACCACCCTTCATTATCTTGCGCCAACCTCAAGCAAAAGGCAATCCCGCAATCCATCCTTCCGGCTCCCCCAATCCCACCCAGGGACCCGGACAGATTGCAACACAAACAAACACGAAGCCCAAGTTATTCCCTGTCTGATAGAGTATGCCATGTTCACAGATATACTTTGATTTGCAGTCAGAACGCCCCATTCTATCCGCCAGCGCACTTCGTTACACTTGACATAGCGGACTAGGTCTAATGTTCTTCCCAAGGCGCTGACCTTTTCTCTAAACACTCCAATTGGTTTACGAGATTCCGTCTTGCATAATTAGGCCGTTCCATTGTGGTGTCCGAAAAAGCGCCGTCTATTTCTGACAATGGGGAATAATACGCCATAGGTCAGATAGCTCATTTAGGAGCTAATTTGGTGAAGCTAATTTTGTCGACGCTGGGACATGTTATTTTTGTTTGTTGGTGGTAATTGTTTTGAGATTAACTAATAGACCTAAATAGCAATGATTCTGCAAGGACAATATAACAAATAATGAGTTTCACAGTGCATGTAAGTTCTGACTTGACATTGCAACCCTAAAAAAGTTAAAAAGAAAAGCCGGAATGGAATCTTATTTAACACTAAGGCTAGAAAGTTTTGATGTTGTACTGTCTCTAACAACACCATTTTTTGGTAATGGTATCTGAATGATTTTTGTTCTTTATTTATGTATTTACTGTTGTTTAAAAAGACAAAGCAAAAATGTGCATTAATCAAAGTAAAAAATGTGCTGTTTTGTTATCATTTTCTTGAGTTTTGGGAGATATAACGGTATCAGCTGACAAAAAAAAAACTAAACTAAAAAAAACATATTTGGTGACAAAATTTTGAATTGTCTAATTTGAAGAAAAAAAAAAAAAAGAAAATAGACAAACACAGCAAAGTGAAACTGGAGAGGACCACCCAAGTGCAGCCAATCAGGGCGCAGCATTTGGCTCCTGAGTAGAACTGAGTTTCTTTATTATTCAATTCAGACAGTACTCAGAGGTCTAATGTTTTTCACAAAGTGCTGCATTTATTATATACCTTTTAGTGGAAAGCACAAAGGTTATTAATTTATAACAAAAAAAAAAGTTAGCTACCCCACTTTAAGCAAAAACATGGCTGCATATTTATATAGTAATACCACACATTATTTCATATCCAAGTGTTGTGATATATTTGTTAGCTGTGCTACAGCATACATCTGTTACCAACACAGCATAGGCCAAAGATCGACAATTTATATTGACCAGCCCTAGTTTTGGCTTCAATTTTTTGGGTACCATATTGCAATCTTTTGTTGATACTCACAGTACATAGCTTTGTACTTGTACATAATCACATCTAGACGTATGCATACTTGCATACGTCTAGATCTTCTTGTCTCTTCTATGAGATGTTTTTGCAACCAGTTTTGCTAGAATTATAGCGAACTGGACTGCACTGACTGGTGGTCCACGTTATGTTTTTATTCATAAAGATATTTTGTTTTGCTAACCATTATGTCTCTGTGGGATCAATTAGGTTTCACCTAGGGCTGGGCGATATTGACAAAAATGGATATCTTGATAATATTTTGCCACATCTCGATTACGATATTCAGACGATATTGTCTCAAATCAACTGAGAAATGTTCAAACACATATTTAAATGTATAAGTTGAAGCGAAATGGTCAGAAAATTAAGCTGCAGTGTAGCCGTAATAAGTGCTATGTAAGCAATTAATTAAACTAATCAAGTATTAATTAATTAATTAATTAAACTAATTGTCTACTGGCATCAGCTCATATTATAAATAAGTAATTCTTACGTCTGTGCTAGTGCTAACACTGAAGTGACTTGAATTACCAAAAATCTGAAGATTAGAATTCAAACGTCTCATTGACCTCTTTTTTAACCAATTACACAAAACACAAACTAGAAATGTCTTTTACTGTGTGATTTATTTACCAAACTGAGTATTCGTTGGAATTCAACATTAAAGAATCTTACATTCAATTACTGTTTGCAGAAGAAGATTAACACTTGTGTTAATGGGGTATCTCAGATATGATTTGGAAAAGACTAATGCTTAACTATTCTTAAAGTTGTCTAAATTCACCACTCTTGCTGGTCAAGCTCTGAGCCCAGGATGGTACCGCTGGTCTTACTCTGATGGACCCTTAGATGAGGCTGTGCAGGTCCACGTGGAGTGGTGGTACAGGATTCAGGCCCCGGAACCACAGGATGGCACAGGATCCGCTCGGCTGGAGGTCTCCTACAGCAGGCCCCAGGACAGCAGCGTGGAGGGAGCGAGGTCACAGGGTCACCGCAGCTGCAGGGAGAGCAGGCCAGTGGCAGGAGGGTGATGTGGGAGAGCGGGCCAGTTGTGTCAGCCCGGCTGCAGAATTTAATCCAAATGTCGATGCGCGTGCTCTAGACTTGTGAAGAAAAATAGGCAATAAGTGAATACTGCCTTTCCGACTCTTGTGTCCAGCACAAAGTCTTTGGTGGCGTCCAAAAGGAGGAAGTAGAACAAAATTCGTTTGAGGGAGAGTTTTCTGTTGCAGTTTAGGCAACGGCGCAAACTTCAAAGTTAACTGAAGAGCAATTTCTGGAAGTTTCGGAAAACTTCTTAACAGCTTCTTAACTGCTTAGAGTTCTGCTCTGCTTAGCAGAAATTCTGCATTGCTGGAAAATCTTAATTCTGTGTTGCTTCCTCAAAACTTCTTAAAACTTCAAACTTCAAAACTTTCTGAGAGAGCAAGGAGCGGCTCCTTTTTCCTCTAAACCAAAGAGGGAGGAGAGTGGGCGTGACTAGTTTTTTGTCTTTTCTTCCATTGGCTGCTCAGGAGAAATCTGAGACTTCCCCAAACTCAAGAGTTAACATTACAAAAATCGACTTGCAATATTAATACATATCAACAACTTTCACAGATTCTGTTAATGTTACTTTAAAGGTGATGCAAGAGTCCTTAAATGAATGTAAATGAATGAATGAATTCCAAGGTGAAGAAATATGTCAGGCATAAACATTAACATTATGTTCACATTACAGCGATGTTCAAGAGAGAATATATGTTGATTTACACAATATTACAACATTTATGTTCACATTGCATTGTCCATTGCATTTTAAGTGAGAGGAGAAGGCTCCTCTTGTCCTGGTAGGGATGACATTCCACAAGTATCAGTTGGAAGACACTGATTAGTCAACCAGGAACCAATCTGGTTTATTGCTGTTGATTCAGATGGCCAAGGCAGGAAGCAGTGTTTGATCATCATTAACCCTGTCTCTTCAGAAGGGGGATTTTGGGGATATAGACAAAGCAGGCTTGTTTTGGTTAATGGTTAATTTTGGCAGTGATTGATGTATATCCTGGCTTGAGGTTACTCTTTAGGGCCAGCCATCTGGCTTTCCTTCTGAGGTCAGTTTGAGGGCTTGGACTTAGAGTGAACTCCACAGTTCACAAATGAACGTATGAATATGAATAATCCATTTTTATCAGTTCAGGATGCTACATATCCCCCTCTCCATCAGGCTTAGTCCATATAAAATAAGTTTGATGGCAGTGTAGACGTGTCCTGAACTGGTCCGGCGTGGTCGCAGAGCTGATTTGACCTGAGTGACCTGAGTGATGCTAACCTAGGTGAAACTCGGGCCTGGATGCTAGGACCTATATGAGTAAGGATGGTTGGCCTATGTATAAAATTTGTTGCCCTATGGTTTTCATGAGCATGTTATTTTAATCTGGCTCAGAACATGGTCTATAAATCACACAAGTTCTATGAATGACGTATATATATATATATATATATTTCCACCAACTGAGGTTACACAAGTGGTGGCAGACCTTGCACTTAAGCCCTGTGTTTTAGGTTGTAACTACAGTATGGTTAGTTGTAGTTCACAAGGGCAGAGTGCATAACTCAAAACTAGAAAGAAATGACGGTAATAAAAAAATTTTGGAAAACTAAATAAAATTAAACAAAAGTACACGTACTCTTATTGCTTGAGCTGCATTTCTTTCCTAAATTTTTGTATGCCGAAAGATCTCTGTGTTTATCTAAAAAGAGAAAAAATTGGGAGGTTATACATTTATGGAAAAAAAAAAATAAAAAAATTTTGAATCAAAAGGAAAATTTGGAAATTTGGTTTGTCTTCTCCTTGTAAAAGTGCAGTTTGAGCACCGAGGGTGGAAAGGAGAAAACCTTAAAAATTTCGAGAACAAAGCACCATAAAAATAACAACAATGTTGTCAAAAAAAAAAAATTTGAAAGAGAAATAAAAATTCTTGGGACGCTGATGTACAGCGCATGTCTATAATTTTGTTACAAGCAGCAGTCATGGCTGGGCTCTTGCTACCTGTGGTCAAACCTAGACGTCACCAATGCTGTCCGACAGATGATTTACCTGGACTGAGACAGTGAATGTTTTTCATGGCAGCGCACATCTGTAGGTTGAGAGACAAATACACAACACAAAGCCTTGTTTAAGCATTTTCTTTTAGTGATGTTTCCTATTTTAGTTGGCCTAGATAAGATTCACACGAAGTGCTATTTTATTGAGAGCTTAACTTTAGTAAATATAACCAGATCTTTAACACATTTAAAGGCTGTTTAAGGTCTTATTTTGAGTTTACCTGAATCTTGGCTATATTGTCACAGTTGTACAAATCAAGAAAATAGTCAAAGGGAGAAAAAATATCATAGACTCAACTTTTAGAAGGTCATGTATTTTCAAAAGCATATGTGCCACATTTGAAAAACAGCTGTCTGGATGTTTTGTAAATTCAGACGCTTAGGCGGGTGGCCTTTAGGAAAAGGTAGTGGAATTTTAGTGGTCCATCTCTAACCAGTTGGTTCAAATCTGTTTAGATTTTGATATAGGACGTCGATGTTTTCGGCTTGTCCCATGGTCTTTTGTAAGTTTTAATTTGGTTAGAGTGAATCATCTTTGGTCCTGATTCTCTGCGTTCTTTTGTAATCTTTGTCTGATACACCACTGGAGGCAGTGTTTTCAAAGTGTCATAAGGCTTGGACCACTTTGGCATCAACTTCTGAGTCAGTTTTGTTGGCTCAGCTTTAGGTTGTCCTTTCGAATGAACAGAACTGTGCTGCATTTTGTTGTGAGTTTCAAACTTGGTCTGCTCTGCCCTTTGGCTGTAGGCTGTAGTTTGAATGCCTTTGTGGCATGTGGTGGGCGTGTCATGTGCAGTCTGACCCCCTCTTAGTTTTTGGGGCACCCCGAAAGCAGGTGAGGGAAGTGCTTCAAAAACACATGAACATGAGCCATGATGCGCCTTCAGATCACTGGGGCTGGGGCAGCTGGGGGTGGGGTACAGTTATTCTGACAGGCAGATAGGGTGGGTAGGGTGGGCCGAAAAACAACTGCTTTCCTTTGGCTTGGGTGTTTTGTAAAATGACCCCCTCTTTGACTTGTGTCACTGCCTCTTTGGCTAGTGGCACCCCCTCTTTCAGCTTTGGCCTGTGGGGATGTTTTTAGCAGTGTGGAGGTACACAGAGCCGTTACTCTGGGTGTCAGAGTATCAACTTTTGGGCCTGATTCTGATAGAATCGTGTCAGGGCAATAGGTCAGCTTCTCTGCATCTGTCTGAGCTTCAAGGACGTGACATTGAGCTGTCGCAGGTGCTAAGCGCATGGGCAGAGGCCTGCGGACTTGTGCAAAGATTGTCTTTTGTTTGTAGTCAATTAGAGGCTCAAAGCGCTTTAAAAGGTCCTGTCCCAGCAGTAATGGGACGGAGCTTATAGGCGATATGTGTACTGGATGCTTATATGCAGAGAACCAACAGTATTTGAATTAGAGCTACTTGCCTGAGTGTTGTATTGGCTTGAGATAGGCTGCGAACCTCTAAGTGGTAGGGCCGTGCCTCAAGGACTCGGTGTGTACCTCGCATCATATTTTGCAATGAGCTGAATAGCTCGCTTGAGATCAAAGTAATGTCAGCTGCTGTGTCTAATAAAGCGTCATGGACCAGTTGGTCCTCTAAAACGACAGGCAGATACAGCTTGCTCGTGACTCCTTTAGTAGACAGGTTTCCGAGAAACTGTTTTGTGGGAGGCTCACAGTGTATGATTGATGGATCATCTTTCATTGGGCTGTCGTTGTTTACCTGAACGACGAGGACCTGGCTCCCTGGTGATGGGCTTTGACTGCTCTCATCACATTCAGAGTCTTCTTCACTAAGAGTATCTGAGTTTAGCTCTCATCTTGGTCACTGTCAAAGTCAACTGCAAAAGGGTCAACGTTGTTTTTCTTTCTTTTCCTCATGTTTGTAAGGAAGCGTTCTATCGCTTGTCTTTCGTCCTTACTGAGGTCTGAGTCGTCATAGTCATTGTCACTGTCAGTGTCAGTGTCTGAACCTGACTCACCTGTTTCCTCTTCATCCGAGGCTGTTGACTCGCTGTCATAAAGAGGATTGTCTCTGTAGTCATTTTGTGACTGACTCCTATCATGTTTAGCATTTTTATTTTTGCCAAACCTTTTGTAGTCTGTCCAGTCTCTTCTCTTATTGTAGTCAGTTTGCCTTTGGGTGTTATTGCCTTGTGGCTGTGTAAAGCCTCCCTCTAACTCTAAAGACTGGTCTATGTTTAAGACTTCAGCTTGGGACTTTACACTGTGGGCTTTTTGTTTCAAAAATGCTCTTTCAGCCAGTCTTCTAAGCTCACGGATAGAGTTTTGATAAGGGCAAGCTGTCACTCCTAAATGGTAGGCGATAGTTGAATGCAAATTTTCTAAGAAAATAGTACGGAAGTTTATGTCTTCCTCCATTCCTTCCTCATTCTTAGTGCCAAAATAAGCTTTCCTAAGCCTATGATAAAATGCGTCTGGTGACTCAGTCCTAGACTGTTTTATTCGCAGTGCGGCTGCTACGCCGCCTTGAGCGCTGTGGGAAGAAAACTCTTCCATAAGCGCTTCTTTCAGGATGCGATAATTTTTCTTTATATAGTTAGGCTGTCGCTCAATGAAGCTTTTCACTTCTCTGCTCGCTGTTAGTTTAATCAGGAGAATCTTGTCCTCCTCTGTGGCATCTGGTACACGGCTGGAATGAAAGTCAATGTCTCTAAGATACGCACTGGTATCGATATGAACGCCTGGTGTGGGATCAAAGTGGACAATATGTTTTGCTAGTTTGTCAATGTCACCTCTAATAGAGCCTGGGTGTCTAAACCTGGCAGTGGGGCGTTCTATGTGCTCATAAGTTGAGTCTCTGTGCTCTGGGCGGCGCCTGTCTGGGCTATGACTATCGTGGAGGCACCTGCTGATGTTTCTGCGGCCGTCAGGGTTCTCACCAAAGCGCTTGGAGTCGGGTCGCCGTCTCCTTGTGCTTTGGTGGTCATCCCACCGACCATCGGGGCTTTGAGAGGCGTGTCTGCGCTGGTCAGAGCTCCTGCAGTAGTTAAGGTGACCACTGGGGCTCTTGGAGTCGGCTCTCCGCCTCCTTGAGTTCCCGAGGTCCCTCCACTGGCTGCTGGGGCTCTGAGAGCTTTGTCTGCACCTGTCAAAGTCTCGGTGCCTGTCAGAGTGTCCACTGGAGCTTTCAGCACTCCCGTAGTCACTCCGCCACTTGATGGAATTTTAGAGTCATGTTGCTGTGGCTCAGAATTCTCTCTGGAGCACCTGTTAGGACTTAGAGAATCATGCCTGCTCTTCCGGTGACCTATTAAGCCTAAAGAAAATCTGTGTCTGTCAGGACTGATTGATTTGAGGGACTTCTGGCACGATGGCTGCTGTCACTCTCGTTTTTGGCATGATAGTCTTTACCTGTACCTCTTGGTCCTGGTTTGACTTTGTCAGTATTATACTCACCTCCCGGGTCAGGTTGTCTCGGAGCTGGTGAGGGGTTTAGTAGCAGTGAACTGTTTGTCGTTCTAACTGGAGACGTGTCTGTGGAGCAGTCTGTTTTCATTTTGAGTCCAATGTCACAGTCATCTGTAGTCTGTGCGCTAAACCTGTGCCTATGGCTCTGAGTTACCTCTTGGGGTCTTGTCATGATACTCACCTCTTCTTGGAGGGCATCGACTTCCTTTAGAGCCTGTGCATGGTTACGATTTGACTCTGCAGCACTTTTCTCCACGTTTCTATGCTCAGCTTGCATTTTTGTTAAATGCGAGCTAAGTCTGGCCTGAGCTGATTCTGAGTGTCTTAAGTCACCTTTCACTGTGTTCAGCTCGGTCTCTTTCATGTGCAGAAGGTCCTGGACTTTTGTTATTTCAGGTTTTACCAGGTTGAGCTTTTCTTTGTGCACACAAACTCTGGTTGGAGTTTAGGGGGTTCACTTTTGCTGCCTTTAGCATACTTGTCTGCTTGGATTTTGTCCTTAAGGTCAGCTTTCTCTTTTCCAAAATGGCTATGTTTTGGCGGTCTGTAAGTCTGTCTCTTTTTAATTCGGCTATTTCTGTCCGAGCAAGCTTGAGCTCAGCTGTTAACGCACGTAGCGCGTCAGCTATGTCCTGTGGCCAGGACAGTGCCTCAGGGTTAGGCATCTTTGTGTCGTTTTAGCTTTTAGACTTACAATTCACACACTTGAGATGCGTGTGAGTCACGTGTGCAGGTCAGATGACCTGGTTTAGTTCGGGTTTGACTGAACTTGTGTCTGAAATTGGACAGAGGGGAAAACAAAGTTTTGATTTGTTTATCTGTTTAACTATGCTCTTTTAGCAGTTTCAAGATGTCAAATTTTCTGTAGTCTAGTTAGTTTCTGCTGTAAAGCTCTGTTAGGCGATGTTGCTATTACGGGTTAGTTAATAGTAACAAAATGCCAGGTTAGTTCATGCAATTAATGTCTTTGGCTGAATGTCAAGGTGGTTAGTAGTTGTCAGTAATGAGTTGTGTAATAATACCCATGTATTTTAAACAAAGGTGAATTAAAAACCTCTCGACATGACAACAATCAAACATGAATAACAGCTTGTTGGTTCAATGGTTATGTTATTGCAGTGCAATCAGTATAGTACCATGCAATGAAGTGATATTTATTGATTATAAATCATCTATTGTAACTAATTCTACGAAATGCACAAGCACGTTAGCTGTTAGTTGTAATGTTTAAGTGCGTTCAGACATGCAACAGCTTGATACAAGCATAAAGCATAAATTTCAGACATTCAAGAGCAAGCTGTGAGCTTAAAGTTTTGATTAAATGAGCTAAAGTTAGTTAAAAGCAGCAGAACTTATACTAAACGACAAGTTTTCAGACAGATGAATTTTAGAACACGCAACAATGTTTACAAATGGCTAGTTTATTTTATGCCATTGGACCTCACATTAGCTTGTTTTGGAAAAAAGCGCGGGGGAAATGACGTCACCCCCTCCGTGTGACCACGGGTCAACTGGGGTCGCTTGAGGTCAGCGTGTGATTTTACAGAATCACCAAGAGGTGGAGGTAGAACTTCTCCACTAGTCTCCTCCTGCTATAGGAGGGGTTTCAGTCACAAGGGACGATAGGACAGCCTCCTTTCGGAGCTCGATCCTGGATCAGGAAGTACTTAGCAGTTAACTTCCTGCTGAGCTGGCGTGAGGGTCACGTGTGCAGCTTCAAACAGCACAACAAAGTACAGCGTATTGAACACACAGTTTTACCAACACAGCTCTTTTTCAAACAGCAGCACACTGGTTAAACAATCAGACAGCTTTTTAGCTTTTTGATATGTAGTCAGTGTCTGTTTTTTATCTATCATCTACAAGTAGCTAATTTGTGTCAGACAGATTACAACAAATTTATCCACTCCGAGTCTAAACGTCAGACAGTGGGTTTTTGTTGCTGGTAGGGTTTCTGCACCGGACTCAACGCAGTGTCAGAAGTTATCCTACCTAACAAGGCCTATATAAAAATTAAGTTTTAAAACACGTGTATTTTTGTCTCTCAACAAAGATTGTACTCTGCCTTCAGTTTAAGAAAATCACATTCACAGTCTCAATCACAAGCAAAGCACATTGCAGCATATATGACATCACAGTTCAAAACACACAGCATTTAATCCAACCACACAGCAAATCACTTGTATAGCAGTTTTTTGCACAAAAATGGGAAAAAATTGGTTTGAAACGGCCTCACACGGGGCACCAAATATGTAGCCGTAATAAGTGCTATGTAAGCAATTAATTAAACTAATCAAGTAATTAATTAATTAATTAATTAAACTAATTGTCTACTGGCATCAGCTCATATTATAAATAAGTAATTCTTACGTCTGTGCTAGTGCTAACACTGAAGTGACTTGAATTACCAAAAATCTGAAGATTAGAATTCAAACGTCTCATTGACCTCTTTTTAACCAATTACACAAAACACAAACTAGAAATGTCTTTTACTGTGTGATTTATTTACCAAACTGAGTATTCGTTGGAATTCAACATTAAAGAATCTTACATTCAATTACTGTTTGCAGAAGAAGATTAACACTTGTGTTAATGGGGTATCTCAGATATGATTTGGAAAAGACTAATGCTTAACTATTCTTAAAGTTGTCTAAATTCACCACTCTTGCTGGTCAAGCTCTGAGCCCAGGATGGTACCGCTGGTCTTACTCTGATGGACCCTTAGATGAGGCTGTGCAGGTCCACGTGGAGTGGTGGTACAGGATTCAGGCCCCGGAACCACAGGATGGCACAGGATCCGCTCGGCTGGAGGTCTCCTACAGCAGGCCCCAGGACAGCAGCGTGGAGGGAGCGAGGTCACAGGGTCACCGCAGCTGCAGGGAGAGCAGGCCAGTGGCAGGAGGGTGATGTGGGAGAGCGGGCCAGTTGTGTCAGCCCGGCTGCAGAATTTAATCCAAATGTCGATGCGCGTGCTCTAGACTTGTGAAGAAAAATAGGCAATAAGTGAATACTGCCTTTCCGACTCTTGTGTCCAGCACAAAGTCTTTGGTGGCGTCCAAAAGGAGGAAGTAGAACAAAATTCGTTGAGGGAGAGTTTTCTGTTGCAGTTTAGGCAACGGCGCAAACTTCAAAGTTAACTGAAGAGCAATTTCTGGAAGTTTCGGAAAACTTCTTAACAGCTTCTTAACTGCTTAGAGTTCTGCTCTGCTTAGCAGAAATTCTGCATTGCTGGAAAATCTTAATTCTGTGTTGCTTCCTCAAAAACTTCTTAAAACTTCAAACTTCAAAACTTTCTGAGAGAGCAAGGAGCGGCTCCTTTTTCCTCTAAACCAAAGAGGGAGGAGAGTGGGCGTGACTAGTTTTTTGTCTTTTCTTCCATTGGCTGCTCAGGAGAAATCTGAGACTTCCCCAAACTCAAGAGTTAACATTACAAAAATCGACTTGCAATATTAATACATATCAACAACTTTCACAGATTCTGTTAATGTTACTTTAAAGGTGATGCAAGAGTCCTTAAATGAATGTAAATGAATGAATGAATTCCAAGGTGAAGAAATATGTCAGGCATAAACATTAACATTATGTTCACATTACAGCGATGTTCAAGAGAGAATATATGTTGATTTACACAATATTACAACATTTATGTTCACATTGCATTGTCCATTGCATTTTAAGTGAGAGGAGAAGGCTCCTCTTGTCCTGGTAGGGATGACATTCCACAAGTATCAGTTGGAAGACACTGATTAGTCAACCAGGAACCAATCTGGTTTATTGCTGTTGATTCAGATGGCCAAGGCAGGAAGCAGTGTTTGATCATCATTAACCCTGTCTCTTCAGAAGGGGGATTTTGGGGATATAGACAAAGCAGGCTTGTTTTGGTTAATGGTTAATTTTGGCAGTGATTGATGTATATCCTGGCTTGAGGTTACTCTTTAGGGCCAGCCATCTGGCTTTCCTTCTGAGGTCAGTTTGAGGGCTTGGACTTAGAGTGAACTCCACAGTTCACAAATGAACGTATGAATATGAATAATCCATTTTTATCAGTTCAGGATGCTACAGCAGTCAACTAAAGACATTTTTGGTCGACTTAAGACGCATGCTATTGATCAATCAGTCGACTAAAACCATTCATTGTCTCAATGTTCTGACCAAATATTTGACTCAAATTGCCCTCACAAGACCACAAACTTAGAGGTTTGCATGCTAAATTACTTTTCATGATGAAAAAAATGCAACTAAATGAGATTTCCATGTAAAATATTGTGAATAAATTTGCAATGTGCTTTCTAACTAATAAATAATTTGGCTACTACGACACCAATGAGTGATGAAATTACTAAAATATCACCTTCTACCCTTGACTGATCATTTACAATGTTGTAACTGTCTTCATTTGTAACTTTAAACACTCATTTTGTACGCATTTTTTCTATAAACGATATACTCGATATTCTATTTTTGCATATCTTCAAAGCAACTCTCACGATATTATCTAAAATTCGATATATTGCACAGCTCTAGTTTCACCACTAGGCAAAGTTACAGGTCTAATCTGTGAATGTTCAAGCCTGCTCACTATAAGAATGCACTTTTTCGATCTTTGAGCAGCTGTAATTTAACAAATACTACTTTAATGTCATTCTCTGGACAAAACATTCTAAAGCATTATCAACTTCATGGAACCTCATCCTCTACCAAAAATCTTTTACAGTGTAAGTTAAATTGCCACTTGAAGAACTTCCTCAGCTTTATTCAACTTACAGTCCACCTCTTGGGTCTGTTACATGCTCAAATACCTCACACGTGTGGCATTGCTAGCTCAGGCCTGCAGATCTTGTTAGTGGAGGTCAGAGTCTTTTCAATGTGGGGTCATATACTTCAGAAAGCTTCCCCGTGGAGCGAGTGGGGTCTGGTGCGCGCTGATAGAAGGCAAGCCATCCACCCGGCACGCTCTTCTAACTGCAGGCGTCGAACATGCAAATTCACGATGAGGGGAGCCGATTTATTTTTCCCCGATGGGAGGTGTGAGATCTAAATTTAAAATGATTAGAAAGGCCCGGAGTTATCAAATCATTTGCACTTTCATTTGTTCGCCCGTAAGCTCGTCTCGAATCAAGGGCACAGCTCTGAATCATTAGACCCAGATGACTGATTTTTGTCTTTTTTTTATAACGCTAATGGGGACGTTTCCAAAATAACGCTACTGTCGCTCGCATTGCATCAGAGATTTAGGGTGGCGTGTGACCAAAATTGTAAGACACGCGTATGTTTGAAGTGGATTTTTTGGCGCGTTGGAAAGGTCATTGTGGGGACGGATAACTTTTTACACTAGCAGAGCAAACAAGTGCCAAGATGAGAAGAACTGCTAAAAAGGTCATGTTGAAGTCGCATTATGCAACTTTTCTGTTGGTTTCCATGGAGATGCTTTACCTGTTCAACCATATAGCAAATATACTAATCTTACGTTCATTGTTTTTATTGTAAAATAGTAGTGAGAAACATGCATTATTACTGTGAGCATGATCAGCTCTTCATAAATAAAGGTATTTAAATTTGCCTTGTGGAACCATCTATTAGTTTCTAGAGATGCATAAGGTTTAATGTCATTTAGAGCAGGGGTGCCCAAAGTGGGGCCCGGGGGCCAAATTCGGCCCGCCAGATGGTTCAATTTGGCCCGCGAAGCGTTGTTCAGGTTTGTTAGGACTAACTGTTTGATTCAATTTTTTGCTGAAAAGACTGTCAAATGACAAAATATATGTGCAATCTCTTAAAACGTGTTAATAAAAGATATTTTAATCTTCATCTCTTCTTAAAATGTTTTTTTAAATGCCGAACAAAATTATGTTTGGCCCTTGGCATCCCTCAATGCAATACATTTTGGCCCGCGAAGAAAAAATCTGCAAATTTTGGCCCTCCAAGAAAAAAAGTTTGGGCACCCCTGCTTTAGAGCATTAAGCATATTATTTTGACAGATGATACTTGCAACATAGACACTCCTTGTTGAAAAAAATCAGAGAGAGATTGAGAGGATGAAGAGGCTGCTGGTTATACACTATAACATACTTAAATGTTAGTAGTTTTCATGTTACTTGTTGTACATATGTTTGCACTTTACAAATGCAAACCTACTGTGTGTTCAACTGTACTGAGTTTGGAATCCTGACTTCTGTAGTGTATTGCAGTACAAATGCAGTTTTTTATATTCATTATCATGGGTAAAGCATCACAGTACTTATTAAGGTGTCAGAGTTGTTTATTTGAAATACAATCCAGAAAAAAATGTAACTTGAAAATATAGCCTTGAGAATCCAAACTGATCTCTCTGTATTGTTATATCCAAAATCTGAAGCTGTACTGAAACTTATCAGAAACTCAGAACTTAAAGTCTGGACACAGGTTCTCATTATTGACTGGTGCAGAAATGATGCTTCGGCGCTTAAAAGTTTAATATCAAATTAAAATATATATTGTCTTGCAGTATAAATAAATACCATACTGAATCAGTTAGTATATTGTGATTGTTTTCTATTGGATGACATGGGTGTATTGTCCTGGCTGATTGATTTTTATCTTTAAACCAGGTTATAATTTGGCAGGAATTGTAGCTAGGTAGAAATATAATATTTCTAGCTGGACTTGCACACAGTTTCCATTTAAAAAATGTAAAAACTAAACTAAACTCATTGCTGAACGCTTACCATTTTCATCGTCTTATAATGAGGTCGGTACTGCTACTTTGAGCTAGTGTTTTTCACTACTGCCCTTGTCCTATACACGGTCTAAATCAATGTATTGACTCAACTCTATTCTTGTTAACTGTGTTCCACCTTGTTCCACTTGACCTGTCCTCTCCATTTACCTTTAGCTCTGTGTTACTATTACCAGTCTCCTTTTAAAGTTAATAATACACTGTTCATTAAATGGTTTTGTTGATGCATCTGCTGCATACAGTAGTGTTAAACAGCTCATTTACCGCAATATGATTAAAAAATATGCTCTGACTTGACCACAGATGTATAAAGAAGTAAACAAAAAGCAAGTTTGGAGTCTTTGCTAAGCTGCCATATTGCTCGACATATGCTGGCTATAGCCCTCAAGGAGCAATAATGCTTTTAATTTCAATTATAAAAACACTTAACGCCTTTAGTGTTCCCAAAATGCAAATGTTTGCTTTGTAGCGAGGAAATACAAGTGAATTTACTAAGAACAACTTGCAATTAAAAGGATATTGATTTAAGGCAGATTTTCTTGTGCTTAAATGTGTTTCTGAAAAGCCTTGTGTGGGGAAATGAGTCTGATCCCAACGCTCTGGTTTAGAAAGCTCACGGCTAAAGCGACCTGCAATGACAAGGAAACATTTTTCTCACACAATGAGACAAAAAAACAACAACTTTTAGCTTTTAATATCAATAGTCTTTGTTTTTATTGCACTCAAAAGACAACTAAATGGATGTTTAATTTTCTAGTTTGTCATTTGTTCCTCAGTGTTGGACTTCTCATCTGCTGGTTCTTGTTCACTCATTCACTCAGTTTTTAGTCACCTATTGTTTGACTTGTAAATAGCAGGATCAGCAGCATTTTAAGTTTTAGTTTATTCAAGCTTGAAAGGGCAAATTTATACAATATTAAAGGTCCTATATGGACTTTTCTTTTTAGTTAGGGTAAATACTCTTGCACCGAGCAGTTAATTGTAAACCAAAGTATTTGTTATAAAAAAGACACAGTGACACCCCTATTTCAAAGGGAATGTTGTTGCATGAGAACAACATGGAAGCAACTAAGGACAATCTTGTGAAACTATGAATAGTGGGCATCTAAGCTAGGAATGTCACAATATCAAATTTTAGTGTTACGAATTATTATTTATTATTGTAAATGTTTGTGTTTAAGGGATGGATTACATAAGATTTATCTTCCCTCCATTCCTTTTTGTTCATGTGAAATATAAAATGGCTGTACTAGAAACATAAGTCATGAACAAATAAACAAGGAAATGATCCAAGACAAAATATCACAATTTAGCAATTACTTACGATTATGACCAAATTTAATTCTCACTGTCAAATGTGTCACTTTTTCTCAAGTTTGTGACCAATTTTATGAAATCAAAGTTTCTTATGTGACAAAAACTTTAGTTTGAATTTAAATTGAATAAAAAAAACATTATAATGTCTCTAAAATGCGTAAAGAGTACATAATGTTGCTTCAAAATGGTAATGATGATTTTTCTTTAATTTATTTATTATTTTATGTTTTGGTAAAAAAAAAAATAGTTCGTTAATACAGATATTTGAATTTTTAAATCACAAATTTTCTTCTCAGTGCAAAACAAAATAAATAATTTTGGCATAGCAACATACAGTATGTGCCGAAACACAAGTATTGTCTAGTCTACGTGCTGCTATCTAATGGTACCCAGCCCTAATCCCAAACGGTTTGAAATTCCAGGTGATGTCTATCGTGTTTCAGGGAGTAAAGATGTTAAGAAGAATGGGTCAAACTAATCTCCATGGACCGATACATCCTTGTAGTGTTTGAGGAGCACATTGGCATCAGGGGCAGATAAATCCCCAATCCTGTCCCTCACACAGACAGCCTCATCTGCTTACTGCTGCTCACGGGAAAGAAAACTAGATAGCATTAAGACAGAGTGAAAGAGGAGACAAGCAGAGGGAGGGGGGAAGGCATCTGTGGTCATCCGCGCTGTAAATAGATGTAATAATGTGTTCATTGGACATAGCAGATCGCATTTAACCACTATAAATATAATGGATAACTGAGAGCAGGAGGAGTAGCAGCGCAGGATTATTATCAGGTAATTGTGTTAGTAATGCATCTCTTGTGAAGACTCAGATCCATCTAAATGAGAGTGTGTCTGTGCTATAATGAAGGAAGTAACTGGTACGAGTGCACGATGTAGGAAAAGTCAAGTGGTTAAAGCTCAAGGCGTTATTTGGATCACTGCTAAGGTCAGAAGGTCACAGGCATGACCCTGTGCTTTGCTAATAAGACAATGCCCTACAGCTCTATTGGCAATTTCATTCTAAAGGCTAAAGGTTAGATTAGTTTTGACTCTTGTACAAAATAAGTTTGACAATAAAGTTTGAGATTTTGTGCAAATTCACAGAAATGTCATAATAACTGACGCCATATTTGATCCAAATCCACACAGTTGCCCAGCATTTGCAATGTCTCCAATTAAACTTGTTTCTGTTTGAAAGTGCATTATTTTATTGTTTGCAGTTTTCCACAATAAGGAGGAATTAAACTTTGTTTTCTATAAAATTTGAGGTCAAGTTATGGGTCAGTTCTATTGGCATGTGAACATAATGTAGTGCTGAGCAATATGGTGATGTAAAGGTTCTTATACTCCAGTATCTAATTGAATTTTTTCTTACAATTATCTGACTAGTTTTCCGTCGAATTGCAATTTACGCTTTAATAATCAAATTCTGCTCATTATTCATGGGTTAAACTATGTTCAAAGTTCCTATTTAAAGATATCCGAACAACTGAATTATGTTGAACTGACAAACAAAAAAGAATCACATGTATTGATACATATCTAAACTACAAGAGTAATGATTTTCATGCAGGATATGACTTGCATGGAAAATCCAGATGATGTACAAGTATAAGAAATATATCTTCTGACCATGAGTTTTAGTGGCCATGATTGGCAGATTAATAAGACAATCAGGGACGCACAGTGTCTCTGGTATGAAAAAGGCTGCTTACAAGGAAAAAATACATGGAAAAATATGGAAAAAGTAACATGAAGGACTGATTAACTTTGCAAATTTTGGCAAAAATGTATGAAATCAATGAAGCAGAAAACTATTTTAACGTGAGGTGAATGACAGATAACCAATGAGCTCGTTCATTTCAGACGCGGCAGGGGGAGTGTTGACCAGACCCTTTCCATATCCTATATATGACTGAATATGACTCGATATTGTGATCTAAATTTGATTCTTGTTATTTGTGGAACCTTTATTACAGGTACATTTTATTCATCAATTCACACAATTTTTTATAAATTGTAAAGCTTCCAAAATCAGCCCACAGTAACACGAACCCAGTAGCATAATAACAGTATCATAGTCACTTTGGTAAAACCTCCATATGAAACCCTCTGAATCAGTGCATGGGAGGAACATGCCGTTACATATCTGCACATCTGTTAGTCCGGCTCGCTCTTAGTCATTCTCATTCTTCTGCATCATCTGCTGTCCGCCATCACACCATTTCTGCTCCGACTGACTCATTATTAACATCGTCCTGTCAGCTCCTTCCAACACAACTCCGTCCACATTCTTCTGCAAACAAGGGAATCGGCTTTCTAAAGACAGGCACGAAGGCGAGGTGTAAATTCAACCACAAAGATAAACATTTTAGGAAAGAGAATGAGTTGATTGGAAGTTGTAATAGTTAATGAGAGAGAATTCCTCTTTCTAGGGCAAGACCAGTTTGTTCTACTCAAACCATTCCCATCAGATTGAAAAGTACTTTTGCATGGCCGTTGAAATGTCTGTTGAAATGAAATGTTTCTCTTTTCTGTTGTCAGCCGTAACAACCTGCTACCTTTACCTCTAAACCCATCACGTCTCATTTCTTTCACATTTCTTTGCCCTGTTTGTCTGAGTTGATGGGATCTCCTTAGAATAGGATGAGGAGTGTGCTGGCTGTTCCTCTCCACACCCAGAGCAGGCAGCTGAGGAGGCTCACGCATGGGTGCTCCGTGTCCCAGTGGGAGTGGGCCCCTGGGCTGACCCGGGACACGCCAACGGGACAGCTGGACAGGGAACACCTTGGTATTCCCCACAAGAGACAGAAATAGTGTTGATGGAGAGGGGAGTCTTGCATCTCAAGTTCCAAACATACATCCAAACATTATGATCATTTTTGTGAGTTAAAATTGTTGGAAGCTTTTCATCATTTCAAAAGCTAAAACTATTGCTGTACTTACGAGGCCAGAAGTTATCCACAAACTGATCTACAGTTTCATGCATTTTTTTCATTTCGATCCATATGTCATCGATGAGCTACTTAGCCACAGCTGCCTTAATGTCGGCTGACATAAACAGGCTATCTATGCTATTGGCCTTTCTGACCAGCACTGTTCTTTCTCACACGTCACATTCATACGTAGGTAAGGTTTGTTTCTTTAATACAGTATTTGCATATGGGTCTAGTCCTAATTCAACTCAACACATCGCAAATCAACTCTACAAATAATATTTACAAAAAATATTTGATTTATCTAACCAACCAAAGAGTTCTAGCATCCTCTCACCCAGTGTACACAGACACTGAGGCAGTGTGGGTTACGTCGTGTCTTGCCCAAGGGCACAACGACAATCCACCTTTGTCGTCCCACTATGGCACCTGATGTTCCAGCGGTCTCTCATCCAAGGACTAACCAGGCCCTAACTTGCTTAGCTTCTGAGATCTGACGGGATCAGGCTTTAACAAGCAGGTATTTGCCTTTATATTATACTGTAGTAGTTTAATGTATTGCAGCCAAGGGTGCTTAAACTTTCAGAGTGAAGTTGGTGACTTCAATAGTCCAACATCTGAAATGGGGTTGTTACCTCAGTGTGTTAAAGCTTTGACATGTTGCTCTTCTTGTTTACTTGCCTTTACAAATAAATCTATCATCTGTTAAAACCTTCCTTCCTGCTATAGACACTACAGACACAAAACTCAGCTTTTCTCTTTATACCTGATTTACTGTCCTACACCACACTCAGATTCCAACACATTGTTGTCATTCCACTCTCTCCTCATACTATTTTCACCCAGACGCCCTCAGCAATTAGACGTTTGCGTTCCCATGAAGGCCTATCACGTCAGCTGTTAAAAGATTCATCTGTCACTCAGGCTGGATGTTGCTCTTTATGGCGGAAGGTCATTGATCAGCGCAGTGCAGACAGCGGGGAGCCAATTAGGAGCCAACCTCCATCTTGGTTGTTGTTCCATTCTTGGAAGACAACACCTCACTAACTCCACTCACACACTTATCCTTCACATCAGCATTCATAGATCACATTTTTTACGTTGGCAAGAGATAGATAGCTCCAGACTGGTTTTATGTGTGGATAAAATTTGCTTTTATGTTGCACGAGTAATGGCAGCAGAAAAAAAAAATGTAATTTGATATATCAGCAGGTGCTTTTTGATTGGAATTCTTCAAAGTTCATGCATCAACCTTTGAAATCCTTGCAAGCAATACAGATCAAATCATAAATACTATGTAGAATCTGTTGACAGGAGAATGAAAAAATCTGAAAAAAAAAAAAATCAAAAACAAGGTGACCATAAAAGTGCCAACAATTTGAAGTAGTAGTGTAGTCAGTTGAAGAAATTCTTGGACACTTAAATTTGTTACCTGGCAAGTGTCAAAATAAAAACTTTTGAATCTCACCATTTATCTGACCCAAACAGTGGAGAAAAAGACTAAAAATATGAGCGCTGATTCTAGAGAAAGATGTAATATTCATAGATAATAAAATAATCATCATGTGTCGTTGGCAACTGGGCTGGAGAGATGACGGTTCAATTTATTCCACTTCAAAGCCTAATTATAGGAACCTAGGAGAGGCAAGCTCCAAGTCAAAGCTCTCCTGACACTGACTGTTCCCCTCCACATGTGTCATATTTACTGGACAAAAGACACTAATGAACTTCACCAAAACAACCAAACTGGGTAAAAACAAGCTAAATGTTTAGTGAAATCTTAATCATAATCATGTTTACTATGTTTTTTTAAAAATGTAGTCTAACCTGACAGGGACTTTTTTAAGCTGTCCTATGCGTAGACTGCACAAGTAGCATGAACAATACATCTGTGAAGGGCCCTACCTTCCTTTTTGTAGTTTATGGCTGTACATCAATCAACACGTTACGTCCAAACGGGACCTGGGATTTGCTTGTTGGTTTCACCCTCTGGTTTGAGCTGTACAAATATTATGTCTGCCCAGTCCTATAAAATTGCTTTTTAAACCTGTTGAAAAATAAAACAAAACAAATGAACCAGTTCCTCGTCAATATTGAAGATGCAACATTTAAAGGAAGCACTTAAGCACTCTTTACTGTTTTTACGTTCAGCTGTCACTCAGAGCATAACAAAGCCGGATCAATAGGAGCAGTGGTTGGGTGGGTGGGTCTGTATATAACAGAAACAATACTGCATAGCGAGGGAAATAAGCTATAAATAATTTTTTAAGTCCTGGCTAATTTTTGCAGCTACGTAGAGGGAGAAAATCAAGGGATTGCTCAAGAGACCTTGAAAATCATACTGAACTAAGATCCTCAATGATCGATAACATTAGCATTGAACGCCTGGTCTACTTATTTATACAGTACGTTTGTGTGCACGGATCGAAAATCTCTGCCAAATCACATTACGTTCCAGATCAGGTCATAACTGTCTTACCGACAATCACAAGAACAGCCTGCAGTGCAATTGGGATCGAACTCACAGTCACTATTGCCTCAAAGTCGTGAAAGTAAAGTTTGCCTCCTTTTTCAGTTAGCTGCGCACCTCCTCTGCTTTTTCGTGATAAAAGTCTGGCTCTAGCCTTGCCGTAAACCAACGTTATTGGCGTACACTGGCCGCCACCGCACATCTAAATGGCTCGGCAATAAAAATAAGCGTTATTTATGTTTTCTGCCGCTGCTGTGTTCAAACCGTCTGCCGTTGAGGTCTGTGGTTGCAGATATGAGACTCAGGGCGCCACTATTACTACCTGATTTATGGAGCACACGCACAAAACGCGCCATGGTAACAGGAATCAATCATAGTCCCACCAATGCGCCAACTTGGGCAAATGACTACGGGTGTCCTTGAATGAACAAAGGCTGTAATGGTAATGATCGAAAATGGAGTTAACCTTAAAGGGGAAAGTTGGAGGTCAAAAAAGTTTCAAATGCGTCAGAGAACACTTCAAAATAGGATAAAAGGACAGTATAAAAGGAGAAGCGTGTCTGAAAGAATGTCAAGTCCATTAGGAGGAGACAAAATGGTGGCCCCAGGAAGACTTGCATGAATGAGTTTTAGGTGGTTAAATTCTCAAACACAAAAGATAAAGTTATGGTTTAAAAGGCTGTCTGTGGAATTGGAATTTTCTTGTGAATGTTTGAAACATTGCATTTGGTAATATCGCGACTGAGTTAAAAGTACTGTGTGACTATTTGGTCAAGACTTCGCCTTAAACCTAACATCTCTTTTAATGTGATTCTTTTACACAAAGGGAACTTGCTATGACAAATCAGCTTTATCAAACTTTATAAATGAGCTTTATCAAACTTTGAATCTACTGTTTTCTCATCGTGCATGTTTAAATAATAATGTAATGCCTCTTATCTCTGCTCATATTCATGTGCTTGTGGGATTTTTAAATGTACATTTTTCAAAACTAAAAACAAGTAATTGAGAATCTGCTACTTGCTACAGTGAAACTTTAATATAACTATACTATAGAACTATAGATTACCGTATTCTGGCAATCTTAATTCACATGGACTATGTTTTAAAAATTACAATACAGTTAAATTCTAAGTACGTGTAAAAAGGGTTATAAAGTCTTCTTTAAAATGCAAAAATGTCTTGTGTAATAATTGAGGAATCCTATTCAGTTTTGTTCTCTTTCTATTTTAGTTATGTGTTGATTTTATTACTATCTGACCAAAAGTGTCTCTCAAACCATCCAATCAGCACTCACCTCTACATGATGATGGGTTCCTATGGCAACAAGCAGGTATCACAACACCATATTTAAGTTTGCATGTTGGCCTAAGTGTAAAACTCCTAAGCCCCCAGAAATCTGCTGGGTCATGTAAAACTCACAAGCGATCACAAGCTCTACAAAAGCTCATTCACTTCAAGTATAAAGTGATTTAAAAATAAATTACACGTCTGTAAAACTGAGTTTGCTACTTCATTCAAGAACCTTTATTCAGAAATGGACCTAATTGTGTAAAAGCAGTCACATTTTCAATGAAAGCGCCCCATGTGTTCTCGTCCTTCTGTTACCATGGCAACAGCCCATTTTCATCGCGGTAAAACATATTAATTGCTATCATGGAGATTTAAATGTCCTGTTAAAACACTTTGCCTAGTGCTGGGCGAATGATTCATCGGATTTGCAGCTTGTAATGGACAATTCTATTTTAGGAGCTAAAATCAAAATGAACTAAAATAAAAATGATTTAGTTGTCAAAAGTAAGAAATAATCCAGATTTTTGTCAATTACTTTCTCCTCAATAACACAGCTGAAGCACTCTGTGTGTGTCCTCTTTGAGCCTTTAGTGATGTTTTTGAGATCTTCTGCATCGTTTTCTGCCCTGAGATCAGACGAGAACACTTTGTATATTTTCTCTATTTGTCCTTTTAAAGGAACGTGGTGTGTAATCCCTCATTCGTCCAGGAGTGGTCCATAGTAGAAAGTCTTCAAAGTTGTCATCTGGACAGCGTTTGAGATCCGAGGTGTTTCGACTCTCATTCAGAAGTATTTTCAATCTGAGTCATTTTCAATCATCAGATTAAAAATGACTTTGGATGAGAGTCAAACATCTCGATCTTCAAATACTCTTCCAGATGACAACTTTGAAGCCTTTTCTGCTATTATTTGTACTGTTCTCATTTAGTTATTAGAATTTGAATAAATTCCCACAACAGAAATGAGTTAGAGCTTCAGCTACGGGCTGTTAGGAAATTACCTTTGAAAAAGAAATAACTAATCTTGCCGGATATGCTAATGCTGTATAAATGCTCAAAGCAAATGTGGAAATGTATGAACTTAAAAACGATGCAGAAGCCAGAAGATCTGCATAAAATTCACTGTTGCATTTTCAGAAAGGAAAAAAATACGTTACAGACAAAACTCTATGTACGTTTTATATGACGAAGCAATATTAAAACATGATAACTCAAAAAGGTAAATTTTGCAAAATCCTCCCTGTTAGCATGGCATTTAAGCCTGTTGTTTTTTCATTTCTTCATTTTCCTCATGTTTCTGTTAGAGCAGAAATCAACCTTGTACAAAAGCTTAAAACACTGCACCATCCATCATATTTATACTTTCAAAACCACATATTTTTTGTTTTTTGGTCCGACTGGCTGCGGTGAAGCCTTTTTGCTGTGATCTAGTGGTCACCTTGGCGTAGGGTCCCAGAGAGAGTGTGAGTGAAATGATCATATTGATTTTTTGCTCTTGTGAACTGTGACTGTGGCTTATTGCCCAGCCTGCAGTCAGACCTGTAGTTAGTTAGGCTTGTTTTGTCACTGCAGCCTCCTACACTTGGCCTATTAGAAGCACACCACTATATCATCCCGCCGACATGTTTGCTCTGAAACGGTATGATTTGATACAAGCGCGAGTCATCTGAAGAAAATTGTTGTGTTTGCACTGTAAAGTCTACAATGAAAGAAGGCCAGGTCATTTTTCAGCACAGGTGTAGACTGGTTTTGCAGCTTATTTTTGTGTAAAGTGAGTTTTGAGAGTGAAAATATATCACCACTTTAACACCAAGCATACTTAAACACATATTTAGCTCAGGGGTTCCCAGACTTTTCATGCTGGATCTTCAAAATAACAAGTCAACTGACAAGAGAAAATTGAAAATGTTGTTAAATCTGAATTGTGTTGTGGCACCAGCAAAATTATTATACATGTTTATGCCAGCCCTATTGGAATAAAGTTGAACATGCCTTTTTTCTTCTTGTGTTATTAGCAAGAGGATATTGTTCTGTTTTCATACATTTGGCTCATACAGTATATTTTTAGATACTGTGGAAAATGATTAGCAGTAGTGATTCACTATAAGGCTGTGGTCGACCAAAGAAATTCTTGGTCAGCTAAAAACATATTCCCTCGACCGATGAATCAACTAAAAGGGGCGTGGCAAGAACTCTGAACCTAAGTAGTGTGTTTTAAACTGATCAATTATCTGACACAAACTGTACTCAAAGATGAAAAATATTATGGAAATCAGGCAATAAGAAAAGGAAGAGGAAACTGTGTATTAATTATTAAAAAGGGCAGAATAGACCAATGATTTGGTCCAAATCTTTAGTTAATTCACTTCTTTTGTTACTGTTCTAGACAAATCCTTATAACCGACTAATAGAAATTTTGGTCGACTGATTAATCAACTAAACGACTAAAGGACTACAGTCCTAATTCACTGATGCACTTTTTCAATTCTGATAATACTGTTGATAATTTGGCTGTGGATATTGACCGATTCGAGTGGCACAATTTGATAAAAATTTTGAATAGATCGCTATCGGATGTGATTTACAATTTAATTTTCAGGTAAGTAATAAAATGAGTAAATAATTTCTATGAACTGACAAGCTAGAAAAAATCGTGTGGTTTGGAACATGTTTGCACAGATCTAAACTGCATGCTATAGTTTTTGTAGTTTGTGAAAGAAATTATGATACTTAAAAAAATGCAGCCTTTGCGATTTGCACATCTCTGCAGCAGCAGCAACAACAACAACCAGCCAGAGCTGTTGTCAGCTAAGTTTATCACTGTGCGAAAAGTAATTCAACATTTGTGAATGAATCTTGACTCTACGACCCATAGGCTGCCAGGTATTGGTCATACCTGCTTGAAAACATCTAGCTCTCATCTTGGTTTGTTGTTTTAATCAAAGAAGTTTCCCAAGCCGACTAGACGAAGAGCGTCTCTTTCTGCAGAGAGCATGCGCAGTAGAGCAGAAATGACTTTGATCAATAATCACCCACATTATGCAAGTAACGACTTTGTATGACTAAAATTTTAAATAGGGGTCAATATCAGCCAGTTAACAGTTTAATTGTAGCCAATTAAAGGCCCAGTCAGGATATTTAAACCAATGGGACCGATATCCAATCCAGCAGTCCCGTTTTATTGAGTATATTCGATCCCAGTGTTGTATCGGTACACCTTAGTCAGCAAAATGAATGCAACTTATGTGAAAACAACTCAACTACACCCTTTCACTGCAATTCATCATTGAACTAAAGCTCAATTTCAACGTATCTCTCCAAATGTAAGTCAAAACATCCTAGACCAGCAGCACCGAGCCAGCTCCCACCCTGACCAGCGAACATTTCATCATTACGTAACTGCCATTTTTTTCTTGCTCCACAGTTTGAGGACCACTAGCCATCTTTTATCTGCTGACATTACGATGATAAAGCCCAAAGACGTTACACATGACAAGTGCTGACCTTTCAATCTCCCACAATTCATTGCCTCAGCTATTTTTATCCCCGACAACTGGAGCTTGAAATCCTGTATCAATGGTGAGGTGCAGCACAGCGTTATGAATCAAGATCCTCCCTACAGCCAAAAGAGAGTCATCTAGTGTCATTTGTGTTTTTGCATTAGGTCTTTTCCCAAAATGTTGAGAGCCTTAGGAAAGTGCTTTTTGTTGGAAACCATTTGGCGTTTGCGTGTACTTCCTGTTGTCCTAGTTTGTCCGTCCACCTGGAGGTCAGCTAGGAACTCCAGTTCAGATAAGTTCTTTATGGTAATGATTTTAAATGGCATGATTTGCATGTATGAAGTATTAAGAATTTACATTTCAGACACTTTTTGGTAATTTTTCGTATGTGATAAGGATGTTTGCGTAACTACTTGTGATGTCAAAATGTGGGTGTGGCCGCTGGTTTTTTTCCTTCGGGCCTAATTGCTGAAATTCAGAGCTTTCTTATTGATGTAGGTTGTGTAGGAACATGGTAGAAACTCTTTAGATTGCTCTCGTCAACCTGTAGCACACCGAGTCACACAGCAAAAACAATCATTGTCTTTTTTGTGTTTGTTCAGTGTGCTGTCAATTATGTTTTAAATTTTGCCAATCAAGGCGTGATCAACATGTGATGACACGGCGAACATCCCTACAATTGGACACAGCTCACAACTTTCTCCTCACTATGGGTGAAAGAAAAAGTCAGCAAAAGTAAACCTTCATAAACAATGTGGAGCTCATATTATAGACACTGGATTATTAAACTTTGATGTCGAGTTCAGACTAAAGTAAACCACTGACGCTCACATCTTTACAACTAATAGTTTATCAAGTATTGCTTTGTTCAAAATCGCAAGTCAGCAGTGCTTTTAAAATCTCTTTATCAGCTTCATTCAGTTGTGTTGTTTTGAGTTAAAGATGCTTTCGACTTCACAGAACATTGTGGTCTATATTGACCAGTCTTGTGACCATCGCTGGACACTACCTGCTGTGGGATACACTACCTGCTGGACATAACCTAAAAACCATACCATATGTAGGGAAAAGTGTGGACATTTGAACGCAGAATAAATAAAACTTAAAAATGATCTGGTGCACATAATTCAATTTGTTTTACTGAACATTTTCAAAACCAGTCTTTTTCCTATTTTTGTCCAACGTAAACTAGGAAAAATTGAGATATTGTTTTCTGCAAATGTTCTTATGGCCAAGACATTTTTCAAAGCTTTTGGGAAAACGACAAACAAAATGGCTCTAGTAAGAAGTAACTTGGGCGTACTTTCTAACTCTGCTTCATGTTGTCCAGTGACGGTGCGAGTAGAGGTTATGGGTGTCTGGCTTGTTTTCACCGCTGCAGACATTGTGGGTGTCATCTGTTTACTTCCGTGTCCACAAATTTACCCAGCCCTGTCGAGTTTAAAATAGGTCCCGCGCAGGTGAGGTGCACTGAGGTCCAGCAGGAGGCTAATGCAATTCTGGAGATGGACAACCTCCCTGATGACACAGACAGATTGGGAGTCTGGAGGAAGGGGGAGGTAGTGGTGAGATGGCCCAGTCACAATGAACAAGGGCATGGACCAGAAGTGTTTTTTTGTTCTTTGGAATGGGACACTGTGACATTTCCATGATATGATTACAATGTTCAAAGTGTGACTCCATCATGTTTTTGTTTAGTTTATTAGTTTTAAACTGATGAAGTGAAAACCTCATTGAAAAGCATTGAACAGGAAGTGGTCGTGAGTACAGGATGTAGTATTTTGAACGTACGCATGCCAACTGCACAGAGCCAATTGTCGAATCACTCAGATGGACTGAAAGACTTGACACAATATATATATATATATATATATTTTGCTTTATTTGTGACATATTATACCAATATTGTGACCAAAATAATTTCTTTGTGAGCTCAAATCTTTAAAGTAAGCTGCTCATTTAAACTCAGTTCTGTCAATACTGCCAGAAGAAAAATATTCACAGTTTTGATATAGTGGCTTTTAAATATTGCAGTATAATGGTTACCGTATCGTCGTATCGTATAGTTGTGCTACATTATGAGAGTGGGTAACTTACACCAATACAGATATGTCAACAAGTATTTTTATTCAGGTGAAAATTCCATCTAAGAATATAGCATTTTGCCAATGTCATGGGCAGAAATGTCTGTTCCAAGTTCGAAAATGTGGATAATGGAGAGAAAGAAAGAACAAACTGCGATCATTTCAGAAAGTATCTCCTTTATCAACATTTGCAGACTTTCGCAAATTATCACCATGTTTATTTTATTATTGTTGATTTTGAAGTAAAATGAAAGAAACGCCTTGATTTCTTCTGACATTGCACTGTTCAAATACAAACTGTATATGACTCAATAAAAGTCATAAACTAAGAATAGAGCATTTTGTTTTCCAAAACACAGTAAGTGAGCTTGTTTAGCACTTCTGCCGATAAGACTTAGCTTGTTTTGGTCTCTGAAAGCTATAGAAGTGCTTCTAAACGTATAGTGGTGAAGAATTTATGATGCTTCGACAAACATAAATACTTTATTAACTACTGTGTGGCTTCCTCATTCTCCATGCGATGGTACGACAACATCTGCAAAGTTGATCCAGAAGGTAATAAAGTTGTCTTTAATGTCTATGGCTTGCATTGTTTTTTTTCTCACATCTAAAAATAGCTAAAGATTTAAAAATCTTCCAGTGTAATGATGCAGACAGCTGGTAGATTACATTTATCCTCATATCTCATAATTGTCCATTTAAAAAGAAGTGCTAAACGTCGCCAGTTGCTGTGATTTTAACAAAATAGAATTAAGCTCAGTACCACAAACCATCTGGTGTATCAGTTTTCCTATATTTATGAAAATGCAATACAACAGTAGATGCTGATACTAGTGAGACAAAAGTCCACACATAAAAATGTACACCTACATTTCCATTTGACATTTACTGGCTCATATAAAACAGTTATACTATGACCTTGTCCACCTTTGTTTTGCAATGTGTCAGGCCAATACAGTTTTATATGGCACGACCGCGAAACCAAGTGACTTACTGACTTATTGTACTTCCAATAACAAATCATGTTCTGTGCATTTTAAGTCACCTACAATGACAACAGTAATAGATTTGACTTTCTTCATCTGAATAATAAAAAGTCCTATCGCAGTATTGAAATTTCGTCACCCTCTGCTTGACTCAATGTTTTCTAGTTCAACATATAGAATTGATTTTACTATGGGTGTGTTTAATTCCCAAAATACTATAAAAAATATGTTTTATTACAGTGAACAGGCATGTCTCTCCTAGTTATGTCACTATATGGATTTAGTATTGTGATTATTGCGAGACAAAATATCACGATTTAGCGATTATTCACGATTACAGTTGACTTGACCAAACAACAGTGACATTTCATTTTCTTTCATTCTCATTGTCTTACTCAAGTTTGTGACTAGTTTTGTCAATTCAAACTTCCTAAAAGAAAATTTAATCTAATCTAAAACAAAAAATAAACAAACAACAAAAACATTTAGATGTATTTTTTTAAACTAGGTTGTAATAAAAGACTTAATTTTGCTTCTAAATTTGTATATATATTCTATAGATCTAAATAGATTAAAAACTTGTTTTTAAAATGGCCACATCTAAAATATTGATATTTGCAGATATTTTCAATCCATAACAAGGTTCACATAATCACAAATTTGCTTTTCGTGTTACTAAAAAAAAAATAATAAAGGCATTCATCTGGGAAATAAATGGTCTGTACCAAATATTGCCATTTTTTTTAAATATAAACCAATACCAGCCAATATAAGCTGGAACCAGCATCAGCAGTGGAATAAATTAAAAAACACTAATTTTCCTTCTAAAATTAGCACATTATTATTCTTTTCCTTTTATGATTAGACTGTGACTTGAGTCATCATGATTATCGATTTACCTAATAATCTTGACATCCCTAGTCTCTCCACAGATCTGACTTTTAACTTGGCCAGGTAGCACTTGTTTCCATGGAGATATGTAAGTTAACAGTGCTATAAGGCAAAATTAAGCAGAATGTTGTTGGTAATGATATCTTTTCTTTTGTATTGAAGTGGAGTTTGAAATGTTGGTATCATGACAACACTTCTCCAGTGGTTTTGACCGAGCATAAGCTATAGGGACTGTGGGTAAGTGTGCTGGTGTTAAAATAGCAAACCGGGGGGAACCAAGCGCGTTAGAAGCTCCACTGGTTCGGCGTCTCCCTGGGTGAAACTATAAATAACCTCCCACACTCTCTGGAATAGAGTTTTCCCCAGCGAAGGCCAGAAGAACAGCTGCGGTCAAGCCAAGTGTCCCCTACGTGGGTCTGTTTGTCCAACTGTGTCACCACCAGGGCCGCTGCTAGCTTCAAGATGGGCCTGTGCTAAAGGCTGTTTCAGTCAACCTAAAGAAAAGATCATGCTTGTATTTAAATAAGCAGAAATAAGTAGCACTACTGTATTGATCAGTGAGCAAGTTAGGTTAACAAACTCCGGAGCAATAGTCTGTATTTTGCACAATGAAATAAATCAAGATGCTGTCAGCTACAAGCTCATCAAGAACATTTAGGTGAAGTGAAAGCCCTTTTTAGTTAGTGTTTTGTTTTTGAGAATAGCCGGTGTTTGTTATCTCCACTAACAGCTAATGAACTATTTTAGCATTTTTTTGCCTTTTAAAAAGCTTACACAGAGAGTAGCTTTATGCATTTGTGGATGGGAAAGATGTCTGTGATTTTCTCTCGGTGATTTTAGCCAAAAAAAACTTGATTTCTCAGGCTTCTTCTTTCATTTTAACAATCAGTTTGTCATGACATTACGCCTTTTCCTTGACTTTCTTCAGATCAAGTCGACTTTCTTCACGTGTACCTAGATTGATCACTTCAGCGTACAGATCTGGCATGAGCTGATTGTGTAAATTCAGTAATCTGTTATGTTTAAGAGAAAAAACAATACAATTTTCTTGTAAAAAAAAAACATTCAACCTCTACATCCTGTCTTCATTTTTCTTCATTTATTTTCATTCATTCCTGTTCTACTGCTTGTTCTATTGCTTTGTTTACCTGTTTTTTGTGATTTGAGCCTATTCCAGTGACTTTGGGCCTTAGACGGGGGGAACACCCTGGACATTGGGCTAACACGGAGACAGACAAAGACAGACAATTATTCTCTTTGAGGAATCTAGTGTTACCAATTGACCTATACTGTACATGTTTTTGGAAGTTGGAGGAAGCCAAAATACCCAAAGAAAACCCACAGACACACAGGTAGAACATGCAAATTCCACTCAGAGGGATCGTGAGAGGTTGATTTGGATTTTATTGGAAAACCAAAACTATAACCAGTATGACACCATGTACTGAACATTTTTCAAACTTGCAAAGCAGAGCCATTTAAGTCTTTTTCTGACTCTTTGGGATTAGCTCTAACTATCTATGCCCATAGTTTTAAGCCGGCTTCACTTTTATTTCTGAAAAATCTGTTCTGAAGCTCTGCTAGTGGCCAAAAGCACCACACATGTGCTATTAATAGATTGTCTGAGTTCTTCTTAAGCAGAATTTTCCAGCAACACAACATGAAGTTATTATACTTACTATAGGTTACCATGGAAACAGTTTCTCTAGTCATTATTCTAGCTCACTGGTGATTCATTCTTCTCCCGTTTAAAGCCCATGTGTGTGTGAGTTTTGCCTGTGTCATGTGCCCTCCCTTCTGCTCCGTGCATGCTTGGTTTGCCTCCTCGTCTCATGTCTTTTAATTAGAGCCCCGTTGTCATTATGTTCGCTCGTGTGGATGTGTCCTTGTCCCGTCCTGTCTCCTCTCCTCTCCTCACCCGGCCCTTTGCGTTTGACTGTGTGTCTCCTTCCCTGTGCCTCCTACATCTCCAACTGCCACTTTCTCTTTTTATCGCCGTCCGAGTCAAGTCTCCGGTCTCTCATTAACGCGGCTCCCCTGTGTACGCAGATAATTGGAAGGATCCTAATATTAACCGTGTTCCTCTAAAGAAAAAGGCAAGAGGATGAACTAAATGCGCCGCTAAATGGGATCGGGTTGAAGGCTATTTTAGGGTGGCCCAAATGTGGGACGAAAATACGGAACGCAAGGTTAGAAGGTGGCTGATGTGATGTAAATATTTTGATTTTGATTTTTCTTGTAATGCCAGATTGGTTATCGGATTATAATGTGAATATGGTTTACATGCATTTTTAATACAGTTTAGTAATGTGATCTATTCTTTCAATTGCTTGCTATAGAGCAGTGGTGCTTAAAGTGGGGCCCAGGTGCCATACTTGTCCATTTTAGCCCGCAAAAGGGTGCTTAGGGTGCTTTTTTGTGTTGAAAAGACTGTAAAGTGACACCAAATTAAGTGTAGTCTCCGGAAACATGTCAATAAAAGGGCATTTAATCTTCAACTCTTCACAAATAAACTTTTTAAATACAAGACAAAATTATGTTTGGCCCTCAGCATGCTTCAACATAATACATTTTGGCCCCTGGAAAACGTTTGGGCACCCCTGCTGTAGAGAGTGGTTTGCAAACTTTTCTCACCAAGCACCACTTAAAAATATTTCATTTTCAATTGCCACTAGAGCCAGACACAACAAATTTGGCATAAATCACAAATACTTCAGGCTTAAGTCAGTCTAAAATAGAATACAGTGTTTGTCAAGTAAATGTACAATTTGAAAAGCCCAGAAGAGAAAGAAATTGGAAAAAGAGAATTTAAGAAAACAGACAAACCTATGTACCTCATGAAACAGGTCCCGCACCACCATTGTTATGTACCAACTTATGCAGCTAAAGATTAAATTATTAGATTAAATACCAAGTAATAATTGTAAAATGACTTTAACCATTCCACAACCCCCAGATTTTGCTTCATGACCCCCTGAGTGGTCTTTTGAGTTGCTATGGGGCTAAGTGCTGGGCCACCGTGCTACCAAGAGGAAATGTCAGGCCACCTTTTCTGTGTCATAACAACAACAAACAACGAGATACAGCAAAATGGAAACTAAAACTATATTTAAGAAGAAGAAGAACAACTCCACACTCACAAAAAAACAAACAAACCTAAAGTAAAGAAAAAAGAAACATGTTTTACTGCCAATTCCTGATTCTCCATTGGAATTAGTGCAGCAACAACATGGCCTGAAATGTATAATATTATATATAGAGATGTCAGGGCTTACATTTTCCTATTTGAATTCTTTGTGTTGGCCTTTTGTAAAGCTTGGATTCTTGCCAACACAATTCATAGCTCTTCACTCTGGTTACACAATAAATGGTTTCTTCTGCTTAACATGTTCTGACTCTAGTTGAAATTAATGTATTTGGAAGTCAAATCACTAGAGAAGTGGTTCATTTGAGGCAACGCCAAATTAGCAAAGAAATGACCCAAAACATTCACACGAGTGTAAATGTTACATCTCATGAAGAGCTGTCACTAATGATTACTTTTCTAGTTAAACAATTATTTCTGTTTTAGACTTTTGAAACCAAATGAAGACTGAAATATGATGACTAAGGGTGACTAATTTACTTCAAAATGAGAATTAAAATCTGTTGTTTGTTATGGTTATATTTTACACTGAAGAGGCGGGCTTATTAGTTCTGCAGTTTGAATAGGAAGTCTTTGGATCTGTTTCTATTTTTAAGCATTTTTGAACAGTGTTATGTTTTACAGTGAACAAAATTTGAATTCCTGATTTACATATGCCATAGTTTACTGGGAATTTAGTCGACCAAAAGATGTATCCCATCAATCGATTAGTCGACTAAAAAGGGGGCTAGGGCTACAGCTTTGACCCTTTTTGATCCATTTCTTTGCGTTTGAAAAGACTCAAAGGGCAGAGTTCATGCAAAAGGAATAGAAAACTAGGTTTTAATTGACAAGCTTAAAGTTTCTGCTAACTCTCTTCTTTTGTTGATGTTCCATATAAATCCTTTTGATCTAAATAAAATAATTAGTGGACTAATCCAAATTTTGATCGACCAAGAATCCATTGACCAATTAATCTACTAAATGACTAAAAGACTACAGCACTAAATACATGGAAAAAAGCTCCAAATCCACTCGGCAGATTTCTTTGTCTATACTATGTCAACACAATTAGCCAATTTATTTAAATCTGGCGCTGTCCATTTTTTTTTTTTCGATGCATTTTTGGCTGTTTTTTGTTCACCTGTAGTGTTAATCTTTAATAGCTCTAATCACAAGTGTATTTAGCAATGATGTGTTTAAATCCCACTCCATTTTGCTGTTGTTTTCCCCTCTCTGTTCCCCAGCCGCTGTTTGCCGCCCCTCTGTGCCTCTGACATCACGCGGTGTATATTTAGCCGACAGATGGATTCTCCCGTGGCAGGCTGCTCTGCGGGCTCGTCCTAGGCCTTTCCCGGACCACGCAAATGAACTAGAAACAACCTCATGTTTACGCCGTCTCTCTCGATCTGCTCAGCCATCAGTTTGTGACTCCATCCGTTATTCATGCACCGACGCACCATTGCATGATTGCACATTAGAGATGTCGCCATGGCGTTTTTTAGAATTACAGTTATTGTGAGGAAAAAACGACAAAACTATTCATAAATATTGACTTTTTCTTTTGTAAAATTACCTTAATGAAATAACCCCAAATTACAATGTCACTAAATGCTGTCAAGAAAAATTTTACATTACGATGAATGTTTGAAGCTGGAGTTACAACACAAAAGTAGCTAAAGAATCATGTTTTTATTCAAACAAGCTGAGAGAAAAGCACTGACATCTTTCCTGCTGCGTATCACCTTTGTATTTTGAAAATTCTAGTTATTCTCATGTCTCAATTCAAATCACAAACTTCACTGTGATTAACCGTTCTATCTTTCACTCATCCTAAATCACAATATCACGAGAATCCAATTGGTAGAGCCAGGTTTAGTTTTGTAAATACAGTATATTGCCAATTCAAGTGAAAATCTGCAAATCCAGTCCTTACATCAGTATCGGTTGATATCAGGTATCGGCAGCAGAGGTTACGCTAGACTTTTTTTATGCCGGTCACTTTGACCAGCGGGGTCTGGAATTCCGGTCAATTAGGAGAACAACCGGTCACATATTATTGTCTTATGCAAACAACAGCACGTGAATTTTGGCAGTAACCTACGTGCTTTCGCCTGCATAACAGTATCTATTTAAAGCGAAAATTGGTCGTTGTTAATGAGGTGTTTTAACTTTTACTTATCATAATGATGACACGCGCTTTGATTCGCGCCCGTCTGCGGACTGAACCAGAGCATTAGTCCGCGTGATCCCCGTGTGTTTGAGCCAGGAGCCCGGGACAACGCACGCGCTGGACCCGGCCAAGATCAACCCCCGCGTGTCTGAGACGAAAGCCCGGAGCGCATCGGGACCACACAGCCCACTTTTAAACCGAAGATTTCTGAGTTCAGCGCGAGGTTTTAATGACGGAAAAGGCACACTGACGGGCTTCACGTATAAAGTGTTGTACCTGTTTGTCTCCAGCGGCAACACGTCTGTTTCGCTGACGCTGATCAGCAAATCTTCAAGAGAGACGCGTGCCTTCCCCCGTCTGCCTCTATACTTTCCCTTTTTTCTCCACCTCATAAACAACGCACTTTCATTACATGCACCAATTCTCTTCACTTGGCGTATTAAGCCACTGTATTCACACGCGAGTAAAACATTTTGTTTTGAGCTGAGGATAAAAAAAAAGCATGGTCTACGCAGCACTACGAGCACGCGCTCGTTTCTCTGAGCACCTGTCAATCATTTGCGAGCAGCGCCAGGGTTACGTGTAGGCTATCAGCGCGAGCCTCGTTTAGTTTCTGAACCCGAGCAGCGCCAGCACTGACCACAGAACAAACTAATGTGGAATTATCATTAAATAGTCTACAGTAAATCATGTATTATTCCTCATTTTTTTTCGACTTTTTATTTTTTCGCCTATTATTTCTGCCGGTCAAGCTGACCGGGACGTCTATTTTTTCCGGTCAACGGCACATTTTACCGGCCAAAGACCGGCAGGTGCCGGCTAACGTAATCTTGATCGGCAGATACTTAAAGCTAAAGTATTGGAATCGATTTGGGAACTGAAAAAGCAGTACATCCCTAGTTAAAAGCACTACATTTTGTTGTAAATATTACTGTATGCGGCTGCATTGTGCGCATAAGATAATTAAGAAAAACATGTGACTGCTGTTCAAAATCTAGCACCTTTAATTTTGTTTCTAAGATTGCCAGAATTACTTGTTTGTAGTTATTTTAGTTATACTGTGATCTGAATAAGTGTGACTGCAATGATCTTAATAATGTTGACGTCTATCAGCTAAATGAGCGTGGCAGACTCATGTCCAAGTGTAGAGGTTAGCCACAGAAAAGAGCACTCCTTACAATCATTGTGTGAAGGAGTAATTGCAGCATGTGAAAGTCATTGGAAGTGAATTGAATTTAGTCTGAATGAAGCTTTCAGTGTGGGGTGCATACTGTAGATACAGAAAGATGCAGCGTTTCCTCCTACACAACGAAAGACGGAAATGTTGTGGTGTTAGCTATGCTGGTATTGCATTTTTTGTGTACACAATTCAGTATCATCAATTTAAACTTAAACTTTAGCCTGTGCAAAGTATATGTTGGATCAGACATCACAGCGTATTTCCAACACTATATTCTGTAATTGAAAGGCTGGTATTTATTTTTCTACACTGAAGATTTGTTACATCTGGTGCGTAATATTGATTTAAAACACTTTCAAATAATCAAAATATTCCAAACTTTTCACATTTTTCTCAAATCTTCATAAATCTTCCACAATGAAGTAGTCCAGCACATACATGTCTACTAGCTGTCTGATTTTACTGCCTACTTCCCTGCATGAACTGGAGAAGCACTTAACATGACGACACTCCACCACAAAACTGTGCGCTGAAATACTATCTGCACCATTTATGACACACTTTAGCACTGACGACCACATTGAAAGATAATCCTTCGTGTAGCGGATTGCTCAGACGTGTTTTACTAAGAGAACATATCCATAACTCCTGAGACAACTGTTCTTCTCATTTCACTCTGGACTATGTATACTTAATGCAATTTTGTGGTTACAGAAATTAATTTAAGTCTATGGGCCTCATTTATCAAGCATTTGCCCAAGTGCAAAATGGGTTAAGGGGTGTAAATCCAAGTCGCTCACAAGTAACACTTTTTTGAGTTATACCTGCAATTTAGCACCTGGATTAATAAACACTGTCCTTTTAGTATAGTAGAATTATTGCCTAGTCTGTTTCATTTGGACATTTGTTTTTGTCAGTTTTCAAAACAAGATGGAGAGTGAATGTTATTACAATTTTGGTGTAATCCAAAATGCGTTTGTCCAGAGTGATCCATTGAAGATAAGGGTTAAAACATTCATTTGGACTTATGTTTTAGGAGATCGAGACGTTACGACTTTTGTCCATGAGTATTTTCAATCTCGTCCGGATTTTAAATGCTCAGAGCAAATTACTGATTACATGTCATAGTTTACCTGAAAAAGTCTCCTTTGAAGGTCTATTATCGACCAAAAGCACCAACTTGCGATTGAACCACCAGTACACAAGCTAGCCTTCATGCCATACTTCTCAACTGACCTAGATTTACAGCACATTTCTGTTTCATGTGTGCAATCTTCAGAGTTACAGAGACTCTTACAGGACTTGTGAATACCTCCGGCCCTGCTACACATGCCTGGGGTGCAACTTACCAAGGCTGTGCCAGTCACCGCAAACAGGTCAATATGTGTAGCAGGTGATTTTACCCAGCTGCACTCAAAGACTATGAATCGACTGTTTAAATCAGATTGTTCTGAGCAAACTAGTGACACAATGTCGAATTACGCATTTTTACAGACTTAATTTCAGAAATGGTGGACTTTTCAGTTTCATGTCTTTAGCAGCACAATTCTAGCAGTTTAACATGTTCTAAAACGTCTTAGAAAGATATTGCAGAACTGATAAGCCCCTTCTCTTTGTAGTCAAATTTCACTATAACAAGCAGCAGAGTAGGGTTTAAAACTGTATCACAATTTTAAACCCTACATGATTTTTTTGAGTAATCCCAAGTAAATGCAGATAGGTGGGCAGGAATAGGTGGTAGGTGAAAAGAGGAATTTTCCAAGCACTCAAGCATCAGGTATTGATACAGGTGATAAAATGTTTGAACCAAGTTTAGAGGACAAAAAACACAAGTTCAGGCACAGGCAAGGATGGACACAAACATTTGTCGTACAGTTACTACAGAATTTCCTCTCTCATTCATGCTTTTATAATATTTACATGATGGAGAGCAACAGATTTAGATATGATGACCGCTTTTAGACCCACTTTATTGCATTGTCAGGAAACGTGAATTCAATTTGGACTTGTTTGTTAAAGAAATGCTCATAATTTGATCAAATATTTCAGACAAAAGACAGATGTTCTGACTCATCTGCTATTGATTTGAAGAATGTACTGGTTTCATTATGGCAGCTTTGTGGGTACATAAATAAAATACAGTATAGACTAGGTTATATACAGCATATGACGAGGAATAATCCAGTAATCTGCAATCATGTCAAATGGACAAAAGGCCATTATTGATTTAAACCCTGTCCGCACGGGATTACCCAACAACGTCTCAGTTTTTTCCTATGTGTTTGTTACACTTTTTGAAACTTTGCAGATATTTTTACAGACATGGACGTAATTATTACATTAAAGGTCTCGAGGTAAAGCTAATCTTTGCAATAGTGCTTAAGTAAATACTGAAACAGAAGATTGGTCTGAAACAACAAATGCAGCTGACTTTAAGCTGACAATGCTCTATTACTAAACCCACTGTATACAATAGCACATACACCAAGGAAAAGACTCATCTTATTGCATTGATAGGGATTCTCTCTGGAAGTGTGCCATAACTGCATCATTCTGCATGCCTTTGCAATTTTTCACAAAAGCTCCCTTCTGCAAATCCTTTATAATCTGTTGCATCAAACAGACATATTCCCATTGCCTTTTACTGTACAGGAACACAGCATAAAAGTTCCCCATGAATGCACGAATGATGAGTGAATCTACAATGGCTCAGTCCTGTACTTATCGACCCCCTCTCTGGCCTGAGGATGGGCGGATGTGAACTCCCATATGGGCAAAGACTCAGCAGTACATGTGGCTTTACAATGAGGCACTAACTCAGAAGGAACAGATGGGGCCGGTGTAGCGTGATGAGAGCATTCACAGCTTATGTAAAGAGGCTACATGTGGACACAGTGATCAAATAGGCTAATATATGTGTTTAATTATGATGTAATGTGTTACGCAAGTGCAAAGAGGTGTCGGAGAAGAGATTTTAGTTGGATGGTATGCGCTAAGAATGGTTGCAAGCTAAAGGCAAGACTTTCCTTCAGTGTCTTGCATATAGAAAGAAAGACACCAATTGTTACATAATTGTCTATCTATAATGGCCAAGAAATACAAAGATTTTTTTTTACTTAAGCTTCTACCAAAAGCTGAATTTGACAGTTACGGACACAAACTCTTCAACATGAATTCAGATTTTTCAGGACCAGATAGAGACTCACAATTTCTGGCGACCTGACATAAATCTTGCTGCAAGATTCATTTGTTTTGAAAAGTCTGCCCTTTCTGATCAAACTGGTCACTTTCACGTAATGCTGGGCGATATTCACAAAATTAATATCTTGATTATTTTTTACTTATCTTGATTACGATATTCGACGATATTTTTCAAACCAAGCATCAGGTATGTCTTTATATGTATTAGTTGAGGTTTAATGATCATGTAAATTGGATTTGACTGGGTTGTAGACATTCTTGACCGACTTAAAACATGTGCTACCAACCGATTAGTCGACTAAAAGCAAAACTAGCAAAGATGTGACCAAATATCTGATAATAATAATTACTCATAAAGAGAAACAAATACTAAAACAGCTAAATGAGATTTTCATGTAATTCAGAATAAGTTACACGCAAAACCAAGGAATTTGTCCGTAATTTAACAAAACTAAATGTAACTTAATTTCTAATACTACTTTTTAGATTTGATCAAGTTTAGGTTTATGGTTAGATCATGTTTTTATCACGCTTTTGGTCAATGTTTAAGCCATTTTTTTTTTTTTGTAAGAAATTGAAAATCAGTCAAATAACCAAGTGACAAAACGGTTCCACTTCTAGAGAATGACCTGATTACAAAGTGCTGTTTTTGAGTTTAGATAATACTAGACTAACATTTATAAATGCACTTTTCTTATTATGCGCTGTTGTCTTGCATAGTACTTAAAAATCGCAAATCATTATAAAATAATTCCGAAAAGTCCGATTGTGTGTCATGTGGATGTGATTATCTTTAGTACTGATACTTTCACAAACTGTATTTTAAGATCACGTCTGTAGTCTTGGATAATCTTCACCTTTTGCTCCTTTCCTCCTGCGCTGCCATTATTCTAACAAGCTGTGGAACAAATGGCTTGTTTTACAGCTAACCCTATGGTGAAAAGATGTCTTAAAATTAATTGATGCTCACCCAGTGTAATTCTCCTAATGAGCCCCAGACCTGCCTACAGCCAGCGTAGTCTCTGTGTTCCACCACTAAATACTCACTTTAATTATACCTTCTATCTTCTCCCCCACAGTCTCCTTTCTTTGTTTTGCCTCCATATGCTACTAACACGTTCTAATGCGGCGTCATTTTAAACTGAGCTGGTAGGTAAGGCAGAATGAGATTTTTAATTGCCAAAATGCAGCTGTTTTGACCTGTTTTTGTTTGTTATGTCTGTGATTAGTGGACCTATCCATATGTTACAATAAACTGACACTTTGTTCAAGGTCCTCGCTGTCTTTGCACTGAACAATAGATGATTTTTTTTTTCACCAAGTTGAATACGAAAGCACTTTTTATACAAATGCTTGATTGTTGATGAAAGAACTTTAAAGGTGCACCATGTAACTTTTTGGCCAAAAAATTTACCTTGAGTAACATGTTTTTCTAGTTTAGATGTGTTTGTGACACTACATAAATAATACAAATGTGTAATTTTTAGTAGCCACAAAATGTACTATTATTTGGCATAGAGAAGTGCCTCCTCTTGTTTATTTTCATGGAAATGAAATGTGTTCATTCCTAATTAGAATGTTCTAAAGAATATTTAATTTTCCTATTTCTATTGAATTGCAAAGTTGACTTTTCACCCCCAGAAAGTTACATAGTGCACCTTTAATGCTTTTGATATGTTTGTAGACTTAGTGTTTACAATTGTAGATTTTGGGGGAAAAATTGGAAATCTGTATTAGGTAGGAGCTCTTTTCACACAGAACTAAAAGTAGCGGACTGCTCAGTGTCAGAAATATGTTAGAATGTTAATTATTCATAAATGATTGCATTTGCATTAGATCTCATAGACTGAATGATTTCGCTGACCAGCACAAATGTAGCGGTTTACCACATTGTTGACACATTGTCAGTATTTGTAACAATAGAATATCAAATAACAGTGATAACTGACTAGGGAACACTAATGTGCCTTGAGATACTGCCAGGTTTGAATTATTCAACTTTATTAAATCAGATTTACTGAATCATTTCCTCAAGCATTCACTAAAAATACATCAACATTTTCAACCAAAAAGTGTATCGTGAGTGACTCAAAAAAGGTTGAGAAACACTGCTCTATAGAGGGATTATTTGTTTATCCACACGGAGATGCATGTGCACCTGGTTTGCAGAAAGAGCTGCCGCTGATTGACACAACTGTAGCAACAACGAGCCAGGGCAAGAGTTTATCACTGTGCGAAACAAAAATGATGCTGCTACTTCAACATTTGTGAATAAAATTTGACCCCACGACTCTTAAAATTTACATTGCTCAGGTGAGTGAAAAAACAACAAGAAAATCCTGTGTCAAGCTTCAAGAACCAGACGTCTGTCAGACCGGTTCATACCCCATCCAAACAGTTAGCTCTCGTCGAGTTTTGTTGTTTTAATCAAAGAAGTTTCCCAAGCCAACATGGACATTTCTTTCTGCACTGAGCATGTGCTGTAGAGCAGAAAGTGATGTTGACTGAAAATCCCTCAAAGCATTTAAATATTATATACTAAAAAATCAAATCAAGCAAAAACACATCAGCTGAACAGGTAGATCAGTCTAAATACTGGTGAAGTGTGTTGGCCACAAAGAATGAAGAATTGAACAAACTATCCTGGTCAAATAGTAAATAGTATTTAGTTCAAATCCCAATATAAATACATTGTTGATTCATTTGCAGTTTGCTGAATTTATGGACAAAAAGTGTACAGACCATGAGCTTTGCAGAATAATTACTGTGGACTAACATATTATAGTAGCAAATCAGTGCAACTTATAGCCAAATTTATAGACATGGGCGTAATTATTACAATTTCTAAGCTTTGATGTAAATATGCTTTGCAAACATACATCTATGTTTTTACATTACATTTCAAAGACTGTCTTCTACCTATTAAATGCTTTGCAAAATCTCTAAACCCTCCTTTCTGTTTTATGTGGCAGGAGGCGCAGAAGGTGAATAACCCGGCCAACGCGCAGGCAGCCGCAGCACCAAAGAACCCCGACGAGAAGACCGAGGAGGCCCCGGCCAGTGAGGTGGGCTGGATGACCTCAGTGAAAGACTGGGCGGGCGTCATGATCTCGGCTCAGACGCTAACGGGCAGAGTACTGGTAAGTGTGGGAAGACTTCAAATCCATCAGCTTGTGTTGAGTGAGAAGTCTCTGGTGCAGTGAGGAATAGAGTTTATGTTCAAGTTGGCGTTGGAGGTTGTAGTTGACGTATGGACAGAGTTTTTTCTTCTAAAAGTCTGATATTATGTAAAATTGACCCATGTGTGATCTGTTTGTGTTGGTAATCATCAAAAAAATGTGCTTTTTTCATTCACACAATTTCCAAAGCAGAAAATTAGCAATTCTACCTTGTGATGTCTAAAAGTGGTGGTTTTATTTTTGACATGTGTGACTTATTCTACAAGATATGAATAACATTATCTAGTAGTCAATGTTTTTTAGCATCTGATTTTAGCTTCTGTCATCTGATTGTAAATGAAAGTGGCTGATTTGAAGTCTAAAACACTTTCCCCAATTTGAGTAAGTGCTAAGTTTGAGTCAAAGTTGTCTCTAACAGTGGTTCAATAATAAACTATTAGTCCATTAGATGCAAATGTTTTACTTCAGAATTGTATTGTGACACATTGGGAGAAAGAGAGATTTTTCATACTGATAACTAGTCTTGGCATAAAATGTCTGAAAAGCCCTGTTTTAAATATGTTTGGTGAATTTTGGGAAAATAAATATAACTACAATAACTTCACTAATACTAATAAAGAAACTTTGAGTCATGACTTTAATGCAAATGTTTTCTTAGCATTAGCATCGGAATAGCGTAACTGATGTATGTTTAAGTTGTTTCTGGAAGATTGCAGTTTATGTATTACACCCTAATGACATCACAAGTGGAATCAGGTGTTTTCAGTCAGATGAGCCTGGGCCTCCATGTGCTTTTTGATTTAAGTATGGGTGGAATTGACAAAACAAATCAAAATATATCAATATTGTGAAGAAAAATCACAGCAATTTTCCACACCTTGTTGCAAATTTTGTGTTGATGTCCGACTAACTTATGTCCAGGTTCTTGTTGTTCATACAGTTTGATGGTTTTCAAGTCTGGTCTTTCTCTTTAGATAATTATGAGATGTAGTCAGTGTATTTTTCCATTAAAATCTGGACCTAAATATAAACTCAAGCACTCCTTCATCATGTCCAAATGTATTGAGCTGTTTGCCTGCGTCCCAGTGGAGTCATACTGCAGGACAATGAATTTGATCTGCCCAGGCTGACGGATGTGGAGTCCTCACTTAAAATATCAGATCGCTGTTTGGCTGGCACTGGCCTGTCTGTCTGTGAGCGGGGATCCTGTTTGTGTACTTTAGGCTTGTGTTGCTCAGCTCTGCCTGTGTCCTCTGTGTGTTGTGAGCTGTTGTTGGCGTCTATCTGCAGCCAGAGACATGTTCTTTTTTGACTTCTAGTTCTCTTGACATCTAATTGTGAGTTCATTTAATTTGCAATGTATGTTTCTGTAGACCTATGAACCGAAACATGTTTGTGCAGATCTAAGCTTAAGAGGTTGATGTTTTTACACATAATAAAACCAAATTTCGAGCTTCATTCATCAATTCAGGTGCTAATTGCTAATTTGAATTAACTAAAAAACATTCATATGCTACTTTCTTTAGTCTGTTGCAGTGAATTTTCTATTGGAAAATGCACATGTAACATCTTGGTGTTAGATTCTTTTAAAGTTCTTAGCTGTTTTGCATGTGAACAACTAAATAAAGCCCTAAATTAAGAGATTCTTCAGAAAGCCATTTGCTAATTGTGTTCACTGAGTTTGCAACTTTTATTTGATTGTGATTAGATGTTGCTCCAGTTTTTGTTGGAAAAAAAGCTGCCATTTTGCATCCACCTACTTTCAGCGCTGCCAAAGGACACAACACTGGAAACAAACCATCACATTAACACATTTTGAGGACTGTATTGTTTCCAGTCTGGTTTTGATATCAAAATGAAACCCACGGATCACACAAATAAATCAGCTTTATTTCAAAGTTTGTATGAGTTCCACACAGAACAATGCGTTCATGTTGTTGATCAGGCCTATTCAACTAAAGGCTCAAGTGCCAAATCAGCCCTCCGCAAATGTGATCCGGCCCTCTATTCACTACCAATTACAAAAATATATTTTCAATTGTTTGTAGATTTGATTCTAGGTTATTACTCTGGAATTGTGTCAGTAATGTATTTGAACTTGGCACTATAGTTATACTGACTTTATTTGTATATATTTACTTTCTGAAAATAAGATTTGTCAAATAGATCGAGTGTATTTTCTTGTTTCAATTCCAGTTGTATTTTTGAATTAATTTTCAGTGTGTAAATGCTGTCTTTAGCAAAACAATCGTATCTGAACACAGTTAAAAAATGCCCATATAACTATAAATCTGACTTAGTTTAAGCATTTAAAATTTGGTTTAAAGCTGAGATTCTCCAAATTTAGATTTGGTTATGTGGCTTAATTCTGATTTGGACATATGTAGAGCAATACAATAGACTGTAGCATTAGTTCATATCACTATAGAGTCTTTCTAGTCTTGTGAATATTTAGTGCACCCACGTGTCAGAAGCGATGACGTATTGTGCAACTACCCGGCCCAGAAGCCATGGTCCTCTGTAAAATCTGTCTCTCTGGAAAATAAAGAGGAATAGCCCTGTTGTAGATTGTGATTATGTCAAAGTCCAGATGGTGAGCCTGTTTTTGCCATCAAATATCTAAAAGTTAATTTCATACAATCAATATAATGATTTCTATTAGTGACTATATACTGTATGTTTTGTATTGCAACAAAAACTGAATTTAAGCTCTATTCATTTCTGCTACCACACATCTGTAATAAATATTGGTCTTTTTTGGTGCTAAATACAATCTTTTCTTTTGGCGGACCTTGTTTCATAACTTATTAGTTAACAAGAAGATGATGTAACTTCTTCTTCTAGTGTTTGATGCTTTCAAAAGACATCTTCAGGCAGGCATTGATTGGATTTTCCGTTAGTGTTTTGCACGTATGAACTTCAGCTTACCCTTCAGAGTAGCTCCTCTCAGGCCTGCCTTCTCCTCTATAACATAACATCCTAACACAATTAGGACCAGTTCACCAGTGGATAACCAGGAAATGGATCAAGCAATGCAATTAGAAAGGTTTTGATGTAGTGAATTCTATAAGGAGCTTCCGGTGTCCCCGGCAGCTATTAGCAAATGCACTGCTCGAGTTAAGTTTATTAGCAAAATGAAAAGTGCATTTTCATTAGACAGCCCGCGATGTGCTTACTGCTAAAGACTAACTGTGTCAGTTATGATTACACATCTTATTTGTTTAGGTTACAATCGCCTGGAAGGGTCAAGTTTAGCAACATACAATTTGTAATCTTTAGATTAGTATGTTCTCAAACATAAAAAATAGAGGAATTTATAGTAGGTTTTCTTACTAATTACATCTGAAAAGCTCATTTAGGTGATATTTTTGGCATATCTTATATCTAACAAAATCAACCTAACAGAAAAATGTCTTGAAATGTACTAGTTTACAAAAATAATCAGAAAAGTATTAACATAAAATGTTGTCCAGAAAAATCGAGAAAGTTTTTTAAGCATTATTTACTATTGTAATATCTAGTTATCACCCATGAAGTGTTTGTTCATCTGTATGTTGTATGTGTTTAATCAGGCTTTATGACGGCTACTAAAAGAGTAGTTTCAATAAAGCGTTGTTAAATGAGTGGCGCTTTCATGTATATATTGCTTTTCTGTTGTACTGTGTGATTCATCCAGGTTTTTCCTACAGGCTCCTTCTTTGTATGTGTAGATTTCATAAGCTCTTAAGGCTCTTAATGCTAATGAAAATCTCAATACCTGGCTACAAACAAAACATCAGAAGTGTAATGATCACATACAGTGCCATACATGCTATTAGAGCTGTTGGAGATTAAGAAATTACCAATCGCTCTAAAAACTAAAAAAAATTTTTTTGGTCTGAACCAGTCTGTGCTAAAAATGCAATGAAGTTTGCAATTTATGCAGAAAATGAATTGTAAACGCCATTTTAGACCAATATTTAGTCTCAGATCTTCAGCTAATTCAACCTTTTCATTGATGTCGGTATAATGTAAATCAAATAATTGGTCCACTAAAAAGGTCAACTGAGACTCAACAGATTAACCGACTAAACAACTGAAGAACTACAGCGCTACATGCTACATCTTCATTAAAAGCTTAGGTCCATAATATATACTGTTTTTCAAGTTGCCCTGCAAGATAGAGCAGCTAAATGTTAGCTACCTCTTATTCACATCACTATATGTGTGATTTATCACCCATTTGTTTGGAGTGTATAGTTCATATTAAATATATACTAGACCTCTACATGATCCTCAAGGAGATAACAGAAGGCAGCTAACCCGTTAGCTAGTTTATCTTGTGTGGCAATCTCAAATAGATACTGTATAATCACAGTGTGGTAGTGTGGAATGGTAGGTAAAGTGGGGAAGAGCAGGACAGAATAAAGTGAAAATAGAAAAATTAAAGTCAATACATCATCGACCAGGAGTCTTTGCTTGATTTAAAAAAAGTTACGCACAAGCTTTTTAAAGAAATATTCATATAAACCTTGACATTTAGCTTGTTAAAAGTTGCAGAATATGTAACACTGATGAGTAAATGTAATGGGCTAAAGCTGAAGCACTTGTTTTCTCTCCTCACCTCATTTGCCTTGGTTTAAATAATTGTTCAGATGTTTACCTGACTTTGCCTTCCACCTTCTCTCTGACCTCGAACAGATCCCTCTCTTTGGACTTCCTGTCTGACTCTTGTCATAAATGAATAAACAGCGTCTGTCCTTGAGTGACTGAGAGATCTCATCACTTTGTCACTCCTCTGGCCAAGTGCAAGTCAAACTTTAGCTCTAGTCCTTTCAGCTCAACAAACAGGAAACAGAAAAACTTGAAAGTGCACTGACATTCAAGGTAAACATACCACCTTTGTCATTTGTGGATGGCATATTTCAAAATCTTTGTTTATCTTAAAAAAAAACGCAATACTTTTTTATGTTTCTGCTGCTGTTTCTCTGTTTCAGTTGTCTCACAGTGAAACACATTTTCTTTTGTTATTTACAGATATTCCAGGAAGGTTGGGAGAAAATATTTATGATTTGACCTTGTACTTGTTCTAAAGGTGGCTGGCTGATTGTTCTGCTGCTGCTGCTGCACAGATGATTGAGATTACAGTAGAGATTAGCTTCATCTGTTCATCAGAAGAAATTAGTTAGAAAAGGCAAGTATACTGTTTATAAAGTGCAGTGCTGCAATACAACAAACAAATTAACCGTAATGATTCTTCAATAAATGTCAACTAGTTTAGTAATCAAATGATATTCACGTAGTTATACACACACATTCTAAAGCAGACAGATGAATCTATCAACTGATTGAATTTAAAGTAGTTGTTAGTTACAAGCCTCCCATATCTTGAGGTAGGAGTAGAGTAGAGTAAATGGAGAGGCTGAAGGGGCTGCATGTTGTGCTGCTGTGGTACAGCTTAAAACAGACCTGGGCAAACTGCGGCCTGGGAGCCAGATGCAGCCCTCAGCCTGTTTTAATCAGGTCCCCAGCATGTTTTTACTCATTACACTGTGAAATGTCGAAGTTTCAGTTAAAACTACTACAATTCCGAAAAATTCAATCTTCATTTTTATCATTTTAAATGTAAAATGTATAATTTTCTGTTTTTTTTTTTTTTTTTTTTTTTTTTTTTTTTTCATTTTTAATTAATGTTTTTTTTTACAAGATATTTTAGCTTGAATCAACCTTGCAAAATGTGAAATAATCTTTGTCCATCAAGTAAAATCTTCCTAACTAGTAAAAATAAATATTAAAATACAGATTTCATTTCATTTTAGCAAATCTAGAACTTCATTTTTCCATTGCATATTTCTTATTTTTGACTGACTTGGCTATAAAGTATGTGTTTGTACTTTGTGTTTTTTTATAAATGACTTAATAATATTTTTTTAAAACAATGATACATTTTATACCAAAAACAATATTTATGGTCCTGCCCTTTGCCACTAATCTGGATTTGAATATGGCAATAATCATTGTCCACCACTGCCTTAAAAGAACACACTTTTGTCTTTTGCACCCTCAGCTCCCGCTTAGGGCAAAATGAACAAATCAGTGTCCTTTTATTGTGGCTGGTGTAAGCCTACATAGTTTTTTTCTTATCAGTATTTATAGTAAAATTGATTATCTCAGCAAAGGAAAACAATACCTGAGAGAAATGAGTCTCTTGTGTTCACAGAAAGTGTTCAGTTGAGTTCATAAAAAATGGAAAGAGAAACATTTGTTGTGTTTATAATTTTGTTCAGTGTAATTTAGTCTCTGTAGGTGGCTGATTGTTCTGCTGCTGCGGTGGTGATGAGGTGTGGGACCATAAAAAAGCAAAAACGCAAAAGCAAGAAAATATTGCGTCTAATCAACAAAACGCTTTACTTTCTTTACCTAATTGATAATTCGTTGAAGTTTGAGCAGACAAGGAAAGAGGCACAGATGGATGATGGGAGAATCAAAAACCATGAGAACGTACAGTAGCAGAGTGGAGCTAATACAGTAGCGTAAAGATGGCAGTTGGTTGGTGTGAGCAGCTACGCGTGGAGACAAGTCCACTTCTCTGACGGGGGTGGTGTTGGAGGAGAGGAGGATTCCTGAAGGGAGCTGTCAGTTTACTAAATGACTTTCTGTTTCATGACTCTCCCACTCACTCGGATCCTTTGGCACGGACACAGGCCTGGTTCTTTCATCTGTGCAGCCCTCCAGACCTGCTCACATACCACTACTTTGGATGGAGAAGTTTTAAAAATGGGGCTATGCTATTTATGCTAGCTACATGTATTCAGAAAGTTTGCATTTATTAATGTATTTTTGCTTTTTTGGTCATTAAAGTTCTTGCTAACTTTTATTGTAGTGGTTCTGTTTAGCTTAGGGATAATGCTAGTTAGTCAGTGCATTGTTATTTTAGATTAGTATTTACTTCAAGTAAACGTGTTCCGAAATAGTAGTAGCATCGGTAGTAGTAGAGTAATAGAAGAAGGTGGGGTCATGATTTTTCCCTAAATTGCCCAGCCTAGTTGTAGTAATAGTAGAAAATCTCTGCTAACAGTAGGCTACTTAAAGCCTTGTATCCATAATTTGGCCATGAAAGATTTGTAATAGTGGGTAAAACCTTAAAGTGAAAGTGAAACTAAACCCAAAACCAACTTTTTTTCAGCTGTTGAACTGTGTATATGCTGTTTAAATGGCATTGTCTTCTGTTCCGAGTCATTTTTTGGCAATTGTCGTGTAAATTGAGCAAATTAGCAAGTTTTAGGTCAAAACAGTCACACGCTCAGTGCAAAGGCTGGTGTCATTTCTAGACTCAATATGGACACCAGCTTGTATTGTCCACTCAAAACTAAGCACTAATCGCAGACACCTGCTGTCAATCAATCACACTGCTGCTCTCCACTCTAAGCCCCGCCTTTTCCCAATTCCTTTCAATGAGTTTGATCCGTTAGAAATGTATTTGTGGGTGGAGTTTAGGGGGTGAGGTTCCATTTAAGTTGAATCATCATCAAGTCACAGGTCTCACAGTAAAACAGGAGCAGCAATTACAATTACAGTCAGAATCTCATGTGTCTATTTTCAATTTTTGCTCTCTAAGCAGAATAATACAATTTTAAACCGTTCACTTAGCTTTCCACGTTTTACTCCGTTTTTAACACATTAAGAGCCTCCTGTCATTCACTATGAAGTGTTTTGCAGTGTGTTTCATGAAATTCAGAACCAGTATGTAAACGGAAGTATGTAAACCCTGAATGTTAGATAACAAATGGTCTATTAATAGAGAGATTGGACACTGCAAACTTATTGTCATGGAAATAAATATTTTGACAACACTGTATACTGCTGGGGTAAACTGAAACCTTACTTACTTTACTGTAACAACTTACATTTTCTTATTAGTTGTTCGTTGGGATGTCCAGAGAAGATTCTATACACCTGGACATTATTTTGCATTTCATAAATTGAGAGAACATCTTGCATGCGTACGGAGTGATAAACCCTCAGCATATAAAATGAAACAGTTTGTCCAACTCCCTGCAGCCAGGTAAGCGCGCGTGCATCTCCTACTGCGATGTGTGCTACTTGTTCAGGCCTGATAATTGTACGCAGCAGGTCTGTTTGCCTACATGCTACATTCTAATGATAGGCTCCTCTAACCAAACTGCTTTCAGGTAAATAGCTCTCCTCGGGTGGGTGGAATACATGCATTCTCAGCTAAGTCTATGGATGTGGGCGAGCTCTACTTCAGATCTAAACCGTGATGTGTTTTTTTTTCCTTGTACACACACAACCTGGCCGGTTACCATGGCAAACTGCGCGGTGGCGGCTGCGTCTCCTTTGACTTTGGGGGAGTCGGACTGTGAGCAGCAGATGTTAGGGGAGAGCGGGGTAAGGCGTGGATGGATCGCCGGACGTTTGCTGTGTTTTTCAGAGAAGAATTTTAGAAATGCGTTAGCTTGGTTTGTCCGATGTGGAAGCAGATGAGTCACTTGTAGATCAGTAGTAAACAAATAGGCATGAAGGGTTAAAGTGACATAGTTTCTCAATGATCTAACCAAGTAACCTTAACTCCATTCACAAGACCATAACCTCAGAAAATGAGAACAGCGAATTATGCAGAATGTATATGCTTGTAAAAAGGGAGAAACATTCAGGCGACATATAAAATATATATTGTTTGGCCACTGTGTGCCTCTTTGGAATATTAGTGGTTGTGATTGACAGATTAAGACACGCACCGTCTCCTGTATGAAAACCAACATAAAAACCAACCAACAAAAAAAAGGAAAAATTTGTCTAAATGACAGACGACCAATCAAATCTTTTGTTTCATGTGCATCATGCAAATTAACTAATCTGATTGCTTGTCATGTTGTGGAGTTGATAGAGCTAGGCCATATGGCAAAAAATCACTATCACAATTTTCCTGGAGACAGATCATGATTTAGATTTTATCACAATTCTTGTAGACTATTGTCTTTTGCCGTTGAGATAAATACAACCGTCTGCTTTTTCTGAAAGTTCCTATTTTAATGAATGGTTAAATCCGGCTGTCACTCACTCAGAGACTTAGAACATTTTGTGGCTATTTTTGGAATTTCTAACAGCTTTTGAAGGTATGCTAAAATCATGTTTCATTCATAAATAGATATATTTTTGTGAATCAAACTTGAAATTTTGCTAAAATTCACTTGAAGCTGCAGCACAAAAAACTTCAACAGGCGACCTTCAAATTTCATAAGACTTTTAAAAACTCACGATTCGATTTCTATCACGATGTTGCCCAGCTCTAGATGGACCTACTCTTCACAATTTGCTAAAGTGTGGGCTCTAGATCAGAGGGAAGGAATTTACTTGGTGCAGCAATGCAACTTTCTCCCAAAAGTTAACGTTACCTCTCAAAATACACTCGTTGTTGTTGTTGTTGTTGTTGTTGTTTTTCATATAAATCTTACTATTAAAAAAGACAAATATTGTTCAACCAAGACACAACTTGGCTGATTAATTGACTGAAGACCAAAAGGTCTTAATAACTCATCCCACGCCTTCCATCCACAGTACAGTATATCATTATTGTCTTGTAAATTGTCATGTCACCTGAACAAAGCCTACACCTTTTTAGTTGTGCTTTAGCTGCAAAGTCATATTATTAGCCCAATGATTCTTTGCATTTAAAATTTCAAGCTCATCCTTTCATCTTATTGTCGATTCACAGACTGTTCTTAATCCAACCGAGGCATCATTAAGGATTGTTGTTGGTGTTGGTGTCTACGTCTTTAGCATAGGATTTAGATGTAGCAGGAAAGGAAAACTAAATGAGCCGATATCTTCTCACACCGCGTAGCCATTAGCGCTAGACATGTGCTGCATGGAAAAAACCTGATTGACTTCATTAGCAACTTGTTTTGAAGACTTTGCAGTAATATGCTTAGGGACTGTGGAAGCTGTTATGAACACTATTGCTCACATAGTTACCCACAGCTAAGGATAAAAACAACATGAATGTACAGAAGATTCAGTACTCAGCTTATAATTGTGGATCCATGTGGTTTCAATGAGACTGTTGTGGTCATGTCAGTGTGTAATTAACTCACGGAAGTTGTTGATTTTTAGATGATTAAGCTTTAGCATTAGCATTAACAGACAAACACATGCACAGGAAGTAAATGTGCTGGTAAAAGGTTAGCAAGCCAATTAGCAAGCTAGCTGATGTCCCCTCCCTAAGCTAGTATTACTAGCATTTGCATTGTTTTTAATAGATGTTGGACGTAATGGCATATCTGGGCTAAAAAAATGTTTCCATGCAGCTTGTAGGAATGCTGTGTCAGATAAGCACAGAAGAAAAGTGTATCTATATAGTGTTAAAAATGTAAAGACAATCTTCAAATGTCACAGTAAATCAATCCATCACGCAATCACAGTACAAATATTTTCTCTTGCCACTAACCATTTACAACATTTATCTACTAGGGATGTCACCATATAAAATTTTAGAATTATTAACGATTATAGCAAAAGGAAAAATGACGATTTTGCGATTATTCAGGATTTTTGGCGTAAATAAATGAAAAAACAAAACTTAAGTGGCATTTGATTAGCTGACACTGATTGTATTACAAAATGATGATGTTAAATAAAAATTATAAATGCAATTATTTAAAAATAATTATGAAGAAATTATTAATTAATAGTTTTAAATAGATTATTAATTAAATAACTTTTAAAAACATCATTGCCCCTTTAATGATTGCTTTAATTTTTGCAATAAACTTACAATTAGGGATCGATTACTAACCAATAATATGTTATATGTGACATTTATCACGTTTTGTCACACTAGTTTTGTTTTCCCAGCGGCCTGTCACATGACCGCCTGCACGTGTCTCTGCTTTCATTTTACTTTCAGGTGGGAGTTTGACAAAACGTCACAAAAAATCTGATTTTCACAGAGGTCAGACCACAACTTGATTTCTATCTCCATATCACCCAGCCCACGGTGTGCATGCTGAATAATCCAAAAACATAGGAAGGTCTTAAAATGACTGCTATCTCATATTCACATGACATATAAAACTTGATTTACTTCCAAAACTCTTAACTCATAGCTTTATCCTCACTGTCAACAAAAGAATTGGTCAACTGCACCCCCTTAACTGATAAGCTGACTAACTTCTTGTAGTAACACACATTTTTTCTTTTTATTTTATCATAGAAGAGACAATTGGTACACCACATGTCAAATTCAATAATGTGATCTTTATTAGCTGTTTAATATTTAAAGATGACATAAAAGTCAAACAGCTGTCTTACCTTTTCACCTCTACATTATAACCTCATCAAATATTTATAGTTACACTCTCTTTCACTGTCCAGTTCATTCTCATGGGAGCAATAAACCCACGCCGATCCATTTTTTTTCACTTCCTCTTGCTTGGACACATTTGATTGGTTCAAACCTAGCAATAGCCTTTAGAAAACTCACAACCAATTTAAACACAACTTTGTTAATAAATTCTGTGACATTAGACGAGCTTTGACCCAGTTTGCATAGATGGTTTCTATGGTAACATCCACAGATTTCCTAATGTGATGTTATAATTTACAATCAGAGTAAGATTTTAAGCTTATGGTGCGTTCTAGGCAACTGTTAACTGGGATATTTCCCACTTCCCACATGTAAAAGTGCCACTCAAACTGGTAAATACCACTTGTGAACACTTCACACATAAGCTCAACAATTGCCCAATAAATTATTAGGTGGATTTAACAGCCACAAAGAGAATGTAAACATTGATGACAGGTTATTTACCGTTATCTTTGTTTCGGCTAAGGACGCTGGAACGCTCTGAAATGGAAACTTCTATTTTATAACTTAGAAATATCACAGTTCCCAGTTGCCTGGAACGCAGCACTAAAATGGTTAAAAGGGGTAATATTTTTAGCTAAATAAAAAAAAAAATCCCCCAAATAATTATGTACACTAATAATAAAAAAGAAAAGTGGTTTACAAATGTATTTTCAGAGTTTAGAAGAAAACTATCATTCATTGATTGCTACATTTTTTAACTTCTCTTTTTTTTTTAATGTCAACATGACTCATATCACACTGACATGTGCATTCCTCTGAACTGAGTTCAACTCATTATCATTCTGGGGAGACAGTCGCTGAAAGCCTTTGGACAAAAAACAAAACATCAGAATGCGGTTGGTCGAAGAGTCACAATAAGAAACAAATGCACACATCAACTGTGTGTGCATTTGTTTCTTCTAAATACGTCCTTCGTTGCCATTTTTGTTTTGCTTCAAAGAGATTTTGCAAATCTTGATAAAGCCAAGCTAATTTCTAACAGGGTTTACTTGCATTTCAGTTTAATTTCAGGCTATATAAAAAGCATTCATAGTCAATTTTCCGTTACCGTGATATGACTAGGTAAGATGTGTCTGGTTGGGTGGGTGATGGTTTTGGGAGGTGGTGGTGTGCTTGTATGCCTCATTGGACACTTGACAGGCTCAGTGGTGGAGTGGCTTCGGAGACGGGGGCCATTAGGCACTCAAGGGCGGGATGTCCGAGCGAGGAAACGACCAGCTGGGGAGCGGGGGATACGGGTGAGTGTGCAGACCTGCATCAGAGCCAGACAGGGAGGAAGGGGAGGCACTGGGCTGTACTGGCCTGGTGAGATAACCGTTACAAATGTAGGACTAGTATGTCACAAATCACAGAAAGACACAAGTGATCAGGGAAGGGCAAAGAGGGTCTGGTGAAACAAATATGGGTGAAACAAAAAGGCTAGGGTAAAGTTTGAGGCTTCACGCTCAAACAAAGATGATGTTTCATGTAGGTTTGGTGTTATAGTACACAAATCTCAGACTCAAATCAAATTTAAACTCATCATTTCAATAGGCAAAGATTCATGCTGAGGCAGTTTGCAGCGATTTGGACAAAATTGGTTGCTATTTTGTTCAGCAGTGCTAAAGTGTGCAAATCAGCCAAATTAAATAGAAATTATCTCTGAGAGAGTTTTTTGTTAGCTGTGTAATCCTGAAAGGTATTTACCAGTTTCACAGAGCAATTTTGGCCAAGCACAGAACATTCTGGAATCTTCAGAAATACTATTTTGGGTCTTGATGACAATATTTCACCACAGTCTGTTTTAAGCACTTTTCATATTTTTTTTAAGTGAACCGTTTTGGATTGCTTCCAATATTTACCCACAATAATAACAAGTGGACTTCCTGGATTATACTACTCAATCAAGAAAGTAGATACACTGGATATATATTTACAATGAGAGGAATCTGATTTTATGTAATTTACGCAACAAAAAAAACAAACCAAAAAAAAACAACTGGGCATGGTGCTGGATTTGAGTCAAAAGTTCATATGCACAAGCTCAGAAGCTTCATGTTAGTGTTTGACTACGGCAACACCTACAAGGACAAACAACACAGAATTTGCTATATTAGCATTAACACTTTCAATGTGCTTTTTTTAAGTTAAATATAAGCTTAATGTTTGTGAAAACACAATGTTAATAAACTTAAACAAACAGCTCGGAGCAGTGAAACTTCAAGGTCACTGATGTTAAATTGAATGTTTTCTATGAGTGATATGATATTTTATGTGTTTGTCAAAAATAAATGTTATAAAAAATTGTGGATTCTTTTATCTCATGTGATTGGCTATTTAAAGTTTCAACTGACAGATGACGTTTTTTAGCAGTTTCTGGAAAGTAATGGAAATATAGTCAAGCTAACAACTAGCATGATTAACTCAGTTTCAGCAAGTGACTCAGATTGGGGAAAAGGTTTTTAATTTATTTGTTTTCATTATTGGAAAGTGGTTACAGGACAGCTTTGAACAGTATATTTTTGCTTGGCTTTTTTTTTTTTTTGAATAATCAAAATTAAATACATAAACGAAAGAAAGGGATAGATGGGAGGTGACGACATGAATTTTCTGATCATCAGCTGTAGGGCAATGCAAGATTACATTTGTGTAAACTAATGCTGAGAGAACAATATCATATCAATATCAAATTGCATAATAATAGGCTCTTTAACTTTTCATTTTTTCATGGAATAATATGCAATTCCCAAGGCTTTTTCCACCTTTAACATATATAATAAGATTTTTCCAAAACAGAGACTGTAAGCTCTGAACGTCTGACGTCCCTCTCTCCCAGTGTGTAGATTATTTGCTCCGCACAAATAGGTCAACACCCGCCATCTTTCTTAATGAGATCTCGGTTAGCACCCATGGGAGCAGCTGTTCCCGGGCCCCTCTGGTCATCCCTCTGCCTAGCCATCCCGCCGCACTTCAGCCACGACCCCATCATCTGCAAATGTGCCACATCTGTCTCCATACTACTCTAATGGGAACAAATCCAGTAGGCTTAGTGTTTTCTTGATAGATTCTCAATGGGCTATTCTTTCTCCTGTTGCAATGTGAGTTCAGTGCAATTCTATATGTTTTATAGCACAATATGTAAAACAATGACAAGTAAGACAATAATAATAATAATAATAATAATTCATCTAATAATTTAATGTAACATTGTTAAAAACTTAATGCATGTTTATAAATTAATGTTAGCAAGCGATTTAAGCGTTTTTGCACAGGAACAAGTACCTGCTAGCATTCGCACTGCTCAAAAGAGGATCCAGTGGACATTTGGTCACGTCAGCCATTTACATTGCCAGCGTAAACTGAACTATATATATATGTCAAAAAAAGATGCTCCACTCTGACTGCTGTGGTCCTTAATTTTCTTACAGTTCTGTTTCAGTTTTTTTTTTCTTGCAGCATTGCTTAATTGTGATAAAAGGAACAACTTGCCAACTTGTGCTAGCTCATCAGCTAGCTTGCTGAAAATACATACATTTTGCTGTACCTCCTCGTTAGCTTTCAGACTTAGCGGTGTTTGTACCTCTGCATCCGTCCATCTCTCACCACCATTAGTAAACTTTAATGCCATTATATTATTACAAAAACTTTCCGATGCCTGGCGTTGTTAATGTGTGTCGCATGCATACAACATCACAGATAACATCGCTGTGTCACTTGAAGGTTCTCGGTCTAAGGAGAAAGTACTTGCCCCAGAGCAGGAGCTAAGCTGGTCCCTACATTGGCCTCCCTGGTGCCTAGTCAGAAAAGGTGCCAGGGACTAAAAAGCTTACAAGAACAATAAAAAGTTCCTACATTGCGAAAACGCCTATAAGTTTTTGCCATTTCTAAATAAGCCTTTTGTGTCATAAAGAATTTAAGAGTGTAGATATGTGCCTTGGCTTGCTGAAAGCTGGCTGCGTGACAGGATTGTGCGAGCTAGTGTCTTGGCAGAAGCTGAGGTGACATCTACAGCGCACAAGGACACTATGGGGAGCATCCTTTGTGTTTGGATGTGTCCTCAGAAGTCCTGTAGTGGAGGGAATAAGTGTAAATGTGTACTCTCACGCTCCCCAGGACACCCAGCCGCCCACACAAACAACATCTGCCAGTCCTCTCCTCAGTCTGCCACGGTACGGCACTTTATTTAGACTAGCTTCATGTCTTATTTATGTTAGCACATTTCTTGCTAATGAAAAAGAACTTATGTGCGTTTAATTTGAGCTTGTTTGCAAATTGAAGATGGCATTCACAAGTGTCCTGGTTTGATCTCGGCGGTTTGGACGGAGCAGTTCTAGCTCTGATTTACTGTATGTCTGTGCTGTGAATAAATCCAAGCAATCAAAGTTTTTTTTTATTAGGATAATAAAAGGACAAATACTTTCTTGTCTGTTCTGTTAACACTCAGGCTAATTCTATGACTATTCTGGAAATTTAGTCCGTTGGTGATTTGTTTAAGTACGGATACTTTCTAAACCTATAATTGCTAAAATTATAATTTCAGAATTAGTTTTGATATTGATCCATATTTTTGACCTCCCTAAATATACCATAAGTTTTGCAAAAGAAGTCCATTCAAAGTCATGTTCCTCAATAGTCCAGATGGCCACCACTACATCACACTGGAATAAATCCCTGGCAGCAGCTGCAGAAGGATGCGACAGAAAGCCAAAAAATCAAGGCGAATTTCGGGCCGCACTTCAGAAAATTGTCTACTTCCAAAGCGGAATTTCAAATCTACTTAGAAAAAGCTCTTTTGCGTCGCTGTGCCTGGCGTCCTTGATTGAGCAAAACTTTTACAAACTGCTAGCCTTGTGGGGAGAGTGTTGTGTAATCTTTTTAAACAAATGTGGCTTTATCTACTTTTAGTGTTGTTGATTATTTCGTTCGATTATGTCACAAAAGTCCAATGTGAGCTTCTATGAAATTTGACTGCAAAAATATTGTTTAGATAAGCTATAATATTTTGAGTTCATTTACACGTTTGGTTTGAGCAGATTGTGCTTGTTGATTAAATGATCTGCCAATGGATCAAAATGTTCTTTCTTGATGCAGATGTCAAAACAGTTCTTTTAAAGAAGAACAAGATGTGTTTTCTTTTTGTAGAACAGAAAGTATTTTTCCATTAGCAGATCATTTGACCTATCTTAACTGCTTAGTTCAATAAAATCTTTGCTTAACCAGATATTCTTGTGGCTGTAAAAACACTTTTTTCCTTAAAAAAGACATTTTGACATAGGTTTAGTGTCACTGTAAAGAAACTGCTCTTCGTCTGACTCCCAAGGCTTTGGATTTTATTGGAGCCAGATCACGATTTGTATTTAATCACAATTCTGATGGACCATTTTTCTATTGTTTGTGGAATGAATAAAATCTTCTGCTTTTTAAGAAAGTGATTGGTTCAATCCAGCTGTGACTTACTTTGAGCAGGACCGGGCCTTTAAAAAGCCCTCCCAAAAAAACCTCCAGTAAAAATTGTGTTTCATCACTAAACAAATGTTAATGATTTTGGCCTATTTTATTTTTAACAAAGCAAAAAATTGCCATTGTCAAAACTTACAAGCGATTTTCCAAAGAAGAAGCCCAAGGTTTCTAAAGAAGTGACCAAAAAAGACAAGTAGGTGAAAATAATAGTTTGTATTTGAACAGAATTCAAGATATGACAATTTGATCAAAAATATAGATTGTCAAAACCCTAATTTTAACAATCTATTAATTGTGATTAAGTAACTTTTTGCAACTCTGTCTGTTATCTTTATCTACTTTATTCTAAGCACCAAACTTAAGTTTTAAACGTTAGCATGATGAACTCACTAGTGCCTCACGGCTTTCCGTTTCTCCAGGCTCCCAGATGGATTTTGGTCCTATTTTCTACCACATCTGTTTACCTCTGCTGTTTTCTTTTCTCATGTTTGTTTCATTGTGTAGCTTTGCGCCTGACTGCCTGCGTAAAGCCCCTGCCTTCGCCGCCGAGCGCTTTGGCTGGCTAATTATGCTTTCCCAGCTCGTGTGTGGAACTAATTTATTGCTGTCGGTAAACTCCACGGCAGGCATGGGTACAGCTGTCAACGGGATCTTCTACTACCTCGCGACATCTCCTTTTCCTGCCAGATTGAGGAGTTTTTGCGTTGTATCTCTTGGTGCTTTTTCACAACACAATGTTTTATGGCGTCTCTGTTGCTACATAGAGGCTTATTGAAAAGCTAGGCGGCAAGCATGTAGGATTTATATGCAAATAAATCATGCAAACAAGCGCTAATCCGGTGCATAGTTTGTCATAAGAGAGATATAAAGCATGCCTCATACTGGCTATAAATAACAGAGACAGCAATTTTTCTGTTTTCGACTGGCATTCCGAGAAATATCAGCTTGTGCGCTTGGGAATGAATTCAATTTGTAGCCTTGGTTTATTTGGTTAGCTTAATCTGTGTGCCCTTTGGAACATGCTAGCCATCCAGTCCTTTAGTTGGCTGTATTAGTTTGTCTTCGCTGTGATTTATCAGGTGAGTCGATGGCAATCCATTTGGTATTGACAGAGATAGGGAGTTCTGATGAATGGTGTTTTGTAAAAGGGCGGGTCTGTAGAGGAGAGAGAGAAGAAAGATTCTAAAGAGGTGTAAAAAGTCTGCTTATGGGTTCGCTGCAGTTCATTTATTATTTTTGAGTAATAATGTGTTTACGCCTTCCTATTTATGCTTACTCATGCACAGAAATTACTTCTTTCTCATGACAATATTGTTTGTTTGACTGGTTGTTTTATGCCGGGGTCCCCCACGACCAATCCGGGGCTCAAAACCAGGCCTGGGCCATCAGCTACTGGGTACCAGAGCATCTTTTAAAATGTATTTTATTTTTGTTTTATACTAGTTTATCACTACTTCCCCTTACTTTACTGTGAAAATATAGTGGCACTTAACTCATTAATCACTCTATAGTACAAGCAAAAAGAGCTACAAATATACACATTTATTAGTTATATGGATTGTTGTTGTTGAGCTAATGACAACATCCACTCTTAAAAGGCAAAGTAACTTCTTCCAAAATTTTGACACTGGAAAAACAGAAGTGTGCTTAGAACACTGTGTTGTTGTTAGCTTTTCTGTGATGGTAAAACTCCACTTTGAATTCTGAAGGTTGTGAGAAGCGCTGATGATTTAAGTATTAGGATTTTCAGATTGCATTAGGTGAACAAATAACATGTAGACTGTTAAAATTTTAAATTGAATTGTTTTTATTTTTAAGATTATTTGATTTGGGTTTGGTAAAACATGTCAGCTATTCTTTCTTTTTGGAACAAAGCATTAGACAAGGAAATCTACCAACCCAAGATTTTTTGTCAATTAAAAGTGAGGTTGAACACGCGATCAGAGATTTACTCCGCCCACAACTGCACTTCAAACAGGCTCACAAAAGTGGGAGATGACCGGAGGACTTAAGTGACGCACAGTGAGTGTGAACAAACATTGATTGACAGCATCAAATATGAACAGCGAGCTTGTGAGTGATGTGAGTTTTGTGTGGGAGCGATCCTGACGTGTGGAGAAGTTCACAGCTCTGAGGCTGTGCACTGGTCAAGTTTCTTACTTGCATGTTAAGATTATTTTTTATTAAATTTACAGATATACTGTGTCTTTGTAAACATTTTGGTGGATCTCCATGGCCACAGCCTTTTCTTATGTTCCTTTCTGAGTTCTAAAGACAAGTTTATGCTATACTCTTTATTCCCAGTCTACAATACTTTGTGTCCCTGAGCCTGAAATGGTTAACTTCGCCAAACCAATGTGTAACTTTTACGTCAACAAAAACACAACATTTTATTCCTGTTCACTTCAGCGTCTAATTCATTTGTTTAATGTGTTTTCTAATTCCAGCACTACACACCTGTAATTCCGCAAATACCACAGCTTGTTTTGCCCCTGTTATGTTTACAATTTTGGGAAACAGAAAATGTCATTTCATACCTTGTAGCTTGTATGCCGCTCATTATAGTACAGCCAATGTTTATGCTCCTCTCTCCAGGCTAATTTGCTCTGCCCAAATCGAGGCAATAACATTTGTACCCATTAACTTCTGACTCTAATTTCATGTTCTGTAAATATTTATCCTCTGCCTAATTGAGGGAGTGTGAACTTTGTGGCTGGCTGACTTGTAGTTTTGTTCATTTCATGGATAGACATGCAGAGCCAAGAACTTAAAGGAAATCTAAGTTAGAGAGTGAGAGAGTGAGGGGAGATAGCTGAAGCTTGTAAAGAAATGTAGTGATGTCTTTGCTTGACATAGTGCTGCATACCCAAGTACTCGTATGCAAATGTAACAGGGATAGCTGCACTTTATAATCCTGGCACTCGCTGTTAGAATTCCGTCACGCAGGAGTTAGAGCAGAGTGTGAAACAACTTGAGTTACAGATAAGGTTTCTTAATTGTAAGACACACCAAGAGATGTCATTGGAAAGGTATCAACTGGTTAATAATGACAATTGTTTTTCTACAACACAATTGTATACAAGTTTAAAAATAAATCTTCATAATACAGAACTTGGAACCCAAAATATGCTATTTTTAAACATGATAAGTGAGATGACTTGCGCATTGGTGGAATCAATCTGACAATCTTAGTGGGCAAAACTTGTTTTATGCTAAAAGTGAACTATGTACTGCATTCATTCTCATGTGGCAGAGTTGATTAAGGCAGGACATTCAGCAGATTTCCTGAGCTTGTGAACGTCATTACGAACCCTAATCCTTGACCAGTTGGGAGCTGGATAAAAACTTTCCAAAGTCCTATCCCTAACCTTTATATCCATTTCTAACCCTACCTCCAAATTGAAAAATGCTTTGTGAGAATGAAACCTTCAATACAAGATAGCTGTGTTGCTAAGAAAAAATCTTCTTAGCATAGTATTGTTAACCCAAAACAAAATCGCAATCTTTTTTTTTTTTTTTTTCCTAACCTTAACTTTTACGGTCTGTGACACATTTGCTAGCATTATTGCTTTTTTCAAGTTATGCTAGCAAAGGTTTCATTGACACAATGCCATTTTCAGTTTGGGCTTAGAGTTAGGGTTATGGACAAATAGATGAAGTTTGGGACTTTGGAAAGTTTTGTTGGCCTGCTCCAAATCAGTCGATCATAATTTTGCATCTGTACAGAAAAACACTCAAAGTATCCAGGTGAAAATAATGTTGCATTGCTCCAGGTTGTACGTTCACATCTAATAAATCGTTTGTACCCAAAAACCTGCAAAGTTTATACATTTTCTTAACCTAACAGATCAACATGTCTTCAATTGCACTGACTTCTGAAAGTTGTGAAAAGTGCTTCTAAACTCACCATGGTGAAGAACTATGAGGCTCAAACAAGCTAAGGCAAGGCAAAACATGGGGCAGCTGGAAAATAGCTTTAAATTAATACATTTAGTTTATTTTAAAGTAAATGGTAACAATCAAGCACCTTTAGTACAAACTCGCACATGAGCAACAAAGACAGAAAAAGAGAAAAATGCCTCCAGTTGTCTTCCTACCCCTGAAGGAATGTTGACGATATTACTTAAAAGCTAATCAACTCCTTCATCTCTTAAACCAGATTCTTCACTTTTAATATTCTGTTCTGTGATGAAACACTGTGTAACAGCGTGTTTTACCAATTTACAACTTGCCTGATTCTTCCATCTCTCGCTCCCTCCAGACGCCTCCTTTTTGCAAAGCATCACCTCTCCGACCCGGACCTCCCGTTACATTTCCCATGTTGCATTAAATTGATTGCATTCCGCCTCTTTCGTCTCGTTCAGCCGCACTCGTGGGAGACTTTTACAGCTTTGGAGATTGTACTTCTCAATTTGTCCTCATGAATGATTTCCCCTGCAGCCGCCACCTCCGCCATCGCGCCCGGAGCCTGTCATAACTCAAATGTGTCGAGCTGATGTGGGATGAGTCATCTCGCCTTGTTTTTGGTGCCTGACCTGTGCATCTGTACAAAAGGACCTGGTGACCTCCATCTGTCCGTTGACCGCCATCATGCATCATCAAATACAGAGGTTACAGGGTCAAACTAAAAATGATGTGTTGCGTATGAGATCTAGACGAAGTTAATCTAAGTTATTATTAACATCAACAGTGGGTGTAGGATTTCTACTAATGTATTTTCTTTCTATTCTGTCACCATCTTTCCACATTTACCTCTGTTAAAGAAGGAACACCTGACTGTTTTTGTTTGAAATTAGGAAAGATTGTCTTGCAGCTCTTTGTGAGTAAATCTGAGTTTTATGTTCTGTCTGAATCGAATAATAAAGTGTTTAAAATTTCCTAAATACAGTAACTGAAAGCAGTGCTCCGATTGGCTGTGCTGTGGTCCACTCAAGTTTCACTTTCAAAACAGGTTCTTAAGCATGATTGTAGCTAAAATGAATGCATGGGGATATTTTCCATGTGTGGAAGAATTTGGGAGAGCTGAATAGCTTCCTCCTTACTTTGCAGTGTGAAAGCAGATTCTGCAGCTTTAAGCTTAGTTGAAAGAAGAGCTATTGTGTTTTATCTGTTATGTAGTTCTAATCTGACACCCAGAGATCATTTAGTTTAATTTTGAACATTGCTATCTCACTATTGAACTGAAAGGAGACAATTTATGCACATTTTACTTTTGAGCACTTTTAATCAGCAATGTTCACTCATCATTAGTTTACTTTAAAAATATATTTTAAATTATTCATGCATGTTTGAGTAATCTTGTATTGTCCTCCAACCAAGTGCTCAGAAAAGTCCTGTTTTCACCTACCACCTATGCCACTTGTTTGTACTTAGATCTCAATTTTTAGACTCCAGCCACTTTCCAACAATAAAAACAAGCAATTCAGCTGCATGTTAACAGTAAATGTTACCAAAAAAAGCTGCAGTTTTGAACAGGAAGTCATTTAACATGTTTTACAGTAAACAAAAATGAGCCATTTACGTATGCGGTTGTTTTTTACTAAATACACGTGAGGTACAATCTGTGGTGTTTTGTGTTGGTGGAGAAAATTGCAGAAGGAAACAAGTGCAGTGCAGAAAACTTGGACTGACAGCTGTCAAAGTGACTTTTCCACTGGAGAGTATAGGTTTCTGAAATATGCATGAATCTCTCTAAACACAACTTCGAGACACTTTCTGAAAGTCAATTTTGCATGAAAAAAAATACTTTTTTAGTTGGAAAAAAGCAATGACTGGCCTTTTTTGTTTTTTGTGCACTACACGGCAGACTATCATTTTCTAATTCTTCACACTCGCTAGTATAGTGTTTTGAAGCCAAGGAGCAGGGACTGACATGTCATTTTTTGTAAATGACCTTAAAGGTGGGGTAGCTGACTTTTACACTGCAAACACAATCTAGGCTTTAAATCTGACTACTTCCTCTCCTAAATCCTTCGACATGCAGTTAGCATCAACTGTATTTATTTTTGGTTGCAATTATGGCTTAAAAACACTGCTTACAAACAACAAAGTGAAAATGATGAGGATCACCCAAGCACAACCAATCAGAGCTCTGCATGAGAATTACAGTTATTTATTATTTAAATCAGACAGGATTTAGAGTCTCATTTTTCCCTCAAAGTGCTGCATTTACCATATAAATGTTACAGATTTACCCCAACCAGTCACAGTTAACTTTTTAAATTCCTATTCCTACAAGACATGGGTCCTCTAAATTGCTTTTGGTTGTAAATGTCTTTCCAGAGATGGCAAGCAACTCAATATTTTTACACAAGTGCTGTACTTAAGTAGGCTTTTTGAATTGGCACTTTGCTTGAGTATTCAGAAATATCTGTACTCTCTACGCCTTACTTTTCGAAATCAGACTATATACTTTTAAGGCCCACAAACTGTTTCACTCTGAAGCCCATCTCACTCTCAAAGACAAACTGTACACATAAACTTTGTGATTGTACTTTTTACTTTTTACATAAGTACATTTACAATAGTGTACTTTTGACTCAAGTAAACAATTTTCAGCAATACTTTTAGTTTTACCAGAGTTGTTTATTCACTCAAGTAACTGTACTTTACAACAACATTAAAACAGACCACCTTTATCACGCGCTTCGTTTGTATTATACAAGCAGCACTACACTATTTGGAGGAAAAACAACAACATCTTTCTAAATAATTAAATCAAGCTTGCTGTTATTAATTCCTGTCATAGACTTATTGCTTATGTTTGCAACTATTGTGACAGCAATGCCTTGAGAGCATGTAGCAAATCCAAAATCACTTAGCTTATTATAGCCAACTCATGCTAGCGTGTTTACGAGCAGCCTGTGCTATTAGCTAATTAAAATACGGCCTTGTGCTAATGATATTCTGTTTACTTTATGCAATATGATTATTTATGCTCCGCTGAAACCTCCAGCTCAGGCAGTGCACAAATGAGATTAGGTGGAGGCTTGAGGAGCAGGCAGACAGATGGAGAATGGAACATGGAGAGGAGAAGAGGGGAGTCCTAGATGTTCTCTGTTTGTCATTGGGAGCCCCCGTCGCCATGGAAACTGAGGGGATGACGCAAACCTTATTGAGCCAGAAATCAATGAATCCAACCAGGTGTAACTTCACTTATCAGCTCATCTCAATTTGTTTTTCTAACACAACTAGAGGCTGATAAAATGGTTTGTGTATCAATGAAAATATGGTTTGTTATAAACTGAAATCTGTAGCTATGGGACACAGTTTTCACAAGATGCGCCACAAGAATGAGACAAGTAGACCTGTAGCTCTTTAGTCGTTTAGCAATTAATCGGTCGATGTAGTCTTAGTCAACCAAAATGTACATTAGTCAACTAGGTATGCAAACATTGATATATTGTTTATACAAAAAGGTACAAAAAGAAGCAAATAAAGTCTAATTGAATTTAAAGTATAGACTTAATATTTTTCTGACAGACCTTTAATAATAAGTTTTAAAGATATTTCTGTTGAATGGATATATTGTTATGAAGATACAGATGTTAATGTTTGTCAAAAAGCCCAAACCAAATGGTAAGGAACAGCAACAAAAATAAGATAATGGAATTAGCTGAAGATTTGGGACCAAATCACTGGTCTAAATCTGCTGTTAGTTATTAGTTATAAATACAGTGCCTTTGCTTCTTTTTCTGTACAATTTGTTGTTTTTGATGAACTCAGCAATTATATCACGCAACTTCTGCTTCGTGTTCAAAAAGACAGAAAATGCTAAATCAAAAAAGTATGATCACATTTTTTTTTTTTTTCTCATATTGATCGATCTCAATTTTTGATTAGATTTTGTTAAACATTTTCAAAAACAGATGATTTTTTTTTACAATATTATGCCTAAAAGTTTGACTTTTTCTCCAAACTACACATTTTTACTTACAAAGGATTGGTTTTCAATATTTTGGTTCAAAATCCACCACCAAGTAATTGACAGTGCGATTCAATTCGATCTTGATCTTCAGATTTTTCGATTAATAACGCAGCCCTATTTGGCGATGTTTTGGAAAATGTACTGGGTCAGAAAATAGATTCTAGGGACTGAAAAGTATTAATTTAGAAGACATGCTAGAAATATAAGAAAATTCATAGTTAAGTGCTTTTTATAAATAGTTTCACAAATGCAATTCTTTACAGGTTGTACAGAATGGTTGGAATATATTTACAGCGTTTTGACAAAAACTTTGTCCCACTACTTGTCAGAAACTTTCTATTTTACATTCTGAAATCAACCTTCCCTGCAGTGAACTGGCCTGCCCTCGCACACTAGCAGACCGTACACTTGCCTCTCCCACACTCTTTCGGACGCGCTCTGGTTCTGTAGGTGTTGCTCTCTTAAGTGACTGTTGGCTCCGAGGTCCCTGAAGTGGACTTACGCCGCACACTAACCTCCCTACAGGGACGTATGACTTATCATAGTGTTAACATTTTCTTAGTGTGGGCAGGACTGCATATCAATGACTCCCAGTGCTCCTTTCTCTCCTCTCCTGGTCCATCTAAGGCCTATACATCAGCAGCTCTGAGTCACACTGGAGGCAGGCGGTTTGGGTTCTGCTTTATAGCCCGGACAGGTTATTATTGCTACAACATCAGAGCGCTAGAATGGATTGAATGGTTCAGTCGTCCAACGATGTCTTCGGATGTAACAGACAAACTAGTGTCACCAAATGTTTTACGCTGATAGGAATAGTGTCCTAGTTTGCACTGCAATGAGAGGGAAAGAAACAGGATTTACCTGTTTCTTTCCCCTTTAGATCAGGGTTTCTTTAGTCAGAGACAAATCTATTCAAGTTTATCTATGGTTTACTTTTGTTTTAGACCTGGTTTAGTTTTATTCTAAACCATTGTGAGTTTTTATATTGACCTAATATAGCCTGACTTTTGTTCTGTTGGTTCTTGGAGAGCAAAATAAAACTGTATATTAAATGCTACTTGGTGTGATAGCTTGACAAATACTGCTGTAGATGTTGCCTGCGGTAGACTTTTGAAAGTAGGAATAAACTAGAAATATTTGGACAAATATATGTTTTCATCAAGTGTTTCTGAAGTGTTTCTGGTTTAGAAAGATGATTCTCTTAAGGTGCGAAGGTAGTTTTGCCATATTCCAATAGAGTCAAAAACTTGGGGATGATATTTGGGGGTGTGGCCTGCTGTGGGGGAAAGTCATAGGCAAAGTACTATTGGAAACTGAACTTGTTACCTCTTTTGAGATGTTTTCTAGCGAATATAGGGTATTTTTTTAGAACAATAAATTCAAGTCAAGTCAGAATGAAGTTTAAATGAAAGTTGATGTGGAGTTATCTCAGAAAAGTAACAGAAGTCTGCAGCTGTGAAAAAGCCCCTGGCAGCGCTAGCATCATATTAGCATTTAGCTTGCAGCTACCAATAGCATTGTTGGATATATTAACAAAATAAACAGTGAGTGATAAAGCTGTTGTTCTCATGGACTGTCCATGTTAAGTTTCTCCCATGGAAGTCTGTTTGTGGGCGTGGCCTCTGATGCCGACTGTATTTATTTTGTTGATTGACAGTTTTGTAGATCAATGGTAAAGGTTTTTCAGGAGATAGATTCCAAGTCAGTCTACTCAACTAAAAAAATAGTAATTGAAGCATGTTAACATGTAAATTATGATGTTATAGCACATTCATTTTGGCTCATAAAAGAGAAAAAAGTCATAGCAGGAGTAATTTCAGTGAAGTGTTAAGCTGATGTAAGCCTGCTGAAAAGATACATACATAGCATTAGTTTTTTTTTTTTTTTTTTAGCACGACTCAACTAAAATCTGAAAAAAAAAAAAAAAAAAAAACCATCTTGCAACCCCAGATTATCCTTCACCAGTCTTAACCATTATACGTTTGCTTTAAAGCTTCATGCCTATTGTTATTGCACTATTAGATAATATCGAGCTAACATTGCACCCATAGATCATTATTAGCATCAATACAACACTTCTCTGCTATAGATCCAATGTCCAAACAGCTAAATCGCCTCTGGAAACAGCATGAGTTGAACTGACAGTAATATATGCGCTGGATGCACAAGCTATGATCAGATATCGTCCATACTGTTCTGTTGACCCCTGTAGCAAAAAAAATTCAATCATTTTCATATGCATCAGTATAGATTTTACCCTGAGGCATAATCTACTCTTACCTCTATGAAATATGCATAAATGGAACACTTATAGAGCTTGTTGTGCCTATAGATGCTCAAATGACTTAAAAGTCTTTAGTTCTAACACCTGTGCTTGGAATTTGAAATGAACTTATTTTTGAGCAGAGAGGTGCAGAGTAAGTTGGTTTTCTCCCTCTTTGATGCGCTGAGGCTTTTGAAGTCAATACGGCTGTAATTCGTGGCTAGCGGCATAGACAGAGCCACAAACCTTTTCATTAGCGCTTTGTCATGGCTTAAATACAAGACCGTAGTGGTAACAAAGGAAGCTAAACAATGGTAAGAATAAAAATGGTCTCCTGGCAAAGTTATTTCTACTTTGGACAGGGGAATAAAGAATAGATGTTATGTAAATTAACTCACAGCATTCAGAATTTTAGCAATAAGCAAAAATGCACTGTGTTCAATATTGTTTTTGGTCAGGGCACATCTGAAATGAAGCTGTTATAGTCTATTAAGACATACAAGTCTGAATTAAAATCTGATGACATTATTCAATTGCATCACAGACAGACATACTATGACCCCAGAAGTGACAAAAGTACTCAAGGTTACTAGTGAAAATAGTTCCTTGCCTAAAAGTACTGCTGAAACTTCTTTACTTGAGTAAAGTACAAAAGTACAACATTGCAAACTGACTTAAAGACAGAAAACCTGATTTCCACATTGCAAACACAATTTAGGTTTTAAATCAACAACTTTCTCTCACAAATTCTTCCACACAATAGTTAACATAGACAAATATGTACTTTTAGCTGCAATATGACAAACCTGTTATAAACAGCAAAGTGAAACCAGAGAGCACCGCTAAAGCACAGCCAATCAGAGCACTGCTTTTAGCTCCTTATTAGAACAAATGAAACTTCATTATTAAATTCTGAGAGTACTCAGTGGTCTCATTTTTTTACAATGTGCTGCATTTATCTTAATATGCTTTTAAGTGGAAATGACAAAGTTTACTAATTTGCCACTAGAAAATGTAGGTACCCCAACTTAAAGTTAATAAGTTAAAAGTAAATTCAAGGTATGACACAAGTCAGAATTAGAAAAAAGTGCTTTCCTATAGAGCAGAGCAACTGATATGCACTGGATGAAAAAAAAATGATGGACTTAGACAAGTACAGCCTGCTTTTCAAACTCCAAGCAGTTCAGATTTCAAGAACAGATATTGGGCAAAAAATAAAGAATGAAACACGTGATGCTGTCAATAGTGCAGAAAGTTTAAGTGCATACATTTGAGCTGTTACATTAAGCAATATAGATGTCATAAAGTTTGAAGTTAGGATATTACCACCAAATTACTGAAAAAAAAACAACAACAAATGACAGAGAAAAAAATTGCACCAAAAGTGTTTAAAAAATGTGAGAAATAGACTTTATTTTCTTCAACAAACATTTCAGAAAAGTGACAAGACCAGTTGTAATTCCTTCCGCTGCAGGCCTGATCTATGCCTGTTACATCACCTGTGCCTGTCCCCTAATGATCTCATGGAAAATGTGAGGAGGTAAGTATAACAAAGTGTTAGAGGCGAAGCGTTTTGGGGACACTGCTGCTGCGGCGTGCCTGTCCCATCCCAGGAAACACAAGCCCGGTGGGGGTAAACGGATCTTAAGGCAGGCTTAACATATGGTCCCGACTCTGCTGACTCCTCCGATGAGCAATTAGAAGGCAAAACATGAGCCGGATGACAACAGCATAAGCGCCACGAGCAGATCTGACACAGCGCTGGGACTTCAAGCATACCTAAATACCCTTTAGAATGGATCTAATATAGCATAGCGTACACATTCTAAAAGCAGCTTCATAATAGTATCATTAGAATAAATACTAGTTTTGTGGCGTATACTACATTTACAAGACATTAGATGATATGAGAGTTGTTAAAGGTTATTTAACTTTTCATATAGAGATTCCGCCTGCCTGACTTCAAGGTCATGTTAGTGCCTTGCCTAGATTGTTCCCTAGTACAGCATTAAATGTATGTTTAGAGGATTTTGTTTTTCACCATGGGTTTTAATTCCATGGATTGTGTGAGGAGAAAGCAAATTTGCTTTTCATTAGTAAATAAATGCTGAAACAAGGCAAAAACCTATAAATCTCTAAACAGGTTAAATAATCTAGATCCATCAAGTAAAACCATCTTAACCTGAAAAAATAGCAAATAAAGATTAAAATCCAGATTGTAAGACATTTTAATCTAGAATGTGTTGCAGTGAACAAAGTTGGTATATTATGCTTTAGAATGTGAGATGGGCTTTACATTCAGTTCATTTTAATGAATCTGACTCTTATCACGTGATAAATATGTAATGATAACGTTTTTTGGTGATTATCACTTGTTAACTTGTTCACAAAGCACTGTTAGACCAGCAGGTCTGCATGGGTTTAAAGTAATCAACTGTTTGAAATAAGCTGGACATATTGAAAACTAACATCACAATTTCTTGGAGCCAGATCACAATTTTGATATCCATTCTTGTAGATTGTTTATTTTACTATTGTCTTGAGATAAATACAATTCATTACCAATAGCTAAATCTAGCTGTCAAAAGCTGACCAGTGTTGCCAGATTTTAAGAGAGAAACAAGCAAACTCAGCCCTTCAATAAAAAGTTAATAAAAGAATTGATTAATTAGAACATTGTGTGTAGCTGCAAAACAAGCTTATGTGTTTTTCTGACACTAATAGCGACTTTTAGACCTGAAAACATGCTAAAAAAATTCAAGTTTCAGTCATATAAATTGATATATTTTCATAAATCAAACCTGAAAAATTGCTTAAATTCATTCATTTTATGAACTAAAAATGCAGTCCAAAAAATAGAAGCCCAAAGTCACTATAAAGACTTGGACTTGGCAACTCTGAGACTAAAAGTAATAGGTTGGAAAAAAAAGTCTATGTATTTAACAGATAGATGCATCGAACAGAGAAAAAGGAAATCACGATATGACGATTTCACCAAAAAAGCAGATTGTCACAGAGATGAGCTCACGATTCGATTTTCATCACAATACTGCCCAGTTCTATTTGAAACTGTAGTAGAAAGTACAGATATTTATTGAAAAATGTGAAAAGTAAAATTGAAAAGTCACCAGATTTTTAAATACTCGAGTAAAGTACACATATAGTTCAGTCAGTAGTTACCAGTGTTCTTTCCCTGCCTTAAAAAAAGCCACAACTAATTTAGTCACATGGTTGCCGGAGCTCTAGGGACTTTGAAAGACAGAAAACCAGTTATTACAAAAGAAGACAAACTATTGTAGGTGCACAGATAAGCACATATCTCTTAGACTGTGCACTATAACATACGAGCTCTATGTAGACTGCCTCCTCAGAGCTTTCTCTCTCACATGTAGTAATGAAAGCATAAAACACATTCTGACAGTAAGGGTCAAAGTTCGCCCCATCCTGGCCTCGCTGGACTAAGAGCTTCTTTCATACTGTCTTATTACTTTCACTCCAGCTGCACGCGCTAGTCCTCACTGTGTTCTCCCGTGAGTGCTCCATCGCCCCGGCAACATAACACCCTTCTCCTCTACACAGTCTCTAGGTGTACGCTGGATTTATAGGAAATATTATTAGCCTTTAAAATGTGGGTAGAATTGTGTCTGGCGGACATGGAGAAGTGATGGACGTCGACTCGCAGCCTTATGTGGCGTTTTCAATCTCACTACAGTCGAGGGAAAAAAAAAAAAAAAACACAGCAAAGGCGACGAGGGATCTGGAGTAGAAAAGAGCATTGTGTGGGATATTGAAACTATAAAACCCAACATCTCCAGAGGGACCTGAACGCAACACATGTGTGGCGTTCTTACAGTCTGCTGGAGAACATGGCGATGGTTGTCAGAGCATGTAAACAATCAATGAAGGGTCAAAGTTGTATTGATAAAGTTGTGCTGCAGTGGAAGGTTCATTTGCAGTTGTTCTTGTAGCTGATATGTTGGAGAAATCGTAAAGGCGTATTTAATGCTATAAAGTGTAAGATTTTCATTGGTCTTTAGTCAGTCTCAATGAACATGTAACAACCTTGTATTTATGTAGGGTTTAAGAGTTTGTAGGAAGGATTTTCATAGGTTTTTTTGGTCAAAATAGCTCAGTAAAAATAGCTTTATAGACAAACAAGAACATACTGTATTTATGTATGATGGAGCCACAAAAACCTTTGCTAGCAGATAATGAGGTTGCGTCATTAGCGATCGAGTTCTTCAATCAACTCAGTATGGTTCTTGAGCAGCTGACTTGTGTTTCTCAAGTTTTTTTAAGAGACACATGTATTCGTATTTTGGTCCTCTTTTGGGTTTAGCATCCTCCAGAACGAGCGTGTCAAACTCAAATGTAGCTGGGACCAAATTGATTGGTGTTTGAGTTAGTCGAGGGCCGCATTTTAAAATACAGGTCCTCCTGTGTTACAGTATGTTTGAATATTGAACCGTGGCTATAGAAAACTACTTTTACTGTTTGTCCAGATTTATATTAAATTATGTTGCATTATATTATGTTACACATACTGTCATTCCAAGAAGTTTTTGGAGTGTATTCTGGGACCTATAGTTCAAAATTGTTGTGTGCTTTTATGACCGAGTCATATCCATAATAATAAAACATCAAACAGTTTGACACCCCTGCTGTAGAACTAAGACTGAGCAATAATCACAATTTCATCCCCATATTGATCAATCTTGATTTTCAGTTAAATTTTGCTTAAAAAAGAAACAAAAACAAACAATCTAATAATTGCTTTTAGTAATGAACATGAGAACATAGACAATAATGTTCCATTTCACTTACTTTGGCTTTTGCTCCAAACCACGTTGTACTGAGAAAGAATGATCAACATTTCAATTCAAAATCACCAACCAGATAATTATTGCATGCAACATCTTTATTTTTCGAACATTTGCCAGGACTTTTTAGAACTCTCTTATCATGGTTTTAGACATTATGAGGTCTAATGTCGGCTGATAATGTGCCAGATCTGATTGTTATTGGAGAGCCAGATATTGTCTTAAGTGGTACTTAAGTGGGAAAGGTTTGAGAACTGAGCTGAATTCTTCTAGAATGTGCCTTCGTGTGTGACAGACGCTGCTGTATTTCCCCAAGCACAGCACTACAGTTTTAGCCATTTCTTCAAACTGTTGCTTTTCTCTCTGTTAGCAGTGACTTTATTGCAAGAATCTACAACCAGAGAGCCACAAGAGAACATCTATTTTGAAGATACTGAAAAGAAGAAAGAAGGAGCTAAGCCAACTGTGATAGAATGAGGCACTCCATGGATCTAAAACAAGTCGTGGTGATAAATGTCTTCTGATCAGGTCATATTTATAGTTTATAGCCTTAATAATGTCTTTATTGAAATCAACTTTGAACGGACTGGAAACATGTAAGTAGGAGTTGTTTCATCTGACGAGCAGTAAGGAAGCACTGTGACGCATGCAAACGTTTTAAAAAGATGATTCCTTCACTTTAATCACCCTAAACCCACTCTTGTTCCTATAAGATGCATGACCACTGCGTCACTCGCCTGTTCTGGTCTCACAAAACGACCTCACAGACCCTCAGTGTACCATGCCCAGGTCCATAACTTTTATTCGATGATTCATTTTGAGTGAATCATCTTTCCCTTATGCAGATAGCCCTGCAGCATACTGTTTTCACTGACGCACTCTGTGGCCTTCTGTAATTGGCAAACACACTGTCCTCCACTGGCTGCTGGAGTCTGACTTTCACTAAGTTCATATCGCCTTAATGTTAAGAGTTCAAAGTCAAATATGTCAGTGTTATTAGGTTAATTTGGAAAAATCCAAACAGTTGTACAAGCTAAGAAAAAAATGGGGTTATAGTGGGGCAATATAGCAAATTTTGATATTGTGAATATTGTTTTTTAGGATATGCAAAAACTGAATATCAAGTATCACTTGCTGTAAAAAGATGCTACAAAAAAGCTAATTTACAATAAATGACACAAGCGATGAGGTACTTTATTAACGACAAAGCAAGTTTATTTGTACCAGAGTTTGTACAATAGATAAGTGCTTTACAAAACAGAAAAGTTGGGTTATAATGGGATTAATTGTTACACTTTTGTACAAATACATCTTTATCTGATAATTAAACACTAGAAAAAATGACTAGACAACAAGGGATTATGTGCCTGGAAAGAGTAGTATTTGCTTCTTTTGTGTACATTTTTATTGGTTTGGACTAGATTGTTAATGGAACAAGCATAAAATATCTTGTTTTACAAAAATCTGATGAATATACACTGACTTAAAAGTAGAGAAAAAGAAAGTCAAATCACAAAACAAAACACACAAAGTCATTCATACATTTTGTTGAGAGTAGTAAATTTGAAGACCAGTTTTAACAAGTTTATGTTGGACTGACAGAATATCGTCCAAATATCGTTATCGAAATACATAAAAAAAAATGATCGAGTTATTTATTTTTGTCCACATCTCCCAGCCCTAACTGGGGCATCTATTTTTATACCGCAAACTGAAAGTATTTGTAGGTATTTGAATCTATCAGCTCTCTTTGTTTATTGGCTATTCATATAACCCAGCTTAAATGTTTATTTTAATCTGTAGTTGAAAAAATCAATGTAAAGTACTTTTATCTGGTTGTGTTTGCTGCATTAACTTTGACTCCATAATCCATAGTTGTAATACTGTAGTTAAAGAGCATAATGTGTCTTTTAGGCGTGAGAAAATGGCAGTGAAAAAAGACAAGTAATTATTTTGTTGCGTTTGGTCCCACTTGTCATTAATAATAATAATAAAACAGTTGCTAAATTTAAAAAATTTTCACCCAATAATCATAAGACAAAAATTTGATATATAATATTTTTAATGTAAAGCAAGCCAACATTTTCTCTGCTTTGTCTATAATGCTGCTTAATAACAACTATTCTAGAATTCACTATAAATTGCTTCTTTTATTTTGTCCCAGTCTAAAATACAAACGCTGTGTGTGATGTAAATGTATAAATTAGCGGCTTCTTTACCTCTGCGCTGTCACTACCTTGTTTGCTAGGCTTTGCTAAATGCCACACGCGCTAAGGTCATTGATGACAGCTTTGGACGTCCACTAAACTGGACAGCTGGGACTAGCCAAGTCCAGATAGCAAACAGTCAGCTACAACACTTTCTGCGCTCAGGACAAATCCGGAATGCTAATCCAACCTGTGCTTGTCTTCCCAGGCCTAGTATCGTGTGTCACCTTGCTGCTAGCGAGCGCTCTTCCTTATCCGTATCCAGTGCTACGTTGTCAGGGAGGGAAAGTGGGCTTCGACGCGGATGATAAACTTCTCATTAACCTTCAGGAAATTAAAGGAAACCTTGATTTAATTAGATAAAGATCATGTCTCCTGTGAGATGAAACTGAGCCTGTTTTCTCTTGGGGGCTCGGGCTCAGATAAAGGTGACTAAGAAACCAAACAAGATTTATACCTTTAGTGCTAAGCTGGGAAGTATGGCTGGGTGATACAGCAGCAGGACAATTTGAATTGCAAACGTAATCCTGTGACAATCTGCTATAGGCTGTGCATGGAATGTCATTTGGCTTGTTTATATTCAAAACAGCCAACTTCTGTCCTTATGAACATTCATGTTCACTATGTCATTCTGAAATACTCATAGTACAGAAGTTAGCTTTTTGAATATAAACAAGCCAACTGAGACTATTTTGCAGAAACTTGTTCTGTAAAGTGTGACTTGCCTTATTTTTATTTACCTCTTACAGACTGCATAAAAACACATGTCAAAAAGCTTATGTACAATATATCAATAATAATACTCAAGCAATATTTTTGCAATGCATCATGAGTGTGTCAAATATTGAAGTGGAGCTTCAATTTAACCACACATTGGCTGAAATTGGCTTGAGTTTTTCATTTTCACATTGCAAAACAGGAACTAACACATGTTTAATTTTCAATTGCATTGATTTTTGGTTGCTTTAAGTCAGTATGTTTTTCTCTGAATCATTTTTATATGTATTGTCTTGTTTTTGCAAGAAAAAACAGACAAAGTGTGAGTGGGTGTAGGTAAAAGTTGATAACAGGAATTTGCGAAACCCCCGAGCAACAGCCGCAGGACAATAAGATTTGGGTTTTTTCATGCCTGCTCAAACATGCATGAAACAATCCAAATACAACTAACTAATGATGAGAGAACACTGTTACATATAACATAGCTAAAACTCAAACTTGTGTCTTCTGTGACTTAGTACTAATTATGCATTAATATGTGTGTGTGTTTTTCTCTGTGTAAAAATATCCACAAGCCTCAATGCTCTTGAACCATTCTGAGATGTAAAAAAAAAAAAAAAATACTTAATAATAAACACTTGTTTGACGTATGAATTTGCATAAGCAATTAGACTCTTCTCCATTTAAAAATGACGCATCATCAAATCTAAAATGCCAACCCACACACTTGAAAATATTCAACGATCCAATTCTATATTTGGCAACGCCTGATTCGTACTTGGAAACCACTGCCAAATGCAATATTAGATTCCGTCGCAGCAAATGAAACGTTTTGCTGAATTCTGCAATATGCCTAACATAAACTAATTACTTTGTGTGAGGTGAAATAGAAATTGCAGTCGGGTGATAAAATTTTGATAATATGAACCGTGACAGGGATGATTTATGCTATGATTAAAAGCACATAATGGTACTGTGGCTGCAGACAAGAGCACAGTGACCAGAATACATTATAAGCAGAGGAGCAGATGGAGACGCTGACACCAGGGTTAACGTTTTAGTATTCATGCACTGAACCTTACTCCTAATTCCAAACTGTACATCAAACTGTCACTTCTTATTGGCCTGATGGGAAATGGGTTGTTTGGTGAAGGCCATGCCATCCTCATGTGTGCAGCCAGATTTATTTGCTCCGTGTCAATGTGTATAAATGAGATTTGGATAATAAGGTGTAAGAGATGCAGAGTCCAATTTAGAACAGACACACAAAAAGAAACGGCTTAACACTCACTATAATCCAATGTGTTCAATTTGGTCCAAAGTCTTTCCAATTTGTACATTTTTTAATTTGGTTTAGGAGAGTTACTTTGGTTTAGCTAGCATGTCAGCTTGTCTGTCTTGCAAGGCGATCTTTAATTATCTGTTCAGTTACAAATTTTTTTCTCATTGGCTACCCTTTCTCATATATTGGTAGTGACAGCTGGATTTAACCAATCACAGTGAAGTAGGAACTTTCTAAAAAAAAACAAAAAAACAACAACATCTACCTCAATGGCAATTGTCTCTGGAACTTCAGTTGGCTTGTTTTTGTCCAAAATAGCTAACTTCTGTACATACAAGCATTTCCAGTTCAGTTCATTTCTATGAGGTTTTTACTACACCAGTTTAAAAGAATAAATACTCAGAAATCAGACAGTGAACAGTGAGTTGGTGAATGTTACAGAAAACGTTAAAACACAATCAGAATAACACATATTTGTATCTAAATGCTAACGCTAACAGGAAATGCTTGTATGTACAGAAATTTTCTATTTTAAACAAAACAAGCCAACTGATGTTCCGTGCACAGAGCCAATTAGTATTGTGACACAATTGGATGAATTGTTAAAAAAATTAATTTCTGTAGCTGTCTGACATATCTATAATTTTGCTACGCTCTATACGTTAAAGTGTCATTGTGACCATCTTTTTATTTTTTTTAATTTTTTTTTTTTTATACTAAGCTCTAGCTTATAAATCTTTTCTTGCATTTTTTCAGTAGCTCATTAAGTCTTTTTAGCAATTTTGTTCATTCATTGTTAAACTAATATTTTTGGTTAATGAATCTTCGTATTTTTTTTTGTATGAGTTTACACTGTTTATTTCTTGATGTTGGATTGGGCTCAGATTGTTGTTCGTTGAACATTACAAAAATTAAGCAAAAAAAGGAAATCTTAAAGAAATGCAGATCATTTTTGTCATTTTATCCTCGAGCATTGTTGCAGTTATTTTCATTTTTGAAGTAATGATGTTTTTTTTTAGTGTTTCAAACAGGCTTATACCATGACGTATGCTGGTTTATTTTTCATGAACAAAACTAATCCATTTGACTCTGTGACTGCCTGTGTAGTGAAGTCTTTTTATAGGAACTAGAACATTATACAGTGCTCAGTCTGAATCAGCAGGGAGCCATTATCTGTCAGATGGATCCTGCTTTTGTTCCTAATGGTATTTTTAAAGCATTATCTGCCTGGTCACACCTCAGTGGGTTTAATTAGATGGAAATTGCAATGTGATCTGTTTAAGAGGTACATGTATGCATACAGTGATGCATGTACCTCTTAGCAAAAAGACATTGCTTTCCATGACTACTATTTCTTTAGTTGCCATGCATTTTGAATCTTGCTGTAATTAGAATGTACAATGAACAAACAAACAAACATAATCAGCTAATGGTTTATTTTCGCATGTACCGTATTTATAGGTTATAGGTCCTATCCTATTCAAAATACGATCATTTTGGAGAAGGAAGAAGAAGGAAGCTTTATGCCTGAATCCACTGAAAAATAAATAAGTAGACGTGACATTTGATGCTAATGCTATCGATTTCTGAACATGCATTATTAGCTATTTGAAGGACTCTAGATCAGTCCCCTGTATTTTTCTTGTGCGCTGCTTTTATGAATCTTATGACCACCAAATGCCCTTTACAGATCACCAGTGACGACAGCAGACAAATGACATATCACAAATGATGTGCTTTGATATGGTAACATGAAGATTATGCTATGTTCATTTGTATGTAGCAACTTTAGTTAGCATTGTTTACTGGCAGAGTGATCAGGCTTTTCTTTGCAACAGGTAGAGCTGTGTCTAGCTCAGCACAGGCCAAAATCCATGAATAGCCAAAGTGCACGAAGGATAATCATACCAAGCTACTCTGTGTTGTCCAACTCATCTCAGCCAACCCTTGAGAACATTTACTTTGGCTTCTTGTTAGAATGTATAAATGTATAACAAAGCACAGATGGCAGTCTTGTGTTTCACATGTCAGGAATTGAGTTAGAGCTCCATTTACTGACTACAATTAAAATATACATGGAAAATAATCAAATGGATCTTGCCTGATATGCTAATACTGCAGAAATCCTCAAAAAGCATCAAGATGGTTTATGGGTTTATGAAATGTTTTTTTTGTGTGTGTGTGTCCTTTAAGTTAAAGTTGGGGTAACTAACTTTTTCAGCTGTGAAACAGTAAACTTTGTGTTTTCCACATAAAAAGTGTATGATAATTGCAGGGCTATATGTGAAAAAATGAGACCACTGAGGGATGCCTGAATTGAATAATAAAGATTTTTGTTTTAATCAGGAGCCGAATGCAGCTCTCTGATTGGCCAAGCTTAGGTGGTCCTCTCTAGTTTCACGTTTCTGTTTGCAAAAAGACATTTACTTACCATAATTGCAACCAAAATGAAAAAAAAAAAAAAAAGTTTAAAAAACCATGTGGATTTAGGAGATAAGGTTGACATATTGAAGACCTAAATTGTGTTGTGTGCAATATGAAAATCCGCTACCCCACCTTTAACTGGTTATTTGCCAATGGGTAAAAAAATAAGACCAGGGATGACCTTGACACTATGTCAGATACTCAAACCTGTGAGATCTATAGAGCGCTTGTAGCTGTCAAAATGTGAATCACGTCTGTTTTTCCCCTCCGTTTTGATTCAGCAGCACTCATGCGTCAAAGCGCTCACCTCGACACTGGAGATAGCCCCGGGCGAGGGCATAGGCTTTGACCTCACTTGTAATATTTAGCAGCCACACTTTATCAGTACCTATTGTGTCACTTTACCAGTAATCCCCATCATTAAATCTTTATTTGTCAGCTAACGCGGCACTGAGCTAGCATCCCGAGTCTAAATCTATCCACTTCTCTTAAAATAGCCATGCCTCTTAGCTATTTACCGCACATGCATTTATGGACTTTATGTTAACTGAGTGCAGCCGCAGCAGCTTTTTATGGAAGTTGATTCATATTCTGGTGCATTTTTCTCTTTTTTCCCTCCTCACTTCCATTTATAGGCTCGTGGAGAATGGGGAGGATGCTTGACATGAGCTATTTTGCCTTCAACGCCGCTGGAAGCTCTTTGCAGCCGAGCGACAAAATTGTGCACTTAACGTCGTCACATGTTTAGCTGGCTGTGTGGAGGCTTTTATTTAGGGAAGCGGCGCTATTCTTGTCCTACGTTGAGTTAGGATATGTCTCGTACGGAGCTGAGGTTCATCTAATATTTCAGAATTTAGTCACGTGGATGATGTAAATAAGGATGTGATCATGTTGTTGTCCAGAAGGATATACACTCCAACCAGAAAGTTTGAGATCTCAACTGAAGGTTTTGGTTTTCATAACAAGAATAGCATGTATTAATCATGTTGAATAATTGTAATAATAATGTGATGCATAAGAAATTTACACTGCAAAGTGATTGTAGTCAACAACAATGCATTTAGGTTATAAAAAGCATGCTTATATTAAAAATGACTCCCCTTGATATCACTTTAAAATACATGATACTTTGCACTGGGAGCTTGAGCCAAGCAAAGCTGAACACGCGGTCAGAGACTTACTCCACCCACAACTGCACCTCAAACAGACTCAAAAAATAAACTCTTACAAAAATCTATGTTACTACCAGATACTGTTGTTGCTCAATGAAATCATTTGGTCTTCATGGTTTTTAACAGTGGCACAGATTCTTCATCAGTTTGCACTTTCTCAGATCAAAAACACTGCACTTAAGTGTACACTACGCCACAAGATAGTCCCCAATTTCTCTTAATTATTTTTCTATAAAGATCTCTCTCTCCCCACCAACTGTGCACACTACTCCATCTGTTACTATGCAGTTACTGTTTAAGGATTTCTATTCTGGTTATGTTTTCTCTGAAGCACCATTTACAAAGCGGTGTGCTGAGAAAAGTATTGGCCACTTGAGTAAAAGAGTTTTCCCTTTTAGGCCGTTCGGATGAATCCTCTCATCTTCTTTACTCTGGCATCCTCCCAGCAGGGGTGTCCTCTCTCTTTCTCTCTCTCTCATTCCTCTGTCTCCCGGGCGCAGGATCACGCATGCGCCGCATACACTGAGGTGAGGCGTCGTGCGCGATCTCAAGCACGCTCGTGGCATTTAAGCTGTGGCTGTGCCTTAGAGGACATGTGCTGTATACTCTCTGTCTTTGTAGTTTGCCCTCTCTCATCTCTCATCCCTCCATCTCGTGTCATCACCTCTGGACTTTTCCTCTCCTGTTGTTTCGGATGCATTAGGAGCTCTGGTGGACGCTCAAGGTCATAAGCACAGTGGTGGTCTCCGGGGAAAAGTGCCATTAAATGCAGTCTGTCAGAGCAGGTGTTGTGGGCGCCCTTGTATGTGGAGCACGGCTACAAGAAGGATGAACGTCTGGGCTTTTAAGACACAATTTGTCACATGTGTGTGAATTCAGGTTAAAAACACTGTGAGGTGATGTATATGTTTAGTTTTCCCTCCAGGGCTGTAGTCAACAAAAGAAATTCTTGGTCGATCAATTGGTGAATAAAAGAGGTGTGGCAAAAGCCTCTTTATTTCATGTAACAACTATTATTAATCAGCTGTTAACTGCATTGTAATTGCCACATTAGCCATCAATCAGTTCTATTCAAAATGTAGAAAAAATGTTTTTCTGACGTTTTTATGATTAATGACAAATGGTGTCATATATTTAAGAATTACCTTATGCAGGGAACACCCAGGACAGTGGTCAACTCACTGCAGGGCTAATACATTGAAACAGAAACTGACATTCACTTTCTCTTTTCATTCACTAGGGAAATTTACAGTGGTGTCATTTGACTTGCATGGTTTTGGAGGTGGAAGGAAGTTGTACCCTTAGAAAACCACTGTAACACAGGGTGAACATGCAGGTCAGAGATGTACTGAGACAAGAAAAAAAAAAATCCTTTGTATGCATTCATGATCAATTAATGGATACATTTATTTGAGCTCTATGCCATGATAAAAACAAAAGCCTCAAACAGAAGATTTCACCAAATAGTTTTATCAGTAAAAGGTCCTGGACTTGTACGTAGGGCTGGGCGATCTGGGAAAAATATACAGTAATCACGATTTTTTCCTCATATTGATTGATCTCAATTTTCGATTCGATTTTGTTTAGTCTTTTCAAAAACAAATGAAAATGTCATTTATTTACATAAAAACAAAAACAAAAATAACACTTGAATATTTCAAATATGTTACATTTTTAACTACTAGTCAATATATATTCTGCCTTAAAGTTTGACTTTTACACATTTTTACAGGCAAAGGATTTTGATTCAAAACCCACCACCAAATAATTGACAATTGATCCATTGTATTCTTAAAATGTAATTAAACAAGGTTTTGCGAGTAAGGGTTATGATGCCAACATTTGGTGTTACTGGGGTTGCCAAAATGTTGAGAATCACTGATGTAGACAACTGACAGTAAACCAGCAACATTTAATGATAGAGCTCAGAAGTGGCTTAGATAAAACTAATGAATGTTCTTATCTGTTCATAGTTTAGTTACAGTAACCATTCAGTAATTGCTATGTAACATTTAAGGCGTTACCTCATGTTTTGTCACTTCTGCTGCAACCAGATATAAGGAGGGCAAGTTTTAGCCAAATATATTTGTTGTCTAACCTCTGGTGTGCACTACAATAAACAACATTCAGTGTATGTGAAATACTGCATAACTGAATCACATAATCTTTTCTTTTAAAAGTTTTTTTTCACTTTCATCTCTTTTTGATTTTACCTCAGTAGCACCTTTCCTATTTCCCAAAATTAGCATAAGCCTGTAGCAGAAGTTTGATGTGAGATTTGCGGTCAGACTGCTCTACCCCTCTGCCCTCTCTCTCTCTCTCTTTGACAGCTGTTCATTTGAAACTGTCACCGTGTCAGACCTGAGCCGCTTTGCCTCCAGCCCGGCTCCTCCCTTCCTTCGAGCCTGTCAATCACACACACACATACTTCTCTCTCTCTCTCTCTCTTTCCTCTTTCTCTCTCTCTCCTCTGTCTCTCCTCCTGTATGTGCGCGGGCATCCATCTCTCCGAGGCCATCAGGGTTAAAGAGAGCCCATTCCAGTCCTTTTTGATTTGTGATTGCTTTTCTTCGGCAAAATAAAAAATCGTAAAAAGGCCGGCTGTATTTACAGGGCTGTCAGGCCTGATGCATGGCCCCTGATGATGCAGTGATTGATAATGAAATAATGCTGCCATCGGAGAAAAATGGGCTATCGGCGTTCAGATAAATTTTCAGGTAAATGTGCAGCACACATACAGTTGGTTATTTTTGTAAAGTATTATTTTGTAACAGGGAAGGATGGGATTCAAATTAGGGATGCATCAATCCAGCTTTGTTTTTTTTACTATGTATTTAGTAATTAATTATGACTAGATTGAATATAGAGTGTATCGTTCATAGTAAAAGAAAACTGCTTTATAAGCTGTTTGAAAATACAAACGAAATTGTATTGTAAACTATAGAAAGCCGATATTTTCATTCATTTTTAAATACAGATATTGTCTTAAATCACTCAGTGGTTTTGTCTTAGTTGATCAAAAACTGTTTAGGATAAGAAGGATTTGAAGGCACGCTACAAATACATTTTTTAACGTCTGAATGGTTACTTGGCATGAATATTTGGTCAAATCATTACAAGTTTTGAGGAGTCGTGTCCTTTCAGTTTACAAATGATCACAAGTCCAACCCAGTCATATTCAATCATTAAACTTAACTAATATAATTAAAGACATGTTTAAACATTTTCCATAATATTGTCTGAATATGGTTATCCAGATGTGCAAAAACAAGATCGCCCAGTCCTAACTATGACCTAGGTAGATCAGTAATTTACATTTTAATCATTCTAAAACACAAAAGTGATCAATAAAAGCTTTAAAATATAAATAGTTCTATTGACTTCCAGTTTAAAATTGTAGATCTAGGGTCTCTCAAACTTGTGGCCCTCGAGATGATTTTATGTGACCCCAGGATGATTTCTGAATATTATTGAAGGGGCCCACCAATCAAATATGATGTTGAGATGTGTCTATACAAGCTCATGCTCCAGAAAACAGCAAATTACTTACATTTGGTCAAATTTTATTTTCTACTTTATAAGTAGTGTGTGTATGATATTAAATAATGGATGACTGCATAATATTATATATGTTAGATTTGGTTTTATGAAGCCTAATAGCTTCATTTACATAGAATATAACATATATAGTTAGAGATATATTTTATAGTGTGGCCCTGGACTCGACTCCATTTGATTTTGAGACCCCTGCTGTAGATAAGTGTTTTACATTTTTTGAGTAATCATGAGTTCATGAAAATTTCAGACAAGTGGTTGGGGCTAGGGGGTAGAATTACATACCACTTACATAGCACAATTTGATCCATTACTCATCAGTAAAAACTGTATTTTGAGTAGAAACAAAGACATTTTCAGTCCCTACACAAGTACTGGTTTATCATAGCGTATCTGCTGATATCTAAACAGGGCCTATTATGTAAAATCCACTTTTCTGTAATCTTGAATTGTCCTGCAGTTGATGTTTGAGTGCTCAGAAAATGCCTGTTTTTCCAACTTATATCCTCACCATCACATTCAGATTTTGAGAAAATATGAACCATTCAAAATAGTCATGTAACCATGTTCTAACAATACAAATGAGTAAGTTAAAGTCTTGTCACAGTCCATTTCCCAGTCTTTCTTTTACAGTACTGTCCTTGTTGTGCCCTCTGCCCCACACACTCACTTCTCTGGTCCAGTCTCTTGCGGGGCAGTGCTTCCTCTGGGTTCTCTCCTTTGTGTGACTCAGCATGTACAGCATTAGCGAACCCCTCCGTGCGCGCCGCGGGACAGGGCTCTGCTTTTGGCTCGTCGTGGCCGCTCGATGGGCACCTGTTCCGTCGCTCTGCCAGGATTCTTTTGAAACGCAGCCAATGCAGTGAAAGTGCTACATCTCACCCCATGTTGATGTTTATATGCACACACATGGAAATTAGGCACCGGACCAGCAGCATCACCCCCAGATTGTTGCCATGGAAGTAAAGTGGTGGTGATACAACTGTGAAGGAGCAGTTCTCCAGAGTTTAGAGAAAGTATTTTTGTTTGGAATCACATACTTTGCCTCCTGCTCACTGCATGGTTTTAGCTTGTGATGAAAGAATTCTGATTCATGAATGCCTCACTAAAATCCAGAGGAATTAAAAGATCATTCCTTAACTTTCTTCCTTCTTGAATGGATGGTCATGCTAGAAAGTTTCCTTCTACTTGCTGGGGAATCCAATCACAGCAATGAATCGTAATAACGTATCCAATGTTCGCGTGGGATAGAACAACTCTCACACACACCTCTCTCTTTTCTTTCTTAAAGAAAATACCATATTTCTGCTAAAACAGAATCATTTTTTGTTTTGTTTGAATTGATTGCCTGCTGCGATGTGATTTGGCAGGTCATCGCTGTGTCAGACTCTAAATCATTTGAGCTGCTGAAAGGTCTAATGTATTATCGAGTTTGTGAATTCACAAATATGGCAAGATGATCCATCTGGCTTACCAGGTTAGTAAACCTCAAGACATGTATTTTTATCTCATCACAAATAAACAAAATACTTTACATTTATTATACTATGCTGCTATAAAGCAGAGAACATTTGTGGTTGGGATTGAAATCTCACCTAGTCTAACATTGGAAGTCCCTCTTGCCATTTGCCTGTCCTTTGAATGTCTGTGATGTGGGCGGCTGCAGAATGGTCGATAGAGATCTTGTTTTTGAAGGACAGGTCAGTGCCTTTTCAACACTATCCTCCATTCACTGCTCAGTACCTCGGCGGCCGTAGACCATCACACAAAAGCTTTGGGCTGTGGGCGTCTAAGAGCGCTCTGAAAAGACTTTTGTATGCTATCTAGTTCAGCGTTTCAGACACTTAAATAACCTTAAAGGCCCCGTACCTGATTTGGAACCATGAGAATAACATGTCCCTTGTCCCTGTGTGAATGATGACAGACAGACTAAGATCATCACAGGAAGTTGAAACATTGAAAATGAATAATACTGTATGATCTTTTGTATTTATTTAGCAACATTACACATAAATTGTATCTGTATTTTGATGATATATCCATTCATCGCTGGGGCTGGTAGTCATCATCATAGGAAAAGTGGGGAAGACGCCTGTCTTTCCCCAGTTTGAGTAGTTTGCTTTTGAGTGAGTTAGATATTAGTTATTAGGGGTGTTGAAAAAAATCGATTCTTAAAAGGATCGCGATTCTACCTCTAACGATTCTGGATCGATTCCAAATTCTCCAAAATCGATTTTAAATTACGTCAGTGTTTATGCTGCATCTGCGGTCTGCTGCGCTAAAATAGCTCCTACATGACATGATTTAGATCGGCAGAAAACTGCTAAAATGTCTGTGTCTGAGCTTAAACACATATAATATCTTCTCATAAACTCTTTGTGCCACAATTTCAACAAAACTTTGTGTTGGAGCAGCCTCTTTCTCTCTCTCCTTCTCTCCCTCCGCGCGGGAGCGAGGGGAAGGAGGGGGGCCGGTGCCGAGCGCACGGACACAGACACACACACACACAGAGCAGGAGACTTACGTGAGGCAGAAGGGAGAAAGTGGATCGACATTCAGAGTATTTTAGCGCTACTTTACATCCATGTGCTCCATGATTTGTCCCGTGCTGTTGTTGTTAGCGGTGGGGAGCAGCTAACGCGCTAACTACAGCCACAACTTGTCTGCATTAAAGGGCCAGTGACCCATTTATTACATTTACTGCTAAATGAATTATAAATCATTGAAAAATGTTATCTTTGACAAAAACATAAGTGTAATAATTGCAAGATAGTGATAAATTAGCCCCAACAACATTTTAATTAAGAAAAAACAAAAAAAACCTAAGAACAAAATGAAAAATGACTTTTAAAATGAATTGAAAATCGTTTAGAATCGAAAATCGAGAATCGTTTTGAATCGAAAATCGAGAATCGTTTTTGAATCGAATCGGGACCCCAAGAATCGGAATCGAATCGAATCGCCTGACACTCAAAGATTCACACCCCTATTAGTTATATTTTCAGAAATGAAATGTTAATAAAAATGTATCTATCAGTTGGAGCCTTACATATGGGTTAAATAATCTGTTTAGAAAGTTTTATGTAAAACTTTGTACTTTTCACAGTTACCAAAACACCAAAACATTTTATGTTAAAATCGGTGACCTCGAAGTTGCTCTCCAGTGCTCTGTTTGCAAAAGTTTATTAGTAGTTAAATTGTGTGTGTGAATAAAAGTTTGGTACTAACTAATATTAGAGAATCACAGTGCCTAAGCAGCATTTTGAGAACTTTTCACTCTGAGAACTCCTTAAACAGCAATGTTAGAAAATCCAACAATCATTGGTATACAGTAGAGATCACTTTCCTCACTACTGCACATGCTCCATGCAGAAAGAGCCGCTGTCCATCTGGTTACTAGAGAAACATCTTTGATTAAAACAACAAAACGAGACAAAACGGCACAAACACAAAGCTTGTGTTTTTCTCACACGTTTTTTACTCTCACCTAAATGTAACGATTATGGTTCATTGAGTCCAATTTCATTCACAAATGTTGATTTAGCAGCAGAAGTTTTGTTTTCGCACAGTGATAAACTCTAGTACAGCTGACAACGGTGCTGGCTCAACTTGTTTCCACGTTTGTGTCAATGAGCGGCGGCTCTTTCTGCATACCAGGTGCGCGCATTAATAAACAAACATTCAAAAATCAGAAAATCAATGATCCTAATTGCAGATGCTGATTGTCCAACGCAAACAGGCAGATGCATAATACACACATGTAAGAAACAAGTCTATGTCCGTGATAAATGAGAGCACAGCCTGCATTGTTGGTCAGCTTTTGTCTTCTGCTACATTTTCTTTACTCAGGTGACTACATAATTATATATATATAATTCAGATTTGCTTATAGATGTTTGAGCTTTTACAATGAACCATTCCCTTACTCATCTGTGCCACTCACTGCTGACATTCCAAATGCCGTGATAACCTATTGTTTTTATTCTACAATGTGTCTGATTGAATAAAATGATTCCAGATATTTGTGCAACAAAACACAAAAGCTACAATTCTTCAACCTTATTTTTCCTTTTCAAACTGCTGCTGTAACGTGACACTGGTGTAAAGTGTTTTATCTGAACTAGAATAAATAAAATCAGGTTCAGACCTCTTTAATAAGGCAGCTAACATGAACAGCAGACTTGTTTTTACCCATTCTAATTCATCATTTATACATGTTGGTAGATGAATCAAATTGGCACAGCTCCCAGTCAGCCAGGCTTGTTTAATAAATGCGTTTGGCTTGGAACTACTTTTTTGAGCAAAGATGGGAAATTTATTTGGAGGATTTTTTAGCGGCTGGAAATTGTAATGTGAGTGGCAATTTGTATTCATGACCTTGAAAAGTCAACAAAGGCTCAGCACTTGATTATCTCCAAGCCTGGCCAAAAATTCTAATTCTTTTCCAACACTGAAAGTTAAATGAGTTTGGTGTTTGGTGGATGTGAGTTGGATTTTGAAAGTGGAACGAATGCTTGAATAAAAAGTGGATGCTTGCAAACTGGATGGAACATACTGGATCAAAGGTTGAGCAGGTTTTTGCAGATAAGAGTGAAAAAAGAAAATGGATTCATCTGTAGCTGAGTTGTTTTTTTGCGTTTGTTTTTCATGTCAATTGTTTTGCAATTTTGTGACATTTCAAAAAAGTGCAGAAACAGACATTTTGCAACCATTATTTACTCACAGTAGAAACATGCTTTTTAGGAGATGTCACAGGGAGCAAAGCCTGGTTTCTGGTGTAAAGTGGTTTGTGCGACATGTTGGACTGATGTTTGGATTTTTAGAGAAGCAAAATTTGGGTATAGCACATTTAGCTGTAAGTTCAGCTTCAACTCGTGCTATTTTTTTTTTTTCATTATTTAAGTTTTAGCTTCCAGCTAAGCTTCCACCGTCTGGTTAGGTCGCTGTTGTTCAAGGCTTCAGAGCAATAAATAAAAATGGTAGTTAGCCACAACTTGTCTTTATCGCAACAGGAAGAAAATCAGCTGGAATACAATTACATATGTCAAGATTATCCACATGTCAGGTAAAGTATAGTTACACTGACTTGTGTATGTGATGAAACAGAAAAAGTTTGCTTGAACAGTTGGCTATGTCACATTTTCAGAACTGTCACAGGGCAACAAAGGCTGACTGCTCTGGTTGGCTTTGTAAAGTTTCTTTGTAAAAGAACCTTATGATTGGACAAAAACTTACATCAATTGATCCAAGACATGACGATCTCAAGATATTAATATGACTCTTTGAACTGGTGAAGAAGCACATTGGGTTTAATATCAGACCAAACAGCTGTAGCTGTATTCTTTTACACATATTTATCATAAATCCTGCTTACTGGCTGCTGTTTCACCTTGTGATTTTATTAAGTGGTAATACAGGAAGTGGTCCACTGTGTTTTTAAAGTCCACACAGCTTCACTAGAACCATTTATATAATTTCTGCCTTGAATTTGCTAATTTTGCAGCTAGAGGTAATGTTTTAACCTTTAACTGCTTTGTTGCTCATCGCAACAACAAATTGGAGACATTTGTTATATTGTCAACATCTGAGCTAAAGAAGAAACTATTCTTAACAAAAAATTGTTAATGTCAATTCTCCCACATAATGACATCACATGGTAGAACGAAGCATTTTGGGTTCTGCAGATGTAGAAAGCAGGTTTACTCAAACATTTGTGAATGAAAAAAAAAATCACAATTTTGGGTACATTTTTGAAGATGAAACACTTTCTAATACAACTAAAAACTCCCAGGAGTTCATTGTGTGTTCAATGGGACCTTTAAAACGGAACCAAACCAGACATAATTAACCCTTAAATGCCCTCCCCACCCAAGAAAACTCGAGTCGATGTACATTTCTTTCTCCGTTTACACAGCCTGTGGTCTAGAGGTCTTGTTTTCCTGACATATCATACCAGTGTGTCTGCTTGTGGCCCCTCTGTCATTCGAGTCCAAGTGAAAGTGGAGCTCACATTATCTGCCGATGTATGGATGTACGCCATTAAACTTTAACACGACTCTCATTTGTTGAAATTCTCCAGAGTGACGTTTGGGTTTGCTGGACATTGGACATGTGATTCTCTCATCCGCCTGGACACACTATATACTTCTTCTATAGCATACATATGGGGAGGTTAAGCGCCAATTTTTGCTCTAAGAGAACATTTGGCTTGATTCGAGCTTGGCACAAGACCTTAGTAAAATCCCTTGGCGATAGCTTCACAGTGGCCGTGTTTGGTCCATGCGTTTTGCCACTTCAGCGAGCCAGCGTGGATTAATGGACCGGCTTATCCTAATGCCGCACAGTCCTTAAAGGCATTGTTGTCCTCCCCTTTAAAGGATTCCCGCTTGTGTAATCTTGGGGAACCCGCGCTTCTTAGAAAGTGCTATTTTTAGTTTAGTTGGCAGAGAAAAATTGTCCTCACTCCATTCGCCGCCAGGGTGTTTGATACAGACTGCTAGGAGGTCTGTAAATATAAGATGTTAATGAGAGCACTGTGAGGTTTCTGCTCTGTCTCCAGGGATTCTCTTGTATATGGTAAAATGTCTATTATTTTGTGTTACATTGTTAATTATTGCGACAATGGCCAATGCTTTTCATCATCTTGAAACCAATGGATAATGCATAGCTCATATTGTTCTCCGAGGTCAGAAAGTTAAAACAATCCTTCACAATCTAGAAAAGCACTTTTTTTTTTTTTTAGATCAATGCAAATATATACTGCTTGTGTCCGTCTAAAAAAAGGTCAAAAATAGTTTTGTTTCTCTGCTTGCTCTAGTGAGCTCTGACTCTGGTTGGTCACGTCTGTCACATGAGTGGAAATCATGATCATGTGTGGGAGAGGAGCACAACTGTCCATGTTCAGTGGACAAAGTTCATCTAGACGCTTAAGGACAACTTGCCACGTCGCTATTAGCATTAACTCTTTCCCTGCCAATGACAAAAACAATCCGTCATTGTGCAGCCAACCGTAGCCTGCCAATGAGACCTGTTTCCGTCATAGACCTTTTATCATAATAAACCTTTTATACATGCTGAGGGCTCTCTGATGCACGTTCTGACTTTGCTTAGAGTCAAATACATGATGCAGTTTCACAGATTTGCCAGCAGAGGGGAAATACTGCGAGCACAAGGACCCAGAGGAGGTCACATGACCAGAAAATACATGTCCTCTTTTGTTGACAATAAGGCAGTGCAGTCGGCTGTGTTTGCGTGATTAGCTGTTTTGGTGGCCGACTCAAACGGATTACGGACAAAATATCTTGGACTAAAAATATTGTTGAGTAAGTTTAGAGTAGATATTTGATCTTTAAAATGAAGAAAAAACGATCTTACTGGATTAGAACTTGAGGAGAACAGCACATGCTGCTAGTCTCGAGCAGAAATACTAAACTTCCTCTTCCTTGACAGATCCAAAAGTGTCAGGGTAAGGAAAATTACTGTATTTCTTCATGTTTGGGGGTTAAATATAATCTATGCTCCATGAAAGAAAATCTTTGTAATCTGCATCATAAAGTAGAAAAAGTACTGTGCTGTCTCCTTGTCTAAAACACAGCTTTTATTGATTTAAAGATGAAAAAGACACTCGTCCTCATTGTTTTAATGTAAACCTTTAATATATTTTTATTCTAAAGAAATTATTATTACCCAAAAGTTGAACAGAAGTTTTATACACATGGCTACACAGCATTCCTATACATGTTTGACTTGCAGTCAGAATTTCTTGAATAAATGCACTTTAGCTTGTACAACAGAATTACTCAAACATCTATGAATGTAGCAAAAATACAAATACTGTTATGAGAAGGTTTAAAAGCGCTTATTAGTTGACTTTGCATATTTCTTTAATAAAAAAAAGGTACAGGGCCTTTAGCAGACACTCATTTACATTCCAGTCGTATCCATTCTCTGCTGGAGGTCAGTGTTCAATCTCTTCATAGTAAACCCCCTGTGACAATAAGCATTTAATATTAACACAGCTCTGTAGATTCTATCAGCCTCACATTTGAATGCAATATATCCACTTTGTTGTGCTTAGCTTCGCTCCGTGCCCTTCTCCTGACCTTGTTTTGTTTTGCTCTCCTGCTTCGTGTGGCTGCCAGTCTGCCAAACCCGGGTCACATCCAAATCAACTTGTTTTGTTACCGGAGATGCCACTATCATCGTTAAGGAGATTTAATCTATCTCTGCATAAAACAATCATTATGCATTGTGATCTCTGAATGGAGTCATGAATAAGTCATGGAGCTAAGCCAAAAAGAAAAGACTATTACTGGGATGGATTTGATTTTTTTGCATGTCTAATGCAATACCAAGTGTAAGATTGTAGAAAATCTGTGATCTATTTTTCAAGCTGGTAGGATCAAAATGCAGATTTGCTTAGATCATTTGCTGTGTTTTGGCTCACTAGAGGGATTATCAATCGACATCACTTTCTGCCCTACTGCGCATACTTCATGCAGAAAGAGACGCTCTCCATTTAGTTGGCTGAGAAAGCTTCTTTGATTAGAACAACCATCGGGATGAGAGTTTGCTGTTTTGGGTCAGGTATGAACCGGTATGTCAGACGTCTGTTGTTTTATCACTCACCTGAATGTAACGTGTATGGGTCGTAGAGTCGAATTTCATTCACAATTGTTGGATTAGCAGCATAACTTATGTTTTCACACAGTGATAAGTCTTGTAGTTACCTGACAACAGCACTGGCTCAACTTGTTTAGCTTGGTCAATCAGTGGCAGCTCTTTCAGCTTACCGGGTGCACGCATCTCCCTTGTTAATAAACAAATCTGTTTAGCTGTCGTTGCATTGTCAGTTAATGAGTTTGTGTTAATTTGTATTAATCAACCCCTAATTTTTCTTATGTTACCAGTATAAGAATTTAAATAAAACATTGAGTGTTTTGTCCGAAACTTTTAGTGACTTACAGGGCTTAGTAAATGAAAAGTTTCAAAGCGATACATTTAAGCTACGCCCTCTTTTTAGTTGATTATTCAATCAGCAAAACATGTTTTTGTCAATTTCTTTGGTCAACTGCATCCCTAGCTAAAATAAATAAGATGAGCTTAGCTGTTAGGGATATGCAAATCTCAAAACATGCAATCATTTTGTGGCATTTATTGCAATTTTGTAGAGAAAGAAATAGAATTGTAGATTGGTAAAATTGTAAATTGACCTTGATCTGCTTGCCAAAGCCTGATCCCATCGGATCTCAGAAGCTAAGCAAGTTTGGACTTGGTTAGTTGGATGGGAGGACGAGAGTGGGACGACACGAGTGGACTGTCGTTGTGTGATTCTGCCTCAGTGCCTGCAGATCCTTGAATGTAAGCCACTTTGAATGCCTTGAAAGGTAGAAAAGAATTGTAAAAAAATGCATTGACCATCTTTTGTGCAACTCATTAGTGTTATATTCCAATAACTTTGATTAAAAAAAGCACTTAAAACAGGTACTTCTTCATGTTGTCTGCACTCACATGTTGCAGGGAATCGTAGTCTCTAATTCATTAAAACTTTTAGCTGTTACTGCAACAAAGCAATGAATGTAAAGTCATTATGTTAGTGTGATAATATTGTGAGATTTTTTTTCAGTTTGTTGTCTGTGAAAATACACATTTGCTGTCAACAACCTTAGAAACTACATAAGCAAGCCTCCACTTATAGCCTCCCTGTCACTTCGTATGTCTTTGTATGCATAGGTACTGTATTAGCGATAAGCCACATGTTCAGAGACATGTGGGTCAGCGCTGGGTTTGACCTGGGCAGTCGACCTTAATGTGAAGTGAATATTTAGTACACTGTCAGGACACATCACCTTTCCATTACCTCGTCCTATCACCCTGTGCACTAAGGAGGTCACTGAAGTCCTGACTTTTATCAAGGCTACACTATAGGCTTAGAAGTATGTTGTGAATCTTTGACCATGCCTGAGCTAAATCATAGTTTAAAGGTTATAATGTTATTTCTTTGTCCAAAACATACTTGAGTTGTGCTTTGTTTCAGTCATACATGTTTAGCACAGACGTTTTCTCAATTTTGTTTAGCCTCACAATAACAAACTACTTTTTTTCCTGTGAATTTGCTTAATACAACTATACCTGGGTCAAATTTTAAAAAAGGAAATGATAAACACACCTCAGTAAGAATAAAGCAACAAGTACTTTAATTTACTTCCCTGACAGAGAAATGACAGTGAATCTAGCCTTTCCTAAGTTTAGTGCTAGAAAGTCAGGTCTGAAGGATTGTTAGTGAGTTAGTTGCCATAGTAATAAGTTTATTCTGTTGCTAAATTCGCCTAAAGAGTAACCTTTACCCAAACCTTTTTCCTGCCTTTCTCGTAAACCAAATCACCGTCCAGACATTCTATCTAGCATTAACCTTTTTCTAATTGCACACAAACGATAACACAGAGCTATGAAGGGACACATAAGGATCAAACCATACCAGAATTTAGTTGAAGAACCACTATTGAATGATTTTGGGAAGTCATCCCATATAAATATATAACTTAGTTCTAAACCAGAGCTAGTCTATGATTAAGCCAAGGTAAAGAAATGTCTAAATATGGCCGAAACTAGTATAAAAAAAACAAGTATGAATAAATAAATACTTAAGGGAACCGTATTTAAGATTTTGACTTCTGGTTTCATAAACATGAACTAAATGTGTGAAAGATACAAGGTAAATGTGTTCAAATGTAATCTAATTTTTACTGAAATTTTATTCTTATTAGAAAAGCAATGGACGTTCATTTGTTGACGTTTACATTTAGGGATTTGGTCAAGAGGATTATCCAATCAGAAAACAGAATGAGCCTTCCATGACTCTCTCATTTGGGTTGCCAGTTTGGTTTCTTGGAGCTTGATGCTGATTTTGAACTATAAGTCAGGAACATGTTTGAGTTTGAACTGATGTTTCTCCTTGACACAGACACATAGGCTCGTGCACTCTTTTCTTGGAAACAAAACATGACAAAGAATCAGGCCATTATTATGTTATTACTTAGTTTGTCTGTTTTTAAACCACTCATTGTGCAAGGTTACTTTAATAAGCTCTAAACTAACTTAGAATGAATCAAATCTAAAATAGATGCCAAAATAATATATCATCAGTTCATTTTTAATCTGATTCATAACATCAGTCTCCTTCCACTTTGAATGTCTTCTTGAATGAGCTCTAAACTGTGTGCACGCCTGCTCCGCACGTGTGTTTATACATGTACCTCCGTGTTATTACGTGTTTACAGTCACTCAGGCCACCTTGAGCTAGCATGAGGCTTTGGAACTGGAGACCGTTGCTACGCGCTGGGGCCACACTTCCCCGTCTTCCAAGTATGCCTGCTAAAGTGTGCCTCGGAAAGCATGTCCCACATTTAGCTTCGCGCCTTAAATATAGAACGGGGTACACCTCTGTAAACCTGCACGGCTATTAAGATGGAGACACAGACATCAAGTGTAATGGCCGTGGGCGTCTGACAAGGCAACGCTCCAGACGGATTATAATGTTGCGTCAAAGGTCTATTTTACATTTAGCAAACCGACAAATAGATGTAGGCTTATACACATTGTAAAAAGAAGGATATGAAAATAACATAAGACAAAACAACATTACACTGAGATACAGAGACATTTTAAACAGAATGAGTTTTTACAATCACACTGTTTTGATTGGAGGCAAAGGTAGTTTTGTTAACACTGGAGACCATTCCTAGGTTATTCAAATGAAAAAACAGCACAGTCTGTGTTGGTTGCCTGTAAACATGTGGCCTACAAATGCAAAACACTGTACTTCAGGCTTAGTACACCTACACAAGACAACTTTCAGAAAATTATACTTTGTCTTTTTTACAGTTGAAAACAAAAAGTGAGATTACTTCTGTACTACAGATAAAACCATTTTCTTTACACTTGATTGTAATAAATGCAGAATGCAATTAGGTGAAAATGGTGCGTTTTATTTTCCCAATCACCTTGTTGGATAAAAAGGGCCACATGTCACTGAATATAATCTTGTGAGATTGCATTAGGCTTAACATTACAGAAAGGCAAGGAAAGGCAATCAATTCATTGAGTTGATTCATAAAACACAAGTCATAAGTGACAAAAGCAAGAACATTACAAGCAATAGAGGGACTATTTGTTTATCAACACGGGAGATGCGCAGAAAAAGCTGCCGCTGATTGATGAAGCTGTGAGTTGAAGCGCTGTGATCTACTAACTTCAGTTTATCACAAACAAACGGTATACTACTAATTCAACATTTGTGAATGAAACTCAACCCTACGACCCATACACTTTACATTCAGGTGAGTGAATAAAAACGTGAGAGAAAAACACCGTTTCAAGCTTCAGGAGCCAGAGGTTCATACCTGATCTAAAACAGCTAGATTTTTTGATTTAATAAAAGAGGAACTAGACAAACAGCGTGTCTTTCTGCATTGAGCATGTGCAGTAGAGTAAAAAAAGTGACGTTGACCTAGCTGGCGATCTGGAAAAATATATCACAATTTTTTTTCATATCGATCGATCTCGATTTCGATTCGATTTAGCTTAACCTTTTCAAAAAATGAAAATGCCATCATGACATAACGAAACTAAACTTTTTTATGTCCTTTATTCATTTTTAAGCTTTATATCATTATTCTGTCTCTAAGATTACTTTTGCTCCAAATACACATTTTTATTGAAAAGATTGTTTTCGATCTTTCGATTCAAAACCCAAATATTGACGATTCGTTTCGTTTGATCTCGATCTCTCATTTTTGATTAATGCACAGCCTACGTTGACATAATCTCTCTAAAAATTTAAAAACTTTCAAGTTTAAATTGTATCTCAATTTGCACAGCTTGATTTATAAATCATATCTCGCTGTCTTGAACTCAATATTGCGTCTCGTTCCATTCAACAATGAGACTAATACATTAAAATATATCACTAATCTTATTTATATTGAAAGTGGTTGGAAAAAGAAACTTGTGTTATGACAGATGTGAGAACTTGTGCGTCTCATAGGAGAACAACAAAGTAAGTTCATAATACTTTTCGACCTGCTGGACTTTGCTGGAATCAAACGACTTTCATGTAGATTGTGTGTGACTCCCATCAGGTTTGACTGTGGAATAAGACTCCAGGCAATTCATGCTTGATTCAAATACATATCACAAGTTCATAAAACATACAAGGCTAACTATAGTAACAGTACAAGTGTTGACTACTCACAAGGAATCTATGAAGAAATGGTGCTTTGACTTTCTGTTATTGTAGTGCTGTGAATCTCTTAAACTTCCCATGAATTGATTGTCTGTGCGTGAACAAAAGTGTGTATCAGCATCAACAGCTCCCTTTCTCTCCCTGTTGCTCGGTCTGTAACATGCTCTCTAGTGCCGTCTGAGATTTGCCCGGCTCAGTTATGGTTGCTTGTCTCTTGTCTCTTAGCCTGACAGCTCTCGTAGATATTGTTAGCGCTGGCTGGTTAGGAGAGTTAGCGGAGGGCACGGGGGTGGATGGTGTACCAGGTTTCACACTTCAGTAACTGGGTCAGGCTCCCATCTCCTCAGCCTCCATGTGGGGTGTTCATAATCCGTCATCTCTCGCGTGTATATGGCTTAATCTAGGCCTGTCGCGGTGCTTTCTTTCTCTTTAACATTTGATGGGCTGGATGTTTTAGTGATAGCATGTAGGAGGATGTAAGGACAAGGGATAATAAGACAAGACAGAGATTGTTTATACCAAGTGTGAAGACTGAAAAACGACTTGACCAGTGTCAGATCAGGCCAAAACAAGACCTGGATGACAACTAAGCAGAACTGCCAATGTTCTGCATGTCAGATGAAATTATGCTTGAATCCATGCAGATCAATGACATTTTGATAGATCTATCAATCCTGCAGAAGGCGCATTGTGCATCGTCTGACCTTGCAAAAGACGCAGTCCCTGTTGATTATTTAATTGCTAGCTGTTTTCTCTTAGTTTCACCTTTATTGTGTGGGTAACGTCGCAGGCTAAGCTGTGATCTTCTGAAGGATTTTGGGTTTTATTAGTGATGGGCAAATGAAGCTTCAGTGTATACTCGAACCATTTGTCAAGTGTATCCAAACATGTGACAGTGCTTCGCAGAAGTGGTTCGTTTGCTCTTCAACGCTATCTTGTGGTCAAAAACATGTATGCATGTAAAGTCAAACCGTGTCATGAACAAATAAACACTGAATTACTGAAAATTAACCAATATTACTGTATTAAGTAGTTTACTGTATTTGGCATTTCATCTGTTTATTTTTCATTTCTAAAGTAACATCCAGACACAAATATTCAATAAAAGTTAAGTTTGAGCTGGGCTTGAACTCACAACCGCCGCACTCTTAAGCTATAGTGATGTTATTTTTATCCAAAATATATTCATCCTTGTGTACGCCAGAAGGTTTTTTTTTTCATATTCTTATTTTTCATTAAGAATCTTTAATCAATCGTAAAACCAGGTCCAACATAAACCAGCCCAGGTCTCTGAAGTGTCCCAGATCCAGGCGATCCTTTTGCTTCAACACAACTCGACCGAAATGAACCACTTTTCGAACCACTTCAGCCAAATTGCGCTTCATTACGGTCTGATGACGTCACTCCCTGAAACAACACAATCTCTGATACAAGCTTCACTCACCTCCCACCAGGAAAAGCTTGAAGCGTGTACCGAAGCGTAAGGATGGGTGATAAAAAAAAATACATCAATGTTTTCGTGATTTTTTTCGTGATACTATATTATTTTTAGAGTATCTAATCAATCTTTTCTTTGGTGGAGGGTTTTATATTGAAAGATCCATTACCAATCCTTTGCCAGTAAAACTTGGGGTTTGGGGTGAGGAGAAAGTATAGCATCTGGTTGCCCTTATTTGATCAAAATTACCTCAAACATTTCCCAGCAGACAGTCTATCTGACAAAAACAAACGATCTTTTAGCTTCCCATTGTTTGTTTCACAATACTTCAACCATCGACTCATTGGAAGTCCATGGTTTTCCCTTCAATCGTCCGCCATTAGCGATAGAAAACGAGAGAGAGGGGAGTTTACTCATTACCTTACCCACAATGCTCGGGATCAATGCGTCGGGCCGTCACATGAAAGTAATCAAGCTCCCGGCATCAATAATAAATGGGACAATCAGGGTGCAAGGGGCTGTGGGCTTTGTGCGCTTTGTGAATGGAAGAGCGGATTGTAAAGAGTTAGTATTGTGCGCCGATACGTTTCTCCGCTGTCGTGGAGATTACGCTGACGGTAATGATGGGAGTTGTGTGACAATAATGAGGCATGGTCGACCGCGTGCCTGAATGATGAAGGCTTGTCATGATGGAGCGTTTGGAGAGGTAAGTAAAAAGAAATGGAAGATACAGGGAAGGTTTGGTTGCAGATTGGGATTAGACAGTTACAATTTGAAATCACAATATGCAAAGCCTTCACACATCAATGAGAAGGTAGTCAGTTTGAGTTGACTATATGTTCAGTGATCATTCTAGTTTAAGTAAAAGTAGCGTGTAGTATAGACAAGCTTATTGCAATGAATATCATCTCAATATCAAATCAATATCCATGTTCCAAACCATCATTTTATCTTTGTACTCCATTGGAATGGAATTATACAGGCTATTCTTCAACCAGAAAAGTCAGACATTGTGTTTTGGTTAAGCATCACAATAGGGAGATTTACAATGCTTTTCACTTAGTGTTAATAGACCTAGGAGTTTTGGTTAAAGCCAAAGGGGAGTTTAGGTTGGAGCTTGGTGTTGGTTAAATTAGTATTCTGTTAATATCTAAAATCATCTTTGCACCCAGCATAGAAATGAACTGTCACTGAAACGTGTGACATAAATGCGCAAAAAAGAAGTAAAAACATACATGGTATATATACGCATTTTACATTTATGTAGTATACACAAATATTTAAATTTACATATGCTTTCCTTGAGTAAGTCAATAAACCTGTGTTTATGTCTAAGCATTTTAGATCAGTTTGGTGTTATACAATGAACAATTACAGATGTCCCCTCTCATAGTGCATTGCTAAACATGTGGGAAAAAACACTTACATGCCTTCTTAATGTCCATGAACACCTAAAATGCATATTGTTTTTTATTTTTTAAAAAGTCAGTCAACATCTGCATCTACAATAAAAGTAGTAGTAGAAGTAGTAGTAGGGCTGGGTGACTGGGAAAAAAGCTTTTTCTCATATTGATCAATCTAGATTTTGATTCGATTTAGTTTAAACTTTTCAAAAACAAATAAAAATGCCATTCATTAATATAAACAAAACAAAAACTGTCCCATTTATTAGAGTTTTTTGGAATTATATATCAATATTCTTCCTCAAAGTTGACTTTTGCTCCAAATTACACATTTTTACTGACAAAAGATTGGTTTATAATTGACGATTTGGTTCGATTCTATCTCGATTTCCATTTTTTCGATTAATGGCCCAGCCCTAAGTAGTAGTTGTAGTAGTAGTGTCTATCTGTTGCTTATCAGTCTGCCCCCGTCTGTCTGGGTCTCACCTCTCTTTACCTTGCGTCTCCTATAGTTACTGAAAGCTAACCCGGAGCAGACGTGTAGGTCAGTGCACACTCTGAAGCAGGCGTGGATGTTATAGAGCGGCACACTTCGACACTCGATAACTGCGCCCTGTAGTGAGACTTCCTCTCAGCACACTCCACACCTCGTCACGAACACAGCCCGGCCTACACGCACATGCTTACCACACATACAAGGCCTTTTCAGGTTCTTAGTATTGGATTAGAACAGAAGCTCATCATTTTACTTTTTGTTCATTGTAAGCTGCAATATGATTGAAAATACTAGATCTATTAGAAACTGAACAGTGTATCATCTCCATTTCAAAATAGCTTTTAAACATGACAAACAGCAGATTTTCATTTTTATTTTGCAGTGGAACTTGTTAGGCAGGCTGCGGCAACTACTGCCACACTTAATTTCTCTTCACTATATCTATGAGAACTGCAGATGGTTCTCGGAAACCAAGTACCAAGTACAATCGGCCAAACAGCGAACAAACATGAACGATGTGCTGGCCAGAACCAACCCAAGTTGTGACAGATAGATTGTACATAATTTTCCTCTTTTGACTTGTGTCTACCTTAAAGGGACTATACTCGTTTTTTTTTTGCAACAATATAACTTAAAAACATTTCCCCAAGCACTGATAGCTTGTTAATGTAACTATTCAGGTGGAAATTAGTCCACAGAGTCCTGTCTATGTTAAAATACCGTTTTTCGCCAAGTTTTTCTGTTGTTTTTAGCATTGTGGCTAACATTTGTTAGCATACAGACTCACCTCACCGCTAACAGCTGTGAAAAACACATTAAAATACATTATGATGAACAATTCTGAAGCTCCTTATACATTAGGTAAGTGAACAATCATGTAGACTGAAATAAGAAGTTTAAATGAAATATGTCTGTTTGTTTACATTTTAAGGATGCAAAATCAGGTATAGTCCCTTTAAAATGTAGGCTTAGCACAGAAACTGCAACAAGTGCTGACACAATATTTAAGCTCTACTTCCTGGACCACACTATTGCTATTTGGGCAAATGCAGGATTGATGAAGTAAAAAGTAACTGCCTACCATCGATGTGCCTTCACAAAGTGAACTGAAACAAGCTGAGGATAAAACATTTTCCTTGTGCGTTTTCGGAAGTGTTATTATTATTTATCTATTGCCTGGAATTGCCAATTTCTTTTCTGCGTTTATTTAACCTTGTTATGCATTGAGATTGGATTATGTTGTTTATAATGTGCGTTGGAGGAAGATATTTTGAAGGACTCGACAAACAGGAAACAACGGATGCTGAACTACTTTAGAAACTTTGTTGTTGTTTTTTGAAAGACAGTTATGAAACATTGTAGCAAACACTTGAAAACTTACCTTAAAAAAGCTTTTTTCCTCATAATTGGTAATTGTATTTCAAGAATGAAATGAACTTCAAAGGCTCTAATACCAACTTCCCCTTTTCAGCAAAATTTGTTATTCCAGTACAGAGAGATGGGTTGGACTAGGATGTAGGTTTAAAACGGCAAGTCTTTGAGCACTTTCACCTCAGTTACACAATAATGATTACACAAACATGCAAGAATCAATGAAACTGCAACTTTGAGTAAAATAATAATGAGAGAACACTGTTGTAACAAGGTTAGAAGCTCATTAACGTTGATTGTGCATCATTTTTCTCTCTTAAATGTGTTGAATGGGCCGCTGACATGGGAGAGGTCATTCATTATGTAGTCTTTTTTACAAACTGAAGCCACCGTGCAACTTTAATTACCGTTACTGTAGCCAGAATTAGTTGAATAAATCATCTTGTTTCCACTGTACGCTGGATCATTGAAAGTATTTAGGATCTCTTTTCAGTTTTGTCTGGTGTAACATGTCTCTTTTCTTTCTTCTCTTTCAGGTGGTGCTGGTGTTTGCACTGAGCATCGGGGCACTCGGGATTTACTTTATAGACTCCTCAGAGTAAGTGACATTGTGATGCATTACACTCCACATATGCAACCTTTTGTCTGTTTCATGTGGGATTGCATTCATACAATTTCGTTAGTTAAAACAAAAAAATCCAGGCTTCTTGGAACAGCTTATTAATTTCATGTTCTAAGCTTTAATGTGCTTAAATTTAACATATTATGGATAGTACTGTGCATTAGGGCTAATCAGAAATTACACTATTTTTTTAAAGACAGAATTTTTTTGCTTGTTCTTTGGTCTGTCTTCCTAAATTCTCATAATTTGATAGGACAAGGACACAAGAGACACATCCGACACACAGTCACAATATGAAGATAATTTGTAGTCAGACCAATAAAAGGAAAAGAAAAGACAACAAACTAATGTCTAAACCAGATCTTCTGACTCCAAAAGTGTGTTTGATGATGGTTCTGTAAGTTTCATAATCTACATCTGGGCTAATCAACATTTTTTCTCGAGGGCAAGATTTTCTGAAGACCATGGCCCTGAGCGGATAGTTGCATAAAACTACACTATTTGACAAAATTAGGATTACGCCCAATATTCTTAGCATATACTGTATCTGCTATAGACTCTGTTGAATTTGAAGCTCTACAAACTTCTAAAACAGCGCTGAACACAATAAACAAGACAATCAGTATAAGAAATGTCAGCATTAAACCAGACTAGACTCGGACCAAGCAAGTCTAAAGCAGGATTAAACCAGAATTAAATAGGTGCTCATCGAGGTTCATGGAAATAGGAACAGCAAAAAAGGTAGAACCGAGGCACTCTGATGTACAAATCCTTTAATATAGCAGGGACATACCAACGCGTTCAACCCTTACGGTCTTCATCAGGGCAAACAAGGCAACACAAAAATAAAAAGTCTAAGGTATCGTTGCCCAGTTTAAACGGCAAGCAAGAGAAAGTATCTTTTTGTAACAGGGGAAATTGGTTGAAGGCCAGATCAAATCTTTGGGGGCCGATTTAAGTTGAATAGACCTGATCTACATCTTGCATCTATAGTTTAACTATATACAATAGTTTAACTTGCATCTATAGTTTAACTAATACAATACAGATATATTCTGTATTGTATTAGTGTTAAATGTTAATGTGTGGCCGTTTTGAATTTTACGGTTCTAGTAGCGCTCGTTACTCAGTTGTGGTAGTACTGTGTTGAAGAAGCCACATGTAGAAGTGCCTTGTTGTTATAGTTGATGGTTGGCTTGGGTTTGACATTTCTACTTCTCAATCTATATATTTCTGAAGTATCAGCTCATGTTTTATCTGCTTAGTACATAAATAGCCTGTTGCTGTCACTCTTACATACACGTGACTCTGTACATTATAATCCTACGTTATGTCAAAATGCTAATGTGCCAGTCCCACCCACGCAACCTTCAGCTCCGTGCATCGCAGAAACATCCATACGCACATCTGAAGATTTGTCAATGGGAGGCCTGTCAGTTGCCATGGTAACAGAGGGAGCCGTAGTGAGGCGAGTGTGCGGAGATGTGCTCTGGCACCCACCCAGAGACAGATTGCAGCCCTGGAATCAGTCCAGCAACCACTGCAGCCTCTGCCCAAGGTCCAGCACAGTCACTGTACGAGGTCTGGAGGAAGTGGAGACACAATGGGATATAGGATTATACACAATGACAGATTATGGCATTTTTCACATTTTGATTAACAGTTTGGTGTGATAGTTTTTGTGGTAAGTATTTATAAGTTTTACAGAAGTTAAGTTGCAAATTATGAAGAAATTGACAAAAAAAAAAAGTTACAGCAAGTATTGAGTTCTAAAACAGAATTCTCCACATATCATCAAAAAGCTTGAAAATGTAAAGACAGTTTACACACAACTGACAGTTTCACGGGAGTTTAATCATTTAACACAACTTAAGTGAATATTGTCATTTGCCAAATTAGAACATCTGTCTTTTATGTGTTTTTTTTTTGTCCACATTTACAACGCAGTTGCTAGGTAACACCTCTACATATGTACATATTTGCTGGACAAAATACAACTACAAACCTCATAAAAATAGTCAATCTAGGAAAAACAAGCAAAGTGTTTGTTGAAATCTTAAATATAATCATGTTCATGTGTTTTGCTACAAATATGGCCTAACCTGTCACAGCACTTTAAGAGATGAGATTCTTCCAACAGCATGAAAAGTTGAACATCTGACCAAAACTCTTTGCAACTCTTGTGTCCTTGTTCAAACTTTTGTGTGTAAGATAGACAATGCAGACACTGAGACAGTGGGTGAAGTGTTTTGCCCATAGACACAACACCACCCCACTCTTGCTGTCCCACTGTGGCACCTGACATTCCAGTGGTCTCCCATCCAAGCACTAACCAGGCCCTCACTTACATATCTTCTGAAATTGACGAGATCAGACTTTGACAAACAGGTGTGGCCTCATGTTAGTGAATTAATTACTGTTCTGATGCAGCAAATCAGTATACCTCATTCACTGGCCTTTTTATATGGACTGCAGCCAGGTGAATGAACATGTTGATGATCATTACAGCAGTGAAGGAACTTAAAAATAAAATAAACATTAGCTTTCCTTTGCTCTTTAAGACTTTAGATCACTTAAATTGCACACTGAACTGATTTCTGAACATTTAATTCCCTTTCCTTATTCTTATGCACCTAAAACGTTTCCCTGATGATTGTTTGAAATGTATTTAATTATAAACCCCTGTGCATAAACTGTTTGCTAAGATTGACAATGTAGATAATGTAGTAAAAACATGCTCACTTTAAGATTTGCTATTGCTTTGAGATTATTGTTATATCAACGCCAAACTACATTTGTAGCTTAATTAGTGCAACTTTTTGTGTGTTTAGCTGCGTCAATATGAAACTTTTTCATCCCTTTGAAATGCTCTGACTTTCTTCTGCCTTTGATCATTTGTAAATAGCACTACACAAAAATATTCAATATTTTCAGAATCTCTATTTTTCTAATATCAGTCCTGTTCACGTCCCAAGTTTGGGTTGATGTGATTAACAGATTCATGCTGTTCATACTGTGAAAGAATCTACACAGAAATACAATTTGCCTCTGTAAGAACGAATTATGAGACAGTTGTATTATAATTGTGATTTACACACTTTTATTAATGGTGCTTCCAAAGTTTCTGCTGTCTTTAGCGTTTTCACTCAAATCCATTAGTTGAAGTGATTTTGTCCGGGCTGTTTACTGCATGTGGACGTTTGATTGAAGTCTTGTTCACTTCATACTTAGTCCTGCTGCAGGGCTGTATAGGCTGTAGCTTTAATAAATGTGCAAATATGTCTAGTTAGCTTTTGGCAACTCCGTCAACCTCCTGTCAGAGCTGAAGGACGCTGCTGACTGCTCAGATGTGCACTTGTTTACCACAGTTACAGTGTTCTGATTAGGCACTAGTTTCTTCTAAATGCAGGAGTGAGTAAGTTTAAGGTTAAGATTAGGGTGAGGGTTAGGTTAAGTTTAGGCAGTTAGTCACTAGGATAAGGTTAGGGGAAGGGTCCATGGAATGAAATGAAGTCAATGTAATGTCATTCCAATAATATGATGAAAACAATCAACACATTTTGGAATATCTATGCGAAACAAGCAAGCAGGTAGATTAAATAACCTTTTTCTTTATCCATTGCTTCTGTTTTTGTTTAGATCTCTTGTCCATGATGTTTTTATGATTTCCAGATTTCTTGTTAAGTAGATCTTTCTTACTATTCTGGCAGCTGAGGTCACTCGTGTATGTGACTATAGGAAGTCTGGCTTTTCATTTATCAAAAGTCTAAAAATGTCTTAAATAAAAAAAGTGTTGTTGTTTATCTGCTTCTGTTTATCTGCTTCTGCTGTTGTTTTAGTGATGGAATAGATCAGGGCTTGGCAATTATTTTTTGCTGTGGGCTATATTCAAGCTTGAACAAATGATAGAGGGCCGGATTGCGGCCATTGGTGTAAGAAATGATAATTTTTCTAGCACATTTTTGTAAAACAGGCTTTTTACTCTACTATTTTGATCATTTATTGTGATATTAGGACAAGCAATGGCACATGGTCCATACCAAGTCAATTAAACAAAAGACATGAATAGCAACACTTATTCTCAGAAATGTACCAAGGGCCACATTGAAACAGTTTGCCCACGTCTGGAATAGGATTCTCGGTTCTTTTTTGTTAATTCTTAATTTTTGATAATTGCAGCAAAATATAAATTATATCTTAAGCTCTCTGGAAAAGACGCAGAATTATGAACAACTTGAGGTCACCACTCGTAAACAGGTCGTCAAAGTTGTTTTGTGGTCTTAAAAAGGTTTTAAAATCACAAATTTGACCTTTTGACCTGCAGAAATCCTGATTTTTTTTTTTTGCATTTTTTATCTAGAGGACTTAGGACTGTCAAACCAGGCGTGGCCCCTTTGAACTACTGTTTCAGTAAATGAATGTGGAAATAAAAAGCACAGGGTTTTGTCAAAGTTGTGTGCGGTAACGTTTGACATTGTCATCCTCTATGTTCTTTTACTGCTATGTCTATGCCAGATGTGCACAATATAATGCACAATAATGACAAAATAGTTATTAGCAGATATTTTACAGATGGCATGTCGTTGTTTTAGTCTGTGTATGTGCTATATTCCTATAATTGATCTGTAGGTGAATAAAACCTACGCATTATAAACTCATAAATCACTTGTTTTCATCAACCAATTATAAAATGTGTAACTCTGCAATGTACCTTCACAGTTTTTGTCACCGATATCAAACTGTAGAAATTTCATCCCGTCTCTTCCCTATGTGCCTATGCTTAACCTAAAAAGTGCATTTTTTTCAAAAAGTCATTTGTTCACCGAGTATAACCAGTTACAATAAATCACTTTGTCCATTACACCCAACACCTTTACAATTAGCAATAAAACAGGAATACTATTGTCTTTAGTTTGATTTGAGCATGTTTGCATCGTAAATCTCCCACAGTCTGTCTTTAACTGTTCCCCGCAGATACAGAACGTTGACTGGAGCCGACCCACAATGCTTTGCTGCGGATACTGTGAGCCATCTTTGAATAATGGCGATCACGGTGCACTTTTTCACCCGGATACGCTGCATGTGGACTGTGAAATGATGTCCCCGAGCAGAGAAAGAAAGAGAGAGAGAGGAGGATTTAAGTCAGGACAGAATGGTGGTTTAGGCAAGTAAATCATAAACGTTGTCTATGTCACAGCGAGGTTATTATAGACCCTGACAGAGGCGGAGGGATGACTCTGTTCTCTCTCGCTGTTGTTCTTCAAAATGAGATTACTCAAGTTGAAAGAAATTCTAAATACTTTGTCACTGTGGGTGAAAAGTAAGTTAAAAGCATCCTCAATCAGTTTGTTGTTGTCTTTTTTCTTACTCCTGTGCTGAATCCAAATAAGAAATATAGCAACAAAGCTCCTTAAGTCGAAACAGAATGTACGTCACCACATGCCATGAGAAGAACTGTTCCTTTAGCATAGCAATCTCAAGAGTTTCCTAAAGGCAAGAATGAGGTAAGAGATATATCACAATCCATTGCTGTTTTTGTTGTTGATTTTAGATTTTGAAACATAGATTATTTGTGCACCTGTGAACTACAAGTTATCAAAGAAAGAAGTAAACCAGAGCATTGCAGAGGGTTGTCAAAGCTCCGTTATGTCAAAAGAAGTGGATTGTGCATCTAAACGGACTGAAGTCAGACAAGATGCAGATGTACTTTGGCGTTGATCTGGGTTTTTATTTGGAGAATGATTTAACCATCGTCTCAAAGCGATTTCTTCATTTTACCTAAATTGTGTAATGGAGTCCATGTGTTTATCAATTAAAAAGCAAAGAGAGAAAGAAAGACGTGGAAAAGAAAGCTATTATAAACAAACACAAAAACTAAACCAATGAGTTTCGTTTGTTCATTATATTGACATCAGAGAAACAGCTTCTGTTACGCACAAAAGCTTTTCATGAGATCACATTGTCAATATCAGTAACCATTATACAGTAAGCACAGAATAAACTATATTTCTGGGGACATTTTAATGATATTAGAAGGTGGAAAAAGAATCAGCTGTCCAGAAATAGCAGATTTACCGCATCATTTGGGCAATCTAAATCTAAAAGCACACTCAGGCCACAAACGGGACCCTATTGTTCACTTTGATTTGATTTTAAGTCGTATTGTTGCTGACAGCTTTACTTAATGACAAAGATAAACTGCTAAAGCTACACTTGAGGCTTGTTACCATTAGTTACCACTGTTCCTTCTTTGCTTTAGTGGCAGCCACAACAAATTATATGATTTTTGAATTGTTAAATGTTTTTCTATTTCCCACTGATCTGAGACAGTTGAGTGGAGTGACAGGTGCTAAAGGCCCAAATATCTTTGTATGTACAGGATTTGTCTTCTAACCTTGTAGCTGTCTCTTCAGTCAAGTTTATTTAGTTCAAGCCTGTACATTTACATAATCCGTGTTGAGAAGAGAAGCACACTGTCTGCAGAATCAACTGCTCTCGCCATCCACATTTGACTTTATTGGATTTAGAATTGAGTTTATATTGTTAAAAACACAATCTTTGTTTCAGTCATGTGAGTTATAGCAGCAAATGTAGTTGTAAAAAAGTGTTTGTAAATGCAGTATTAAAGCTGGGATATCTTCACTTGTGAAAAGGATTTAAGACGTTCTAACTTATGGACATTACATTCATGTTTTTTTTGGCCCATGGAGACTCCTGATGACTGGAAATGTAATCATGGTTGAAATAACATCACAATGAACTTTGAATGGAAATGATAAATAAAAAGTACTGATATACAAAAAATCAGTTAAGAAAAATCAAAAAAAAGCATGGAGCATCTGCGTATGAAAATAGAGGCAAGCTGCTGAAAAAAAAAAAAAAAAAAAAGAATTAGAGTTAAAAAGCTTTTAGGAAGAAAATGTAAAAACTTAACACCATTTCATAAATAAATGTCAATCAAATATCTAATAAAAAAAATACAAACAAACAAAGAAGCTACTAAATTTAAATTCATGTACTAGACAGGAAGTTATCAAGAAAAAATCGAATACGTAGATCCACAATCCTCCAAAAACAAGGCTTCGCTGTCAATCCGTCATGCGTTACGGTGGCAGTTTGATTCTTGTGTTACGGGGTCGAACTAGATGAGTATTACCATGAATTATTTATTTTATTAACAGCCTTACAAATCGCCAGTAAAAAAGAAAAAAAAAAAAGACGATAACCAGTGAAAGAACTAGGAAAATGCACCAGCGCACCATTATAGCCTGTTCGTACAGAGCAAACTGGTAAACAAAAATAGCCAATCAGCTGGCCAATGGACGGTATTTGATATTCGTAATATAACATTTTATTACCAATGCCTTATCCAGTATTTGACTTGACTTAGATGTGTTGTGACTTGAACATCACAAGTGTTTCACACATCTATGAACAACATGTATAATTCTATTTATTTTATTAAAGCTATGAAAAAAAAAGAATCTGAAAGTAATGAAAATTGATTGAAAAAAAGTAGTATAAAGTTGTAGAATAGATCAGAAATGCAAACTCTCTCTTGACTTACCTGCTTCTGCTATAATAAATAATTACAAATGTGTAACTTTTTACAGTTTAATAATAGTAACATTCAAGCCTCATCTCCATGTCTTCATAGAGATTACAGTATTACATTTAAGCCTTTGTAAAGAGCATTGCCATAACATTTCAGTGAACTCAAACTGACACACTCTTCATCTGTAAGAGTGGAAAAGTTGTTATGTATCTATAAATGGATGACATTTTAAAATACTGTGTATTTGCAGTGTTTATCTGAGGAAATCTTCCTTGAGAATCAAACTTGAATTTATTTCACAATGAGAAAGTCAAAAAGCTTAGACGCATCTTTTCCAAACACAAAAACATGCATAATATATGATACAGTTAAGGTTCAGAGTCGCTCCAGTGTACACGTGGGCTGTAGCTTCAGACCTGGAGGCTCACACACAAAGTAAATGCTTTCTTTGGCGCTCCCTGAACATTTGGAGTGTTCTGAGTGCTGTGCTTGTCCTCAGGCCTGGTCCTCAGGCCTGGCCCCAGTCTGTCCTCTATATGTGCCATTAAACCTCAGGCTTTCTCTCCTAACTCATCATTCTGATTAAGCTCAGCATGTCACCCAAATGTGCACATCCTCCCGGGAACCGACCCACAATCCCATCAGCCCCACAACCACGCCGCATCACAGAGGGACGTCCCAATCATGCAGGCTATAGTCTGTTGAGAAGACATGGGGAGCTTGGAAAATGGCCTTTGGAAGATATATATGCCATTTTGGAAGAGTTTGAAAGATTCCATTATTAACTCTTTTCCTGCTATGAATGGAAATGGTTGTCTTAAGGTCTTTATACATGTAGAGGGCTTTCGCTCTTATGCACATGTTTGCTCGTCATAATGTGCTCTAGGATACTGAGGAGAAACTCATCAATCTCGTTTAGACAACACCCCCCAAAAAAATCAATCCATAATGAGAAAATGTGTGTTGTGTGAGTTTTTCCGACTAAATGAGAAGAGGCTGTGTTCTTCTGTCTGCTTGTGTCAGTGTGGCCTTCATGAGTAAAACCCTCCTAATTATTGTTTGAGAGGGACATGTCGTCTCACTCTGTGACACATGCAAACAACACTGCAGAGATGACACACTGCTAATGCCAGGCTCACAACAACACATGAGACTCTCAATTAGACTTATTCTGCTGCAACTTTGACACAGCGCCTTCAAAGTGACTGTTCTTCCATTGTTTCATGTAATATCTGACTTTACTCCTGTACAGCAGTATTGTAACAGCAGCTCAAAATGAGCCCACAGTTAGCTCTCTTTGATCCAATTACAAAGCACTTTGCTTATTAGCATGCTAGTGTTTGTTAGCTTGTCATGGTAAACTCAGAACACATAAACTCAATGCAGTGCAAGAAGACAAACTATTTCTATATTTTATGTTTTTAAGCAATTGCAACTGTGCATCTCTAGTATTTGCAACTATGTGAAAATAGTTACTTAGGAACATAGAGAGTTTGATTGACAGGCTAACAAGCTAATTGAAAATGAGGAAGCCTTACCAACATGTATATTACAAGTAAATATAGAAAACAAGCCAAATGAAACGCGTCAATTAGCTTAGCTCCTTTTTACACTTGGTTAAGTACATTTAGTGACTGTAATGTGCTGGTGCCTCCTTCTGCCTATTTCCCTATAAGTATCGTTCTGAGCTAATTCAGTGGCGTGGCAATGGCGCTATAAATAACACACCTTTTGGGGCGCTGACTCTCTCACTCCAACTTTCTGCACCGCCCTCTGCACCTGTGGCGCTCCCATCACCGTGCACGCTCTTGGCTCTGGCTCCTGTCTGCTGGCTCCTACAGCCGCATCATGCCTCTGCAGTGAGCTTTTTGTTTGACCTGTGGGCCCAGTGGTCCTGTTTTTGTCTTTTCTTTGTCAGCTTAATTTGGGAGGGTTGATGATGATGTTGGCACTGGTTTCTACGGTCCTGTATATTGGCCTGTTACCACATCTTTTTGTTCTGTTTTGCTGGGTCACCAGGTCCACCTTTCATTTGCTACTTTGGGCATGGGAGGGTTTTTTAGTTTTTTTTTTTTAAATAACTTAAAAATGTACTTAAATTTACTTCAAAATGAAAACTATTTATATTTTTGTAACCCTTGTCTGGAGTCCCTTAGTTTGTCTAAAGACATTCAGACAAATTAAGGGACTCCAGACATTTTGCATAGAGCTTTCATAAATCTAACAATGGCCCTGTAAATAGTATGTGAATGTACGTTGCATTTTACTAAATCTATTGATATGTATTGTTCTCTTTGTTCTTGGTCTGAAGCTTGACAAAGGGTGAGATTTGGCTGAACACTGCACAGATGACCTTCTCCTCCCGCTCTGCGCCGTCTCTAAATGTTAATGGCTGTTGGGATCAATGATCTGGATTTATGGGTCACTCTTTGATGGTTAAGATTCTGATGCAGACACCATTATCCTAAACACCTCAGCCTCAGCTCTGTGGCTGTTAGTGACAGCATCAAAGTCAGACTAAGCACTCAATCAATCCTTTTAGCTGCTGAGCTGTGAATATGAGTAATTGAATCCTTTTTTTAGTTCAAATTAGCAAGTTTCAGGTCAAACTAGTTGCAAAAAAGTATGTCATATTTGAGCCTCTATGTTTTTAGTTGTTGGGCAAATCACAGGGAGAACATGAAGTTGTAGAAATGGTCAAGAGTAACTGTAAGAGTACTTAACATCAGATTTTTAATTAAATGGATAAAACATAAAAAGTACCCAGGTTTTGTAGTTTCAAGGAACTTAAATTTATGAAAGTAAAAAGCAAATGTATTTTTTTATTTCCATATTGTCTTCATGTCAGCATGTATTTTCGTTTTTTTTTTTAATTTAATTTATTTATTTGATAGGGACAATGCACATTAATGAACATTTGTATAAACAAATGTAAATATGCCGGATTGTAGCTACGAAGCTAATTTGCATTCGTAGTCCTAGGCAGGTCACAAGTACAATAAACAATTACAAAACAAAACAATAGTACAATACATGAAAAATCTAAAAGTAAATAACATGTTATGTCTAATGATCACATGACTGGTGTGATTTCAGCCAGAGCTTAAGCTGAATTTTAAAATTGGATAGTATGGAGCACTCTCTTATTTGAAGAGGAATACTGTTCCAGACCTTACTCGCCTTCACAGAGAGAGCATTTTGTCCAAAGGCAGTTTTTCTGTCGGGACCTCACAGTCTCCTCTGGAAGAGGCCCTGGTCCTCATGCTACTACTAGTTTTTGTTTTGAAAAATACTGACATGGGAGGCGGGGCTAATCCGTGTAGCACTTTATAGATAAAGCATGCATATTTAAAATGCTTAAAATGTTCAAAGCTAAAAAGATTATGTTTTTTTTTTAAATATTACAAACATGGAATGAAAGGGGTTTTCTGTCAAAGACCTTTAGAGATTTTTTGTAAAGTGACTCCATTTTTTAAATGTACTTACAGTAGTTAAAGACCAACTTGTGATACAATATTCAATGTGAGATAATATCATTGTGTGGAGAAACACTCTGGCTGCATCACAAGTTATAAATGGCCTGACTTGCCTAAAATTTTGAATATTAAATTTACTGTGTTGGCAATTTTTTCCCATGATTCTTAAAGCTTAAATTGGAGTCAAGTGTGACACCCAAGTACTTAAATTCTGTCACAAGTTGCAATTCTTTGCCTCTCGAAAATACTCCTGAATGTTTTAAATGTTGTGGCTGCTTTCGGTACCACCTTACATTAACTACACCTTAAATGGCCTTAGTAAACCATGAAGAAAGCATAATAAATCCTTAATTATTTATGAACTAATGGTGAACTAATGAATGAAAAAGTTTATTAATGCTTAGTAACTACTTAACTAAGGAGCTAAGGTTAGGATTTAGGGCAGGATTCGGAGTAATAAAGTAGTTACTAAGCATTAACAATCCTTTTCATCTATTAATTAATCATTTGTTCATATTGAATTAAGTATTTATTAAGGTGTTATTAATGATTTATTAAGCCTAATTCATCTGTAGTTATTCTAAAGTGTTACCTTAGTTTCTTTCACATTTACTCCTGGTTTGAAAGGAACCCAAAGAGGATCTTTAATCTTACTCACGTAGGAGTTGGTAGAAAATCTGGATATTGGAAACAAATGTGTCCCAATATTAAAATCTAAAACGTAATGATTGACATTAATAATTAAGGATTACTCAGCTCACAATACCATTTTTTTTTACCAGTTAAAAATCTAAATTGAAACCATAGACTTATCATTTCTGTACATGTATGTGTGTGTTATGTTATGTTATGCTATGTTATGTTAGTGTTAGTGTTAGTGTTAGTATGTGTATATGCATGTGGGCTGCAGCTTCTCTCTGTCAGAGCTGTGAGCTTGTCCCTGGGGCCTCACACTCACACACTGTGAAGTAAACACTGAATAAAAATGTACTTTACCATGGCAGGCAATCATTCCCCATGCTAGTCTTTACACAGGTGGGTTTTCTGCCAAGTTTGAGATTCACAACTAAAAGCTCTGTATTTGCAGGTGAAGAGGACATTGTCATGACCAGATTTTGTGGAGCCAAAAGTATGCTAGCAAACAGTTAGCAATGGTTGGTTTTGTGAATGCATGTAAACAGTGATGACAATGAAAGATTAGATCCAATTTGATATATTGTCTTTGGCGTATTTTAGAAAGCTTTCAAAGTGCTGCACATAATAGTAACGTAAAGTCAGCAAGATTAACACGTTAAACTAATAAACAAAGCCAGTCAGGACGTTAAAAACAAACGTCTTGGTCTAGTCTAATCTCTGTGTTGAACACAAGCGAGCTCTTCCTCTGCAGCAGCCTTCACTTGCCAAACGGATGCTATTTTAGTGATGTGTTCAATGGGAGGCTGCTGCATGCGTCCTCTCCCTCCCACATACCAGCCCTCTTTAGAACCTTGGCACATCCTTCTGTCCTCTACCTCTCTCTCTCTCTCTCTCTCTCTCTCTCTCTCTCTCTCTCTCTTTTCTCTTGTGTCTGCTCTTCATCTCTCTTTCTTTAACTCCTGTCTTTTTAAAATTCTCTGTGGACGCTATTAGCTCAATTTTTATATACTTTCTATCTTCATTCTTTCTTCTCTTCTTTCTATCTCTCTCCCTCCTCTGTTTGTGCCCCCTCTCTCTTTCTATCTCCCTCTCTTCTCTGTTCATCTTCCCTCTCTGAATCTCCTGTTTTCATCCTCTTTCTCCCTCTCGCTTTCTCCCCTCTGTTCATCTCCTCTTCTCTCTCTCTGCTTTTCATCTCGTTTCTCTTTTTTTCTCTCGCTCCCTCTGTTCATCTCCCCTTTCTCTACCCCTCTCTATTTTCCCATCTCTTCACCGCACCCTTTTTTCTCCTCTCCTCTTTTAAACTGTTTCTCTCTCTTTCTCCACTGTTCATCTTTCCTCTCCCCTCTTTTCCCTCTCCTCTTCTCTCTCTCTCTTGCTCCCTTGTCCTCTGTTTATCTCTCATTTTTTGCCCCCACTCATCTCCCATCTCTTCACCTCACCCTTTCTTTTCTCCTCTCCTCTTTAACTCTCTCTTCATCTCTCCACTCTCTCACTTGCTCTCTATCTGTGTGTCCCCCTTTCTCTGTCTCTCTCTCCCCTCTCTCTCTCTCTGTTTCTCTCCTCTCTCTCTGTTCTTCTCTCCTTTCTCTCTCTTCCTCACTCTCTCTCTCTTCTCTCTCTCTCTCTCTCTCTCTTCTCTCTCTCTCTCAGGGATGCCCTTGTTTCTGCTCCACTTGTGAGCGTGTTCTCTCCTCTGTCACATCCTTGTGCACACTGCTCATCACAGCACACAATACACATTACACAATACACACTACACAATACACACTACACATACACACTACACAATACACATTACACAATACACACTACACACTGCACTCACATACAGAGTGGCTTTGGAGTTCTACATCATTCTTTGTGTTGATATACCGTGCAAAGCTTTTATGTAACATCTTTTGAATTAGGTCCTTGGCTCTATGTTGTGTTACTATTTTGAACAGCCATACACAATGTTTCTGCCGTTTAGTTCACCACCAAGGCTTTGTTTGTGCTGCGATCAAACATGTATATATGCACCAGGGATATTCAACTTCATCTACTATTCAGCACGTACCAATGTTGCCAAAATGTAGGGTTGTACAAAATGTCCACCATACAAAATCTCTTTAGCCTCTGTTTGATTTGACTTGCTCTGGAAAATTTCCATGCCAGCACTGAATCAGAATTACACAAGGACTAAACCAGTACTAGCCAAGTCTAAGCAAGAGAAACCGTCAGTAGACCGATGCAGGTCTGAGGTACAACAAGAAAAAAATGTATATTTGGAAGATGGGTTGAGGGCCAGATTAGATATTTGGAGGCCCCATTTCCCCCTGGGCTTTAAGCTGAATGGGCCTGCTATACTTTGGGCCTACAGTACAATGCAGTTTTGAATTATGACAACATTTGGTGATTACATTTTTGATGATTTCATTGAATTTATCAGTGTCATTTGGCACTGTTTTGGAAAACGTTGTATTGGATCAGAAACTTACTTCTGGTGAAACAAATGTATCAGATGTGTAGATATGGAAATAAGGATGCACTGATCCAGCTGGTTCAGTTCCAATATCGATTTTGATACTTAAAGGTTGTATGGAGGATTTTTGTGTTTCCCTCCCAGGGCCACGCCCCTCACTGCTAACTGGGCCAATGAGTTACTTAGGAACACTGAGGGTTTGCTTGACTGGTTCACAGGCCAATAGATAACGAGGTACCTCGTTTTCTATTGGTCAACGTTTTACAGGCCTCATCATGTCCACAATTTATATATTTTTATAATTATTTTTTTTTGTTCAGCATAAGTACAAGGCTGTTACAAATCTATGCAACTGTTTTGACAAAGACTGACAACAAACAATTTTTGAAAATCCTCCATACAACCTTTAAGCTTTTAAGTTTTTTTCAAAATTCATTTACCTCACTCAGATAGGTTATATCGTGTTGTGTAGCTGTTTTTAATGTGTATTTTTTGTACAGTTTCAAACAATGTGACATGCTCTGGGCAAACATCAGCCTGTAATAGACACAACCAAGACATCAGCTAAACCATCATTGGACTAGGGCTGGTTATTGCCAAGACCTTTTAATATGATGTGTATCTCGATACAAGGATCACGATACAATACGTATCCCGATATCTGTATATCTTGATGCAATTCTCTCAATACAATACATATCAAAATATATTGTTGATATATTTAATTGTCCAAAAACAAAATGTAGAAAAAATTATAGAAAAGTGTTGTAATTTACCCTTTATGATGTTTTCAACATGCTTTTTGAGTACAGGTCTCCCTAAAATCAATGTTAAGAATGTAATTTTGATTATGTAGAAGAACTAAATTGTAGCCTATTACATTTATTTTAACATTGCTTTTAACGTTGCATACATTTGTCATGTGTAATGTGTTTTTCAGCTCAATAGTTTCAGCGTAAGCTTTAACATGTATTGTAAATGATTTAGGCTGTTCAGAAGATTCAGGCTTTAGCACAATATTGTCAACCAAATGTACAAGAGGAGAGAAAAAGAAACTGAAAGTTCAGGTGAAAAGATTTAAACTCCTTTGCGTCTCCATTAGCTGTATCCGATTTTTTTTTCTCCATGACATCCTGCCAAGTTACGTTTCTCAGAATGTACTGACTTTAGATGATGTCATTGTGAAAATCTGTCTCATTGAAAAAAAGAAAATAAAGAAAAAAAAGAAATTATAACTAAAATAAAACGGTAAAATAAAAGATTGAAATAAATCACTTCTGTGTCTTCTGCAAGTCAATCCATGTTGTAATAGAATGGTGAAAGTTCGCTAGTTACTAAACCTTTTTTTTACCTATCGTACTCATTCCTGTTGTATCGTTCACCGCCACTTGGTAATAGCTACACCGCTTCACTGTTTACGATTTTTTGATATTCTCAGTCCACTTTACGCATGTTTTTAAACTTCTTTTTTTCGTACAGCGTAGTATCGTGATGCGTATCCCATTACACCTCCCACTATCCGTGTATTACCAACAAGTTTGTCACGATAGATCCGATATCGATGCATCGAGTACAGTCCTACATTGGACCAATACCCAATGCTGCAAAATTTTATAGACTGACAGTGTCGGAGCTGCGCATTTTTGGAGAATATGTTTAATTACTATTACTATTTAATTACATCAGATTTTGTGTTAGCATGTCAGTTCATTAATATTGCACATTTAAAAATCAGACACGATTTGGGTTTCTTGTAAATCTATGCAGCCTTTCTTATCGACAACAACTGTGGACTCAGAAAGTCTCATTTGGAGTCAGTATATTGTGTGAGTCCAAAATACATTTCTTCTTTCCCTTCCCTTTGTCTTCCAGCCCTCCTCCTCACCTACCTCGCCCTGTAATTCTATCATTAGCACACGATCAATGACAGCCCTGAAAATACACGGGCCTAATGACTAATTAATAGGGCAAGGTGAGAAATATGTCTGCCCTGCCAGAGCGGCCCGGCCACGATGGATGCTCCCTGTCTCTTTCTCTCTCTCTACAAACTCATACCGTCTACAGTCCACTGTTAACCCCAGTACGGCCACAAATCTCCAAATGGTCTTGGTAATCAGTTGCTAGAATCTTTTATAGTAACATTTTGCCACGTATTATTGTTAAAAAAGAGATGCATCATCCAAACATTATGCACAAATCACAAAGATACATTTTTACATTCTTTTTTTATTTTTTTCTGATAAAACTAAAAGTAAATATTTGTATGTTTTTTTAATCCAATTGTAATGCAGTAGTTCTCAAAATTTTTATTCCAAGTATTCCTGAAATGTTATATCACTATGAGTACTTCATCTTGGAGTTGAGGTAAATAAATAAGTGTCATAGTTTAATATTGACAAATTTTGTCAGTGTATTTTCCTTGTTTTTGTAGCCTGCTCAGAAACTAGCATTTTCAAATTCAGATAATATTACATTCATTTGACACGTACTGCCTATTAAGTAGTCCCTGTGATTGGGAAGTTAATTGATTTACTCAGCTTTTTGTTCACTGTTACGTGGTTTTCAGTGGTTTCAGTGTCACTGTTGAACACTGAATATGGTTCAGTGTTGAGCTCTAAAATTGATTAAAAAACAATTTGACTAATGAAAAACTAGAGAAGTTGGGATACTTCTGTGTTTATATGAGCAGAAGATTTGAGCTCATACTAAGTAAGCTGATCTAAATTGCACACATGTCTAACATTTTAGGTAATCAGCTGCCAGAAATTTTACAAACAACATTTTTTAAGTATCATTACGTTTTAATTTAAATAATAATAACAATAAAAATCAAAAAGATGTTTTCAAAATCTAAATGTTTTAAATAAAGTAAAGGTGGTTGAACCGATTTGTTTGATTTTACTGCATTCATCTAATGTTTTCTTTGTCATCAATTTAGGATTTTCAATGAAGCTAAGCATGATCATTTTGCTTAATGGTTTCAGATTCAAATGGCGACTGCATTTGAATTTCACTGACATCTGCATACATTTTTCCACGATTCACATTGACAACTTAAAACTTGGCAAAATGTAATTAGAAATATTAGGGAAACACATTATCTAAAGATGTTTTTCATAAAAGTTAGATCAAAAATGACCAAAGTTATTACTACTTGTTACTTGTTTTTGTTAAGTAGAACATTGTGGCTCGTTCCAAGTAACTGGACATTTTGACTGAGTGTACAGTACATTAGGGGGTCATTACCTTACCTTACAAGTGAGGGTTGTTTTTTTTTTTAAATGAGCAAAACATCAGAACTCATTTAATTTCACTGTAGCACTGTGGCTAACTTCAGCCATTGAAATTAGCCTGCTTTTGATGGATTTTTGTTAATCTGGTAGACAACAGCTGGTTAGCCACATGCTCCTTTATATCGGCCTGCACATGTTTGTAACTGTATATGATGAGTCTATATGAAAGTGATGTGTAAATCCTCAGGCAACACGTCGTCATTAGTTTGAAATGAAGACAAACCACTGAACGAACGTAATGAGCAAAACGACCTGCGGGACGGTGAACAGAGAGTGTAAATTGATCCATTCGGTGCCTCACACTAATGGTCGGATTCATCAAAGTCACTAGAAATGTTAATGGAAGTTTGGTTGAATTAGTTGGAGTATTCGCTGCAGGCGGCGGCTCAGATATTTGAAGATGATGAACAAATATGTGCCCAAAGCCAGGCATTGATTAGAAATAGAACCAAACACAAACACATCTGTGAGCGAGTTTGTAATTGAGTTTGTGTGCACTCATTTGTGTTAATTAGTGAGAAATAACTGCAGATTTGTGTGTTTAATGAGAATGTATGGATGTGGTTTCAGGGAAGGTGTTATTGTAATTCTTAGATAGAGTGCAGAACATTTATGTGTGTTTTATGTGTGTGCGTGCAGGTTTAGATGGGATGTGGTCTTTCTACTTATTCAGTATTATGTGATCAGTAGCAGGATTATGAGATCGTCAGTCTCAAATAACTCTCTTTTTAATAGTGATTTTTGGAGGCTAGCACTGATTCTTCTACTCAATTTAACAGACCATGAAGACGTTATATTTAATAAGAAACACAGTATGCTGCAAGTGTTATAGAGTCACATCAAAGCTCTGTCCGGTCATAAAAAGTCTTTTTTAGTTTTAGAACGGCCAAGTTAGTGCTCTCAGTTCAAAGGCTTGTTCTGTTCCTGGGAGGTTTAATGAATGAAGTGCATCAGTGAATAAAGCCCAAAGCCAGAGATCATTCCAGGACAAGACTGTGACTTTAACTCTTCTAACAGAACGCAGAACGAGATTGGCTCATACATTTTATTATATAATGCCTGTAATTTAAAGTCAGTTTTATTATATAATGCCTGTAATTTAACAAAGTCATTCTAACTTTTGTTAACTTGAACAAAAGGACTTTCCTCAAGGCACAGTGGTGTTTTAAAAAGATAAGATAAAATTGTACTTAAAAAGTTGTTTTACATCAGAGGTCACCAGTAACCAAGGTTTCACAGTGGGGCTTCTTTTGAGACTTTTTAAAATTTGATTTTATAATCAAATTTAAATTTGAAGTACAAAAGCAGTTACATTCTATTTTATATTCAAAGTTCTGCATTGTTTTTAATTTAATTATTCTACTACCATTTTAAAAATATATATTTGATGGATAAATGTGAGCTGTGCTGCTTTTGCACTGATCAGAACTGATGATGGGTCATTCTAAGTCTGTTCTGACTTGATCCTCTTCTGTTTGTCTCTCTGTGTCCCACTGGCCAAACTGAATGAAGCCATGTGATTGGCTAATTAGGACACGTACGATAACACTCTACAACTTTACACATGAGAAGACACACAAACAGTGCTCTGTATCGTATTCATTACAGTCAAACACACTCACACAACCGCTTTTTTTCTAAACACAAGTGTGAATCTGCAAACCCAGAGGACACAGCACCGACATGAATCGTGCATTTACAGTGACGATGTGGGCGCACTTCAGTTGCTCAGTGCTTCTGTACAGAATCATGTCTACATTGTCCAGTCTCTCTGCGAGTGTTTGGCACGAGTGCTGTGTGGTCGGGTCGGGACTGGAGTCCACCTTTTGAAGACCAGAGCTTTAGAGGAACATGGACAGTAGCTGATGGCAAAAGTCATTCATGTGTGTGTCTGTTCATGCATCTAACCACCTCAGGAGAGACTTTTACCTTTGATGCTCCTCAGCCTCAGTCTTGGTCCCAGAAGAACAGGGACAAAGAGTCTGTGGGAGAGATGAGAATTGTCTTCATGATCCTGAAGATCTGTCTCCTGCAGTCTTCTGAGGCAACGTGTTCTCATGGAATGCGTAAAATAGCACGCCATGACAAATTGCGTGTCACGACGACGCCCTCTGCCTGTTTTGGCGTGCAATTACACGCTCGTTTTTTCCAGCGTAGTCTGGACACGCCTAGTGGTTGACAACAAACACGAGGTTTTTCAAGGGATTAACGGCAAAATTTAAGTCTGAAGTTACAACAATGGGTAAGTTTAGCTCTTAGGCTTGGAGTTGGTTAAGGTTAGGATTAGGATTGTGTTAGTCTTCATGAATAACAACACGTCTTAACATTCACCATTGAAATGAACTGAGACAGAAACGCGTCAAATACACACGATAAAATATAAGTAGCGTTCATATGACACCTGTTTACAATAGCGTGGTATTCACACGCTTATCCATGAGAACAGGCTGTCTGAGGAAATGTCACTGACTGAGGACAAGTCTTCACAGGGTTTGCATTTACTTTTAGTAATTTCACCATCACTTAGACTCACAGTACAGACCAAAAGTTTGGACACACTTTCTCATTCAAAGAGTCTCCCTTATTTTCATGACTATGGACATTGTAGATACACACTGAAGATATAAACACCATGAATGACCAGGAGGGAGAGGGATGGGTGCTGCGCCAGATAAGCTGGCCTCCACAGTCACCAGACCTGAACCCAATCCAGATGGTTTTGGGGTGAGCTGGATCGCAGAGTGAAGGAGTTCCCAGAGATGCTTGAAGGACTACCTCTTGAAGCTCATCAAGAGAATGCCAAGAGTGTGTAAAGCAGTAATCAAAGCAAAAGAACCTAGAATATGACATATTTTCAGTTGTTTCACACTTTTTGGCTATGTACTGTACTTCCACATGTGTTAATTCATACTTTGGATGCCTTCAGTGTGAATCTACAATGTTCATGATCATGAAAATTAAAATGAGAAGGTGTGTCCAAACTTTTGGTCTGTACTGTAGCAGAAACAAACTTAGTGATTCTCCAGCCTCTCTGCAGAATAATCTGCACTTTACTCATGTGATACAGAGACCAAAAACTAAGAATACCAAATTGCGTTAAATGTGCATCTTCCTATAGTAAATTGAGCACTCTGGGTTGAACAATCAAGCCTTTTTTTCTTTCACTCACTCAAATCAAACTTAATCTATAAAGCGTTTTTAGCGTTTGTTGACTAAAGTGCTCTACATTTTACACAAAAAGTGGTTGTTGATGGAGTTTCTTGGTTCAGCATCTCTTTAGAACATTACAGTACACTTGAGATCTAATCTGTGTTTTCTGTCATGTTCCTTGCTGCTCTGTAATCCTTTGTGTGGCTGGAATAAACATGAGTGTGCGTACATGTGTGGGCGCTGCCATTCTTCGCAGATGCAGCCTGCCTGACAGATTTCACATTCTGTGGGCAAATATTCCCTCACAAAGAGACATTGATGTTGTGCATCTGATCACCAAATGGGTCTGAACACATCTCCTATACTTAGTGACAAGGACAAAATATCATGGCTTTTGTTGTTTTTAAGCTGAATGTGGAGTTTGTTCCAATTGTGACATTGAAGTAACTTTTACACTCATGAAATTGGCTAAAGTGTATCATCACTAGTCTTTTTCATAATGATTTAAAGTGAATGGAGAACAGAAGCAGTTACAAACAGCATCGACTTCAAAGTTGAGTTTTCTCTTAAGGCCATTGGGACTCTGAACACTTGGCAGCAAAGCAAATGAGGTGCTTCCATTATTTTCTGTGAGAATGTGCACATTAAAAAGAAGTGAGTGAAGAGCAGAAGTATGAAGGAAGTAGATACACTTAATAGGGTTGCAACAGTGTTGTTTTGCAATCACAATTCTGAGTATTGTATCTTTAGTAAACATGCAGAGCAGTATTTTAATGATACATGTGCTGAAACTGTATTGCTCTTCTGCATTCACACTTACACAAATACGCTCAAGTGTAAATTGTAGAATGAGTCTGTTCCGTGGTTTTAGGTCTCATGTGTAAATTGTTACTCAACATTTTTGTAAATACTGTATATGTTTTAATTGAGAAAAAGTGTTAAAGAGCACCTACAGCGGCATGAAAAAGTATGTGAACCTTTTGAAATTTCTCACATTTCTGCATAAAATCACCATCAAATATATTCTGATCTTTGTCAAAATCACAGTTGAAAAAAAACATGTCTGCTTTAACTAAAACCACCCAAACACTAGGTTTTCATATTTTAATAAGGATAACATGCAAACAATGACAGGAGGAGGAAAAAAAAGTAAGTGAACCCTTACATTCAATATCTGGTTGCCCCCCCTTTGGCAGCAATAACTTCTACCAGACGCTTCCTGTAGTTGCAGATCAGTCTGGCACATCGATCTGATACATTTTGGACCATTCTTCTTAAAAAATTGCTGCAGTTCAGTCAGATTTCTGGGATGTTGGGCATAAATTGCTGTTTTGAGGTCATGCCACAGCATCTCAAGTCAGAACTTTGACATGGCCATCCAGAATGTGTATTTTGTTCTTCTGAAACCATTCTCAAGTTGATTTACTATTGTGTTTTGGATCATTGTCTTGTTGCAGCTTCTTTCCTCTTTTAAGCTTCGACTGTCTGACAGACAGCCTAAACTTTTCTTGTAAAAATCTGATAAACTTTTGAATTCATTTTCCACTAATGATTACAAGTTTCCAGCCCTGAGGAAGCAAAACAGGCCTAAACTATAATTTTCCCTCCACCAGGCTTCACGGTGGGGATGGGGTGTTGATGTTGGTGAGCTGTTTAATTTTTCCTCTAAACATGACGTTGTGTGTTTCTCCCAAAGAATTCAATTTTAGTTTCATCAGTCCACAAAATATTTGCCAGAAGTTCTGTGGAGTGTCCAGGTGATTTTATGCAGACAGTAAATGTGCAGCAATGTTTTTTTAGACAGTAGCTTCTCTGTGGAGTCTCTGATGACACAATTCTAGACTGTTGTTTTCATGTAGTCAGTGTATGCACAGAGATATGGACTGTGCCAGTACGTTCTGTAAGTCTTTAGCAGACACTCTAGGGTTCTTTTTACCTCTCTGAGTATTTGCTGACTTGGCGTATTTTGCTGACCACTCTTCGTAAAGCAACAGTGCCAGCTCTTTCCATTTGTACATTTCTCTAACTGTAGACTAATGAACATCCAGACTTTAAGAGATAGTTTTGTAACCTTTTCCAGCTTTATACAAATCTACAATTCTAGATTGCATGTCTTCAGACAGCTGCTTTGAGCAAGCCACGGTGAACAACAGACATTGCTTCACATCAAGATACAGTGCCTACCAGGAGTGTCTTTTATAGTGGGCAGGGCAACTTTAAGCCATTCCTCAGTGATTGGACACACTCTGACTTAAATTGTTTGGTAAAATTGGGAAATAATTGCTCTTAAAGTCTCCTTAGGCAGAAGGTTCACTTACTTTTCTTTCCCCTTTTGTCAATGTTTGCATGTTATCCTCATTAAAAAATGAAAACCTATAATGTTTGGGTGGTTTTAGTTAAAGCAGACACTGTTTTTTCATCTGTGTGATTTTGACAAAGATCAGATAACATTTGATGGTGATTTTAAGCAGAAATGTGAGAAATTTCAAAAGGTTCACATACTTTTTCATGCTGCTGTATATGTTCAACTTAAGGTTTGCCTTTGTGAAGATTTTCATTAAATGTCAGATTGACAAGCATGTTTCATTAAATACAGGGGAAGATTCCACTAGTTAGTAAAATTGTATCACAATATGAAGTGTGTTTCACATTGTATTGTAATAAATCACAGTATATCACAGTTTATCTTAAATCTGAGTCTATCAGGGATTAATCTGATACGATATATCGTATCATACCAGGCCTATCGTCCCAGCTCTAAAAGTATACTCTTTCTTACTGGCACATCATTAGTTTTCACACACATGGATGTTTGCCGACTAGCACAGCTTAAAATTGTAAGTCCTTAAACCTCATTTTAGTTAAAGATGCAATACCCGGTGTTTGCTTCCTTAAAATGTAAACAAACAAAAATAATGAATTTTAAGCTTCCTTCTTCAACCCACGTTTTGTTCACTTACCAAATGCATTCTGAGCCTCACCAGGATATATTTTAAGCTTTTTACAACGCGTCCTCCGCCTGTGTTTCAGATCAAATCTACATCGTACCGGCAATCAGGTTAGCTTATTAGCGTGACACAGATGAAACAAAGGAGCTGATTGGTCGTCTGTCATTTAGACCAAAATCTAACTTCACTACCTCACATTAAAATGTTTTTTGCTTTGCTCATTGATTCTGCAGAAATCCGGGATGTTTTTAGTTCCACATGATATTTTTTTCATGTATTTTTTTTCGTCGGGAGCAGCCATGTTGGTTTTTAGACAGCGAAAAATGCGTGTCTCTGAATGGCTAATTAAGTCAGTCAAGGCTACAGAAATCCGAAAGAGGGACACGTTGGCTAGACGATATATTTTGATTTTCCAGGCAAGGAGTGAGGTGCACAGATTGCAGATGAATTTCCACCAAAATACATAAATTAGCACTATATCTGCTAGGGAGAAATTCATTTTAAGTAATTTTATTGTAAAAAAAAAAAAAAAAAATTGTTTATCTCCTTTAAATTTGGAATTATCAAAACCTGAGACCCTAACTGCAAAGAGGAAAATTCAGTCAGAAATTAAATTCAGACTTTTCTCTGGGCAGAGCTTCTTCTCACTTGGAGTCAATCAGACATGAGAAGACTAAACTACAGAGACTCAGCTTCACACACAATCCTTCCAATTATTTACTCTCCAAAGAATCAATTGTAGACGTTTATGTCAGACATTTGAGTGGAATTAGGCTGAATCCGTAAGAGTTTTCAAAACATTCACACTTCTAGCTGCGACTGAAACGACTGTGATACGTTAAAAGCCTAATAAACGTCAGTAAGATTCCTTTTAGCTGCACAGACACGGCCGAGTTTAACACTGCATCTTGAATAAATTACCGATGAATAAAGTGTCATTTCTTCACAATGGCTGTAACGGCTCTTATCAAGTGTTCAAATGAGCTGCTCTTTTTACTTTAACAGTAGAAAACACCCAGAGAATGGCTTGTTTGTGCTCACGTGATTCCCAGACAAACACTATTTATATCTCCCCTCTGTGGTGTAAGTGCCCTTGTTTGAAGCTGAAGTAGATATTTTTGTATTTAGTAATCGTGCTGACCTAAATCAATCACTTTAGCGCTAACTTGGCCTCTCTCGCAGTGTTTTGGAGGTCTCCCCGCTCTTACTCACTCTATTCATACACTTGTAATGCAGCTAAATGTGGATGTGGGTCTATATTTACGCAGAGGGCTGGTGGAAGAAGTTAAAATTAGGCTGTGTGTCTGTGGAGGAGTGGGAGTTCTGGCAGAGTAAGGGGCTGTTGTTGTTGTTGTTGTTAGTATGATGGCTGATAAAACGTAATCCCATCTGATGAAGAAGATGTTTAAAGGTGCATTTATTCACTTTTCTGGGCAGTTTGGCGCATAATTGTATCCAGGGATGTTATTGCTTTATTGCCACACAGTTGTATTCAAAATAGGGCTGTAGATCGACCAAAGAACTTGTTCAACCAATAAGACTCAAATGAAGGCACAACAAAATCTTTGAAGCTAAAACTATCTTCTGATTTGATCATTTTAGGCTGCAACGATTGTTTTGTTAATCGATTAGCTGGGTGATTTCTCTTCGATTATCAATTAGTTGTATAAATGCAAAAGTCACAGACTACAGATTTTTTCCCAAATATTGATCCAAACAAAGTATTGTCGCTTGAGGATTTTGGAGGTGTAGTCTGTGTACTGACAAAACTGAAAAAATGTGCTAAATGTAAATGAGATCATGAGTTCATATGATAAAAGAGCATTTATTTTTATTTAAGAAGATTGCCAATAAAATAAAAAAGATTGCCAATGGAGACAAGCATTTTCTCTTTTGAAATGAGCAAAAAAATGCCACTGCACTTGAAATATTCACATAAAGATCTAGTTTTATTGGCAAATTTTTGTAGAATGATCAGAATCACTTGACTTTGGTCACATTTACTCAAACCAAGATCACATTAATGTTTACTACTAACACTGACTTGTTTAAAATTGTGTTTTTCTGGTCAAAACAATACATTTACACATTTGTATGTCATTGCTGCTCAATTGGAGTTATAAAACTTTTTTTTCAGTTGATGTATGTTTGAGAGCTTGTTATAGACCAGTTAACATTATTTCAATAAAGGATTAGTTTTGATTTAATCTAATCAATTAACTTGTTGCAGCCCTAGATCATTTATCTAACCCAAGCTAATAGACTACAAATGTTGTGCAGTTTGTGCAAAAACAGAAAAATGAATAAGAAAAAGTGTGTTTATGTCAAAAAGGCAAGCAAAACTTATTTAATTCACTACTTTTATGTTTCTGTTCAATATACCTCTATAATCTAACAAAAATAATGGGTCGACAAATGACAATTTTGGTCGACTAAGACTCCATCGACTGAATAATCGACTCAGCGACTACAGGACTACAACACTAACTAAAAACATATCTAACTCCAAGCATTTTTGAAGATTTGGTTATGTTTACAGAAAGAACAAATGATTTTACAAAGTTAGGATGACAATTTCACTATAGATATGTTAAATGCGTGTTATAATTGTATTCAGTGTATATTTTACTCTCTACAGCTAGAATAAGAAAAAAAAAATACTCAACTCAACATGATCTTTAAAAGTTATCATTTTTGAGTGTTTTGTAGTAGATTAATTTTCATTCATTTATTTTTTTGTATCTACTTAATGGCACTCCATCTTCTCCTTTTTGTTCCACGTGTATTTGACATAATCCCACGTCTGCACTTTCACTGGTGTTTTTTTTTCCCGTTTTAAACCCATTTGACGCTAACACAATCCAACATGCCGGTGACTGACTCACAGTGCATCTGAACACGCTCTGACTGTTACAGGTCAGAGAAAATGACTTATAATTGTAGACTCGGGGCTAACCTTGCTTGGCGCTCCTGCTGCTCGCCAAGGTCATACGCAGGTCGTTGGAAACCCTCCCGTGCTGACTAACTAAAGACGTCCTATCGGTTATTTTTAGTAGCATGTAGCGTAGCCTCAGCGCCTGGTGGGTTAATGCAAAGGTTAGCACAAGGTAAGACCATAAATCCTTCAGTAGACCTAGAGAGTTTAGGGCAAAGCCTGCAGCACACCTCTCCTCTGTGAATACGTGCATTTTAATAGAAGACTTCCCATTAGGCAAGACAGGGATCAAGAGTAAAGGACTGTAATGAGGTGCACACTTTAGCTATTTCCGTTGTAGCCTGCGAGGTATGCTAGGAACAGAGGAAGATTTACATTCTGAGCTGCACAAGACACTACTGTCAAGTCTGATCAGATCTCGTCTCTAATTTGTCATTATGCTCTGTTATGGTAGTGGTCGTTTGTCTTGCTCACTCTGCTGGGATTGCAAATATGGAAATCGGTTGGAAGTAGGATATGTACTCTCCTGTGATGAAATTAGTGCAAAGAGAGGTGTTATTCTATGCCTATAAAGAACCTCTAAAGTCTCATTTATACTTCATTTTCTTACGTGAACAGCTCCGTGCAATTAAAACGCATTGGCTGTCTCATCATTCAAGGCCTTACATCAGAGGCACGAAAATCAGTTGGATAAAGGATCTAAGTCCAAGAGCAGTTTTTACATTGTGTTTGTTGAAAAAGAACCTGGGAAACTATTTGAGAGAAGATTTAGTTTGGTTTTCATCTTATTTTTAGTAACTGTTAAGCAGGAAACTGTTGATTTAACATGTTTAAGCTTTACATTGCTTAGTCTGTCAGCTCAACATTTAAAGTACCGTAATTAAAAATACTCTGGTTTATCACTGCATCAAGTCAGCAATTGGTGAGTAACAATATTTTCTATTTTTTTGTGACATCAAAAGGATCTTGCCTAAAAACACAAAAACAATTCTCGTCCCATTGTGGCGCCTGATATTCTAGTGGTCTCCCATCCAAGAACTGACCAGACTCTGTTTGCTTAGCTGGATATCTCAGACAGCATGACAGCAGTAATGTTTCCATAAACTACAGATAATCTAATTCCCCTAAACGAATATTACCTTAAATAACAAATGGATTGCGTTTTTTGAATACTTTCATTTTTGCAGCAGTTGAAAGTCAAGAATTGTTTTTTATTTATTTATTCCCATAGCTCAAACAGTAAGTTGTTGGTAGAATATACCAGTGGCGTGCTGGGATCATTTTTCAGCCCGGGAAAATCAGACGTTAGATTGGCCCATTTGTTCATGAGGTCACATGACTTAGCAGGTAGTTGAGTGATTAAGAACTGCACATTTAAGCTATTGCCTTTTCAGCACCCACGTTCGAGTCCCGCTCAAGAAACCTCTCTTCTGATTCAGCAAACCATTTTGGTTTGGGTGGAAGTGCATGTTCAAACCAACCAAACCAAAACAAATATTAGCTGAATTACTAACTATTTTAAGTTTTGATAAACAAGTAATGTGTGAATTTTATGGACAGAAAACATGTGCATCTACTTGCAGGTTCAAACACTTCTACCAATCACTTTCAAGTTTTGCCATGATTTTCCTTTTTCCTCTGACGGATTTCAGTGGCATTGTACCCATATTAAAAAATGTGTAGAAGTTTCAGTCAGAGTGATACGTATGCAGGTTAGTCCCCAATACAAGATCATGAAAAGTCCAAAAACAAGTGTGTGAATAAATTTAGCAGTTTTTGACTAATTTACAGTGAACATCCATGTGCATATTATTTATTGCATTGAGTCAACAAAACACTGCTTTTTTGTTGGCTGAGCTGATTTCATTTGGTTGAAAGCCGTTTTCGACTTGGTGCACAGGTCAATTCACTCCAGACTCTACAAAGGTGTTACCATTGATCGGCTGCATACTCTGAATTATTTACTCCCCGGCGCCTGCACCATGTGACGCTGTAGACTTCAAACTCCAGCAGCTGAAACAAGCCTCGTGAATCAGTGGTCAGGCAGCAGAACACACAATACTTAGCTAATTAATAGTCCATGAATCATCACTCCAAGTACGGGCAGCCATTCACTTTCATTTACGACGCTTTCCCGTGTCAATAAGGAAGCGGAGAGGACAGAATGTGAATTTATTTGGCGTTCATAGATTTGTGGACACTTAGATTTGGTTAATATGTCAAGATGCATACCTGAAATTGATCAGGGCTGCAACAAATGTATTTTACTTGGATTTTGGAATCTGCTGGAAACAAAAGATAGTGACAAATTTTGAAAACTAAGGTTTGACCATTGATGCCCCCTAATATTAAGGACCACCTCCTGGACACCCTGCCCACGTTCCTTTCCGGGATTAGCCTGTACTTGTCCTGCTAGACGAGTCGTTTCCCTTGCCGAGAAGACTAGGTCGAACGACGGAACAAATGACTTTGTAATGTTTCTGTTTAGTATTGAGCAACAGCTGTTTAATAAATTTTTCTAACATTTTTATGGCTAAGTCAGTGATTATATGAACTCCTCAGTGGTGACTGTTGTTGTGATTTTGGCCTCTACAAAATAAACCGAATTTAATAAAAATTGAATTGAAAAAGGCAAAACAGCAGTATGCTTGCAGCATTTTACTGTAAATTTCACTAATGAGTAGCAAAATTCCTCTACTCTACTGTTTTTTAAACAAACAATTAAAACTTTGCTGAACATTCCGTTTTAATTTGACATGAAAATAAGTAAACAGTAGTCACTGATACAGAGTTTGGGATTACGTACTTTTTTTTATTAGGTTTTTTAGGCTGTTTGATAAGGAAATTATTAGTATTGCAGCAGCTGAAATGTCCTAACTCTCGAACTGCCATTAGCAAGGTCAGCAGAAACGCTACATTTACTTTATGTGCAGAGCTGAAACTGTGCGTTTGCAGTTGTTCAGTAGGAAATACACAGTTCTGTAGCTTGGAAGCAAAGAGGAGACACCACTCGTAGTGGTCACTGTGTGTCCCCCTCCGGCTCAGATGTGGCCTGATTCTGGAGAACTACTCATCTGTAGTCATGTGACCTAGAGCCATTTCACCAGGGACGGTCTGAGATCTTTATTATACTTATACAATGCTTAAAAGGCCAACTACAGGAAGTGATGCACTGGGGCAAGTTTCAGTAGAGTTTTGGAAGCTTGTTTTTTAATATATTTCACACGACTACCACTTTACATTAGCGGCTATGCTAGCAACTGTCCCCCACAATCTGAGAAAGTTTAGGAGTAGGATTAGATTTAAGAAGTGTTATTTTGACAATGGCTTTGTGGAAGGTTACTAAATTGGACAGAATGTGTAAACTATTATTAGTAGTCAATGCTGACCTAAAATAATGCAAATTGAGTTTGGATAATGTCTGCAGTATATTTTTTTCCAATCTGAGCAAGGTTAGAGTTAGGATTAACTGGTAATTTGATTATATTGACGGCTTTCGGGAAGGGGAGTGAATTGGACAGAATTGATTGTAGTAGTCAAAGCTAACCTAAGATAATGCTAATTGAGTTTGGGTAATTGTAAGTTATATTTTATATTTTTTTCTCATAATCTGACCAAGGTTATAGTTTGGATTAGGGTTAGGTTTAATTTCACTATGATCAGGGCTTTTAGGAAGGTTAGTAAACCTGACAGAATTTGTAAATTATGCGGTTTGTAGTTAATGCTAACCTAAGATAAGGCTAATTGAGTTTGGTTAATGTTTGCTGGTTTTAAACCAAGCTAATTTAAGATAATGCTAATTGAGTTTGAGACGTTTGCTTGTTATAGCCTAAGATAAATTATGGTTATGCCTGATAGTTGAAGCCAATGCTAAATCTAAGATGTTGCTAATTAAGTATGAGTTAAGTCTGCTAAGATAAATCTAATATTATTTGTGTGATGTTTGCTGGTTGTTGATGCTAATCAAAGACAATGTTAGTAAGATTGCTACTCACCTGAATTTCTAAGATAATCTGCCTAATTTGTTGTCAAGTGTAGATATATTGGTCAACAAGTCCCACTAAGCTGAAATCAGATTTTGCCATTCAACCTATAAGCCTTACCTTAGAGTGAGCAGTCTATCCACTTTGTCATTCATATTCAAATATACTTTACTGAAACATTTAGATTATTAGGTATGGCATCTTTTAAATCTAACCACCCACCCCTCATCCCCATGGACACTTTACTGTCTAATATATATTCAAACATATGGTGTTCCCTATACACTTGTCTGATGGTTAATGCATGGTCCCTTGCTAATCTAATCTATGTTTTATGCATCATAGCTGCTCTGTACTGTATCAATCAAATATGACTCTATAAATGGCTTGCGTATCTTTTCATTTTACCTTGTCGATAGGGTTCCAGATGTTTTTATTTCGCCCCAACCTGATTCAGAGTAAAGTTTTGGATTTTCAGTAAAGTTTGGCTAAAAATGTAAATGTAGTAGGCCTACATTTATATTGGTATGTTTCTTTACCCTTTACCAAGTCATTACAGCTTCTTCTTTTCTAATGTGTTTCAGACAATTCTATAATCCAACATGTTCCAGGACCAGCAATTGTAGGAAATATTAATAATAGTAAAAGTTATCAGCTTGGATTCTATGGATTCTATATTTACTGGATTGGATTTCATACACTGAAAAATAAAAAAAATACATAGCCTACCATCTTAATTGTAATTAGCAAAATAAGTATACTTATTGCTATCATGAGGGTTGTTTTGATATCGATACTGGTTATGTATTTTTCTGAATGAGGAGTCGTATGCAGCAGCACCTGTTTTTGATCGTGGCTAATGCTACAGCTAGCACTCAGAGCAGCTGGAAAAGACTGTGGCGGCTCTTCAAAGTAGAATACTCCATATACATATAAAGATCTGTGCTACCTCTGTGATGTTTCATTTAGCTTTTATAGTAAAAGGACTTTGGTTAAACTACCTTTAAAAATTATCCAACAGCAGCGCTAGCTAATGGCGCTAACATGCTAACTCAGACATTTGTTTCTTTTGAATTTTACTATGAGCAACTTTTTAAACAGGCCTCACTGTTGTTTTTATGACACATAGAGGTGGAAAGTGCTTAAATAAGATACTCACTCAACACAATTATGTTTAATGATAGTTTTCAAAATTGAAAAACAATACAACACAAGTGTTAAAACAAGTTTTAAACACTGTGCTTTTAATGAAGTAACAGTATTTATGTTTGTAGCCAATATTTTTACTTTTTGAGATTTATGAGTTACAGAAGCCATTAATAAAAATTATTAATTTTAGTTTACTTCTTCAGCCATTATATTACCCAGAGACAAAGTATCGGTAGGCCTGTCAGTAAAAAAAACCCTGACTATCACACTTCTATAAACAATACACACAATCGACCAGACCGGGGCTAAATCAGGACACGAACCATCAGTGTGAACAGTGCTTTTCAAAACCTTTTTTATATTTTAATTTGCTCCATAAATCTTTTACCACAGGGGGTTTCTTATTACAATATGAACCTAGACTAACTACTGGATGAAGAATGGGCTATGCATGCTGCTCATGATTACTTTGTTGAGATGGCTCTCACGGTAATGGGTAATCATCGAGGTAAACAGCAAGACGGATTGGGGAGTGACTTGACAGACCACCACAAATTTATCATGAGAAGGAATACTTAAGTCCTCTCTCTCTCTTTCTTTTTTGGCTCTATCTCTCTCTCTCTCTGTCATAGCACTGCGGTGTTACTCCATGACAGGCGTGTGAATAATTTATGCGGCTGCCACATCAAAGGGAGCGCGCAGTATCAGAACGCTGCAGTTAATTTTGGCTTGTTTTATCTACATGTCATAGACTCTGGTGAACTAGCGGTGCACGGTGACTGGTGTTTTGGGTGTGCGCTGAGGACAGGGAGTGTTGCATGGGGATTTGTGAAAAGAAAAGAGTAACGTGTTAAAAATTAGAACTGCAGCAAGTTAATTGATTAATCGCAACTAATCGATTATTAATTATTTAGTAATCGAATAATGGTTAACTTGTCTACATGTTCCAAGCATCTCTGGATTCTCAGATTAAACAGAAATAAGTGTTTTTGATGTAAAAACTTGTTTGCCTAAACCAAGTGTTTTCAAAATAAAGGATTAGACTTAGATGACTAAATATGGTACTACAATGATATTTAAAAATGCTCTTTTCACATCAAATTTCAGCACAACATACACATACTTTCTTTGATAAACATTTTGGTTTAGACTAGTTTTGATTAGGCTCAGAATTATCCTAAAACTCATCAAACTGTCAAATTTTGTCTGTTAATCTGAGTATTGAGTATTTAGTTTCTACACCAGTTTAGCATTGATGAGAATGGGATTTTTGATACTTTCAAATAAATTATCTCAGCTCAAATTTTGCCTTCAAGTTACTTTTGCACAAATCGCTTACCAAAATCATTGTTAGTTACAGCTCTTGTTAAAATGAATAAATAAAAAAAAATTGTATTGCTTAGAATGGAGTAAACATATATGTTGTTATTCATATTTAAAGCACAACTATGAGACAAAATTGACTTTTTTGATCTTTTCTGTCCTTGTTTTATTGAAACACAGCTGATGAGTTGTCTGTGAGATAATATTCTTTTCTCTCTGAAGTATAGGAAGATCTCTGATATCTTGCACAGTTCTTAAGTACATAGACCAGACTCGTTTTAAACATTTCTGCAGCATTAGCCATCAGGCAAGATTGGTTTGATTATTTCAACTGTGCAGTTTCCTTTGCAGCCAGTAACTGGAGCTCTAACTCAATTCCTGACATGGGAAACACATATCACATACTGACATGTAATGTAGAGCTGTAGTTCTTTAGTCGTTTGGTCGATTAATCGGTCGATGGAGACTTGGTCGACCAATTTTATTAGTCGACCTTTTTATTTAGATTATAAGAATTTTATTCAACAGTAACAGAATCATTGGTCTGAACTGCCTTTTTTATTAAACACACTGTTTCCTCTTCATTTTCAGTTTAAACTAGAGTTTTTGCATGAACTACAGAATATTAGAATCAAAATTGTGTTTGTGACAACTCTGCAAAAACCACTCTCAAAAAGACTAAGGAACAAACTTGATTCTCAATAACACAAAGAGAATTAGAATGTTCTTTCAAGAAAGTCAGATTTTTATACAATGGACTGACATTTTCAACACAAATCCAAGTTTATGATCAAACATTTTAGTTTCAAACCAGATTTGATTAAACTCAAGATTATTTTAAAACTTTCACATTTTTTATTTTACTTTGCAGAAAATTTTTGTCATGTTAATGTTCTCTGTATTTGTTCAAAGGACTATCTAATTTCGACACCAGTTTTATCATTTTTTTGCAATATTTTTGACAACTGTACATTCAGCCTCAGAGCCTTGGCCACGCCCCCTTTTGGTTGATTAATCGGTCGATGGGACATGTTTTTAGTCGACCAAGAATTTCTTTGGTTGACTACAGCCCTATTGTAATGTCTTTCTGCATTAGTAATCAAGGTTCCCACGCATCCTGGAAAACCTGGAAAATCTGGAAAATGATTAGCCCATTTTCCAGTCATGGAAAACACATGGAAAATGAGAAAAACAGGCAAATTTCATGGAAAATAAAAAAGTGGCAAAAACCATGATTTTATTTTCATGTTTTTCATTCACTGGAAACCTGTAAAATGCATCAGAATGCACCAAAATTGACGTAAATAAAAACTAAATATCAGGGGTAGGACCCCCAGACCCCCCACTCATGTTTTTCTCCCTGCACCACTGCCAAAATACTGTAACTGTGATGCTCATGAAACACTAAAAAGAGGCTATCAAAGTGAACAGCAGCTTTGCAAATTGCTCCTGTCTGACAAAATCTAATTTTGATTGAGAACTGGCCATACGACTGTTATATACTTTGATGTCATACAGTAAATGTGGACTATTGGGCTGTCACAAACTTGGCAAAACAGGCTAAATATAGTCATAGATGTCGTGATTACATAAAATCCTTGCTGCAAATGTCCTGGAAGTGTCCTGGAAAATGTTTTTGGATATGAGTGGGAACCCTGGTAATGTTGTATTTCTTTCTGTGTCTTGTGTCTTGCAGTCCTATAGAATCCTGTCAAAACTTCTACAAAGACTTCACGTTGCAGATCGACATGGCCTTCAACGTCTTCTTTCTCCTATACTTCGGCCTGCGGGTAAGCTCTATAGCACACTGAATATGTACAGACTTATCAAGGCGAGACACCACTCATTTAGCAAGCAATCTCTTAAGGCAGTACATGTAGTTTAACATAAATGTCAGCGTGTAGGGTTGTAGCTACAGGCTTGTTTACATGGTCCCGTTCACTCACTCTCATTAATGCACATACACTGAAACTTCACTGGTGCACACACTACAGAGCCCTCCCGCGACAGACTGAGATGGGTTGTTTTACATTGCCTGACCCAAAATAAAAAAAGTCTTTCTAACATTTGTTGGACTGCCTTTAGCTTCAATTCAGCTTTGTTCCAGTAAGCTTGTACAATGTCTGAAGAGTTATTTCTGTTTGGCATTGTGGTAGTATCTCTTCAAGATCTTGTATTGATGACTGAAGTACTGCTCCGGCACATTCCAAACAACAAGAGTAGAGATTCCATTCTCCAAACAACCCTTAAGACTTGGACTATGTGGTGGTCAGTGTGTGAAAAGGATGTCTCAGCCCAGTGGTTTCTTCCATTGTCATCTGGACATTAGGGCTGCTCAATTATGATGAAAGGAATAATCAGGATTATTTAAAGGATAAATAAAATTACAATTATTCAAGCAAATATTTGCCTAGAAAGAGTGCAGAGTGTTAGCGCTCCTTACATGGCGAGTGAAATGAAATGGATCAGATATCTTATAAAAATGGACCATTGTAAAAGTATTCTACAATTGTAACTCAATTAAATATTTGAGCACTAACAACTCCAGCACTTACAAAACTTATGAGTCACAGTTATTAATCACAATAACTTGATTACACAATTTTTGCAAACAATTACAGCAATAATCATAATTTAAATTAAAATGTTGTTTATTGCACAGCCCTGAAAGTCTTTCAGGTAGTTCGGGTAGTTAGCTCATCTAATTCTTTGGCCACATTGAACTTAGAACGAGACTGTGTTTCTATTCAATGTTGTGTAGCAACACACCATTTATTTAGCCAGTTACATTCAGGTGGTGAATTGCTGTGGTCAGGTGGTGTAATAGGATCCCCATTCACTGCTCATTTAATGAATGGACAGGCACAGACCAATACTGATTATTAGGATGGTATCGATAAGATTTATTGATATCGATGCATTATCGATTCCTCTTATCGATCCGATTCCTTATCATTCTTTTATCGATTCTTAAATTATGTGTTTTATGTATCTAATTAAAAATATATTTTAACTAATTTCAATACATTTAGACATGATGTGGACTATATTATGATGATTACTAAGAGCTAGAGGCATAAACTATTTGATATTGATACACTAATAACGCTATGTAAGGGTGTAACTTTGGCCACGTGAAGTCCTGTTCTACACACATCACACTCTTCCTGCGCTCACCAGGCCTTTCTCCGTATTCCACAAACTGTGCTACTGTAGCTTTTGATCCAGAAAGTCCGCTCCAGGTGACGGTCTGCGCTTGAAAAAGGCGGAACAGCGCGCTTCAGTCCGAGGCGAACTCTGGGTGTCCCAGACCAGCTGTGTGTGCGCTAGTCAGGACGCAGGCACGGCACAGCACAACGGACAGTCCGTATACACGGGACACAGCTCGCTTAGAGACGGATAATTCGTGCGCTCCGAGCGCGGACACAATTTACTTCGGGGCTGACACTGCTGACAGTTGTGGGACCCGTTACGGAGACGGAGGAGAGAAAGTGAGAGAGAGGTCGCCCAGGCTCGAAAATACTCTCGATACCATCCTACTGATTATGGATGTAGTTGGATACAAGCTTCTAGAACAAGACTTGCTGAATGTTTGGCATTTAGTTAGGTTATTGTTGTTTTTTAATATAAGTTTTTTAGCTGTATAAAAACTAAAATCTGTAATTTAAGACAAAGTCTACCATAACTTCACTCACCTCACATTCATTTTTTCTTTCCCTTTGCTTATTGATTTTGCATGAATCCACTTTTTTTTCAGTCCTTCATTATATTTTTCCTTTTTTTCCTTGTAAGTATGTTCCTGATTGTCTAAACCATCTGTCAATTATATCGATAGAAACCTCACAGATTAACATGGCAGTACTCAAATTGAGCTTAATTATATTTTAACATAAACTTACTCAGAAACTGAAAGAAAAAACTAGAATTCAGTGCAAGTTATACATAAACTATAATTTCATTAAACTTGTATGATATCAGCTTTTTATGTGATAATAAGCTGAATAAATATTGCTCTCCACATAAATATATTAACGGATGTTTCGTATGCAACTGTGCTGTTCAAATATATGTCACTGCTGTAGCTCCGTCACAGCAGGCAGCCACCTCGCTCTTGTCATTTCATTTCAACTGTCAGACAACAAAGTAAACATTCTTTGAAGAGTTCTCTACAGATTCTTTCACATATTTTAACCGATCCAATATTTACTCTTTCATCTCTTCTTCTTTTTAAATGTATAAAATCAATAGACAATCCTACTTGACACACTGCATGTTATATTTTTTACCTTTTATGACTTAAGCTGACAATTTTTGCTGCAACTTTGTTCTTGTCATTTCACTTCGGCAAACTGTCGCTGGAGTAAACACTCTTTTAACATCAACTTGCTGAATAAAGGAACTATGCCCACTGTTGACTGCATGAGTATTTTAACTCCTGGTTTAAAACCATGCAAGTTGGATAAATCCAGCTCTCACTCATTCAGAGCATCTGAAGCAGAGCATTTGATTATATTTACTATTCCAAGTTTTTCCAAATTTGATTAGTTTTACATGAGTGACCTTAAAGCTTGGTTAGCTGATTTTCAACTTGCAAAACAAACCAGCACATAATTAATATCCACATGGTAGAAAGGCTTCAAAGTTGTTATCTGGACAGTGTTTTCGAAGATCAAGACAATTTGACTTTCATCCTGAGTAAAAAGAAAAGAAGTCAAGAGCGCAAGAAGGAGAGGGTAGGCAGCACGCAGAAGGGGACAGAAATTAGCAAGAACAATTGGATCAGAAACATTTCTGATGGAATGCTGACACACGCAGAGAAAGTTCTTTCCAAAAGTCTAAACTTTGCAGTTACTTCTAACCATATTCCTACAGTTGACTTCATCACAGCCACAGAAGCAGCCATAAAGAAGACAATATGACTGGATCAGAAGCAGCAGATCTACAGCTATACTGAACAGTCCCAAACCTCCACCTTCTAAATCACACCAGAGGAGAGGAAAGCACTAACAGCCTTGTGAAAAGATCACAACATAAATATTCTATCAGCAGTTCGGATGAGAGTCGAAATGTCTTGATCTTCGAAAATACTGTCCAGATTACAACTTTGAAGCCTTTCTACTATGGATCACTCCTAATGAGATTACACCGTCCATTATCCACATGCATTCATTTTTGGCTGTATTCAAGACTTAAAAACATCTTTTCACTAACAGCAAAGTGAAACTGGGAGAAGACAATCCAAGCAGAGCCAATCAGAGCGCTGCTTTTGGCTATCCAAGAGAAACAACGTTTTATTATTTGACTCAGCACTCTCTGATTTTGTCATTTACAATGCACATTTTGGTGGGAAAGGACAACAACAAAAACATGTACCCCAGTGTCCAGATGATTCTGTGGAAGTTAAGATTGAATGACAAAATGCTATCCTCAGTGGTTGAGAATAACAATGCGATGAGTCACCACAACTTAAACAGCACAAAGGCTCTTTCCTTACACATAAGCTTCTGCCCACTGCAGCCGCCCACCAAACTCACACTGTACTGGTGAATGCGGCAGTATCACAGCCTTCCAACAGTCCTGCATGAATGAGAAAATCACCTCAAGACCCTTTACTCCTCCAAAGATTCTGACTGTGCAAATGCTTTTGTCTAGTAATGACTTAAGAGCAAGCAAGCATTTTTCTTGTAAAAATCAATACAGTAGATCAGTGTTGTAAAATGGTTGGCGTAAATAAATGTGTAAAAAAAAAAGCTCAGATGCTTGAAACTAGACCCTAGGTTCAAATTAAATAAACTATTGTTTATCTGTAAAAAAAGTACTATTTTGTCTTTATATCCCGATGCAGTCGATCTGTGCTGGCCAACACTACACTTTATCAAAAATGATGTAATCCTTTATTAACTTGCCTCATGCCAGATATTTGAGTTCTACAATGGCTTTCACTGAAAGACAGAAAAAGGTGAATCATGTGACAAACATTTGAAGCTAATAATTGGTTGAAGCATCACAACAGCTGAAGAAGCTGAGAAATAGGTTTGTTCAGTTCAGTGGAGAGAAAATTTCAGACAGCTGTTTCGTTCACAAACACATGAAGCCCCTCTGTGTGAAGAGTTTTCAAAAGACAGAATTGGTAAATTCCAGCTTACAAGGAACACCAAGCATGTATTATGTTGTTTGATTGCATGTTTTTTATTTTTCATACTGGGACAAATAAAAGATATCTTATCTTAAGCACTATAAAATCAAGGATCCAGTCACTCTGTGTACGCAGACACAGAGGGGCTAAGTGTCTTTTACCAAAAAACAATAACTTCCACTTCTGATTCTTTTGGGGTTTGCACTCAAACCACAATGCTGCGATGTGATTGGTCAGCTGCTACAGTGAGGTTGGTCTGCCACATAGCGACCAGCTCAAACTGTATGCTGAGATAGATTCTCAAGACTTGTGAAGTCAAAGATAGCTGATGGTTTCCAACGAGAAAAGTCCCACATGGATCTGTACTGTAAGCTAATGAGTGCACCTGCATTTAGGCCACACAACTGGATTTAAAAAAGTAAAAAAAAGTACATACTGTATGTGCAATTCACTTGTTTCATAGTAAGTCAGTATAATTTAGCAGCATTGTTGTATAAGTTGTAGTATTTAAAGCTTGTAAAAGTTGCAGTTCATAGTTTGAAAATTACATTATAAGTCCAACTCAGTTATTACAATGATACACATGTCCATTGGGGTTGAGCCAGGTTATACATTTGCAGATTTCAGGTAGAAAGATTTTACATTTTTAGTTTATTTGTGACATCTACAACATTTGTGGTTTGGAGCAGATTTTACTGTTACTTTAAATAAACACAACTGACACAATCATTTGTTTCCTATTTTACAGTTTATAGCAGCCAACGACAAGCTGTGGTTTTGGCTGGAGGTCAACTCTGTGGTGGACTTCTTCACCGTCCCTCCCGTGTTCGTCTCCGTCTACCTAAACCGAAGCTGGCTCGGTAAGCACACAATTCAATTCAATTTAATTCAATTCAATTTATTTGTATAGCCCAAAATCACAACAGCAGTTATCTCAGCGACTTCACAAGATGTTGATTTAGCAAACAAGATTTGTCAGAAAATCAAACAGTGAAACATTTGGTCAATGTCAACAGAAACAATGTAAAATTAGAAACAATCATTATTAGGAAATGCAGGCAGATTGTTACAACAACAAAGTGGCAAATAAAATTTGTCCCAGAGCATCCCCTGTCCTTAGACCCTCCTTCTCGGCAAGGAAAAACTCAAAAAAAACCCATTGGGGGAAAAAGAGAAACCTCGAGGAGAACCACAGTGAAAGAGGGATCCACTCCATGGAACGGACAGGCTGTAGATGTGACCAGGACTGACGTATGTCCAGATGTAATTAGAAGTTTAAGTCTGTGGAGCCAGATAGACGCTTTTCTAGCAGGATAGACGATTTTTCTAGCAAGACGAAGACAGACAGTCAAAGAGAGGCTGGAGTGGAACAATGAGCGAGGTCCAGGATCTCAAGATTAGGTGGAATCCGAAGTCAAGATTCGGTGGGATCCGAGGTCCAGGCATCGACACTGGAGCAGGAGCATCTGGAACAGATACACTCCCAAAGGGGAGTGGGACAAGGGACAACATGTGAATAGCAAAGAACAGATTATGGATAAACTAAGTAATGAGATGTTCTTTACAGGGAAATAGGAGAAATAACGAAAATAACGAAAACAGGCAAGGGAAGGGAAGTTTATATGTTTATATAGAGCACAATTTGTACACAGAGAAGAGCGTGAAAAATTACAAAGCAGGAGGACAAACTCACACAAAAATACAATACAAGAACAATAGTGCAGAAAGTGCATACAGTCAAATGCACGTATAAACAAAGATTGCACAAATAATCAAAGATGACTGAGTATGAGTTTTGTAAGAAATTGTAGGAATGTTTGGATTGTATTATATATTTTATTATGTGTAAATGTTATTTACTGTATGTAGGATCAGTGTTTGTGCGCTGTTCCTTTCCCTGCCAGGGGACTGCAGATGTTAACTAGCCTAAGGCTAACTCTGGTACAATGCATCAAATGGAAACATTTATGTTCTAATTGTACATGGTCCCTTATAAAATAAATAATTAAATAATAATAATAAGTAAGGACACTCATGGACACTCAGGCCCGCCACGCAGGCTCTGAGTGCAGTAGTGTTTTATTATGCACAATTGGTGTGCTAACACTGATTTTAAGTTTAGGGTTGTTATATTGCAATAATTAAATTGGGTCTTATGGCAGCCAAATTTAGGCCTGTGGGTTATATTCTGTTCATTTTTCTGGCCTGACCATAAGCTAATTCGAAGAGGAACGTTTTAAGCCTAATCTTAAATGTAGAAACTGTGTTAGCTTCTTTAACATCAGCAGGGAGCTGATTCCAAAGCAATGGTGCTTGGTAACTGAAAGTTCTACCTCCTATTGTACTTTTAGAGACTCTAGGACCACCAGTAGACCAGCATTTCGGGAGCGAAGTGGACGGTTTGGGTAGTAAGGTACTATTTCATCTTTGATATAGGAAGGGGCCATATCATTTAAGGCTTTATAAGTAAGAAGAAGGATTTTAAATTTGATTCGAACTCGACAGGAAGCCAGTGAAGATCTTTTAGTACCGGGGTAATGTGTTCTCGTTTTTAAGTACCCGTTAGTATTCTTGCTGCTGAATTTGGACTAGTTGAAGGCTTTTTATTGAGCTTTTAGGACAGGCAGCAAGAAGGGAGTTACAGTAGTCTAGCCTCGAGGTGACAAAGGCATGGATAGTTTTTCAGCATCATTTTTAGGCAGTAGATTTCTAATTTTGGCTATGTTCGTAAGTGAAAATAGGCAGATTTACACGCTTGGCTAATATGTGCTTTAAATGAGAGCTCTTGGTCAAATAAGACTCCAAGGTTTCTTACAGTCGAGCTGGAGGCTACACTGACATTGTCCAGTGTGATTATCTGCTCGGTTAGAGAGTCTCGCAGGTGTTTAGGGCCGAGTAAAATCACTTCTGTTTTATCAGGATTAAGGAGTAGGTAATTAAGGCTCATCCAGGTTTTTATATCCTTCACACAGGCACTGAGTCTTTCTATTTGATCAGTCTGATCTGGTTTCATTGATAGGTACAGCTGAGTGTCATCTGCATAACAGTGGAAGTCAATGCCATGCTTTTTGATAATGTTACCTAGCGGCAGCATATAGAGAGTAAAAGAATTGGACCAAGTACGGAGCCTTGTGGCACACCGCAGGTTACTTTAGAACACTGTGAGGAGCTTTGGTTTACATTAACAAACTGATACCTATCGGTTAAATAGGATTTAAACCAGCTGAGAGCAGATCCTCTGACACCTACATCACATTCTAATCTCTGCAGTAAAATATTGTGATCAATCGTATCAAACGCTGCGCTGAGATCCAGCAGAATTAGGATTGAGATCAGTCCGTTGTCAGCAGCTAATAACAAATCATTTGTGACTTTAAGAAGAGCTGTTTCCGTACTATGATGAGCTCTAAAACCAGACTGAAATGTTTCAAATAAATTATTCTCCTGTAGGTGGCAACAAAGCTGTTTAACTACAACTCTCTCAAGTATTTTGGAAATAAAGGGAAGATTTGCAATAGGTCTATAATTAGCTAATACATCAGGATCGAGGTTTGGCTTTTTCAAAAGAGGTTTAATTACAGCATATTTAAAAGACTGTGGAACATAGCCACTTTTTAATGAGGTATTTATTATGCTAAGAACAGGATCTATTATCAGAGGGAGAGTATCTTTGAGAAGCCTACTTGGGATTGGGTCTAAAATACAAGTTGAGGTTTTAGAAGACATAAAAGCTGAGGTTAAATCTGCTTTACTGAGCGTGACAAAGCTGTCTAATATTACAGGTGGATTTAAATGAGACCCTATCTTTATAGCTTGGATTTGTTCATTGCTAGTAGCAGGAGTGATTTCATCTATTTTATCTCTAATATTCATTATTTTGTTAATAAAGAATGTCAGAAAATCATCAGAGCTGAGGGTAACTGGGATTGATGGTTCTACTGCACTGTGGCGGTTAGTCAGCCTAGCTACAGTGTTAAATAGAAATCTAGGATTATTTTTATTCACTTCTATCAGATTCGAATAATATTTGGTTTGAGCCGTTCGCAGAGCCTTTTTATAAGACAGAAGGCAAGTTTTCCATGCTTCTAGAGATTGCTCTGAATGGCATTTACGATATGGTCGTTCTAGTTTCCTAACCTTTTGTTTAAGTGCACGCAGTTCTTCATTATACCATGGAGAAGATTGTCTTGGCCTAACAACCTTCTGTTTTAGTGGAGCTACAGAATCAAGAGCAGTTTTCAAGGAGTCCATGGTTTTATCAACAATTTGGTCACTTATATTAGGAGTAAGTCTATCCTCAACTGGGTCACATGACATGTCACTGAATATTGGCCCTATTATTTCTTTAAATTTTACAACTGTTTTTTCAGATATTGTCCTTTTTGTTATTATTTTATTCTGAGGAGCAGAGAAATCTTTTAGAATGAACTGAAAAGTAATAGAAAATACACATTAGAAGCACACAGCCCTCTTCATCATTTCTTCCTAGACTTCTCTTCATCTTCCCTTTGCTCTCTCTCCACACGTCAGCCTTTTATCACTCTCCCTTTCCTCCTCCTACTCGCTGTCTCTTCATTCACTTAGATTGTGTCTCTAAGGCCCCTCAAGGCTCGGGCGGCACTCAGCTTCCCTCATCATTGGAAGTGACAGGGCTGGTTTCGCTCTGATGTTACAGGGAACACGTAAACGACAAAATACATGAGCGAGAAAACGTGTGTGTGAATGGAAGGCCTGCCCCAGACTGATTGATAATTGCTACGTTCAGACTCTGCACCTGGAACTTTGCATCGTAGTGAGCGCGCTGTTTTCAATGAGCTCAAAGGGAAAATACCCCAAGTTGTGTTACATAATGACCTACTTTTGTCAGCGCGGTACAAAGGCCTGGATATATAAAGCTGGTTTGTTGCTGGCGGGGAGCATCTGCGTGCCTCCCCCAGCTCGCGCTCGCTAAGTGCTATCTGGCCAAGACAAGCTTCTAAACAAATGTATCCTGTTGGGCAGTCGATGGGAAGCTATCTTTAACAGGGTTATTGACAGGTTTAAAAAGTCACAATTCTACCTCTCAATAGCCAAACCATGAGCTAAGAAAGGAATCTATTATAGTAATACTCCTTGGTAAACAAATACATAAATTGCCATGTTTTTGGGACGTAGTGGGATTTTGTACTGAATAGTTTGGTCTGACGTTATGTTTGTTAAATAGAACAAATAAATAGAGGCACAAGATGTTTTATTAGTGATTAAAGAAGACCTCTGCTATGTTGATCCTAATGAGTTTTTCCCATTGGGCTTGGTCTTTATTAGTTTTATCATCTATTTTGATTGGGTATTGTCTTGCATTTAAGATTTGGAGTGCAGAAATGTTTAGTTTCCCCTACCTCCTTGTCTGACTTCGCCAGTTATAATGTGGCAAATAAAAATATGAAGACATTACTTTCAGTGCATGGTTATATATCCATCTACATTATTTTTAATCTGCAATTAAGCTTTAACAACATATATTACAGAGAGCAAAATGAGACTGGAGCCGACCACTCAAGCGCAGCCAATTAGAGCGCTGTGTTTGGTTCTTAAAAGAAATAAAATGCTTTTTAGCACACACACACATAAATACTGCAAAAAAAAATGAATTTCAAGACAAATTAAAGTTTGAGTCTAGGATTTAAACTTAATTTCAAGCATTTTGACAAATTTAACCTCGATTTATTGTAGAGACATAGATTATTTTCCTTGTTTCAAAGTATTTCTAACAATTTCAAGACATTGCTTCCTATTTTAAGCCAGCTTTTCTTATAACAGTTAAAATATCTTGAAACCAGTGAAATATTCAACATTTCATAAGCAATTTAAATCTTATCCAGTCAAAGCAGCTCAAATCTGGATAAAAATTCTGATTCCAAGTCATTTTAAGTCTAGATATATAGTTTTTGCAGTACAGTGATCTGATTTTGTCACAATATGTCGACTAAATGATAATTTACAACTAAAAAAGTCAGTACCTAACCTTTAAGAAGAGCAATGTGAATTAACAGTAGAATCACACACTACTGTGATGGTTGTTCTGTTTGCTGTAATCGAACATCTATGGAGTAATTAAGTGACGTTTTTTAGTAAAACTCATTTGTTAATTGACCGTGTGCACAAACTATGCCATTAAACTAAAAACACTGAAAAATTAATGAAAAATGTGTTGCAAACTGTATCTTATTATTCCAAAACGTAGCCCTAGAAGGTCATAGTAAAGCATTGAATTTATATAGAGTTTTCATTAGGATGCACAAATCAGTTTTTTGTTCTGATAGCGATTTGTAAATTCAATCGATGTAGTGACTGAAAATAGTGTTATTTTATTTTAAAACTCAGCAATTCTATAGAAAATGAGTCACATAATTGTTATGCAATTATTCATTGTGCAAGTAACAAGTTAACAACTTAATGTGCATCCTTGATAATCATGACTTTATACATTCAATGGGTTGCCACTACCACAAAATGTCACCATAATTTGGCAGGATTAGATTGTAGATAGATACCTTACCTACTGTTCAGAAATAGTCTTAAAACATCTTCATCCTTGAAAACCTACTGAATCTTGTACGCGTCCCCTTTTATCACCAATAAACAACACAGATGTCATATTATCATCGCTCAAATTGTGGTTTGCGTTGCCCACTGCAACCATCAATTTCCCAAAGTCAATATTTGTAGTGGATTTGACACCAGCAGCATGAGTAAGATGGTAGTTGCTGGTGATGATGTAAGCCTCCTCCGCCTCAGAGCAGAGTCTGATGGGATGATGAAAGACAGTGAAACATGGTCTGGTCCCCTCCTGACGTTCTCCTCTGAATAATTACCTGTGATCATTTTACATCTGCAGAGTTAGATGTGACGACCCGGGTTATTAGCTCCAGACCAAGGACCAGGCTACACACTGGATATCATAAGAGAGCATCAGAAACGGATATATTGTTTTGGAAGTCTCAACCCTGTTTGAACTTCTGGTGTATTTTTATTGAGCATTATAAATAAAAGAACAAGCAGTTAGGTTGGATTCAGAATGTCGTGGGAATTAGGAAGAACCGATACCGATACTGGGATTGGATAACTATTGCTATTGATGATTGGGTCTCATTATAATAGTTCAGCCTGATCCTGCTTCGACTTTTAATTGGTCCAATAAGACTGTTTACTGACTGATGTGACCCATGTTTGACATTTTATTCACACAACTTGCTCAGTTGTTACTTGCAGGATAAATAACAGTTACATCACACAATCTGATCAATTACTCATTACTGTTTTTTAGGGAGAAAAAAAAAATCCCTATGTTTGTATCGGCTATCTGACGATAATTAAAGTGGAAATTGGAAATGGAAAAGCTGGTTTGGTGCATCAGACTGTGCTGTGAAATATACCTTTATATATACCTTGCTTTTTTCAGTGTTTTCCCTACTATTATATGGTCATTCGCATTTATGTGATAAACTTCATGGAAAACGCGCCACCATATCCCTTTGAGTTATGTGATGGCGCAAATTAATTGAATACACTGTCAACAGTTGGGGAATTGCACTAAAACAAGCAACTCCAGCAACATTGGCGAATTTGTGTCTTTTTAAAATACATTGTCTCTAATATTTATATTTCCCAAACGTATACATTGACGCAAGTGCTATCCAAACATGGTCCAGTTGCTAGGTTATGCTGCCAGAAAGAAGCTATTATTTCATACCTGTCTGCTGTTCTTACTACTAACATGTAAAAGGCAATTAGTGGTCATTAGATACACAAGTTCAAAATTGAATTGCATGTGTACTGTTTGTCTATGGTAGTATGACAATGACAATTATTTCCTACAATATCCTTATGCTTGCAGTGATAGTCAGTTGGAAGGAAATTTCATACCTTCTTGCAGTAATAATCTCTACTCAAAGTCATAACACACTTGGAATCAGATGAAGAGACTTGAAAGACAAAACCCTGTAGTAATTGTTCCATTACCTGTCACATAAATCAGATGCAATTGCCTCTACTTCTTCGCTTTAATTGTCTTGTATGATCGCTGCTAATAGAAAAATTGATGACTTCTCAATGCTAACACTCCTCAACGTGTTTTTCTCCATTTATCTATATTGCACACGCCGCTTAGAGCAGCCAGAATAATGATGTTGCCTGTCAAAACATATGGCCTGAAGCTTACAGTTAATCCTCTTTTCATATGGAGATTTGAACATATTAAATTGCTCGGTGACAGGAAAATGACTGCAGTAATACATGCTGGAGTAGCGGCTCGCATCATCTGGGAGCGTTTGACATAAATCTCTACAATGGGACTGTGCTGCTGGTCCCTATACAGTCCCTCCCTGCTGTTTACTCCCAGAAGATTCAGGAAGCCATTACTGGTTTCCCATATGTCAATGCGCTAATGATCTATAACTAACTACTGGTGTTTATTTACTGGTTTATTTAGCAAAAACTGCTTAGCGGGTTGTAGCACTGGAGGTGCTTTCACTGTCATATTCTATTCTCTCTCAACCCATGTTTTTGTCGTCCTCTTCTTCATTGTCTTCATCTTGTCTTCGTCGTCTTCTTCATCTTCGTTGTCTTCTTTGAATTCTTCTTCATCTTCTTCGAGTTCTTTGAGTTCTTCATCTTCTTTGAGTTCTTTGTCTTCTTCAAGTTCTTTTTCTTCTTTGAGTTCTTTGTCTTCTTCAAGTTCTTTTCTTCTTTGAGTTCTTTGTCTTCTTCAAGTTCTTTCTCTTCTTTGAGTTCTTTGTCCTCTTCAAGTTCTTTGTCTTTGAGTTCTTCGTTTTCTGCGTCTTTGTCTGCTTCGTCATCTTAATCTTTTTCGTTTTCATCTTTTTTTTCTGTGTCATCTTCTTCTTAGTCTTCTTTTTCTTTGTTGTTTTTGTCTTTTTCTTCATCTTTTTGTTCTTCATCTTCTTTGTCTTCTTCTTCGTCCTCTTCGTCCTCTGTCGTCTTCTAATTAACATCAGCATTTTTAAAGTTTTCGGTTTGTTTGATCATGATTTACTTGAGTTGTTGCAAACTAAATGTGCTCTTTGCCACATTGTCACATCCACACAATCATTTCATGTTTCTCTCTTTAAATTCATACAACTATAAAGCACCTCCATCCAAATTTTCACAGTTTTATGGAAACTTTCCCAAACACCTAGACCCTTCTCCAGAAATATTGCACAGTACCTTTAATATCACAATCACAAATTTCCTCTAATGTGATTCTTTGCTCTGACTCTTTCCCTCCCATCTCCTCTCCGGTATAAAGCTATAACACAGGTGCGCACGGATGATATAAAGTTCACTAATAGAGGTTCTGACCTGCGTTCCATGCTACAGTCAGGCTCTTACTCTGCACTAAACTTCGCCGTGCTCGGCCTGCTGCATTTCAACTGCCTCTGCAAATGGGACATTGATTAAGAGCAAGGCAGAGATGTGCGGCTAATGTAAAAGGGCACGCAGAGTTCCTCCTCGGAAAAAAAGAAATTAATCTCCCTTAACCACTCCAACATAGTACGCTTATAGTCCCAGAGGAGCTCTTGTTGAATTAGCGCTTGGCTGTTTGAGAAAGGCCAGCTCTTCCATTGGGCTGCCAGTTAAAAAAGGCTCATCCCAATATAGAACTTCTGGTAAGATTGGATGGAAACAAGTGAGATGACCCAGGGATTGTTATGAGTATAGTGATTTCAAAGGGGAATTTGGGAGTGTTGCTGGACTTATTATGTTTAGTTTGTTTGTAGGAGGTTGTTAAGAGTTTTATTCTTGTTCAAGATATTCTGATTTCACCAATTTCTATCAGGTCATTCTTGATACTAATTCCAAATGATTAATATAGCACATATGATCTACAATCAGTGTTACAGACTATTGTTTTGTTGTATAGAGGGACTTTCGGTCGATGTTATTTTCCGCCTTCTGCGCAATCTTTATGCAGAAAGAGCCGCCCTCCGTTAGCTGGGGAAACTTCTTTGAATAAAACATCCAAAGAGGACGAGAGCTAGCTGTTTCGATCAGGTATGAACCGGTATGACGTCTTATGAAGTAATTTTTAAGGGTCGTAGGGTCGGATTTTATTCACAAATGTTGATTTAGCAGCATAACTCTTATTTTCACACAGTAATAAATCTGAATGGCTTTTTTAACTTGTTTCCACTGTCTGTGTCTATGAGCGATGGCTCTTTCTGCAGGTCGGGTGTGTGCGCATCACCCGTGTTGATAAGCAAAAAGTCCCTCTATAGTATTACTTGTTCAAATTAGAAATTGTATTCTGAATACTTGAAAAAGTTTCAAGCTGAATTTTACAAAGTGAAAAACGTCCTTAGACCCTCCTCTCGGCAAGGAAAAACTAAAAAAAAAAAACATCAGGGGAAAAAGAGAAACTTCGAGGAGAACCACAGTGAAAGAGGGATCCACTCCCATGGACGGACAGGCTGTATGTGACCAGGACTGACGCATGTCCAGATGTAAATAGAACTTTAAATCTGTGGAGCCAAAAATCACTTTTAGGTAGACAAAGCTAAAGATAGTGTTCTTTTTTCCTCTAGGCCTCAAGAACTAGTTTTATCATGTCAGAGGTAGATTTCTGCACTGTTTCTAATTAGTATATCAGGCGGGATCGGTTTGATTTTTTCCACTGTTATCTCTGACACATTTTCTTTAACACAATCTAATTTTGTGTGGAAAATCTCATACATACTTTATGTTTTATTCTCACTAAAAGTCTTTTTAATTGCATTATATAATCTGGCAGCTGTTTAATACTTACATTGTGCAAGAACAAATGTTGACTAGTATGCTTTGTATTTTATCTGAAATAAACACTTGTAGTTTTTAACTATCAGTAATTAACTAAAAAACTAAAAGAGAAAAAAAAAACATTTGGACATAATTGCCTATAAGTGAGCACAAGTGATATTTGTCCTGTAGTTAATAGGTCCATACATTGGGGTTGTATTGTGGACATTTGCAGTCATTTTTCAGCATAGTGTGAATAAAGTAATATAGTTTTATACTTTTAAATAAAACAGTAACTGAAGCAGTAATGTCGTTTACACAATTTATATTGCATGACACTTATATGACAAGAGATGATATATTTAGCCTGCAGTGAATAGTAGTGTAGTAGCCTTACCCATGTGCACACTTGTCTCTAATGAGCAGTTTAGCTGCAGATCCTAAACTCCTGCTGCCTCCCAGTGGTGATCTGAGGTAGTGCATGTTGAGCCTCATGTTTCCTCTAAGAGGCTTACACTTTCTGACACTAGCATAAATCTATTTACCATATAAGGTCTTTCTCTTCTGTTGCCATGGTGTCCTCATGTTACAACCTCTGCGTATGTTCCTGTCATTCAAACATCAGTCAAAGTTATGTCTTTTCAAGAGTTCATTCAAAAAAAAAAACATTGTCTCCTTCACATCTTAGTGGCTTGAGGAAGCAGAATGTTGAACACTTTTGATGCATACCCTATCTCACAGTTTTTTGTAGCATTAACTTTTCAAGTCTCTAAGTAGTTTTTCTATTTTCAAGACTCCATCTCCATATTCCAAGTTATCAGTTTCTGTTAAGCTACTGTAAATTCCAGAGATCTAACTCTTTCCCAGCGTGCAGATGGGAGGATCTATGGCAGGGTTCTTAACCTTTTTGACTTCAGGCCCAAATATTCATGTTCAAGGTAACCTGGTGCCCAATCTCATATTAAATGTTTATTTTACTGATTGTGCGGCCCTCAAGGAGATGCTCGTGGCCCTGCCCTATGGTTAAGACTCACTGATCTATGATATTCTGCCAAACCACATCAGTACCAATACTATGGTGGACGTCTGACTCTCCTGACAGAACTCATTGGTAGGTTCTGTTACGTTCTAGAATAAATGATCTCATAGTTCACTAATCCAAAGCGAACTTTTTGTAGGTACTAGGTACTTTGAATTTAGGCCTGTAAAATGTTGTGATGTTAACACAACCTGTTCTACTGTGACAGAGCTGAAAAAGTTCTTTTGGGCTTCAATTTTACTCATGAAAATATAAATAAAAAGCAAATGGTTTTGTTAAGTTGTGTTTGAAAGTGTCACTTGAATGGTTGTTTTCTAATGGAATGAAATTTGCTGTTACGTTTGCTTGAATGTGCGCTGGTATACACAAAATTAACTTGCATTATTGGCTCAAAACGTAAGCAAAACGCTGTTTTTTTTCTTGTTGGATTTGGTAAAACAATATTTAAAGATTGTTTGTATTTCTGACAAAATATCCTGATTGGAATTGATCAAACCCAAGTCCATCTACAGATGAGGCTGTTAGGTGTGAAGTCTATTTCAGTCCACCTATTTTCTGTGTATTCTAGTCATGATCTTAGATCTTTGAATCACTGAACTACTTGTTTGTGCCCTGATCATTGATCAATGGCAACCCAGGATCGACATATAAGTATGTGCTCTGGGAATCTTTTGGTTTTGTTGAGCCCATTTAAATCCTTACCATCAATTGTAAACAACAACCCCAAATATAAAGAATGAATGCATGTGCTAAAATGATGAAAACTCAGTTAGTAAAAATATACCACAACTTTAATATTTTTTCTGAAGTCTGTGGAAAACTAAATGGAAAATGTACTTGTAGAACCTCAGCAGACTTTTGACTGTTACGCTCTATTTTAAATGTCTATTCCACAGACAAACCCCAGAGTCCGACATAGTGCAGCCATAACATCGGCATCCAGTCCTACATGTAACATCACATAGTCTAATCCTGGCTGCTTCAAAGCCGCTTTTATCCCATGTGTAGATCCCCAGACGTTGATTGATAAAACGCAGCAGCAGAACGGCGTGCCAGGCCATGTGACAGACACAGACTAGCCCAGATTCTTCCTCTTCAATGGGGGAGGACTGAGGCTGTCGGGGGACTGAAGCTAAAGCTGCTGTTGTGAATGAGCATCTGGCTGCAGAACACGTGTGTGTGCAGTAAAGGGGATTTTCTCCTCTCACATGTCCACTGTATGTGTGTGATGTTCATTCAGACTTTTGTTTAAGAACTAGGTCACACATTCAAGCTCAAAATGCACGTTTTGTTTTGTTTTGATGCTGAGGCTGCAGTGAGTTATGCAGGTTTGAGAGAATGTTCTGTCTAAATGTAACGTCCCTGATGGTTTGACAAGTAAAGAGTCCATCTTTATCGTATGCAAGTATGTAAACCTGGTTGGTTTTCAAAAGCTTTTGTGCACAAAACATCTGGTAGATTGTATATATATTTGAAATAGCTAGCTTCTGTACTAAGTTTATGTTTTCATTAAGTAATAAATACAATTTATTATTTATTGTAATTATATTACAAAAATCAGACAGTGAACATTGACGTAAGAGACTTTACAAATCAAAAGGACCAAAGGACACTAGTTATAAAGAGACTGCTAAAGAGTCACATATAAATGTACTACATGTGGGCGCTTTAGTATTTCTGTGGCATTTGTCAACCTCTAGTGGTGGCGCTGTATATTGCAAATCAACGTTCGTATTGTTTAATGATTAATTGTACATGTGATTTTTTTTTTTTTTCAGTATTTATTTCTCGAAATAAAGTTACAGTAGAAGTCTAGCTAAGATCAGGGCTTTGGGAGGTAGAAAGGTGACTAACATTAACATGGGCCTGTGCTGAGAGGTATTTCCAGCCTTTAGCAGAAGGTGAGATGCCTTTCATTTGCTTAGGTTTTTCCACTTTTACTTACTTTATTTGTTTACCAGTTCAGTCAGACAACATGGTGGTGCAGCAGATCTTTCTGTGTGGGATTTCCATGTTCTGTTTTTGCCTTTGTAGATACTTTCTAGCCACCATTGTGCATATTTTTTTTCTTAATTTCACATCTTCTTTAATCTTTTTCTAAAAGTTTTGTAATCATATTGGTGACTTAATTAGTGTGTGATTTGCACAGAATGAAGCATGATGATTTGATTAAAGCTGGAGGACTTGATTTCCACATTGCAAATCAAGAAATATTTATCTGTCCAACTCTTTCCTATCTCTCATAAATCCTCCACACATATAGTTAATATCCACATGCATTCATTTTGTCTGCAGCTACGAGTTGAGAAAATATTTTACTCACAAGTGTGGATCACCCAATGGCAACCAATCAGAACACTCCTTTTCTCTTTTTTTGTGAGAAATGCACTACTTTATTATTCAATTCAGACAGAATGCAGCAGTCTGGTTTCCTCACATACTGCTGCATTTACAATAACCCTTTTGATAGAAAAAAACTATCAACTAAAAAAGTCCACAAGCTTTAACTTTAGCCACTCTTTACACAATCACAGTTTATAATTTCCTATCTCAAAATGCGTGTGTCCTGACCTCTGCCGGCTCAACAATCTCTCTCAGTATGTTGGACTTGTTGGACACACTCCACTACAAACATCATACTTAGTTTTGAAACCGGATTATTTCTCCGCTCCTGCTTTAGTTTCATTTCAATTTTTCATCGCTGCAGCCTAATCCCTCTACTAGTTTGGATGTAGTGCGTCAGATGAGTGAAAAAGGCTCATAGAAAAGAACTGAGTGAGGACAGCAAGGTAAATCTGTTTGGGCTGTTCGGATTAAAGCCACTGGAATAAAAAAACGAGAGAAAGAGTGTATTTTATAGATGACATTTTGCTCATTCAGGAGACGACTGGCAAGGCAACAGACTTGTTTGAGCCTGATTGAAGTTGGAACTATTGGTACAGTCAAAATGATTCCCCCGAAGTTGCTGATCTATCGTCGGACGCACAGCGAGATCAACTTGGACTCTCCCAAAGCATCGTGGAGGAGGAAAAAGTCTTGCTCGGATCTGTTTCAAAATGGCTACAGAATTAGGCAAAAGGAGCAAAGACAAGCCCGCGTGTTCACGTCGCTGCTGTCCTGCATGCGTGTTCTCAGCAACTGGGGTAAAGTATTCTTGTACCCTCAAAAGGACCTGCAGTGTTTCGTGTTATAGCTGAACTAAAACATATCTGGAGTTGTCTTCGGTTACACTCAGACACATTTGCGCCGTGATGTGCAGTTAATATGATTTTATACAGTGTGTGTCTCTTTTGAACCACTTGTGTCATGAACTGTTTTGCTTCGACCACTTACACATCCATCAAATATGTTTCTGCTTTAGAAAAAAACTCACAAATTATTTTTAAATGTGTGTGGAATTTAAGTTTTATTTTGCTGACTGTTTCCAGGGTATTGTCTCGCAGAAATCCAAAAGGGACAAAATATTGCCTCCAGCAACTGATTTGTTAGAACTGTTGAGTGGCTGTGCAAATATGAATACATTTTCTATGATGGAATACTTGTTGGGAACCACTGCTGCTCACAAATTCTATCCCAATGCTCTGTTGCCTGGAGTTTAGATATTTTTAGAAGAAATTTTGACTTTTGTGTGGTAAATGCAACAATTATTTGTACATTATTTAAATTATTTGCTTTTGCATGTTTTAGAAGTAACATGTTCACTCTGTTAAAAGCATATTTTACACATACGTTGTTGTTGTCTAACAGAAAAAATACACAAAGCAACAAACAAGTTTGAGCCTTTTTGAGGTTCTGAAGGACAGAACTTAAGATAAGGTTAATGTACTTGTCCCCTGCATTTGACCCATCCTTCAACGCCTCTGGGACGTCTCCTCAGGAGCAGTGAGGACCACAGTGCTGCACTCAGGGATCTACCTGATTATCTCTGTACTTTGACATTTCCAACTCATACATCACCAAATCAAAGGCTCGCTGAGCCTGGTTAATCTAAATATGACCTAAATGTATGTTATTTTTGTACATTCTAATATTAGATTGAGAAGAATAGGTGTTAAGCTTCACACATGCACAGACATACCTCTGTGAAGTTGGTCCCTCATCAAATCTACATTGAGATTATGTAAAAACATTTATTTTTAGTTTTTTGCAATTCTTTTATAGAGTAAAGTAGTAACACAGAGCAACCTACGAAGCTTCAAAATACTCCAAAAAAAAGTTCAAACATTTTGTGTTTAATCGTGTGCTAACATTACAATGAGATACTATTATTTCCCTTCTGAGAATCACTTTTTATGCTAAAGTGTTGCTGCTTTGCATATAACAAAGAAAATGTACACAGAATTTAAAATGTGACATTCTTTTGTGCATGGCTCAGTTTCATTTGTAACTAGAGTTATCACTGAAAATAATCCTAACCTCTGTGCTTCCCCTCCCCAGGACTACAATTAGCTGTAAATCTAGAGACTAGTACAAGCATCTCTGCCATTGTAATTATTGAAATTGTACATTGTTCTTAATAAACCTTTATTACCTTACCTTACACAAACATCACAGAGCACAAACACAGAACCTTACCTTCACAAAGAGTTCAAGCATTTGTTTGTGCTGCAAAGGGTTCAAACAGTTTCAATTTAAATTAAACATTTTATGGGCCCTCATGGAAAAGGGTTCATATCTCAGTTTTATGGCCTTGTTTTTAATATGTTTTCAATTATAAATTTGCTGCTGCTCGACTCACAAGATGGCTGCTGCCACAGTAACACTTTCTCTCCAGTCTTTATTAGAACTCCAAGGGGCCAAGTTGACGGAGGCGCTCACACATGCTCACACACATGAGCTCACACATGCACTGTGGGATCAGAGCGATTATGTAAAGAGACAATGGGGCAGGTGTTGCTTTGTTTGATAATCCCTGAGTGCAGCCCTAAAAGTAGGCCGCACTTAACTTCTCTTAATGATGGAATGTCTAAATAAGCTCCTGACCAGAAGGTGGGGCCTTGATAAAAGAAGTTTAAATGTGACACTTGTGCAGTTGTTTTAATGATTATTTCATTCTAATTATTCTTTTTTCTCTGTCTGTTTCTTATAGGCTTAAGGTTCCTGAGAGCGCTGCGGTTGATACAGTTCTCCGAAATCTTACAGTTTTTGAACATCTTGAAAACGAGGTTGGTGTTGCTATTGAGCAAGTTACTCCAATTGTTGTATGTTCTAACCTTATGGATATGAAAGATAAACTGTTTGAAAAGTTATTAGTCAGCTGACACTAAGCACTAATTCAACATTTTGTTACAAAACTGTGTATGCAGTCTTCAAACTTGCTGCTTCAAGGTTGAAATATAATAAAAAATTAAATGCTGAATTGGCATAATTACAGCCAAGTCAAGTTATAGTTGCCCATTACTTCTCCAAAAAAGTATTTTAGTTTGTAACTGCATTACTGAGTGATGAAAGTAGTATTTCTACACAAAAAACTGGAAAATCTTCAACAATAATAATAAGTAAACAAGTTTGACTCTTCTGTTGCCAACATTACTGCAAACCACCAAAACCAACCAGCAGCAGCGTCATTTACACTCTTCTCCTTTAGCTCAGTCATACAGTCAGTTTGAATTTTTGTGCTCCAGTGGTCAAAGTGGAAATAATTTCACAGAAATAGAAATAGATGTGTCTGTTTTAGATGTGTCATTGCTGAACCTGTCTCTGTTACATGCACTTTTATGTTTTATTTGAACAGAACACAGAGTAGTTGCAACAGATGTTAATGCCATTGTTTTGTTGTATTTCCCGTTTAGCAATTCTATCAAGCTGGTGAACCTGTGTTCCATCTTCATAAGCACATGGCTCACAGCGGCTGGATTCATCCATTTAGTGAGTGTTCGATGTTTCTTAAAATATGTAATGCTTCTTCACTTTAGATTTACATGTTAAAAAGAATGAATTATTGGCATTTTTTAATGGTTTAATTAGTAAATGTACAGTTTAATGTAAAGTGGATTCAAACTCAACATCATTATATTCTTGTGAAGACCTCAATGCAGTGCTTTTGAACCCCATTTTGAGAAGCGCTGCATTAGTCTGCACGGCACTGAACCGCAGAGTAAGACCTTGTTATCTGGTTCACTAAAAATACTTGCTTTACTTAAACAAATCACTATAGCAACATAACTTTGAACTAAAAAAATTACTACCATAGCCTGTATAGGTGATGAAATAGCATTTAATTATTTTTTTACGAGCAATACTTTGCTGCAAACTTTGTTAATTCAAGATTATCAAAAGTATTCAAAACTCAGATATGAATCCATACTAAAGCCAGAATCAAAACTATGTAGGTAATCATTCGAGCAAGTTAAATTACTTAATGTGGCACTGTGTAGCTTTCTAAAGGTGGAAAATCAAATTAACATTAATATAAAGCTAAGGTAATTTTTAAATCAATATAAATGAGTTTTGTCCCAAAAGGTCAAATATTGTAGCTAAATAAAACAAGCATAAGGAGGCAATATCATTTATAATATTTTTAATCCCATCACATCACAGTAAAAAAACAGACCTTTGTTCAAGCATATTTTTTACTCAAAAGTTATTCTTAAGCAGGACAAGATGATCTTTCCTGTAGAGTTTTCAAATGACCTCAACTAGAGCTTAATCAGAACAAGTCTGCGTGCGCCCTAAAATATTTAGTAAAGACAGTGCAACTGTTTTGTGCTTTACCATGTTAGTCTATTGTCTAAAAATCTTGACTTAAAAAGAGCATGTTTTTAATATTATCGAGAATTAAATATACAGTATTGCTCAAAATCAAGTTTGAAATGTTAGGATGTACAGTAAGCTAAAGCAAACAGTTTTAGGGGGGTTTCAATGCCTTTAGCTTCAACTTGTATACTGTCAACTTTTTCATTATCTGTGATAATAGGAAAGTTAAGAGCGTTAACAATGCCGATGAATGAATGTATGAATGAATGAATCAAGACCAAAATTAAAACAACTGTCTCCTCTGAAGGATTTACAAGATTGTTGATTTATCAAACAAAAATGTTAGAAAATTGGTCATTGGTCAGGAGCAAATAAAAACAATGTTGGTTTATCCAGACTGTGATACCATCATGACCAAAACTATTATTTATGAAAGCTTTGTGTATGTGACACTTTTTACCACTAGGTGGCAGCCATGGACCTGTGTATAGTAAATATGTACCTCTCTGTGGCATGTAGACATTTCACATCCAATCTTTGACTTTATACTTTATTTTATAACATTATATTTCCAGTATGGACAAACTGTGTCTTTTTTGTTACAGGTGGAAAACTCAGGGGATCCTTGGGAAAATTTCCAAAATTCCCAGTCTTTATCCTATTGGGAATGTGTGTACCTGCTGATGGTGACCATGTCCACAGTGGGCTATGGAGACGTCTATGCAAAAACCACTCTGGGACGCCTCTTCATGGTCTTCTTCATCCTGGGCGGTTTGGTAAAAGACTCTTGACTTTCTAATCCCCTCCCCCTCTGTCCCGTCCCAAACCCTGCCTGTCCCACCTCGGAGTCTAAAACAATCTGCTAATGATTTCTACACAAATGTAATGTTATGTAAATACTGTATCATGGTTAGTATTTGTATTCTAGCTTCATAAAGTCCTTCTGTATCATGTGTTTACTCTGACCTTCTTCCTCGCCCCTCTTTCCCGTTTGTTCCAGCCTTATTTATGATTTATGATTACGCTACTGTGTTAAAATGTGGTTACTATTTTGTAGAAGCAGTTGCGGTTTCAGGACCCCCTTCTCCCGTGTCTCCTCCCACTTTTCCAACAAACACAGGAGCAGGCTGATGATGCTTAGGCCCCACCTGACTGTTACCATAGCGACAGCAGCCTCCACCAGCAGCTTTTTTTTAATCGATGTGTAGATTGTGTTGAAATCAAACTTTAAATGTGAGGTGAAAGAGAATGTAATGCTATTATGTTGCTGTACATTTTAGAATTATTCACTTTTTGTAAATGGTGGTTACTAAAGCTGTCCCAGGGCTGACTGGCAAAGTTGTGACTGCCTCTACGAACATACACACACTTCTGAAGCAAACCTTGAAATGCTTCCGAGTAATTAAAACACAAAACTAGAGATGAACGGACAGTTAACACTTGTCTTTTTACCTTGAATATTTGTAATATATAACAATGCAAAATGATGCTGACATAATACATTCAGAAATAAGTAACAAGGTTCTTTCAGGGTTTTAAAAGCTTTGAAAAGTATTGAATTTGATATTGGCATATTCAATGTTTTAACGTCTACATAAACATTTAAAATATAATTTTAAATGATCTTATTTCTTGTATTTGTTGTAGTGTTACATATATTATCTTCGACATTATGTTTTCATGATTAAATTTAAGATTGTAGCATCAGCTTATCCAAGCGTCCTAATAAGCAGCATTAGTGCTAATTGGCTAATTGATCACACCACAGTAAAAGGCAATATATGAATGTTTTGGTTTTTTTAAGCTGGAGTGGAGAGAAGCGGTATTAACTTAAGAACATTTACATTTTTCTTTGACGTACCTGGCACTACCTTGAAGAAAACCTTGTACATAATGGAAAGAATAAAAAAATGTACATTGGTAAAGTTGCTACAGATGGTTTTAGTGAACAGATAGCACTACTTCTTGTCTATCAGCAGCTTTTTGTGCAAAATACTTTTGAATACCCATTTTAAAAAACTAATATATCTAAACTAGAAACGTAATACTCTCACTGTTTAACACAAAGACTCTCAAATATTTACAGCTGGTCAGCTGTGTCCTGTTTTGTGCACGGCTGTTAGCTCGCTAGTCTTTGTGTTCAGACGATTATAATATAAGAGTATTTTCTGCATGTCTGTGGCCTGCACTTTTTACAGAAACTTGTCCCGCTCTCCATCTCAGTCTAAACACAGTAATTCTTTAATATGAAGAGCACATTGCCCTGCTGACGCTTGCATTCACATGTCCTCTGCTCCTGACCTCCAGCTGTGTGCATATGTCCTGTGCTCTGGTCACAGTGATAGATGGTGTGTTTCCCTGCGTGCTGAGAGCTCTGGAAGTCTTTAGTCCTTTCTCTGACTGCTTCCTCTCCTCAAAAACAGCTCTTGAATAATGACTTTGGGCTGGAGAGACTCTTAAACCCGGGATCATATAAAAGTCACGTCATTTACATAGACAGTGTCCATCTGCTTTTGTTAGTAAAAACATGGGTCTTCAATCGAGGAAGGACTCACTATTATATTAGAATGTATTTTCTTTTGTCACTGTCGAACACTCTTGTACTTTTTCATAAAAGTCACACTTTGAACTCATCTACCTTGTATTTAGATGTTGTAGACGTGAGCCAATAGGACATCTTAGATTTTGAACCAGTCAGTGAGAAGCAGAGCTCAGCCAATCAAGCAGCTGATAATTTTCATATAATACAAGTTATGCTACAAGTTTTTGATTCTTTCAGTTGTCTATGTTATAAAATATACACCCAGTTAAACTGAAAAGGAAATAACTTCAGATTTACCCGTAAGGCAAATCTAAGAAGTGTTTTGTTGTTAGCATCTGGCTAGCTTCTGTTTGCATGCCGACATGGTTTAACTTGGCATCTGAAAGTTGTGAAAAGCCCTTCTATGAAGAATATTACATTTGAAGCAGTCCTACATAGTGTCCACTATTTCTGCCTCGAAACTACTAGGGACAAAAGACACGATTAACAAAAAACGTGCACGATTTTCCGGTGGTGACAATGTATTTAGATTCCCTGACAAATGATAAACCATGTCAGCAGAAAACCAGCTCTTCCCTTGATGGAGATCTGTCTGGTGCACAAAACTGTTGGCCCACAGTTTAAGTATTACTGCTGAAGCCGCATAACACGACTTTCATGTGCTTTTATGAGCCGAAAAAAGTATGACTCTATTGAAAAGCTGACTGCACACTAGATGAGTCAAAAAGAGGATGAGACATGACAAGAAAGTGCAGGCGACAGACATGACATTTTTGAACAATTATTTGTCTCAAAGTTTTATGTAGGACAGAGAAACCACAAGTTCAGCAGTGATTTCCTACAAGCTGAGGGCAGAGCAGGTGTCATGCGATGGACCAAGTCAGAGGCATTAGTTACTGTACCTTCATGTGCCATTACTCAACAATGAAAAGCGTGTGGTTTAAACCTGGCTTGTAATGGCCACAGAAGAGCACTGGTTACACTGTCTCATTGTAGGCAAGTTCTCTACATTTTAGAAATAATCACAGGGCTGTAAAGCCTGGCGCTGTCTGGTTGGTCTGATTGGCTGTTGCTAAGTTCCTTGTGCAACATGTTACAGCCTTACTATGATACAATCTGGCAAGTAGTGTTAAGAGTCACATTGACCCTACAAACTTACTGGAACGGTCTCCATGATTTCATGGAAATTCAAATCAAGCCTAATAGTTGTATGGAGGATTTTCCAAAGAAAGGCAAGTCTTTTTGTGGGTTTTCAAATGGTGCTGCCTCCTCCTCCACTGGACCGGACCAGTGAGTAACGTTAGGTACATAGTAAGTTTGATTGACAGACAGGTTAACAGGCCAACTGGTGAAGAGATGACCTTGTTTTTTATTGGTCAAGGTTTAACTTACCCCACAATTTATTTTAAATGTATTGTTGATATTTTAAGTACAAGATTGTTAAATTGATAAATCTACACCACTATTTCTGACAGAAACTACAAAAGCTACAAAAAAATAGTGAAAATCCTGCATACATTCAGGCCAAAACTTCTCTAATGTGCCAAAGGCTAAGCATGGACAATCACTGAAAGCCAACAGTGTTGTCACAAAAGATTAGGAACAGCCACTCTTCTCTCATAGGTCAGTCAAAGCGAGGTGGGATCACAAGCTCTGCAACAGTGCAAAATGCATCCAGCTCATTTTCCAAGCCCAGCAAATGAGTCTTAATGTGTTTTGCAGCTGTGGAACATCAGGTAGGCCTATTCAAATCCACCTGCTCCAGCCTCTGTGTTTGTTGGACAAAACATGGCACTTAGGTTTGATTACTATTGGAGTAGAAATGGACTATAAGGTCTCGGGTGCAGCTGCAGATTGGAGATGTTAAGATTGTGTCACTTAACACTGGGGCTTAACAAATTCAGCTTCTCTCTTTGCTTTCCGTATGGCTGTCTCCTGACTCGCATACTAACAAAGCAAACTGGGATTCTTGCACCCGCCGCTACGCACCGTCCTAGTCTCTTTTTTAGTCTCTTCTTCTGTCTCCTATCTTCTCCTTAGGCCATGTTTGCCAGCTACGTCCCTGAAATCATAGAGTTAATAGGAAACCGCAAGAAATATGGTGGTTCCTATAGTGCGGTTAATGGGAGAAAGTAAGTATTCCAGACGGTTCTGCTGTTTTTATGTGTGCAGTAGGACCCTCTCTGCATGCCTTTTTCTTTCTTTCTGTTCCATGCATGTAGGCCATGTTTGCTCGCTACGTGCCAGAAATTGCTGCTCTCATCCTTAATCGGAAGAAATACGGAGGGAGTTATAACTCGACACGAGGCAGAAAGTAAGTTGAAATCCAGACAAGGTGTGGTTGTGTGACTCGGTACACTCCAGACAAAGGGGTGGAATTATAAGAGAACAGCAAAGAGATTCAACTATGGAAGAGCTTTTGTTTAGCAGAGTTTGCATTTTAAATACTGGCAAATGTATCACTTTAAAATTTAAAACTGAAAGAGACATGCTTGATTAGATTATGTATTCTCCTGACTTCACAGCTTTGTATAGGCTAGTAATATTTAGTACAGATAGACAACAGCTAAAATAAATATTGTTTAAATGCGTCAATATTTGGGAAGGAATCCTCCTGGTGGAAAACTTCTAAAACAATATTTGATTTCAAGACGTACCAATATAAAGTGACCACCCACCATCAGGCCTTAGGGTTAACCTAACCCTAACCCTAGCATCTACAATAATATGAATGCAACCTATTCAACAGACCAAGATAAATTTGCTAAATGGTGGGCAATAGTCAGTTTTTCCTATTGATAAAAAAGTTGCTGTCCTCCATCTGTATTGAATGTTATTTTTCTGTAGAATGTTGTGATTTCATACGAACAGGAACTATTCTACATTTGCTATATCATGTGTAGTTTATTGGGGTCACTGATCAAATCATTAAAATTTTCACACATTCTTGCTAATCTAAGGTCTTGATGTGAGAATCATTACAATTCTCACACCAAGGCCTTAGATTAGATTAGCTTTTATTGTCTTCATGAAGAAAAATTTACATTGGACAATCAATGGCCATATAGACTTACAAACCAAGATCATACACTACACATTGCAAGGTGACAGTCACCATACAAAACCTGACCAAGTCCACAACCTAAGATTGGCGATTGCGCCAAGTGAGAGAATCTTGAAATTTTTAACTGTAAGGTAGGTCGCCGAATATTTAACTGTATAAGATGATTTCACCAGCAAGGACCTCATCACATCAAAGAATGCAACTTTGATTGAGAGACTCGTAATGAGGGCTTCGTCTGTGAGCAAGCCCAGACCATTCAGGACCAGATACTGAAACTTAGAATAAAAACATTTGAACACACATATTTCCAAGGTGAAAAATTCAAAATGATAAATTTGCCAGCATCTACAATTCAAAATGCGATGAAACAAAAGCTCTTCCATACTGAACTCTGCGAGGTCACACTGCGTGACTGGAGACCTTGGCCATTAGGACGCACATGCCCATGTCTGTGCTCTCATTCTCTGTCCATCTACACCTCTGCTTCTCTCTCTGCTCATCCTTGCTTTTTCCTAAACATCTGTGTTGTTTTTCTCTGCCTACAACACCCTCTGCTGCTCTTTTATTGGAGTCTAGAGCTTTCATGACTACATCTTTCTAAAAGAAATCAGTTAAATCCATGTTGTATAAAGGTTGCGTTCACGTTCTAAAGCTTGATATCTCTATCTCCGTTTATGAGCATGGTCCTTTGTAACTATAGGAGATTTACTGTTGTTCAAGACATTACCAAAATAGAAATTGGTAAATCATTAATGGTTTGTGATTGGCTCCACAAGTCATCAAAATTAAAATGCAGTACAGTTCAAACCCCTACTGTCCCTTAATCTCCTTACATTGCCTGTCAAATAGGGGTGGAATTTGGAAGTATAAGGAACTATGTGATCTGTAAGAACAGCTTCAGGTTTTTGTAAGCAGTAATACCTGCTATAAACAGGGCAGTCCCATATTAGGTCAAGATATCACTAGAGTCGCTATAGACTGCCTGGTTTGAACAAAATTAGGCAAAGGACAATAACTCCAAACAGTATTTTGATGACTTGAGACTTGATAAAATGGATGAACACTTGGGACTTGAATTGGAAGGTTGGCGACTTGAGACTCGACCTGGACTTGGAGCTCTGTGACTTAAGACAACTTGATGCTTTTAGTCAAAAAATAAGCCGTGTCATTTTGGAACTTGGAACTGGTACATGTCCCTCCAAACTTTCTTTTAAATAAGTTATAAAAATGCAAGATGTAATGATAATTTGATTCAAAGACTTTAAACTAAAAGTGGAGAATTGGTATTCAACTTGGACTTGTGGGGCACTGACTTAGGACTGTAATTTGCTCCAACTCAATGTTAAACCAGAATGTCACGTGAATGCAACCTGTTCTGTTCAATAAAACAATAGTCATGAAACCCCTACTGTCCATATATAAAAACAATTATGCCCTCAGTTTCTTCTGCAATCACATTGTTATTGGTGATCTTTGAATTCATCAATATCTTAACGCCATTGCAGACTATTTTGCTTTGTTTCTTTTCGCATGCATTCTTTGTTTTGCTTGGTTTAGCGTCTTTATTTCCAATGTTAGCCGCGTTCTTGGCATGTTTCCCGGTGATCTGCAGACTTTTCATTGACTCTTCATGGAAAAGTCGCGTTCCCTTAAAAAAAAAAAAACGCTCGGCCATCGCACCATCTCCGCTTGACACGACTCTGGCCCTGATCTTCAGTCAGCTCCCACACCCTGAATGCTGGATGGATGCCTCGCTCCCCATTGGAGGCTCTCAAATGCTTATGGCTTGCTCTGCTTGCTTAAGTTCTGCGGATGCTTGCTTTTTGGGTGTCGTGATTGTGTCGTGTTGTGGTGTGTTTGTGTTCCAGTGAAAGTTGTTTTGTAAAGTGCAGCGCTTTTGTACGACATGAATATGGAGTGCTTGCATCCTTTTTCTGGCTCAAACTTTATAATTAGAACATGTTTTTATTCCTAGTTTACACAGCAATTCGTTTTATTTTTCTGCATTGTTCTGGTGTCAGATTTGACTTATTTATATGCTACAAGTGACGTGTTTATGCAATCTGCATTCACTCTGCATTACGCTGAAAACAACGGCAGAGGTAGTTTGGTTGGACATGGGAGGCCATTCTGAGCTAAACAGGGTTTTCACACAGTGCAAACTCAATCTGCCTAATACGATCTCAACAAGAAACTCAGAAATGTTTTATAACTTATTCCGCCTCAGTATCCCAGAATGAATACACTGTGAAAGTTATCTCGAAGTGGATGAGAATAGTATTCCACATTACTTCTGTGTTGTACCACAAGTTAGCACAGTGTTGTTTGTTGAACAAATCTATAAGCTGCTGCTAAATTATATATTTTTTCTATACTTCATGTTTGTGCCAACTGCAGTTTGAATTAGGCAAAATGGTGCACTTTCATGACCACCATTATAGACTAGGTTTAGTGTTGCATTTCATGTCACTCACATGAAGATCATGGAAGGAAAATGTGAGTGGAAAAAAAGTAGAAGACACAGTTCAATCTGTAACAGGGAAAAATCATGATATAGACTTCAAATTTTCTTCTTTTTTTGGTCATTCTTTTATCACTTCTGTGCACTCGTGCAGCAACTAACGATTATGTTGGTAATCGGTTAGTTGTATGAACATTTGTCTCTAGCTGATCAGTTACAACTTATAATATACATTTACTCACACAGTTTGTCCACCTGGGTTGACAAATCAGCCCCATGATGGTATTAGTGTTTAATTTCTTTATTCAATTAAGCTACTCAAAGCAAAAAAACAAAAAAAAAAATCTATTAGACATTATTACCATCACTATTTAGATGTATTAAATTACAACATATATAAATAATAAAAAAAGAATCTCCATTCTATGATTCCGACATGTCTGGAATCACTTTCCAGGAGTTGTGAGCAAACCTCTTTGTTTGATCGCTCTGCAGCCGGTGACAGAGGATGGATGAGATGTTATGTTTGGCCTGAAGAAGCTCCTGTCAAAACTGTGTACAAGTTTCTCCGCACACGTTATTTTCTCCGTCCACACTCACTCTCCTGCAGAGACAAAGCACGCACATCTGGCACTGATCTGAAGTGAGCCACTAAATACACAGATTACAAAGACTAGAGCCGATACACTGGCTCATGTGTCACTGCATTGTGCATTTGTCTGCAAAAAGAACTGACAGAAGATTATAAGTTTGGCTTTAATTACTCTACGCACAAGCAATGAAGTCATTATAAAAAAAGAAAAAATGCTGCAAATGAAAAGTTATTGATAGTTTTTGACCAAGCAAAAATAATATCTCTAATTCTTCCGTAAATAACCACTATTTATTGCATGACCAATTTTATGAAATATAATTTTCACATTAATTAACAATATTGTAGCTATAGTAACCAAATCAAAACACATTTTGAAACACACACATTTAATTTGCAATTTTTAATTCCAAATAAAAGACAAAAAAATTAATACTAATTTCTACAAAAGCACAATCTCTAAGTTATTTTTGCTACTTTTACACTCAACACATTCAAAGTTAATAATAATTTAATGTTAATAGTCACGGTTACTTGATTACACAATTTTTCCTCAATGATTAGAGCAATAAATCATAATTGAAATAGAAAATCGATTAATTGCACATTCGGATGATGTATGGACTTTTAAACATCTCAGAAATCTACCAATTGCAAAACTGTGTTTCAGCTAAAAAAAAAAAGAAGAAATTTAGAACAGGATTAAAAAAAAAATCTAAAGTTTTGCACAACATGAATGTATTGTATAGGCCTATATAGCAAATGTTTTAATTTCCCCTTTTTTCCCTTTTACAAATGCCCTGGTGTTGGCCTTATATTTGCTTTGCACTTCTGGGCCATTGCAAAAAACAAAACAAAAAAATAAGCTAAAAAAAACTAAACAAAAAGCATTTCGCATCAATCAAGAGCAGAGACTGTGAACCTTGCTGTGGTGGCCTCATGACTTTAGCATAGGACTGCTCTTTTACTGAGAGCTGTCATAAAGCCACAAAGTTAAAGTGACAGCATTAGCCTTTCTCCAGTCACATCTTAATGAAAAGGTTACACACTGTTGGCCAGGCTGTGGTTTCTATCAGACTTTCCTTTGCCACAGACTCTGGCCTCACCCCTGAACTGACAAGCACCTTTTGAACCAGTCACACACACTCTGCTGCTCTCTGATCCAGCGCTTACAACTTCTCTGTCCTGACCCGACAACAGCTCTTCTGAGAAACTCTTGAGTCTGTGATTTTTATTTATTTTGCTACCTTTAAATTAGTTTGATAAGTGATTTGTGAAGATAAGTAAAGTGTATTTAAACGTAGCTGAAGGGGGAGCACTGCTACTAAAATGGCTTATTTCTACTTTAAGGGAGACATGTATGTTTAACCAACTATGTGTTCTCTCATCATTAGTTTACGCAAAGTTGTATTTGATTCATCCATGTTTGAGTAACCTGTCTATATCTATAATACTATCTCCACCCACTTGTCCATGTTTAGTCCAAAGATTCAGATTTCAATTAAAACAAGGGTCTTCAAAAAAGTCACAGCCACTATAAAACATTCATATATCCATCCATTTAATTTCTTCCACTGTATCTGGAATCGGGTCGCATAGACAACAGGGAGACTTCTCTTTCCAAACATACTTCCTCCAGCTCTACCTCGACATTCCAAGGCGTTCCCAGGCCAGTCAAGAGACTGTAAAAACGAGTTATTTATAATGTTGTTTCAGTTACATTTGACAGTGAGAAGACAGATCTAATCAGTTCTGCAGTTTTGAACTGCAGGAAAGATCTTTTTATTATTATTTCTTTAGACCAATTTTTCGACGTGAACCAAATGTAAATTATTGATCTACAGCAGCTGTCCCCAACCTTTTTTTTTTGTGAGGATCGGTACAGTCACATTTTTCTTTTGCACATACTGGATGAGGTTGCATACCAATAAAAACATGCATACAACTGATTATTGCATGTATATTTTAGCTTAACACAAGGAAGTAGTGATAAACTATAGCAGGGCTATTCAACTTTATTTTTCAGAGGGCCAGATTTTATCAAGGACCACGGCTTGTAGGCCGGGCAGTTGCACAATACATCGCAGTTTTTGACGCAAGATTGTGCCCAAGACCAGAGTTGTTTCTATAGTGATAATAACTGCTGCGTCTGTTTTTATTGCTCTATAGCAGGGATATTCAATTATATTTTACAGCGGACAGAGGACTATGGTCTTTGAGCCGAATAACAAAACTACACCAAGAACTTATGGTTAGTAAATTGAAAATAAGTCTAAATTGCTCTGACAGGCTTACACTAGCAGAGATAAATGAAAACTAGAACGTGAGCAAATCAGAACAAGAGATAAAGGACTAGGCTAAACCTAGAATTAAACCAACTCTATGACTCTAGGTCTACATATTTGCTAGGTTCAAAGGTAAACCTCAATTTGGAACAGGCCTAGAGACCAATTTATGAACCAGAACAAAAGTGAACAAAACAAATATCACTGGAATTTTAGCTGATGAAGTTGATTTAAAAGTAGGCATACTGCAGGCGACTGAAAACCAGATCTAACCAAGATATGTGGCCCAGTCCCTGGCCCACTTTATTATGATGGGCCAGTCTTTATTTCAAAGCACTATGTTGCTGTATCCACCACTGTTCACTGTAAATCAGATACGGATTGTTTCCCTGGCTTCTTTACAATGTGACCCAGTCCATGGCCCATTTTACCAAGGTGGGCCACATCATACTGCTTTGGGCCGCTATTTGAATAGCCCTGGACTAGTAAACTTTTAAAAATCCTCTGGGGCCTGGTAGCAGATGGCCCACGGCCCAGTTTTGGGCCTTGGACCAGTGGTGGGGGACCCCTTATCTACATTTTTGTTTTTTCAGATTTTGTCCTATATCTATATGATTTCTTAATGTTGTTTTTTAGTCTTCAGTTCAGTAGTTTCAACAATCAACATTTGCTGACGTCCATTATGACAACTCTACTTTCTTTTTCATCATATTCATTTCTTACCTCTGATGGCATTAAATTAGACTCTTGAAAAGGTCTTAGTTTTCACCTTGAAGAGGCTCGTACAAGTCAGTGTTGTCTTCCTGAGGTTTGAGCTGAGCTGGGTTTGCTGTGATGTTACAGTGAATGTGTCTGTTGCATGTTCTGTGTGTGCATGCTCCTTTATCCTCTAGATTTTCTGTTGTTGGCTCTGTTCTGTGTGAAGTTTAAAGTTGTAGAAAGTATCAATCATAAGATAAATGTATCTTACCTGCTGTTTTTTTATGTGAAAGTGAAAATTATTTGATCATAGGAAGCATAGTGAAAACTTTATAAATTGATGGAACTTTTCTTCTTCTGAAATGAAAGATATGCCTTGTCAATTCATTTTAGAATCAGGGAAAGTCAAACTCTCACTCAGGCTGGCAGGACAATGTCTGCCTTCTTTTAATGCAACTTAGACACAACGTAGCAGCAAACACAGCACACAAGACAGGATAAGTATAGGGACTGAAACAATTTCGGAGCGAAGGAAAATAAATAAATATAATCAGAGAGGGGAGGGGTGCCTGAGGGGGGCCGGCCCTGGGGGCACGTGCAGTTTGCCCTGTGGTATGGCTGGGAGGGAGTCCTGGGGGTGGATGGTGGTCCGGGTCGCTCTCTGGGTCTGGTGGTCATCCCTTGTGGCTCCTCAGACGTGTTCCTGGTGGCTTTCGTTTGGGTTCTCTCGCTGCCTTTTTGAGTCCTCTTGCTCATGGGCGGGCGGGTGGATGAATGCCGGAGCGAGTGTGGTCTCCTTAGCCGAGGTGGCAAATAATAAACAAAGACTAAACAGGATTCTGGAACAATGACATAATAAAAAGGCTGTACAACACAAACATACACAAAACACACAAGTCACACACACACTCATACACTCAGATCATGGGACCAGAGGGAGGAAGGGGGGAAAGAGAAGGGTGCCCTGTCTAGGCTACCCCATGTACATGGGACACAGCCTTGGTATATAGATAGATAGATAGATAGTCAATTCATTACACTCACTCAAAGTCTAATCTATCAGTGTTGGCCAAAGTAAAATTGAGTCTATAGACCTCTAAAAGCTATTAGTCATCATATTTGTTTCCCTACTCGTGTATTATATCAAACCTGTCCCTGTTTTCAGTTATTCTTGCTCTGTATTTACCAAGTGCCCAGATTTAGGCTTTTCTTAGTTGATGATACAGTTCAGTAATTTCCATTTTTAGAACAAATGACAACATCTTTGGTTGACTAAGCTCATACTTTGTGCATAAATAAAAAGAGTTGACATGACCCCAGATAAACTCTCAAAACTATATTCTATCTCTTTGATTTGAGCACAGTGTTGGACCCAAGCTGTACTTACAAACAACTTCCATTAAGCAAGGTTAAACCAAAGCCTGCCTTATGTGGGCAGTCCATGGCTCATGAAATCCTCAGTTCTGCTCCACTGCTTTTAAATAGAGTAACATTTGAGCTGTTGTAGTAACAAGCACCAAGCTATAAATCTGATGGGGAAGTATAGTTTAGTTTTTAAGATGTGTCTCTAAGAACATGTAAGAAAACACTTAAATCAGAAGTTTTAGCAGGAGTATACCTGTGTGAAATCATACCATCTAAAACTTCTAATGAGTAGTTGTGTGCTCCCTAAACACACAGGACAGATCTGCCTCTGGACACTGTTTTGGGCATTAAGTGTAGAGCTGGGCAATCTTCAGAAAAAAAAAATATATATAATTTTTATTGTTCTTCATATTGATCAATCTCCATTTTCAATTTGATTTTGCCTGACCTTTTCAGAAACAAAAGAAACATGGTATTAATAAACAAAACTTTAAATATGTTCCATTTATTAGATTTCTTTGACATTATAGATAAATATTCTGTCTTAAAGTTTAACTTTTAGTTTAACTATTTGAATCGATTCAATCTTGATCTCTCCATTTTTCCTTTAATTGCCCAACCCTAATTAATTACCATAATTGCTAATAAAACCTCAGAATGTTAGATTAAGAAAATATTTCTTTCATGGGACAACTTAAAGCTTAAAGACAGCATATTCGATTTATTTTAAAGAAATTGACTTAAAGTCAATTTAGCACAGATTTATTAGTAATAAAATATCTATTTCTTTTCCTATGGCTAATAGATTGTTTGGCCACTAAAACTCAAGAAGTGGAGTGTTCAATGTTGTTAGCTTTATACCTAACAAAGTTGTAAAAAGAGCCTAAAACACATTGTGATGAACAGAAAGCATTAGGTAAGTGAGCAAAGCATGTAGACTGTGTTTTTGAAAATGAAATATTTCTGTCTGCATTTTAATGGAAGCAAAAATCAGATTTTGCACCTCTTAAGATAAATTTTTTGATACAACTGGACATATTAAGTGACTTTGATGTACTTTCTTAATGAAGCAAAAGTAGTTGTGACTATTAAATCCTCCCAAAGTCTACAAACAAACTAACAAAACGTTGGTAGACTCCTTGAAATCTAAATGATGCTCTGAAAGGTCATTAGATTTTTAGGTTCATATTTTAGTCCTGTCATACTCTTTGGCAGTCCATCTGCTTCAGAGTAACCACAACATCACTCAAGAGTTAGTCATTTTAGACGACGACTGTAAAAGGTTAATGTCTTATCCAGGCATTTTAAAAGCACCGAATCCAACCCAGTCTAAGCAAATGTGTCGTTCCAAATCAGCTTCAGGATGCATAGATTACACATGAGCACAGAGGGTAAGTTGAGCTGCTCAGGCCCCTTTGGAGCGCTTCAAAGCTAAGTGCTGCAATTGTCTCGCTCCAAGTGGATAAGTCCATTGTCATCAGGCAGATCTGCAGAAGAATCAGGCTTTCTGCTGTGTCCACTCAGGTTCACGTCAGCCCTAAACCGTGAGATGTGAGATGTTTGTGGTTAAGTTCCTTTTATTGTGTCATTTGTCTCCTACTATGTAAGAAGTGCTCTGCTCAAGTTTGTTACTAAGTGAATATACAGATACAGAGGCAAAAGGTAAAAGTAAGAAAGTCCAAGTCTTGAGGAGTAAAAGAAAAATTTAACTCTAGGCCCAGATTGCACACCAGCTCCAGCTGCTCATGGAAGACAGCTCACATGAAGGTTCTCTTGTGGTATTGCTGTTGTGAGCTACGACCGGTGAAAGTTAATGCAGGTGAAAGTTAATTCAAATGGAAAAAAGTTGGGAGCACTGGAGCACCTTTTCAGCCAACACCAGACTACACGGTGTGCCAGCTGAGATACTCTCATAATTTGTTACAGAAAGTCTGCAGTGACTGCGCCAGAGCTGGGCAACATGCCGTCTAATTCTGGGATTAAAGCTTCACTATGTAAGATTGAAGTAAAATAGACTGAATTAAAGGCTTTCAATTTATTGTAGATATTTCTAAAAGTACTAATATATTTTGAACAATATCCCTTGCTTTAAGGGGGTCTTTTATACGTCCATGTTCCTTAGAATTCCAAAAAGTGACACCCACAAATGTTCCAAAGTTGAGGTTTAGGTTTAGGTTTTCCATGAAGTAACACAATCGACCCCAGGAGCCCACTTGTAAAAAATCAGATTTTGGCCAATATTGGTGATCTTTTTAAGTACTGATTTAAGGACAAATGCCTAAAATAGATGTACATCATTTTAACATACTTATTATTTATACTCATACATGTCTGTGGGCACAGTCACAAGCCTGGTCCTGATCGGCTCTACAGGCCTGTGCCAAACTTGCAGTGATTTATGCTCTGCTGCTGCTGTCCCAGACCTCACTAACGCTGTGTTTACGACAGCACAATATCGATGTACATGTCTTTGTCAACATCCATTCTGTCCACACAACGGCGGTTTGGCCCAAAATGGACTTTTCTACTGAGAGCGGATCACGGTCCGACCGCCGCGGCTTCTGTAATTATATCTTACATTTTCTAAAGCGGCTCAGACTTGAGTGTTTGATTGCACTTGTCGTACACTTTCATTTCATAAGGGAAAATGTTCTCTTTTATGGCAAGAATCATATAATTCAGTTCCTTGTTTGGCCTGAAGAAATACTTTTGACAGTTGGATATTTTTTCCCTCTACATTTAGTTAGATTTGCGAGTGCTTTGGTTTAACTGATTCTCTTTGGGAGGCACGCCAACGTCTGCTCTGATTTATGTTGCACACTCAAGCTCATTTCTTCCCTCTTCCAGGCACATAGTGGTCTGTGGTCATATCACCCTCGAGAGCGTCTCCAACTTCCTCAAAGACTTCCTACACAAGGACAGGGATGATGTCAATGTAGAAATTGTTTTTCTCCATAAGTAAGTCCATCTTTTCGTTTGCAGCGTGTGTGGTATGTGCACTGCAGAAGTTAAAAGTTGTATGGAGGATTTTCATTTTTTGCCATCAAAATCAGTCAAAAATAGTTATAGATTTGTAACAACCTTGTGTGTATTGTAAGCAAAAAATAATAATAAAGCTACATGAACTGTGAACATCGTTTGGAGAGTAAAGGTTTGACCAATAGAAAACAAGGCTGCCTCATTACTTATTGGCTGTGTAGCTTGTCAATCAAACTGACTATGTGCATAACTTACTGATGCACTGGGCAAAAGAATCGTGTTTTAAAAACTGTGGTAGTCTTTTCTGTTACAAATCCTCTATACAACTTCTAAAATGTCTGAAAATCTGAATATTTATCTTAACTGATGTGCATTTGTACCAGTTAATATGTAAGTGGGACCCATTTTCTTCATTAAACAATTGCCTTTTTTTTCAATTCCTAGCACTTTATTTAGTTTCAGTCCACATTTTAGACGTGTTCACACAGAGCAGGAACTATAGACTGGGGCCTCTCTTTAGGGACTTTAGCTCCTGCTCTGGGTCAAGTACTTTCTAATCAGACCAGGAACTTTTTTGGCGACACAAGCACATTTACAACACTAGCTCATTTGGAAACATGTTTATCTATTCTGATATTTAGACAAATATTTCTTATCCTTGAATGACTTATCCTTGAGAAAAATGACTTAAAAGCAGTAGCTCCCAAAATAAATGTTTATATTTGTAAATAGTAACTATTGTTTTTGTTTTGTTTTGTTTTGTTTTTTTGTCACTATAAACAGCAAATCATTGTCTTTTATTATTAATTTCAGTGATGTTTCAGCTTTTGTACATCATAATTTACGTTGAAGGGAAAAAACAACTTTTGTTTTCCTAACACTACTTAATGACCTTTTATAAATGTTCCAGAGTATACAAATGCAAATGTTAAAACTATTTCACAAACTGTTGCTGTGACAGCCTAAACATGGGGCCTGGGTAGTTCCTCTAACTATATCGGGGCTAAAGGATTGTGAGGATTTAGTTCTTGGTACTTTCATTGAGAAAACGCCTAGTTTCTATAGTAGCATACATAGTATTAGCTGATATCCAGTTCCAGCAGTCATGTTGTGTTAGAAAATACTTCTTAAGTACTCATACAAACTACGAGAGGCTGCACTTTTGGACTTTTCTATATTTATGTTTTACCTCAATCAAAAAAAAAAAGAAAATGCTGTAGGTAAACATCAGCTCATGTGTTCAGTTACTTTCCAAAACTCTCAGCACACATTACTAAGTTCTCTGTTCTCATCTGCTCTCAGTATTTCCCCTAATCTTGAGCTGGAAGCCTTGTTCAAACGCCATTTCACCCAAGTGGAATTCTACCAGGGATCTGTCTTGAACCCCCATGACCTGGCCCGCGTTAAGGTACAGCACAGACCCACCGCCACAGGCCTCTCATGGACTAAAGATACAATCAAAGCATAACTTTATTACTCCTGTGTGTGTAGATCGAATCTGCGGACGCTTGTCTAATCTTGGCAAACAAATACTGTGCAGATCCTGATGCTGAAGACGCCTCCAACATCATGAGGTCAGCTCTTTCTCCTTTTCACTTTTCACATCAAGGCTTTTGTGCTAATGTAGATTGTTGAATATGGGTTTCAGGGTAATCTCCATCAAGAACTACCATCCGAAAATCAGAATCATCACACAGATGCTTCAATACCACAATAAGGTACACTATATTTATTTGTGATTTAATAAACATTGCATAGTTAGCCAGGCTGTAACCTCATTGAAAGACAAAAAGCATCACAGGTAACAGACCTTAAACATAATATATTGAAGATAAGAAACATACAATGTGTAGTTTAATTTGTTTTGGAGTTGATCAAACTGAAGTTCATATCTGTATTTTGTAGTACTGATAGAATACTTTAGAGGGCGACAAGCTCCATGAAAAAGACTGTGTAGTAATGTCCCCTAGTCAGACATGAACTCAAAACCCACAGCATAGTTATCTAAGCTTTGGTTACTCTTGTTTGACAGGACAAAAAAAAAGAAATATTTACCAGTTTTTATTATTTTGCTCTGGGGAAAAAAAAAAAATATATATATATCAAGCATGATAAACTCATACTGTACATCTAGCAAACCCAGGTAATGCTAGTTATTAACAAAATATTAACAACATATAGATTAACAAAATAGACAAAGGCACCAGAAATAGCACTGATTAACCTCTTGAACTCATAATCTCCTGAAAGTGTTTGTACTGTTGCATCAAAAGACAATGTGCTGGCTGTACATACATCATTATGTAAATATTTAATCAATCATGATTTTAAATATATTGCTCCTGATGATTGTCTTATTTAGCGATGAAACGCTGCACGATTACAGCACTAAATCCAAGTCTCCTGAGCAGCTGGTGAAGAAAAGTCTTCACACTAATACATTAGAACAGACGTGTGTACTTTTGTGACCTCTGCTGCCTCTGTCTTGTGATCAAGGCCATCTGCTGAACATTCCAAGCTGGAACTGGAAGGAAGGTGACGATGCTATCTGCCTGGCAGAGCTGAAGGCTGGCTTCATCGCTCAAAGCTGCCTGGCCCAGGGCCTGTCCACCATGCTGGCTAACCTCTTTTCCATGCGCTCCTTCATCGAGGTAAAGATCCACACATTTGTGACGTGATAAGGCCGTATATGTGAAGTCTAAGTGCATTAGGTAAGCTAGCCGCTGCAGCTGGAATAGATCTGCCACGTTCTCTCACTGACAAATCCTGACATCTTTGTTTAAAAAAGGCCTCAGTTGCCTTGTGCTCAGTCACACTGGCACATCATATTTTATTGTGACGTTTCATATGGAACCTGTTCTGTGTTTTGTGGTTTCAAATTGAAGAGGTGCTTGCTTCCATCAAAGAGCTGTTCTCATGTCATAAACATGACAGATGGGCTTATAATGACCAGGCTCATGTTGAGGCCGGAACATCTGCACACCACATTTGCCTGTCTCTCCTCCTCGCTCTGTCTCTGCGGCTCTGTCACACTTCCTCTGCCTTTTTCATCAGATCGAGGAGGACACGTGGCAGAAGTACTACCTTGAAGGAGTGGCTAATGAGATGTACACCGAGTATCTGTCCAGTGCCTTTGTAGGACTCTCCTTCCCTGCTGTTTGTGAGTGAGTATCAGTGGTGAGGTTCAACAGCCTCAGGAAGGACTGAACTGGTTTATTATTTGAATAGGGACTCTATTTGTAAGTAAATTGTAAAGGTTAGCTGATCTAAGCTAATTCACATTGCTAGTCCTTTTGCCAGATGTCAAAAAGGCATTGTGATAACAAATACACATAAAAATGACACATCAAACATTACAAATATAATATAGATGATTAGACTAAGTGTTGTGTGTTTTATCACATTGTATTGATCAGCGAACAGAATCACACCTTTTATGAAAGGGTTTAATCCACTGATAAAACCCATCTGCAGTGTCTTGTCTAGGCTTTCCCCAAACAACTTTTAGATACATGTACTTTTCAGCCACAGTTTTGTATCACAGTTTGTTTAGTGTTAAACCTATAAGTAGTCAGAAAGTAAGTCAGTTTGATTGATCTGTGTCATATAGTTGTAATAATTAAGTTCAAATCTGAATGTAAAAAAACACTATCTTTTTGTGTGGATGTAATTCACAGATTCAAATCACAGATATGAGCATTTACTTGGGACTTGCCTACTGAATTACAGTAGGTCAAATTCAGAGGAAACTTTACAAACACTTTTACAAACATGAATGATTCATACCAGACCAGAAACTCATCTGTGAAACACATCTGTGATTATTACAATTTACCTATGGTCTTTAGGTAAAAACAATACCATCCAAATAGGAATTTGAACTATTTGATTTCTGTGATAACTTGTAATTATTGTTCTGCCTATAAGATGTTTTACATGTTTTTTTTTTTTTTTATTTTCACTGATGAACCAAATGAAGCATGTAAAGAAGAATAACCCCTGTGTTTTCCAGGCTGTGCTATGTGAAGCTGAAGCTGTTACTTATCGCTATTGAATACAAGTCGGAACAAAGAGAGAGCAGGTTTGTCCTAATGCTGCAGACTTTACCACACTGGTACTGGCTTTATAGCTCTCTAACTGCCTTCCATACCCCTGCCAACGTGTAGCATTACTTATTTATCCTCTTTGCACTAATTAATCCTGTCAAAAACCCACAGTTTTTACCATAAAACAAGTGCCAAAAATAATGTTAATAGCTGCGGCTGTTTTTTCTTATAAAATGTAAAGAATTTGTTTAAGGGGAGACACTGCAAGTGAACAGAGAAAAAGCTATGCGTGTAAAACTTCTTTTTATCACGTCATCTTTTCATACAGATATTTATAGAGTTTTTTTTTTTTTTTTTTTTTTTTCCAAAATCTTCAGCTAACTCATGAAGTAGTTTTGATGAAATGATTGTAAATAAATTATTATAGCCTAATAAGTGATTTTTAGTTGCAGATTTGATTGGAATCATGTGAATTGTACTGACATACAAATCTATATAATGTGTGCCAAAATGTAGTGTCTCGTCTTCAGTTCAAATAACAGAATTAACTTTGACTTAGGTCATGAATCCCCTTAGATAAACTATAAAGCCCAGGTGTAGTCCATTATACTTCAAAAGAGTACGATTCTGAATCAGAAAAAGGGAAGACACGATGTACTGCAGCCTTTCATATGTCACAACTTCTCCCAATGTGATTTAACTGTGTCCCTGTGGAGTCCAACTAACGTCAGTGTCTTATCACTATAACCACATGGAGACTCTTTTTCAGTAATCTCTATTGCCAAATCCCACTCACCCTGTCCCATTCACTTGTGTCAAATGTATTTGTTCACTGACTATTTCCATAGTAACATGACAATACTACTTATATTCTGATTAATACATTTTCTATTGTCGTTGTAGCTTAAAGAAGACATAATATGCTCAATGTTTTATGAGTGTTAGAGTAGAACTAAGTCACAGTGTTTCCTCAACATTAGTTTTTTTTTTTTTTTTTGGTTGATTCAAGCATATTAGAGCAACCCTGTATTGAGCCTCAAGTACTGAAAAAAGTCGTATTATGCCTACCTTATGTTTGGAATTTGGCAAGAAATAAACCTTATTATTGTCTATAGCATAGCAGAGTACACAAAATTTGTTCTAGTACATATGTGGGAGTTGCATACAATGTGTAGCAAAAACAAAAGATATCTCAATTTAAAATCTGATTGTATTTCTCATTTTCTGCAGAAATTATTTGTCCAGTTTGGCAAAACATCACTTGAAGGCAAAACTTGCTGCTTAGCTTATGATTAATTCTATATGGGACAAGCATCATTGATAAACTTGACACTTTTCTATTAAAAGTTGTTGGTATTATTATTAGGTGTACGACCAAATTTTTAAAATTTTAAATTTGTAATTTTGAAATCACTGTTGTTTTCACATTTAACAATGAAAAAAAAAACTGCTTTAACTGCTTTTAAAATACTAAAATAATTGATAATTAATGTTATAGCTGATTTTCATGTATTAAAACAGGAACAAGATATGTAAATTTGTTAAACTAGTTCTAGCTCTAATAAAACTTCTGGCAATTTTTTGCTTAAGAACAGCTTTAACAAACAGCGAAGTAGAGAGGACCACAGCCAATCAGAGCGCTGCTTTTGACTATCAGTGAGAAAGACAATTTCAAAATTCACACAATAATCTGATTTTGTCACATACTGTTGCATTTATATTCTACTTTTCATTCAAAAAGTTTACAATTTTACAATAAAAAGTAATATATATCATTTTAAACATATACTGTATAACTCGTTTAACTATCTGGAATTATAATAATAATTGTGACACATTCTCTGAAAAAAATATTTACTTTGAGTTATATGTGATGCATGTATGTCAAAAATAACATAAAAATAACAATCTTTTGTGGGGCTTATCAATTCAGAGTTTTGAACTTGAAGTTTTAGATCAGTATTATGATTAACAATAATAACTCTACTCTCTACGTCATTATTTAGTAGCTGTAAGAAAGCATAATATGTCTCCTTTAAGCTAAGGCTGACAACAGAGTTTTAGGGCTAACGCTATGCTAGTGCTAAATGACTCATCTGAACCGTTTCCGTACAGTGGTGCTACATTCTACGGCCTACAGTCCCCCAGAGGCCCCCCTCTGGGCTCAAGGTCTTGGTCTTGGTTTTATTTTTTCCCTTCTTCTGCTTATAATGAATATTTGTCTTTAAATAAAGAGTTCATTTTTCAGACTAATCAGCTGTATTTTATTGTGTTACTATCAATTATTTTTTTCGTTAGTGGTTTTTTGTTCCCGGTTCGGACCCCCCATGTTTTGTCAACTGTACCCTAGTTAGACCTTGGCCACACTTGGTGATTTTCTCCTTTCCGTTATGTAATGCTAACTGTTTGATTTGAGATCTTTTCTTGTTGTTTGCAGAAGCCGAAAGCGGTATGCCCTCTACCTTATCTTACTTCCAAAGTTCCACCCAATCTCCACCACTTTAACGCTTCTGACTTTGGGAGTTTCCCCAAGGATATTTTTCCAAACACTATCTCACAGGCCTCCTTTTTCTAACTTTTGATGGTGTCCCTTGTGCTTAATGCACTAACTTCTTTGCAGGGAGAGAGGATAGATAAATTGGATGTGTTGTAGAAGTGCTGTTTCTTTGTCTTTGCTGTTGTCGCTGTACCAAGGCCAAACGTTCACCCTCTCCATATCTACCTATTTTTGATCTTTTGGTTTTGTCCTTTGCAGTCCTTTGCTGACTTTATTTCTCTCACTTTCAGTTTTTTCAGTGTTGTTGAGTTCTTCCTTTAGCTTTATTTGGAGATGAATCCAACTTTTGGTGTCTGACTAATGATTCTTTGAAATACTATACACGGTGGTGCTGAATTGGGATCAACATCTCTCAGAGCTCACATGTGGTGTTAATCTTTTATTTCATCATTGACATAAATGATCTATCTGCTGTAGTTGCAGGCACTGGAGATTATAGCAATGATCTTTTTTTATGTTTTTCGATTCTACCAATAACAACTCACCATCTGGTCTTCATACTTTTTTACAAAAAAGGGCCAAATCCCTAAAGTGGTGCCTACTTTATCATTCGAGCTCTTATATTCTTTGGCTCTGGGGTGATGGTTGCTGACTAGAAGGTCAGTTCTTAATGATGATGAGCGCGAAACACTAAATGGGCATTTACAGTAAAAGTGGTGGTATGTAGTAATTTGTTACAGCACTGTCACAACAAACGACGGATGAGCTGTGTTCTCGCGATACCGTGACTCATGTTTGAATTTGGTCTGCGTGGTACCAAGTGACTCTCCTCAACCTGTGTCTGCAGCCGCCCTGCCCAACGTCTTTGATCCAGGCAGAGATTTTTCTCCAGTAAAGCTGCAGCGGAGCTCACAGCTTGTCCTGCTGTGATTCTTTATATAAACCTGACAAGGACTTACACCTGCTGGGAAAGGCTGGAAATTGTGCTTGTCCAAATAAACCTTGGAAATGATTGTTGAAAAGTGTAAGTTGATTTATTTTGTTGCAGCTAGATTTTTGGGTTTGTCGTGTTGAGCAGAATACTTTAACATTATTACACTGTATATTACTCCTTTACTCAGTTAAAATATAATCTATTGTATTACATATTTACTTTGAATAACACTCTCTCTCTCTGTGGACGTGCAAAACAAAGCCTTTTTCAAAAAGCGGGAAGGCAGAGAAGTGCGTTGGGTGTGAAAAAAAAAAATCCTTATCGGGACATCAGCATCTAAAAAGATTCGGTGTCAAAATTCGCTTCAACTCACGAAATTAGACACTGTCCGGTCTAAACGCAGCTGAAGACGTCATACTTACAAACGTATTTGATATTATAGATGGTAAATCTTTCCAGTGTATCTCAACTCAAATGACTCCTACGTTTTACACAACTAATCGATTAATCAAAGGAATAATCGCCCAACTAATCGATTAGCAAGATAACTGTTAGTTGCAGCTCTACATGGTGGTATATTATATTCCTGTGTATTTCTATAACGTGTACATTTGTAAAACACTGTTGGTTGATCTTTGAACAACAAAGAAACAGAGCCAGGTTTTGTGATCAGGCTGGTTTGCGCAGTTATAACAGAACTGATGTGAACGTGTGCGTTACTCACTGTGAGCGGCGTGTTGATGACTCTCTTTTGCGTGATGACGGAGAGCCGCGCATTGATGACTCTCTTCTGCGTCCTGACGAAGAGTGGCGTACAGGTGACTCTCTTCTGCGACCTGACAGTGAGCAGCGTACAGATGACTCTCTTCTGCGTCCTGACGGAGAACCGCTATTGATGACTCTCTTCTGCGTCCTGACAGAGACGATGACTCTCTTCTGCGTCCTGACAGTGAGCCGCGCATTGATGACTCTCTTCTGCGACCTGACAGTGAGCGGCGTATTGATGACTCTCTTCTGCGTCCTGACGGAGAGCCGTGCATTGATGACTCTCTTCTGCGACCTGACAGTGAGCGGCGTATTGATGACTCTCCTCTACGTCGTGACTGTTAGCGGCGTGTTTGATGACTCTCAGCAGCGTATTGATGACTCTCTTCTGCGTCCTGACGAAGAGCCACGTATTGATGACTCTCTTCTGCGTCCTGACAGAGACGATGACTCTCTTCTGCGTCCTGACAGTGAGCCGCGCATTGATGACTCTCTTCTGCGACCTGACAGTGAGCGGCGTATTGATGACTCTCTTCTGCGTCCTGACGGAGAGCCGTGCATTGATGACTCTCTCTGCGACCTGACAGTGAGCGGCGTATTGATGACTCTCCTCTACGTCGTGACTGTTAGCGGCGTGTTGATGACTCTCAGCAGCGTATTGATGACTCTCTTCTGCGTCCTGACGAAGAGCCACGTATTGATGACTTCTCTCTGTGTCCTGACAGTGAGCGGGCGTATTGATGACTCTCCTCTGCGTCCTGACGATGAGCGCGTATTGATGACTCTCTTCTGCGTCCTGACGGTGAGCGGCGTACTGACGACTCTCTTGACTCTCCTTGCGTCATGATGGTGAGCGGCGCGTTGATGACTCTCTTCTGCGTCATGCCAGTGAGCAGCGTATGGATGATCCGCAGTGGCTTTGATGGCGAGCGGTGTATTGATGATTCTTTCGACTCTGCTCTACGTCGTGATGACTCTCTTGACTCTCTTCTGTGTCTTGACGGCGAGCTGCGTATGAATGACACTCTTCTACGTTGTGACGGCGAGCAGCGCATTGATGACTCTCTCGACTCTGCTCTACGCCGTGATGGTGAGCGGCGTGTGGATGATTCTCGTGACTCTCTTCTGTGTTGGTGACGGCGGGCGGCGTAATGATGACTCTCCTCTCGCGTGGCTCTCTTGACTCTGATCTGCGTCGTGAAGGTGAGCTTCCCGTTGACGACTCTTTTTTGCGTCCTGACGGCGAGTGGCATTTTGATAATCCTCAGCAGTGTATTGATGAATCTTTAATGGGTCCTGACGGTGAGCAGCGTGTATTGATGACTCTCTTCTACGGCTGCTCATTGTGGTAGCGGCGTATCTGATGACTCCTGTTATGGCGTCGTGATCTGTAGAGCGGCGTATTGAGCCGTAATCTCAGCGGCGTTTGATGTGTTTCTTCTACGCTGTCATTGTGAGCGGCGTCATGATGACTCTGCGTGCGTCTGAGCTGGCTGTATCGATGATTCTCAGTGTTGATGACTCTGTTCTGCGTCGTGATTGTGAGCGGCGTATTGATGAATCTCACGGCGTACGGAAGACTCTGTTCTGCGTCGTCACTGCTGAGGTGGAACCGGAGACTCTGCATCAGCGCACAGTTCATGTACATCATCAGCCTTTGTACCGTCAAAATAACCATAACATCCATCTTTATTACCAGACCTACCTTTGCTTTAGCGGCATCAAACATTCTCTGATCTTCCTCTTGAATCGTTTAGAAAGAGGCATTTGCAGAGCGTTGAACATGACGGGATTGGGAAACTGAAAAGAAGGGTGTCCGTGCACAAAATGCTACGAAAGAAGAAAACCAAATGAGTTCAACTGTAAACTGATCAAAATAGGTTAGCGTAAGGGAGCACCGAGCTTTGAGTCGTTCAGCTCGTGTCAAAACACATGGACGCTACTGAATTAGACAAAATACTTTGCTGGGAGTTTGTAGAAAAGAATTGTGATTATGTAAGTTAATATTAATACGAGATGACAGACATCAGACCAAGTCATACTGTTCTACTGTTTTAAGTTTAGATAAATGTCACTTAATGCGTAAATCTCCTCTTAACTCTTATTTTCCTGTTTCACAAAGCACTTTTGCTTCATACATTTGTACTGTCTATTTGACCGTTTGCTCATAAGCTTTTTGTAGCTTTTTACTTTACACAATTTTAAGATTGAATTTTGCATGTCTTGAAAATAACATTGACAATATTTTGTAAAACTTCATATATAACACACAGTTCTACTGCTAAGTTTACCTATCGCTCTGTAGTGTCAATAAATGCTTTAATAAACGCTATAAAAGTCTGTTTTTCCAGTGGTGGGTGAAGTTCTCAATTTTCCTACTTAAGTAAAAGTACAGAAATTTACTCAAGTTAAAGTAAAAGTATCACATACAAAAATCTACTTAAGTTAAATTGAAGTATTAGTTAAAAATGGTACTTTTACAGTAAAAAGTGAAAGTATTTCCAAAAGATTTTGAGATGTTTAATGTGGAACTTTTTGAGGTGAAAAATCAATTATAGAAGCAGAAACTTACATTTTTACTTTGGGACATTCTTGATTCAGATTTCTATTTTTTATGCCTTAAAAATATGAAGCCAAATTACAGTTGTACAATGATTTTTTTCCCTTTTGTTTAAGTCTCATTTTGGTCCAAAAGTGACTTAAGTCAGATTATTTGATCAGATGAAGCAACAGAATTGACCACTTAGTTTATTTAGCCAGTTTATTTGTGACATTTTTGGTCGAAATCCTCTAAAACATATAATACTTAGGGAAGTTGTCACCTTTTCAGACATTCTCAAACCTACAAAAAGTACTTTTACTTTTTAGTCCTTTTAAAAAATGTAGTGAAGTAAAAAGTACAGATACCTGCTCTCAAATGTAGTGAAGTAAAAGTATCCAAAATAAAATATACTTAAGTACAAATACCTAATAAAGTTACTCAAGTACAGTACTTTTACTTAGGACTTAGTTACTTTCCACCACTGTTTTTTCTTTATGTTTTCACATTAGTTTGGTTGAGCAGAGCCATAAGTAAATGTACAAATACATAAAGATTCAATTAACAAAATATTCAAGTGAAAAAGTAATGTAAAAGTTCATCTTCTGTTGGTTTGTTTGAGATTTTTAGTCGACTCTCCCCACTCAAGATGGCTGCCGCCGAAACTGGACTGCTGTTTCTAGAGGTTACCATGGATACGCGCTCTCTCTAGTCAGTATATTAGCTCACCAAGCGTCAACACAGCAGCTAATGCGGCTAACGTTAGCTAAGCTTCACTAAAGTTATTTGGCGCCGTCGTGTTGTGACTTTGGACCAGTTTTAGATCTACACGACACGGTAAGCAGCTAATACGTTCATGTGCGTTACCTTTGAGCAGATGTACGAGTGCTTGGTGATCTTCGACAGGTTTAGGTCAGAGTGAGAGCGTCCACACCGTTCGATCCACTGTAAGCACCGCTGCATACTTGTTTTGGGCTTCGGGAACGGAAAGAACACGAGTCCTCCGGGCACTCTGTCCGGGTACCTGCTGTCCGAGTTACAGAAGCCGTAAGCGCAGCGTTTCCCCATCTTCTCTGAGTCTAACACCGGAGTATTAACTGGAGTAACCGTGAAGCTAGCGCGCTTGACGGACCTTTGTGTAGGAACTGTTTGCCATAAGCGCCGTTCGTCCCGGAACTTCCGCTCCGCCAGGAAGTTCCCTTTTTTCAATTTAAAGTTACAAAAAACGGCCTTTTTAAATTTTTTTTCCCACACGTATATTTATTAAGCACAGCTGTTCTAGTCTTAACCGTGTATATATAGATATAACTATTAAGACTGCTTTTGATAGGAATTCAAAGTTCTGATTGTAAATATAAAATAATCTAGATAAATGTACATGCATTATAGTAAGCACGCACGCACGTAATTGCCTCTTTTAAGCACAGTTTATAGAGCAATGGTTCTCAAAGTGAGATTAATTCAGCATTTAGGGTTTTTTTTCCAAACACAAACAAAGTAATTAATAACAAATAAAGTAATTAGGGGAAAAAAAATATGATTTAATTTTACAGTGAAGTCCCTGAAATGTTTTTATACGATTCAAAAGTTATATTTAGAGGAAAGTGAGGTGAGTTGTTTCAGGTTTTACTTCACATGACTCTGATGTCAGACCATGATACTTCAAACAAAGTACAACATGAACAGTACTTCAGAATGTGGTGTGTCTCTGGAAACAATCTTTTTTGATCTGAACAGTGCTGGGTGTAAGTGTCTGTAACTTATTTACTGTAATTAGATTACAATTTTGAGTAACTAGTAGTGTAACATTTATTTACTGTGGAAATACTTTTAATTAAAGTACAGTTACTAACAAAATACTTAGTTACTTTAAAATTAAATACTACAAACAAACGTGACTAAAACTCAGCAGCTGGAACAGTGCAGAGATTGTTTTTTTTTTTTTAATTATTTTTATTTAAGCATCTCATTGTTTTTTTTTTTGTTTTTTTTTTGGGAAGCACTATACTATTGCTGTTCTGTACTATTGCTGTATAAAGAAACTGTATAATTTAAAGTGCACAAAAAGCAATTAAAAAAAAAAAGCATCTCATTTGTTGTTTGCAGTTGTTTGAAAGTCAATAATATAATATCAAATCTCATGTTTGCAATAACACACACAAAGTAATATAAGTAATGTTTCTTGGGCAGTAAGTAGTGTAACTACATTTTTAATTAGTAATGAGCAACTAATTACTTTTTTAATGCTCGTCCCCAGCATCTGAAATAGAGTATTTAAGAAACACAGGTTTCATGTGGCATAACTTGTCCCAGTGCAGGAGAAGTAGTGTCTTTGGGGTAAATTGTGCCATTTATTATTTAAGTAAAATGTTTATTTTAATCTCTGGAACAAATGATTCAAACTTTAAACCAATTACACATTTCACTAAACATTTAGGCTAAACCTACAGTTCTTTTTAACATTAAAGATGCAACAAGGCCGAGCACAACATGAACATAAACATTCAGTCCAGTTCTCTTGAATCCTGGTCTATTTTCTCATCTTTCTGTGTTTGGTGTAAAATTAAATCAGTTTTAGACATGAAATGTTCCACGTGTGACCAGGAGAGGGCGCAATTGATTCATCCAACTAAACCTTACTGTTGTGATTTTCATTTATTTATTCCCTAATAAATGATTTTCATAAATTACATAGAAATGCGGCAAATGAAGTTAATGCACAGACATAACGAAAAGACATTAAACCAACAAAAACAATACACATTAGAACAGAATAACAGGGTGGGTTACAACAAAGAGAGTTTGATGCAAACATTCATATTATTCAAGTTTAATTCGTCCAGTAGGTCGAGTGTTTTAGGTTGTTTAAACTGTCACAGAATGAGTTTTGCATGTATAAAGTCCATATTAAGTTCTGCCTAGTTTTATAAGGAGATTAACACTATATTTTGTGTTTGAGTCTATTATAATTCTTTGAGACGACAGCAACAAATCACAGGAACTGTGAAGAGTCATGAAAGAGGCAAAAGGTTGTGTCATGAATCAAGTCATTTCTGTCGCCGTTTCAGAAGAAAGTCTGTAATAAGCTCAGACATAGGCAGAAAATGTACAGTTTAGAGACATCCCAAGGGAAATATAGAACACAAGACATTTTAGATCAAAATTGTGTTTAACAATGAACAAAATGTAAATGACTGTTCTTCATGAGTGGCTACAACATATCCCTGGATCTACATCCGACATCTCAGTCCAGAAAAGTGCAGTCCTAGGAACAGCAAGGATACTGCGCAGAACCCTCAAGCTCCCTGGCCTCTGGTAGAGGACCCGAGCTTGGAAAGCGGATGAGACCACCCGCGTAGGGTGAGAGGAATCTTTTTTTTAAATATATATATATATATTCATTCATTCATTTTCTACCGCTTAATCCCGTTAGGGGTCGCGGGTGACTGGAGCCTATCCCAGTGACTTTGGGCCTTAGGCGGGGAACACCCTTGACAGTGGCCAACTCGTCGCCAATATATATATATATATATATATATATATATATATATTTTTTTTTTTTTTTTTTTTTTCTTTTGAATATCCAATCCATCCAAAACAGTCATGTGTCCAATGACATCTGCAGCAGAGACAGGAGCATTGTGGGTAATGTAGTTCACATGAGTCAGCAGCAGACACAGGAGGATTGTGGGTAGTGTAGTCAGCAGCAGACACAGGAGGATTGTGGGTAGTGTAGTCAGCAGCAGACACAGGAGGATTGTGGGTAATGTAGTCAGCAGCAGAGACAGGAGGATTGTGGGTAGTCAGCAGCAGACACAGGAGGATTGTGGGTAGTGTAGTCAGCAGCAGACACAGGAGGATTGTGGGTAGTGTAGTCAGCAGCAGACACAGGAGGATTGTGGTAGTGTAGTCAGCAGCAGACACAGGAGGATTGTGGGTAGTGTAGTCAGCAGCAGACACAGGAGGATTGTGGGTAGTGTAGTCAGCAGCAGACACAGGAGGATTGTGGGTAGTGTAGTCAGCAGCAGACACAGGAGGATTGTGGGTAGTGTAGTCAACAGCAGACACAGGAGGATTGTGGGTAGTGTAGTCAGCAGCAGACACAGGAGGATTGTGGGTAATGGTCCACAAACGCGGCTCCGTCCTCTCCGCTGATGTAGAAGCTGTAGTTGTTTCCTCTCCAGTCGTAGGAGACTCTGCACAGCGACACCAGCTCGATGCTCTGACGCTGGAACAGAAAAGAGAAAACACTTTAGTGAACGGTTCTGTGTGCAGGGTCAGAGGTCAGAGGTCAGAGGTCAGACCTGCTGCAGGATCCGAGCGTTCAGGCTGTACTTCTCTGAGTGTTTCTGGACCAGAGTCTGAGCGGCCTGGACCAGAGCGAGGTCTGGGAAGTCTGTCACTGCAGCCACCTGGAAACAGATTATTAACTCTTTAAAAGACACTCATATAAAACGGAAAAAGGAAAGTTTTCTAGACCTGGATGACTCCTCACTTCAGGGCTGTTCAATTGGCGGCCCAGGGGCCAAATCCAGCCCACTAAGCAGTATGTTTTGGCTCATCATGAAAAACTGGTCTTAGACTAAACCATTTGTCTTGCTAAGTGTGGTTCTTACTGCACTTTTAACCAATAGTTCACTATGAGCATCATTTGAACCAAATTTTGTTCTGTCATTTAAACGGTTAAGACTTATAGTCCTGGTTTAGATTCAAGACGAGCTTCACCGCTAAAGTAATCGAAATGTCGACCAGACAGCGTCGAAGCGTCTAAAGCATCTACGTAGTTTACATGCTTAGTCAATAGAAACCTGAGTCTTGAGGCGTCCAGCGAATTTGTGGCGCGAATTGGCATCTATAGCGCGTTGAAATTCACTTGCTCTGACGTCTGCTGACGTTGCGTCTTGTGAAGTGGAAGCTCAAACCTGCGGCGGACGCTTTGACCTCATCAGGCGTCCACCAATCACACACTGCGCTCCTGTGACGTAGTGCTGCTGCTCTGCCTCACATCAAGAGGAGAGAAGGAGGAGACACTGGAGAAGGACAGAGACAGAAAAAGAACTGCCTGGACGAGGGGAAAGTTATGCTGCATCAGGTAAGTCACGTTTTATAAAAGCAGCAAGCCTCTATCTCTCATTGATCTGTCTACGAGCAAAACAAAGCTTTTTGCAAAAAAACGGGAACGCAAAGAAGCATGTCGGGGCGTTGAAAGCGTCTTTCTCTCTCAACACACATTGGAGCGTTTGGGCGCCTGTTGGAGCGTCAGTTTTGAAAATATTCTGCATCAAAATTAGCTTCACCGCGCAAAATTCGACATTTAAACGCTGCCCGGTCTGATCACGTGACACTGTTCTCCGTCTCTGTTCTTCTGACACACGATGCCACAGCGTTGTAACTGTAAAGTCTGATTGTTTTTACCCTTTTGGCCGAGTGAGTCAGGACGGTTTTCCCTGGAAGCTGCAGCAGATGTGGAACTTCTGTGTCTCCGAACAAAACCTCGTCCTGGTTGTTCGTCCTGAGACACGAGAACAAAGAGAGAAAGGTTACGGGTTAGAGCTTAGGCGTTTCCATGGTAACCGGCGTTAAAGTTTATACCATTTGACTCTGAGGCCGACGGACAGAGTGGTTTTCTTCTGCTCCTGACAAAGTGTGCACGGACCCTGGCCCCGCCCACCGCAGAAATCACACCTGAGAAAAGACAGAAAGAGAGAGAGAGTGAGAGAAGAAAGGGTTAAAAGAGAGAGAGTGAGAGAAGAAAGGGTTACAGAGAGAGAGAGTGAGAGAAGAAAGGGTTAAAGAGAGAGAGAGTGAGAGAAGAAAGGTTTAAAGAGAGAGAGAGTGAGAGAAGAAAGGGTTAAAGAGAGAGAGAGTGAGAGAAGAAAGGGTTAAAGAGAGAGAGAGTGAGAGAAGAAAGGTTTAAAGAGAGAGAGAGAGTGAGAGAAGAAAGGTTTAAAGAGAGAGAGAGTGAGAGAAGAAAGGTTTAAAGAGAGAGAGAGNTATTAGAGCAACCCTGTATTGAGCCTCAAGTACTGAAAAAAGTCGTATTATGCTACCTTATGTTTGGAATTTGGCAAGAATAAACCTTATTATTGTCTATAGCATAGCAGAGTAACCAAAATTTGTTCTAGTACATATGTGGGAGTTGCATACAATGTGTAGCAAAACAAAAGATATCTCAATTTAAAATCTGATTGTATTTCTCATTTTCTGCAGAAATTATTTGTCAAGTTTGGGAAAACATCACTTGAAGGCAAAACTTGCTGCTTAGCTTATGATTAATTCTATATGGGACAAGCATCATTGATAAACTTGACACTTTTCTATAAAAGTTGTTGGTATTATTATTAGGTGTACAACCAAATTTTAAAATTTTTAAATTTGTAATTTTGAAATCACTGTTGTTTTCACATTTAAGAATGAAAAAAAAAAACTGCTTTAACATGGAATGTTTTTAAATACTAAAATAATTGATAATTAATGTTATAGCTGATTTTCATGTATTAAACAGGAACAAGATATGTAAATTTGTTAAACTAGTTCTAGCTCTAATAAACTTCTGGCAATTTTTTGCTTAAGAACAGCTTTAACAAACAGTGAAGTAGAGAGGACCACAGCCAATCAGAGCGCTGCTTTTGACTATCAGTGAGAAAGACAATTTCAAATTCACACAATAATCTGATTTTGTCACATACTGTTGCATTTATATTCTACTTTTCATTCAAAAAGTTTACAATTTTACAATAAAAAGTAATATATATCATTTTAAACATATACTGTATAACTCGTTTAACTATCTGGAATTATAATAATAATTGTGACACATTCTCTGAAAAAAATATTTACTTTGAGTTATACGTGATGCATGTATGTCAAAATAACATAAAAATAACAATCTTTTGTGGGGCTTATCAATTCAGCAGTTTTGAACCTGAAGTTTTAGATCAGTATTATGATTAACAATGAACAACTCTACTCTCTACGTCATTATTTAGTAGCTGTAAGAAAGCATAATATGTCTCCTTTAAGCTAAGGCTGACAACAGAGTTTTAGGGCTAACGCTATGCTAGTGCTAAATGACTCATCTGAACGTTTCCGTACAGTGGTGCTAACATTCTAAGGTACAGTTAGACCTTGGCCACACTTGGTGATTTTTCTCCTTTCCGTTATGTTAATGCTAACTGTTTGATTTGAGATCTTTTCTTGTTGTTTGCAGAAGCCGAAAGCGGTATGCCCTCTACCTTATCTTACTTCCAAAGTTCCACCCAATCTCCACCACTTTAACGCTTCTGACTTTGGGAGTTTCCCCAAGGATATTTTTCCAAACACTATCTCACAGGCCTCCTTTTTTCTAACTTTTGATGGTGTCCCTTGTGCTTTAATGCACTAACTTCTTGCAGGCAGAGAGAGGATAGATAAATTGGATGTGTTGTAGAAGTGCTGTTTCTTTGTCTTTGCTGTTGTCGCTGTACCAAGGCCAAACGTTCACCCTCTCCATATCTACCTATTTTTGATCTTTTTGGTTTTGTCCTTTGCCAGTCCTTTGCTGACTTTATTTCTCTCACTTTCAGTTCTTTTTCAGTGTTGTTGAGTTCTTCCTTTAGCTTTATTTGGAGATGAATCCAACTTTTGGTGTCTGACTAATGATTCTTTGAAATACTATACACGGTGGTGCTGAATTGGGATCAACATCTCTCAGAGCTCACATGTGGTGTTAATCTTTTATTTCATCATTGACATAAATGATCTATCTGCTGTAGTTGCAGGCACTGGAGATTATAGCATGTCTTTTTATGTTTTTCATTCACCAACAGCACCTCACCACTCTTCATTCATGTCAAACTTTAGGAAAGGCATGGACTTGTTGAATTTGGATAGCAATTTGTTTATCCAAAATTGAAATTTATAAATCACAGAATACAAAAGCCACAAGTGGGCCATTGTTCATTTGGACGTCCCACCTCATCTCTCCATGTTCTCCATGTTCTTCATGTTCTTCATGTTCTTCATGTTCTCCACATCTGTGCATGTGTGTGTGTGTGTGAGGGTGTGTGGAAGCGTGTGTGTCTGTACATACATGCATACATACATTCATATTTGTACATTATGTCAGCCATGCTCGTTCGTCTCTCGAGTAGATGTCCCTAAGTGAGGTCACTTCCTGTCAGTTTGGTGTTTGAGAAACAATCCAACTGCACAGAAGTTACTGCAACCGTCTGCATCTACGTACCTGTCCTTTAACTGTACTGCAGTGGCTATGCCTTTCTGTTGGACTGTCCTCATGCTGTTTGCTAATGCATGCCACACTTTCACATGAGGTGTTTGGTGCTTGCTTTGTTGCTCACAATATGAGGTTTTGATGCTGCTGTTCACCACTTTGCACCCAACTGAAGAGAAGGCCTTGTCTCTATGAACTTTAAAATCTCAGATTTGGGCAGCAATGTTTGTGAAAATGGAGTTGATTTGTTTTTGTTCTTTTCACTAAAGTGCATGCTAGACACATGCTCAACTCTGGGGGCCATTCAATCTGACTGAATGATATGCTAATTTACTTCTGCAGTGAGGAATCACAATCAGGCCTGCATGAACACTGCAGTTACACCTTAACCCTACGTGCACATGGATTCAATTGCTCCCTCAATGTTTTTGTCTATTAACTCTATGTCTATTAACAAAGTAACCTTCTCCAACGCCCAGAGGAAAGATGAAATGAATTGGCAATAAAACTAAATCCATCAAAGCAATTGAGAAAGATATGACAATTGTAAATAAAAGAAAATCATTATATTTCTAAAATAGTTGCAGTGCCCTTGCAGACATTTGCAGTGAGGCAGTGTCTTTCCTCTGGGCCGGTGTCGCTGTAGGAGTGTGATTCTAAAGGTTTGTTACCTCAGTGTGTCGCACTCACTTCATTGATGACTGTTGCCCACAGGTAACCATTAATGACCCGTGTGTGTGTGTGTGTGAGTGAGTGTTCAGGACAGGTGTGTGTCGCTCGTCCAATCTGTCTCTGTCTAATTAATGGGGAATGATACAGCCAGCCTATTTTAAAAAAATGTTCTAGATATTTATTTTTTACTTTTTGGCAATCTAGGTCTCAAAATGGTACCCGACAAGAACTCTTAGAGCAAATTTTTAGCATCCATGTTGATATAGATGGACTACAGTTGAATACAATAAGGGCTGGGCAATCTGGAAAAATAGTTCCATTTTGATAAATCTCAATTTTCGATTAAGTTCTCTTCCCTCTTATGGAAGCCTTGGACAGTTGCCTTAGCTTCAAGTAAATAGAACAAAATGCCAGTATTCCTGCTTGTCCTGTTAGGAATCAAAAGCGAAGCAGGAAGGTCCTGTTTAGTTCTTGGACGAGAGACGGCTGGGACACCAGGTGCCACAGTGGGACAACAAAAGTGGATTGTGTCCTTTACACCAGTGTCTGTGTACACTGAGTCAGTGGATCCTGGTACATAAAGAGCCATAAAGTGCTTGTAGGGTGAAAACACTTTATAACTGGAATCCATTAGTTTTTTACCAAGATAGCAATAAACAATAAATTTTGATATATAGCATGCACAATAGTTAGCCTTAATTGTGTCATTGCTATTTGCAGAAAAATGTCTTTTTCATTGATCAAAGTTAGAGTCATCTATAGCTTTTTGCACAGCCCTAAACACACTGTCTATTTACAGTATGACTGTTCATTCCCATGACCCGGCTGTCGAATACTAACAAAACCAACTGTATATATCTGTACTGCTGCGCAGCCATTTCTGTAAAGCATTTGAATGAGACTCCAAGAGCTCCATAGCCATGATTTTAATTCTTTCTGCTTCATCGCCCAGATTTCTCTGTGTCCCGTGTCAGGACTATCACAAAGAATTAAAATTCAGTGTGCTTCCATACTGTTGTACATTCTGTCCATCATGATGTGAGTAAAATCAGTAAATTGACACAAAGTGAAACAAAGCAGGTCCAATCAGGTGAATCCTCCAAATGTCTGTGTACCATTCCTCTTGATTAGCATGTGGTGTTAGCTGCCTGGTCTGTGTGCAAACAGTAAGGAGTGCTGTGTTTCTATATGTTTGATTACCCAGCATCCTCATAAACCCGGGAAACCATGTGAAGATGCAAGAGGGAACGCTAGGATTCTTTATCGCCAGTGATGCCAAAGAAGTCAAAAGGTAACATCATAGAAAACAATCTTAAAACTTCATCACAGGAATTTTTTTATTTGGCAATTTTCAGGAATATATGGAAACAAGACCACATACTGTTGCTGTTTTTTTGTTAAAAAAATCCTCATATTTTCACACTTTATTTCCTTACACCACATTGTCACTGTATACAAATGTGATTTATATTTTATTCAAAATAAATCACATTTGTGAGGTAAGTCTAACATGTTTTGTCTTTCCAGAGCATTTTATTACTGCAAAGCTTGTCATGACGACATCACCGACCCCAAAGGATCAAGAAATGTGGCTGCAAACGACGTGAGTAGCCTTCCCCAGCCCTGTCCTCCCTCTGTCCCCTTCTCACCCAAATCTAACAATACTTAGACTGTACAAGTGTTTATTACTGACCCTGTTTATGTCATAATCTGTATCACTGTTCTTCTAACTGTAGCACTGTGTGTAAAGGTCAAATCATCAACTATCCATTTACAAATCAATGCTTGGCTGTGGAAAATTCGACTGGTTGTAAAAGTAAAACTCCAAACTCTAAAATATTACTTCAAGGTAGTTTTAAGCCCTATTCGGACAAGGTTTAGTTTTACCTAGGGATCTTTGTAAAACGGAAATTACCCCATTATTTCTGTACATTCAGACAGGATTAGTAAGGTTGGTCACAGTAAGAGCAAATTTGACAAGAACCTTCAATTTTATTCAAGACTGTAAAATGTTTTCAATAGATTTATCATGAGTTATGCTGTAACGTAAACAAGACTCTTTATAAGGTTGTTGTAATCGATACTCAGGAAAAGACTATAACAGTTGTAGTCTTTCTCTTTAAATGCATTTATAAAGGTAAAATTTCTCCATTCAAACTTTGCTGCGCTTTGTCAAGTCTTTCCCAAAACAGTCTCTGGCTGTGTCTGAGGGACAGATTTATCAAGCATTTGCTCATGTGCAAAACAGGTTTGGGGAGCAAAACTTGTCGTAGGTGACATTTTAGTTTCACACAGACACTAAAGATGCAGAATTTAAAGTGGTGCATATCTCTTTTGTGTAATATGTACATCTTCCAATATTAAAAAATGCATAAATGCAGCCGCACCCGCAATTTAGCACCTAGCTTGATAAATCAGGCCCTGAGTGTCTCAGTCACTGCAAGGTCCTGCTCATTCAGTGGACCTAATACTTCATTCATTTACAGAGCAGTTCACATGCTACTTTCTGCTCGCCACCGGTCATGTGACCAGTCAAACCCTGTAAAATAGAATTCTGACATAAATCTTGGCAAATGGTCTTGTTTGCCTTACACCTAAATGGACTAATAATGAGTGCAATAAGTTAAGCATCAAGCCAGACTTTCCAACTCGTTTCCACTTTTACACTGTCTGCTTTGTTTTTTCCGACTCTCACAATCAATTGTTGTCTATATTGACCAGTCTAGTGACCATCAATGCTCACTACTTATCCAGAAGCATTGTGGGAAATGTTGATGGCACTTTTTTTCTTCTGGACTTTTGGACAACAGGTGAAAGTTAAAGTAGAGAATAGGGTTTACCTTCAGATGCAGCTTATGTTGCTTGAACGTGTGTTGCCATGACAATTGGGCTCTTGTGCTTTTGTAGTGATAATGGTCAATAATAAATTTAGTTCAAATATGGATGTAAAAACAGACTAGACATTTTAACTCTTAGTTTTATTCAAAGACAGCAGGTTAAATGCAGTGTAAACTAGACAGACTTTCTTGCAAACATTATCAATTCACAAGGGACTAAAAACACTTTGTAATTATTCCAATTTAGCCAGTATCTTTAGGCAAAACTTTACCTGTCCGAATAGGGCTTCAGATTGACTTTTCTCCTGTCTGTCTCTCATTGATGGACGTTGTGTTGGTGTTTTCTTTCCCCCAAAAGAGTTGAATCTAAAGTGACAGTTCCATTACAGTAATGGAATTCTGAATCTCTGTCCTGTCCTGTTGTATTCTGTTCTGTTGATTTTTATTATTCACCTGTTTCTTTGCAACCAGTGACACACTTTTGATGTATTCCTTCCCTGCTGCCATTGGAAACACCACTTTATTTTTACCCCTCTCTGGTAGTGATATATTGTGAGTAAAATCCAACAAAAAGAAGCAAACGGGTGTCGCACAACCAGAGTGCAGTGCTTTCAAGTGTTCTCTATTCTTCAGCCAATAGTACACTGTATAAATGTTGCATGTACCAGTGTAGCTTCTGCATCCCTCTCCCCGCCACTCATCTACACTGTACTCAGACCAGAGCCGATCCAAAACAGCACTATTTAGACCGTCCCAGGTGTGGCTACTCTTTGTCCTCACTGTTTTATCAAAATTCTGCTCCTATTTGGCATCAGACTGCAAACAGAGCACATCGAACTTGCGTAAAATGGCTTGAATTCTTGATTTGAGCATACACTACAAAATAATGTTTGTTAAAGATGGAATAACTTGAAAAAAGAACATATGTTTTTCATTTGAGTGTATCCTGCAAACAATAATATATACTACAGCGAAAATACCTGATTTAATAACATAGAATCTTGATTTGAGCATGCACTGCAAAAGAACATTTCAAAAAGTAAAATAACTAAGACAATAACACATGATTTTAATTTGATTATACACTGCAAAAATAACTGCTGTACCAGATTTGTACCTTCTCAAAAGTTTCAAACTTTTTTCATCAGTCCACTTCAGTCTATGTTTTGCCCAATTACCTCCATTCAGAGCCTCACAATTCTTTACCAAGATGACTTTTGAAGCACTGCTCACAACTTTCAGCCCACATGCTAACATAAGGTAGCCCAGGCTCAAATAATAGTGACTTTTCTATTTAAATCAAGATAACATATTTTAAATATAGAATTATAACATTGTTTTTGAAGTGTAGTGTTGACTAGAAGAGATTTTATCTGTTAATTGTGATTTCTTTGATTCCAACTGGCCAGTTAGTGAGTAAAAGTGGACAATATTAACAAATACTAATTTCTCACTAAATGTCAACTGTCACATTATGTCAGCTTTTAAACATAATTGAGATTTAATTGTTGAACAAATGTTAAATATCTGTAATCAATCACAAAATGTGCCCTACGTTTACAACATAACATTTTTTGTAATTTGCAGCAATAAATAGTTTAGACAAAATTAAGATTTCCACAGCTTCAAAACAGCATTAACAAGATTATCTGAGCTTTGAAATGATTGCCCATTTCTAGTTATAATTTAATTGACAAAAAGGAAAAAAAAATGATATATGTAAACAAGGGTTAGGGTAAAACAATCTAGGTTCTTCTGAAAGAAAGATTACTATCATGAAATCAAGCCTTTTAGCAAATCTAGACATTCATGTTAAGTCGTGATTGTGACTTTTACAGAACCGACTTGATCTAAAGCTAACATGACAGATACTGATCCAACAGCCACCACTCGCAGGAGAAAGTGAACTAAATTTATCTGCCTTATGTCAAAAGAGGTTTTGTGTGGCTTTTGGAGAGAAGAAATGTCCTTGTAGGCCTTTTGGACGCAGGTTGCCAAAGCAAAATCAAAACAATCTGGTTTGAGCTTCCCTTTTCCATGAGCGATCTCAGCTTTAGGCCTGGCCCCGTCCCACAGAGGCCGGACTGTCAAATACACTCTGATCACCACTAGATGGCAGTCCGTGACCAAAAATGATCCACAGAATTCTCCCAAGCGTGTTTGTAGAGGAAAATATGGTCTTAACAATTTCAGCAAAAATGCAAAGTCATGCATTTAATTAAATATTCTATCTCGACAATTGGACTTCTAATGCATTAGTTTTGCATTTATTTATTTATTTATTTATTTATTTTGTTGTTACTATTTATTGTATTTTTTTACAACATGTTTTGTTTATTCTTCAGAAAACTGATTTCTACCAAAGCCATTTATCCATGAGGCTTCTTCAGTTCATCAAGACCACTGTGACTCAGTGATCAAAACACGAGATTTGCCATTAGGTTCAAGTTGTATTCTTCTGTCCTTAGGCAAGAGCTTTGCCAATAGCTGTCTGTCTGTCCCAGGACAGCTTTAGCTACAGAGATGGCACTGACACTGTGAATGGCACTGACACTGTGTATGGAAGAAAAGTACATAGTAAATAGTAATAGTAATAGTAAATCCCACCACATACTAGGATATATAATCTTCTGCAAATAAAAAACTAATTTAAAAATAAATCCAGGCCTCAGACATAAGGATACTTTGCAATGATTATGTATCTCACAGTTGCAGAAGAATTTTAGATGATTAAATCTGCTTGTAAACTTTGCTGTTTAAAAACAATAAGAGCCAGCACTATACAGCAGCCTGACATAGTCTAACTCCTCTGATTGTGTTAAAGTTCTCCATAACATGTTGGAACCCTATGAGTTTTGATCTGACAGAGTCACATTTGACCTGCAAAAATGACATGTGACTAGGTAGCTGAGTTGTTAGAAAAAGATGTTTATGTAGATCTTAAAACATGCACCAACGGTAAAGTTCTTCATCGAGTCACCAAACCTAGTACAGGATCTGGAGACTGATAATGAGGTTCTACAGTAGTTACAGATACGCATGTAGTATAGACGGTGTAATCCCTAATTTGTCCAGGAGTGATTTATAGTAGAAGGGCTTCAAAGTTGTCATCTGGACACCGTTTTGAAAGATCAAAACGTTTTGACTCTCAACCAAAAGTCATTTTCAAGATTGGCTTGTAGTAGGCTATAGTTGACGTAAGATCTAGCGTTGACTCAAGAGTCGGGGTAACAACAAGTTATTGTAAGTTGCCGAACTGTAGAGGGTTCCTTAAAAAATGGAAATACAATGAGCCATTTAGCCATAAGAGATGAAGCGGTGTATTGGCCAGAACCAACCCGAGTTGAGATAGCATACAGTATATTCCTCCTTGACCTCGTGTCAAATGTTAACTTAGAAGGTAATATTGTAGCTTTTAACTTGTACGTTTATCACAGAGAAACTGCAACAATTGCTCTGCTTACACTTTGCTTCCTTGACTACTCTGATGTGTTCATAAGCAGCATTTGGTTAAAGCAAAAAAGTACGCCTACTGCAGAGTGAACAGACCTTGATGGTGCGATGTTAGATGATTTCTGCAAAGTAAAATAAAACTTGCTGACTAACCATTTCTTTATCGAATGAACTGAAGAAGCTCCTTGGATCCTTTTTCACTCTTAAAACATTTGAGCAGTTGACAGAATTCAAATATCTTTTGCTATAGAACCTACCTGGCTTACATAGACTTTTGTTCAATTTGACCTTTCTTACATTCTTGCTGAATTTGTTGTTGAGCAATAAGGTGTGTTTAATCTGCACTTGCACTCCGAACACAAGACAACCCTTTCTACGATCGCTTTGACGCTGAGCCCCATATTCTTGTAGGGATAAATCTGGGCATTTGTGAAGTCAGAAGTCAGACATGTCCTTTATATGTTTGTGTATATATGTGTGTTTTTGTGTGTGTGCGTGCGTCCTGTGTCACTCCATTGCTTTTCAGTCACAATGTTTGTCCAAAGTCCCATTGTAAAGTCCCTCACAGCGTCCAGGCACCTTACACTCTGAAGTTTTGAGCATGTACACCAAACTCCTGCTGCTCGCTGCCATGTGCACAACTGTTTGATCACCTCAACAGTTTCCTCTGTCCCTTCTGTCGCTAAAAATGAGTCTGCATGTTCAGTCCAGCTCATCGGGCATGTTACGGGATACAACAGCCCCGACATGTGAGGATTTCCCCTTCTTTCCTTGGCCGTTTCTCTGACTCTTGAGTTGAAGTTCGCATGTTATTTGTGGACATGACTTGTGCAGGTGCCAGACTGCATTAGGCTGCTGTCTGCTCTGCACCGGGGCCAGTGAAAGAACAGGGAGCAGGGCTGTTTGTGCCTCACATTCACAGTTATCTACACATTCTGCTCTGGGGACTTTCACTGCGGCCTTCCTCAAGTCTTAGCCCAGTAACCCAGGCACTACTTCACCATTTTGGAAAAATCTGTTTGGAGTTTGCAACTGCGTCATTTGCAAATTTGATAAGTGCCTTTAAAGTATCTTTAGTCTAAACATGTTTTTAAAAACGAAATGGATCTAAATGCAATCAAAGGATTTTTCCATTTCCCCTTGATACAATCTAGTTCAACAGTGTACTGTAAAACTCTAAAATAAGAATAAGAATTTCTTCTTTAAAGTTTTTAGCTACTTAAGCTTGCATGTGTGAGTATATGTATTAACGTTTGCAGTTTGTTTTCAAATTTGGATTTAGATTCCAGCGCAGGGCTTTGGACCTTAGAGAGTTGCTGTAACAGGCAACATACTAGACACCCACACTGATCCTGATTCAAACCCATCTTGAAGTCACAGCTATTGTATATATGCAATAGTTTTTATATTCTAAACTACATAGTTGCCAACCTTAGCAATTCAATATTTGGAAATCAAATTTCAACTTTGTGTGCACAGTTAAGAATCAACAGCGACCTAGTAGGTCAGTGTTTCCCAACCAGGGGAACGAGGACCCCTGAGGGTGAGCATTTACCAGGGGTACTTGGAGTGATTTCTTACTTTAAAGGAGCTGAAACCGGAAACTTAAAAATGTCAATTTTGAATAATATGGAGAGATTTTAAGCATACTGTATTAGATGAAAACAAGAAAATACAAAAGTGACAATTGACTATATTCCTCTAGAAAACTCATAGATTTACCCAAAACTTATTAGGCACTCGAAGTGTGGGACAAAATTTAGGGGTACTCGGAACAAAAAAGGTTGGGAACCACTAATCTAGACATCGGGTATAAGTCTCCTGAACATGGCACATGTTACCATATTGTAATTTTATTGTCAAAACAAACATGGGTCTGTTGCATGTAGAAATACCACAAATTACTTCATATATTGTAAACAAACATCAGATACAAAACAATCAGTTCTTTGTGAGCGCCGCAGTGAAACGCCGTCTGATTTAGCATGTTTCAGCCTGTTTAGCGTGACCTAGTCTTTAGTGTATTGCCTTGGTCAGCGTTGCTCCAGCTGCATGATGGGATACAGGTACGTGATCCACTCCTCTAGAGGAAGTACAAATGTCTGACACTATGTTTGGAGGTTTGCTGCTGTGGAACATTGCTCATTGCTCTGATTGTTCATGAATGCCTCCACCTCTTTTTCTCAAACCCCTTTTCCCTCATCATTTTGCCTTTTGCTCTGTTACAGCCTTAGCACACAGCTTGACCTCACAATAAAGAAATACATTTAAAATATTGAATTCTTTGTTGACCAATTGGATGGAATTGGAGATGAGTGTAAATAACACTTTCCTTTCAAGTTGAGGTTCAAGTCTGTGGAGGCTGATGTTATGTCATAAAAGTCACTTTTGTCAAAAATGTCCCATTCTTTGTGAACAGTAAAAAAAACAACAACAACATGTATATATTTGGACATGCTTTCTCTGGATAATATGAATACGAGTAAACCCCCCCCCCTCCAAACCAGAATCACCAAAACACAAGCCACTAGGTAAATACGCATCACTTGCACAAACGATTAAGTTTTAGATTGGGCATTTAAAATTCAGTCCTAAATGTCTCTTTTATACAAAGAAATCAGAAGAATAGAAAAAATGTTTCCATTTGCAGACTATTTCAGTAATTTAAAAACATTTTGGTTTGAGGTTATGTTACAAGATATGTTCGCTTGAAACAAATTTACCAGTAAGTAAAATGTCTAACTGCTGAATACTTTGGCGTGAAATAAGAACAAATGTTTTGAAACAAGACAGAAACACCCTGAAATAAGTAAAATAATCAATTGTTTGTCAAAATGACAATGGCAGTGCACATAACGAAGGGAGTGGTGACCAGACCCACTCTTCGTTAACCATTGAAAATGCATGGATTAGTTTCAGCAAAAAAAATATGCAATACAAACTAAATACACCTAGATCTTTATAAGTCTAAGTAGATGATTATTATTATTTTTAATTCAGATAGTTGTTGTTGTCAAGACTTTTGAGAAGAGTTTACATATTACTCTTGTTCATATCTTCCAAAAAGGCATGTAGAAATACGCTGTTCCATAAGTCTATGGGGCTTTTTGACACAAGTCACTTTTATGCCATGACACTGGCGTCTAAGGCTTGCACTTTCTGATGACAATACCTTCCGACTTCCCCTTCCTGGATTGAAAATTTCTCCTTTTTGCCATTAACCTGCTGCTTTTCCTCTCCTCTCATCCCAAAACATGACTGTAGCCAAGATGTCCGTCTACAAACGAATGAAACTGGCATGTTGTTTTGATTGCGGCCGCTCAGAACCCGACTGCTCTTGCATGTCAGGCAGTGTACATAGTAACTTGGACACCCTTCAGAGGGCCTACCCACTGTCCTCTGTCTCTATTCATGATTGCTCAACCACTTTACGTGCCTGTAAGTTTACACCGCCCCACACATGCTGTTCCGTGTCCCTGTGTCGTCCCGTACAGAGCCATTCTTTTACGTTCAGTGTGTAAAGTCTATGTTTTTAATGTGCGTTGTTGTCTTCATGGCGTGTGCTTTTTTTTTTCAAAGGACACATATTAAGCTCATTTTTGATCTTTGTTACAATGATGTTTCCTTATCAACAGCACATCTGGAGTTGGTATTTGTTTAATGCAAAAATTCTGCATATTTAGGCTGTGAGCAATTCTCTGAATATACTTCATCCACCTGGTGACGTCAGTAAGTTGACAATCCTCCAAACCAAAATGTCTCATTTCAAGTTCAAATTTCCAAATTTCCCCAGAAGCCGTTTTGCTACATAAAATGGTCAATATTCAAAGTCCCAGAGTTGCTTAAAGAGGCAAAATAGATCATTCATAGTAAAAAGAATTGTATTACCAAAACAAGAAGTGACATCACTGTCATCATCATGAAATAATCAACTCTCAGAGATTGAGCTGCAGAGGTTGCTGAGAAGTTGCTCGATCCACTACATCATCCGATACTAAAAAACAACAAAACGTTGGATAAGGTTAGAGTGAAGGTTTTTTTACTAATGTTATATAGTTTCCTAAATCTTTCATATTCACTTTTTGTGGCCATTTTTGATTTTAAGTACGATTTTAAATATGACAACTTTCTTTCATAAATCCTTCAACACATTGTTAATATCAGTATGTATTAATGTCTGGTTGTAACTTCAGCTTAAAACCCTCTTTTTTCTTCTTTTAAAGTGAAACTAGAGATGACCTGCCAAGCTCAGCCAATCAGAACACTGCATTTGACACATTTTTTTCACAAAGTGCTGCATTTCTCAAATACTTACTGCATAGTAGAAAACACAACGTTAATTAAATAAGCTAAATAAGTTAGCTACCCCAACTTTAAGTCAAGGTGCAGGGAAATAAATGGAGTTTTAAATGGTTTTGAGGAGGCCTCCTTCTCCTTGTTTCATAGAAAAAAATATTTTATAGCTGACGTTTTAACAATATCACATAAAATGTAAATGCCATATTTATCCCAAAGCAACATATTCCAAAGTGTGATTTATTTTAGTTTTAGTGAAATTGTGTAGGTTCTTTATCCATTCACAAAAGTTATTTTTGATCATGTCAGCCCTGGAACTGTGCAACTAAGCGATATTAAGGCTTTTTAAAACCTTTGAAGATTAAACTCACCACTTATTGACATCACAAGGTGGACGAGAGCGTTTGAGCAACATTACTCAAACATCTGTAAATCTAACTCAAAAACAACTCCGGGTGTATGTTTGGTGACGTAACAACATTCTGACACAATCAAAACGTCACAGAAGTCAAAATTTGCGTACCACAGGATCTTAAAGTCGATTGGTGGTCATTCCTGAGCGATTGGTTTGTTTCGAGTGGCAGAAACACACCAGCGGTTGACTGAGTTGAAATGTGTCCGTGTCCATGCGTGTGAGTGCTGGGTCTGTGTCGTGGCTCTGTGGTGCTGCCCCCTGGTGGTGGCGGCCGCATGCTGCATCAGTCCGGCAGTGCAGTGGTGGAAGCATTGTTGTTTGTTTGGTGTGTGGTGCTAAATGTCCCAGGTAAGGTCTGTGTGCGCACTATTCTATGGTGTGCTAAGTGTGTTATGTGTAAATACGAGATGTGTGTATTTATGAAGATATTCCGTTCAGTTTTCAGTATTTAGTTCTGTTTTTCTTTCTTTTTCTTTTTCCAACGGATTTGTATTCTTTTTATTCCCAAATACTAAACGTACAAAATTCATCATATTACTTCACACTAACAACCAGTGTTAATTTTGTTTACTAATATTTTATCACCACTTTTCATCAAGCTAAATGAAATGAAATGTAATGTGATTATAAGGAAACTTTATAGCTTTATTCATCATTCAAACCCATTTTTTTCTGTAACTGAATATCCATGGAACACATAATGTAATAAGTTCATCAAGCAGTGGAATGTATATTATCAAAGCACATATCTTTTTTACTATAGTTAGTTTAGTTTATAGTGAACAAAATGTATTTGTAGATTGTCTACTAAAAATTGTATTTAAAAGGCGAGGTGCTGTACCTAATTTGTGTCTGATTCTTAAAAATATGAAGAAAAAAAGAAGAACTCTTTATTTCAGTGTAATAGATGCACTGTGTACAAATCTCACAATACAATATTTGTTTTGGAATAAACCTCACAATGCACTACTTATTGCAATATTATGGGAAATCTCACTGTATTAGAAGAGACTATAGTATTGAGGTCATTCTTAAAACTATTAATATTCGATAAAATAGAAATAAAATTCTAATTATTTTAAGCAAGTGATCCTTTAGGCTCAAGAGCCACATGCGGCTCTTTAAAGACATCAGTGAGAGATTGAGATGGAGGAACTAGACTATATAAAAGTTCAAGACCATTCTTTACTTTTATGTAATCAGTGTTTATTTTAAATTAGCAGTTGTTTAGTGTATGTATCGTGGTTATTTAATCATTTCTAAATTTAATGATGACCATATATGGAGTTTCTCTCAAAAATGCTCAGGAGTATTACTTGCCTGGAAAATCCAGACGATATATTAAAAATATATGTCTGGCCACCATGTCCCTCTTTCGAATTTCTGTAGCCGTGATTGACAGATTAATTAGCCAATCAGAGACACGCATTTTCCGCTGTGTAAAAACCAACATGGCTGCTCCCGACGAAAAAAATACTTGAAAAAATATCATGTGGAACTGAAAAACATCGCGAATTTCTGCAGAATCAATGAGCGAAGCAAAAAAGGATTTTAATGTGAGGTGAGTGGTTAGATTTTGGTCTAAATGACAGACGACCAATCAGCGTCTTTGTTTCATCTGCGTCATGTAAATAACCTAATCTGATTGCCGGTACGATTTGGATTTGATCTGAAACGTATGCGAGGGGTGTGGTGACCAGACCCACTGTTCGCAGCTTGCTGAAGTGTGGGCTCTGGATCCCAGACAGGAGTATTACAGAAACATGCTAGTTGAAACAAGCTGATTAGTCTTGCCTTTAAAATCATTCTTGTTAATTTACGCAATATTAGATTGTGTAAAACATTGTTTTAATTGGGGAAAGGAGGGACTAAATACAGTTGCATCTCTTTCCGACTTTGTTTTGGTTTGAACAAAGTCTGAACTTTTGTGACGCATATTGAGACTTTTTATTATTGAAAGGAGACAACACTGATATTGTCAACATTGTTATACCTACAGTACAATGATACAGAAACAAACACATTCCTGATTTCATTTTAATGTAAACAACATCTTGCGTGTTAGCTAAAAATTCCCAAGTAAACAAAAGTTACAAATGAAATGCAGAGAGGATACTATGACCTCATTTTGAGCTGCTTTAACAAGTCAGCACTACAAAAAATGTGACTTTATTACATGAACAATTGGGTACAGCACCTTTAACTAGATCTGACCTAAACTATAAAACAAACGACTGCATTATTACACACTGTCTTCATCTATTATAGAAAATTTTATCCACTGCAAACTGTTTGGAAAGAGCCATGTGAAGGGGTGGCTCACTCAGCGTCACATTTCCACTTAAAAAAGCTGCTCTAAAGCTGTCAATCAATCACATTTAAAAACAACCATGACCTATCAAAATGCAATTTCAAATGAACATAAACTTTATACATATGCACGTGTGATGTCCCAAAGAGTTTGTGAGAGCTAGACTGAGTTAGATAGATTGAAATACCCACTAGGTACACTTTTTTTAACAATGCGTTGCTGTACTTATGCAGTCGAATCCTCCAGGTGAAATGAGAGTAAAGCAGAGAGAATAGTACATGATGGCTTGATAAAGAAAATCACTGGGCCTCCCCCTCTCTCTGGCCCTCCTGGTTTTCTCTTAAGTCAATGGGAAATACAGAATTGTCCGTCAATTAGACATGGCAGCAGGAGACGGAGCTATCAAAGCCTTTGGTTCAGACATACAGATCTGATTTCCTTCTCAACATTCTCCCACCGTCCGCCGCCTCAGCCCAGATTAGTGTCAAACATGCCATGATGAGTTTGGCTTGGCCTCTTGTAGTCGGCCCTGCGCTCATATCCCTCGGTACCAATTACTGGCCATTACATGGTTACTGATCTCACTCCTGCTCAGCCCCTGTTGGATTTCAGGAAAGCCTCCACTGTCTTACATTTCGACCCCCTTTTTAGCTCCGACTTTGTCTGAACAAAGTGAGTTTAGTGGAGGAGTGCATGGGGCTTTGTCAGGGATTGCTGGATTTCTGTTCCCCATTTTGCCTCTTTTTCCACTAGAGCGAGAGGATAAGACATCTCTATCCACTATGACTTCATCCTGCTGCACATCTGAAGCTGATTTGAATGGTCTAAGCAGAGCACTTGGATCATTTATTTCCAAGAGAGTGCTTTGTCGTTGAATGTACTGTGGTTTGAAGATTTAGTCTCATTCAGTGTTCAACACTAATGCAGTGAAATCAGCAGAGCCCCAGCTGGACAGGCCTCCGCGATGCTTTTATTTGATTGTACAGTGTAATGGTGAGATCAGTATTTTCACCTCAAAATGCCTCCGTTCTATCTGAACATCAGTGGTGGTTCATAAAGTCTGACTTAAACATGGTGATGGAAGTGTTTACATACTGTTCCATGAGTGGAGATGTAAAGTAGCTCATGTACATCTGTTTGTGCCTAAGGGCTCCTGGCCCCTGGCTTATGCCTTGTGTGTGGAGGACACACATATGTATATTTGTGTCTGCACATGGCTTGTATCTGCAGCTCAGTGCTACAGATCTTATCTTTCTTGACACAGAAATTATGTTTGCATTTTCATTTTCCCAGCCCTGCTGGTCCATCAGCAAACTGAGCCTGACAGCTGCTGTCCACAGGCGGGCAGGAGGGGCCCCTCCCTGGCCCTCTGGAGCCTATGTCCTGTGCTTTCTGGCCCTGCCCCACATGCTAGCCCGTTAGCTTGTTAGCGAGTGCTGTGTGGAACAGGCAGATTGTCTGAGACACATGCCAGGGCCACTGTGGCTCTGTGTTTGAGGATCTGTGTCAGAGGCCAGCCCTGGGCTTTGTGTGTGACCTTTACTGCTGCGAGACACTGCAGCTCACCGCTCACAGCTCTGCTCTGTGCTGTGTGTGCTGGGCTGTGCTACCACCAGTGCCACACTGGGGGCTGGAGGCTACTAAACTCACAGTTCTGAGGATTTCATGGGGAACCGTTTGGTCAGCCGGATCATAGCTATGTAAAGACTGTACAGTATGTAAACATTAGATACCCTTGCTTTTTGGGAAGGCTGTTTTGAATAGTAATGGTCTGCTGTCTGTGGTGTGGATATTACATGCAATATTCTACATTATCTTCATTGTTGTCCACACATCACATTTACATTCTCTCTAAGGACACATTTGGTGTTTTAACATAAGAAAGTCTTTTCTACACATACAGCCTAAGTCTCTTGATGAGTGACATCCTGTGTTGTGTCACACTCACTTCTCCACTTTGTATTTGTTGTTATGCTGCACACTTGTTCATTACTACCATCCTTTCCACTCCATCAGTGCCATGTTAGTCCCATGTTGTTCCACATCTGCGTTTGTAGTGCCGTGCCTCTCTGAATGTTTCATGACATCCTCTGTCCTGTGTGTGACCTGCCACTGTCTTTGCATTCTCCTCAGCCAAATATAAGTATAATGGATATGTCACATCACGTAAGTCTGTCCTCTTCACTCTGCTACACTTGTCTTAGACTCTAGTCTCCTCACTGTCATGTGCCTTCAACTAAACTATTCTTGTAAAACCATGTTTAGTGTGTCATAAGTTACAACATGATAGAATTGATCAGTTAAACACAATCAGAACAATATTTCTTTTGTGTTTGCTAATTCTGTACTGTGTAGTTGCTTGAAATATGCTTTCTGTATTGTGCTGCATTTAGCAGCAGATGGCGCTACAACACCAGGGAACAGTGGAAGTCAAAAAGAGACTGGGGTGCGATTCAAAGCCGATTGCAATTTAGGTAAATCTTTAGAAACATTACTTGTACTGGTTAAGCACACTTTCTTTTGAGAGTGCTATGTCTTCTGTCAAGCATTTCATGTCTGTGTAATTTCCTCATAATAATTCTCCTTTTAAATCTCACTGATACTGAGCTTAGAGACTTTTTGTTGGTTCCATTCTATACTGTGTCTCCCAGTATAGTGGCTGCCTCTTTAACCAAACTAAAAGCAAGTGCCATTTCATGTAACTGTTGGAGAAGTGCATGGCCTCAAAGATTTTTTCATGCAGGGCCAAAGCTTGCTCACGCAGCACACACTGTACCGGCAGAGCCAGCTGAGCTCATCCCAAAGTCCACATTTTCCTCTGCTATTCCTGCGCCCATCATCCAGTTTAGTTTGGGTCGGGGCGATGTGAGCAGGCAGGCGTGCAGGACAGTACCATCATGTGATTAGCATTTGAGGAAGGGACAGTTGCCGTCTGGGTGCTTCAGAATGCACAGTGGAGCTGCCAGGGCGGCTGAGCACTGTGTAACGCTGCTCGTGTTTGACAAGGGCCAGATGAATCCAGGAGCTATCGGTGGCGCCCCGTAAATCAAGGAGGCAGCTGACGGCTGGGATAAACGTCTGTTTACCGCCCAGGGCCACGCGAGCATGCTTTTTCTACCAAACAACCACCGACCACCCTTCTACCACAGGGAGGGACAGCCTGGGCTACTCGCAACAAGCAGACTGTGTTTGTATGTGCTATGAGCCTATGTGCAAACACAAAGATCAGCATATGCAATACATAGGTCAGTTTGTTAGAGGAGGAGAGCAGGGTGATGCAAAGACTAAAGGGAATGTGCAGACAAGTATTGAGTTTTGATTAAATATAACAATCTAAAACAGATTTAAATATGTTTTAACCAGTTAGTTAGTGTAATATATACCACTATGTTGTCAAATTAAATTCTTCTAACAGAGTGATGTGCATGCAGACTGTTGCACTATTGTCAACATAACTTTAAATGTGTCTAATTGCACAGAAGAGATCATTAACTTGGCTTAAGATTTCTCACTCTATTATTCTTCATTGTTTGACAGTAAAGGAGGAAGTTAGAGCATCTTTGCAAAACCGCTCTGTTAAAATCCCCGGCTACAGCGTCAGTAATTCCTTGGTGGTGAACTCGCAGCAGCCCAGCCAGGACGGCCCGCTCAGACCCAGCTCCGCCGACATCCCTCTTGTTAATAACCGTAAAGGAAGCCTGCTCCCGGCGGGCCCCGGTGAGCCCCTGCAGCTGCGCCTCAGTATCTCAGGGCCGGGGCCAGAGTCTGGGGCACGACTCCTGGTGGAGAGCCGGCTGAACCGAGCCCGCAGTCTGCCTGTCAAATACCGCTACCACCCCAGTAATGCCATGCTGCACAATCCAAGTAGGCACTGCAGGTTCTCCTGAGCACTGCATCAGTCAGTAACACCACCAGCCTGCATGAGCTGTGGCTCTACTCACAACCTGCCTGTGTGCTCTGCTCACAATCATACACGACAAGAACAGGCCAGAGCTGGAGGAAGACAGGCCAAAGGAAATAGAGGGGACTTATTTTTGTTATGCTGTATACCGGATCTTTTTTAGTTTTACTTCACCTTTTTGGAAAGTAATATATGTATTTTCAACTTTATTGAAAGGGAGTTCTTTTAGCATGTTCAAGTTCAAGTTCTAGCTTAGAGGATAAGATAGAGCTAGATAGCTATGGTGACCTAAAATTAGCAAAACTGCAACATTTAGGGGCTCATTTATCAAGCAAAGGCAGCAAGCACTTGATATAACAGACATTTAGGTATCACAAACTAAAAATGCAACATGAGGTGGTGGATGATGTTATAAGTTCATCTTCCAGTAGTAAATTGAGTGCAAAACACTTAGAAATAGCACATGGCAAGGAAAATTTAGAGCAACTCAAAGTGCTTTACAAAACAATGTTTTTTTCTGTTTATAGATATAGCTTGATAAATGAGGTCCATAATGCTTTAACAGTTTTAATCTTACTGTAACAGAAGCATATCACATTTATGTAACTAAGACAATTGCAGACTTCTTTCATCACTAAAACAATAAAAACACATTTTAGATTTAATTGTATCAGACACATTTGTTCAAACACATTGACTAGTGGCCTATAACATTACCTTTCTGATTATTCTTACTGGATTACACCGAAATCTTGTTTGCAAAGCGGCAAGCCTCAGTGACAGTCTTGTGAATGCCCGCTTATACAAAGCAAATGTCACAGTCTGACATTTTATTAGGAGGCACAGTCATGTTTCTTATCTTTTATTAGCAGAATTAGGTGACAGCTGAGAATAGGTGCTCAGACAATAATGAGATTCCACATGCTTGGAATAGTCTGAGCTGGCAGCGCACTCATTGATTTACACTAATATCATGCTGTGTTATTGATTTCTAACCAAAGGACTGCTCCGGGTTTGAAGTGACGCTGCTCCTGGCATTTGCACCGGGAGAGGCCGAGGTGAACGCGAGCTCCTGGGTGCCTGTCTAAACGCTGTTCAAACTCCCAGACAGTAGTGAAGATCTGTTAGCCTGACTGAAGTGTGCAGACGGCCTCACTGCGCTGGCTGCTCTGTCTCACACTACAACTGCAAGAAAAGTTTCAAACCAAGATAGCCTTTTCTTCTAGCGCACATCAAAGTCAAAGAAGGCTGACAGGAAATTCATCTCAAGAACCTCGGCATCAAACACAAGCTGTCAAATCATGAGAGTCAATGTTACTGCTGACACTTTACTTAACAATGTGTAAACAAATACATTTTAAAACCATTAATGTAGGTATCTAGAGGCAAAAGGGAAGCGATTCATAATGTGGTTTCAAAACAAAAATGGGAGAATGTGACTTTTATCTAAGGGGAGATACTATAGACAATAATGTTTCAGTTTTTTTTTATCATTTTGTACTTAAACCTTTGTACAGTATCATGAAGAAATGACACACTTGTCCAGTCTTTTCCAAAAGATGTTTTGTTATTTAATTTAATCCACTTCATCCATAGAGTTCTATGGAGCAATGTAATTATGAGGGATGATTTCTCAAAACTAATTTTCTTTCACAGGCTCATCAGTATAATAACTCCTACACACACCACATTTTACAATCTTGGACTAATTTTGAGCGTTTTTACTGAACTAATTTTGTCACTTCTATTTCTAAACTAGATTTGTTTAAGTTTTTACTCCAAAAAACTTAGGATTTCTAAAATCACCTGTGTATGTGTTATTTCAATTGAATTGATTAATAGGTCTAAACTCTGCTTTGCCCTTTTTTGCAATCATGCTGACCCTAACATAGAATTTTTGTCAATATTTCACACAAAATGTGTTATTTCTATACGAAAATACAACATGATGAAACACTGGTGATAATTTTTTTCTTAGATGTTTGTCAGTAAATTATAACAGATGTTTTACATTACTAGTTATTTTCCCTAATTACCTGCAGTGTCTCGTCTTAAGTATATATATTTTTTTATTGTGTCGAACAAAGCAGCCCATTGTGGTAAAATAAAACCACTGTGTACAATGTAAAAACAAAAATAACAGTGACAATTTAGATACAATTAGCAAGCAATTAATTATATTTAAAAAATATAAATATATATATTTTTATAAATCCCATCATAACTATTGTGTAATTTAAAAAGATGGTTGGTCCTTCTTTACTTCCTTACATGATAGCTAAATAACAGTTGTGGATATATTTTTTTGTCAGCATATACTGCTGATAGGTAAATTAAGGTAAACAGGCAAAATTTACAAACTAAAATGTTAAATATTGACTATAATTGTGTTCACCACATTGTGCTATAAATGACCTGTCTTATGGACTTTAAATCAATAAGATAGTTATGTAGTAGAAAAGCAAACTGACATTTCTGCCTTGTAAATCCTATCTTATGTTTTATTAGAAAGACTTCAAATAATTGTTCATGTTATTTCCGAATCACAAGTGTATTAAAATCATGTCCCTTTTGCCTCCTGTAACCTACATCCTGTACATTCTGATGACAATAGTATTCAAAGCTGTTCATTTTTGTATTTTCTAATATTCACTACTAATTTGACCCCAATTGTTTCACATTAATTTGATAATTAGCATTTGTGGCATGGAGCTAGCCCTGTAGAAGAGCCGTTGTTGTCCAAACTGGAATGATGGGGTGGGAATTTAAAACACTGATTACTTTCCAACGCATTGAAAATTCCATCTCCATAACATTTGTTTATCTCATCCTCATCGCTTTCCGCTCACGCCCTCAAGTCTGAACCATCACTTGGCAAAATAACGGCACAAGCGAGCATGAGTTCTCTGATGCAGACTGCTAGGTCCAACCAGCCAGCACCAAAGCAAAGTCTTCTGGAAATATAAAATCAATTCTTTGTGGTATTCTGGGGGTCTGTATGTGAGCCTCGCGTTTCAATTTTTAAACTCGCAAATTGGTTTTTCTCCGCGGTTTTCTCCTTGCCTATTTTTTCAATTTTTACTAATGCTTTTCTGTCTAGTTTTAAAGTTTCCGTTCTCTTTTGTTTTTGTTGTATTATTGCGATGATTGATTGACAGATTTCCTTTGTATACATGTCACGTCCGGCTCTTTTTGCCTGCCTGCCTGTCTCATCTCTCGCTGACATCTTTTGCGTGTGTTTGCAGTCGAAGATGAACATCCGTCAACTCTGTCGCCCAAAAAAAAGCAGCGAAACGGAGGGATGCGGAATTCGCCCAACTGTTCGCCCAAAATGATGAGGTAAGGCGTAGATCTTGTCTCTTTCTTTTCGGCAGCGGCTTCAAAAAAAAAAAAAAGCGAGAGAGAGAGAAGGAGGGAAACTGTCGAGCGACTTCAGAAGACGGCGAGGGGAGTAAAAGTGGGAGGGGCAAATTAGAGATGGCAGGAGAGAAGGTGAGGAGACGGAAAAAGCAGCAGAGAAATGGCCTGTTTAGGATGGCAGGCTGTCACTGCTTAAAGTGACTTTGACAGGTCGGACTAGTCATTTAAGGTTTGGCAATTTTTTGGGGCTTTACGCAAATTTTATCTCACTTTAGTTAGGATTTTAGTCTTTCTTAAAGTGCATGTTTATTGTTCTTATATTAAACTACAATTAACTAGATCTACTTAAGGCGTGAGCAAAAGGTTTATTTATTTATTTATTTTTTACTTGGTTATATTATGTATCTTATATTATTAATAAATGTTGACAGAAAAATAGATTCAATAGCTTATTTTACAGAACTGTGCTTGCATTAGTAAGATTTTTCCAACACCAATGATCGTGGTATGAGTAGATACCCATTCATGATTTAGTCTATCTATTGTTTATTCTTTTTTTTCTTTCATTGTAAGCTGCACTATTGATCAAAAGGTTCTTCGTAATGGGACTAGTGACTTCCTGTTAAAAAAAAAACTGAATTTTCAGAATCCTCTGGCCTCAGATTTAGGACAAAAAAATATCAATACATGCAGGAATCATTCCAACAAGTGTGAGTCAAGTAATGATAGGAAACAGTGTCATAGCAAAGTTAAAAAGTTCAAACAAAGTTAGTTCAGTACATTAGATCTTCTTCAATGTATTTCTGGTATATCAGAATCAGAAAAGATTTGTTAGCATTGTCAGTGAACAACCATCACAGACCAGGAACTTGCTACAATGCTAATGTGCAACATACAGTATAACACAGAGAATGTACAAATAAAGAATCCAAAAATATTAATCACTGAACCAAATTTGACCTAATTTTCCTAACAATTTCTTGTCCAGATTGTGAAAAAATTGTGAAGATTGTAACATTTGCTACTATAGTCACTAAGGTGAATTTGTGGTTTTGCGTTAGAATATCTGTTTAAGGCAGTGTTTCCCCAATAGTTTCCACAAAGTTGCATTTTGATTGATTCATGCATGTTTGCATAATATTTAAAGATAGAAAAAGTCCTGTTTTCACCTACCACTTATCCTGCCTATGTTCATGTACTTAAGGCATTTCTGAAATAACCTAATTCTGTTCTAATGTCGCTTTATCTCCCAAAAAATTATTCAAAACAGTTTGAGTTGTGTCTGTGAGATGGTATTCTTTCCCCCAAAGCCTCAGAAAGCAGTGACTTAATTTTCAAGTTTTGGGATGTCATAAGTAGATCTTTGAAATCATCTGCAGTTCATTCATCATCCAGACTCCTTTGGTTCATTTCTACAGCTTTAGCACATCAGACATGACCAGTTTGATTATCTCTCATCTGTAATTTCATTTGTAGCCAGTTAATGGAACTGTAGCTCATTCCTGATGTGAATATTTGACTGCAATAAGTACCTTATGATGCCTTTTAAGTTCTAACACATAAGATGTCAATAGTTCTGAATGGTGTGTTCAAAAGACTAGAACAAAGCAAAATAAATGTGATATTAATAATTTAATCAACCAAATAGTCAGAATTATATAAACCTAGGCACTTTAGCGCCAAGCTGCAGTCACTTTCCTGTCTTGAAAAGAGTCGGAGAGAAGCTGTTTGAAAACTCCTTTAAACCCCAGCTGTCACCTCCTCCGGTCTGGTCCACATGTAGTCCTTAAACAATGCTGGCACTAATGACACGGGCGACCAATCAGAGCGGCCCGTGCGGGTACTCTGCCCGAGGCCACCGCTCTATTGTGGGCCACCCCTGCGACGACTGTTTCTACTACTTAAGGCCATATGCGAGACGTTGCATCGCAATCAAATATGAATTCAAATATTACCTTCCTTTTATCCTGTCCCGTGGAATTAAGCTGCTGCTAATTGATTTTGAAAGATAAAAGGCGCTGGGTTTTTGTGCTCGCCGGTGGAAAAAGGCAGGACTAGCAACGCGGAACGCCGAGGAGAGACTGAGAGGTCGAGCAGTGTTTTGCAATGCAAAATAACATCACAACAATACCGGAGATGTGAGATTTATGAGTATGAGGCCTAATACAAAAGTTAAACTATATTGTCTATAGTAACACATATTTATCACAAATTATAGTTCTATATATTTATAATTTCTCTATTATCTATATCTATTTATTCCTGGCATTACAATTCATTCCAATCTGTAAGTAAGCAACATAGCTAATGCTAAAAATCTATATTATTGTTGGACAACAATAGTTTTTGCAGCAATCTCTGTGATTCTATTTATAAAGTGGGAGTTCCTTGACCAGCTCTCATTTGCAAGTAGTGACGTTCCTACACATTTTATTTTTCAAGTGAGAAGTAGAGCTGTAGTCCTTTAGTGATTTAGTCGATTAATCGGTCGATGGCATCTTAGTTGACCAAAATTTGTCTTAGTCGACAATATTTTGTGACTAATATATTGTGAAAAGTAGTGTTTAGTTGAGGATTTGTGACCTAACATTGGTCTAATCTGTCGTAGACCTAAATGCCGTGTTTCTGTTTCATTTTGTGTATAAATTGTTGTATTATGTATGAACTCCATTGGATTTTATGTCTTTTCGTTTGGGTTAGTCTAATGGAATAAAATATTTTGGCTTCAAAACTTCAGCCACACCCTCTTTTTAGTCGATTAATCGGTCGATAGGACATACTTTTAGTCGACCAAGAATTTCTTTGGTCGACTACAGCCCTAGTGGGAAGTAGGACAAATCCCTTTTTCCAGTTGCCTGGGCTGCACTTGTCACATCTGCTGCTCAAGCCCAAACAGGAAGTAAAGTCATCAAAGTCTTAAATATAATCATGTTTACAATGTTAAAAAGAGAAGCCTAGACCAGTGGTTTTCCATCTTTTCACACCAAGTACTACCTAAGAAAACAAAAACGGGAACAGCTAAACAGCTTTGAAAAGAGAGCAGCCTAATTAGTTTTGTCTTGTACATCATAACAAGCAAACTCGAAACACTTTACCAAGTCTTTTGATTCTAAACTTTTGAACACACATTTATCGACTGTAGTTTGTGGTGCGTATGTCCTCGGGCGCGCCTCCTCCCACTGCACTGGCACGCCTGTGTGGTTTTGTCCAGGACTGGTCAACCTCCCCCTCACTGCTCTCACTAAACAAGCATTTAATAAGCCTTCACACTTGCCAAACCATTAGCCCAACACAGAGTCGTAGCCTTCAGTGAGCGTGTGTGTTTTAGATGCCCTTGCTCAGAGGGAGAGGAGGCTTAAGAAAACAACCAGACATTGGCACATTTCCAGCTAACTGCTTGTTGAAAAGGCGCTTTAGTTTGCCTAACTTAAAGTACAAGCCTTTTCTTCTTTTCCTTTCTTTGCGAGGAGAAGGTCCCTGTTTGCCATGTAATATATGCATCTGGGCTTTGATCTCGCACTGATAATAATTCTTGCGAGTTATTTACTCAGTTTGGAAAAGGCTTCAAAGCAGTGTCAAAGTTTTCTCTGCTTTAGGGTGCTTCTGTATTCTGCTGGCTCTTGGGTACTGGAATGACAGGTCCTCTGTTATAGGTGTAGATTTTTTTTCTAAATCTTAGCCCTCAGCAAAACATCAAATTACCCATCACAGTCCACAGCCCCCTCCGCTGCCGCGCTGTCAACATATAACACCATATATATTAAACAGGAGTGCTTTACAAGGTGGATTTTATGCACAATGAAAAGTGATTGTTTGAGGTAGCCTTAGGGATACTTTATTCTACAAGCAAGGAGGGGGAGCGCCGGCGAGCGCAGAGGAGAGGGAGCATACGTATCAAGTATGGTTTTTACAGGACTAGCAGCCTGAAGGCCTTTGTAAATAAATAATGATCAACAGATTGGCTGTGGGCTTTTGAAAAGCATGTCTTTGTCAGTTTGCATGATGGGGAAAATTTTCAAAGCAAGAGGCTGCCTTCATAGTCTGCAGAAAGGGATTGGGGGAGCGCGCCCATCCCTCGCTTGTGACTGCAGAGTGATCCACTGGAATAACTCAAGTGTGTTTGAAATATATACTGAGGGAGAAAGCCATGGAGGAAGAAAGAGACTGAAGAGAGACACAGCGTTAGACAAACAAGGGAAATCTTTGTCCTATATAAGAACAGCTCTTCTGATTGTGTAGGTTTTTAGATGGTGGCGGTGCTTCATTACAAAAATGTGATACCTATGTTGTATCAGAGTGGGTCACCTCCATCATGTGCACACAGTGACACTGGTCCAGGGCAGAGCAGAGCCACACTTGGGCGTGGCACTGAGCGCACACATGTGACGTGTGCTTGATCAGGAGCAGCACACTGAGCAGGGGAAGTGAGGGCGCCTCTGACAGCCTGCCACTCAGCCTGACAGCTCTGTGAGAGATAGCTGTCTCAGCAGAGAGAGAGAATGGAGCGCCCGTCAGCCCTGTGTGGAGGAGGAGAGCCCAGACGCAAGTGACGCAGCCTCCTCCACTTGATTGGCGCAACACGCAGCTCTGGATGAAAGATTGAGGCTGAGTGTAAAAACACTAAATGCTGTCAGTGTTATTATCACCTGCACAAACCGATGGAGAGGAGCGAGGAAAGAGAGAGGGAGAGAGGAGCTAATTGACAGCTTTTTTAACTTGAACTTTTCCTGCGAAGCTTGCAGCCCAAATGCAGAGAGAGGAAGAAAACATCAAAGGCCTGTCAGTGAGTGACAGTGTTGATAGACGATAGAAGAGTGATACTGAGAGAGATGTGTGTCAAAGTCTGGAGATGTTTTCTCCCATTTGACTCAAATGTCTGTCTCCGAGCTAGGCTGCTAGGACTAAAGATTTGGATTCCTTGTATTCTAAATAAATTGCAGTGTAGTGAAGACTAAGTGCAGGATAATAATGCTGTGTAAAGTGTTAGGTGTTGTTGTGTGTATAAAGCTGGATCAGGCCTGACAGCAGTCCTTTCATGGTCACTGTTCAGCGGATAAAAGTCAGCAGCCCACTGCTCCGGATTAGCCTGTTTAGTTGTGACACGCTGTTCAAACATTCATGGCCATCAGCTGGAAAAGCAAATGTGATTGGGCAAATTCCTGAAATATTTAAAGTGTGAGCCTGTTGGAGCCTTCACTATTTGCACCACACAGCGTCAGGAGCTGGAGGAGAGGCTAAGAGCTGGTAATTGCTCTGTGTTGTCACGTCAGTCAGTCATATGCTGTTGTCTACTGAGGACTTGTGCCAAATAGGAAGGGTTTGAAGAACACCTTTTTCTCATTTTGTGTTCTTATTGTTTTTTACACATGCTGTTAAAGGTGTTATACCCAATGTTTTTCCACTTAAACAAAGAAAGATATTTCACTTCAAACTTTTTATCAGCAGTTCACACTCGGCTTTTAGATTTTTTTTTTTTTTTTTTTTAGACATACATAATAATATACTGATAAAAGGCAACTACAAAAAGCACTTTGAGAGCATTGAAAGATCATAAGCTGCAGATGGACTAAACTAGTCATTGACATATTGATTCCACATTGTGCAAAAGCAGTCTACTCTTTATTTAAAAACTTTCAAGTACCATAAAAGATCTTGGAGCTTGGCTCATACATTATGGGAAACTTGAAACACTGTGTTTTCTGAGGCTTTGATGAAAAATATTTGCTAAACGGCATTTACCAAACTAGTGTAAATTAATACAATGCTGGGCCTGTTATAACACGGACAAAAGCTTACAATCATTGAAATTGTTGAGTTTGTTTACTTATAATTAGTTTAAATGATCTGCTCACTAAAAAAACTGAACAAATAACCATATCTTTTTGTATTTTTTTAAAAGAAGTAATAATAAAAAAAGAAAATGTTATAGTATGTTTTTAAAATTCTAATGAGTTAACATTGCTTATAACATTTGAATCTTAAAAATGAATCTAATTTATCTTTTTTTTATGACATTAAAACTCGGCTAAAATGTTACAGAGAAAATTAAGGCAACTCATTACCTAGAAAGAATTTGTTTTGTTTGTCTTGATTGTATTTACGATGAAGAGTAATCATGATTGTATTTGTGTTTTTGCAGTAGACACGATCCTCTCCTTATTCCCGGAAACGACCAAATCGAAAACATGGACATGAGCGTGAAGAGGTATGATTCGACGGGAATGTTTCACTGGTGCCCGTCCAAAGACATCGAGAAAGTCATCCTGGTAAGTGAGCCCCCGCTGGCCGCAGAAGAACCCTCCGCAAATGTTCAAAGAAAGTCCGTTCAAACTGTAGGAATACCTCACATACTAATGCATATTGACATTTCTCTCACTGCCGCTCTCTTGTTAAAGGTGAGTTAAACGTTTTGTGTATCTGCCCCAGCATGTGTGAGGACTCTTCCACACATGGGCTTGCACATACTGTATTTTCATTTAAGGAGGCAGTTCTGGCTCAATCTTAATGTTTATATGAATGCTGTGTGCTTTAAGATAAGACTTAGAACTGTATTTATGTTTGATGCTACAATGACATTGGCTGTAGAGGTGGGCGAAGTGAAAATTATAGTATTGCAATGTTCATTAAGAATAAAACTTTGCGAGACACATCTGGCAATTTGCTTTTGTAATAGGTTTGTCACTAATCATTATTTTAGTAGTCCACTAATCAGTAATATTTTTAAGCAACAAAAAAAATATGATTTGTTTTTCCATACATGGAGCCTTTTTTTTTTTGCTCCTTTTCTAATTAAAAAATAATAATAAATAAATAACTGATTTACATTTTGTTCTTAGTAATTTTAGCCTTTATTATGCCGAATAACATTAATAATAGGCTGATGATAGCCGATGAATCATTAATAACTCCCACCATTTTTTTGTCTGTTATCTGTCAGATTTTTTGCTCAGATATTAAATAAGTGTCAAGACCAATATTCTCCATGTACATTTTTGTATTGAATTTGAAAATAAAGCAAGAACTAAAAAGTTCCACATTTCTACATTTACTAAAGAAATCTATAATAGAAAAATAAACACATAAATTAATTAAAAAAAAAAAAAAAAATATGTCAAATAATGATGAAAACAAAATATTAAAGGAGACCTGTTGTGATTTTTCTCTATATTTAGGAAGAAACTATGGCATATGAAGATCAATAAATTCACATTTAGTTTTTGTAAGATGCAAAAATGATCTAAAACGGCTTAGAAACAGGTCTGTTGACTTCCTGTTCAAACAGCAGAACTGACAAGATCCACCTCTAAGATCTGTAAAATTGAACTTAAATAAGCCACAGATTAAAAAAAAAAAATATATTTTTTTTTTGAAGCTTATATGTTTCACTCAGAATCTGAATTTTGAATAATCGCAAGTAAATACAGACAAGGTGTGCGGAGATAGGTGATAGGTGAGAACAGGAATTTCTGAGCACTGGACTATCAGCTGTAGGTCAACACAAAATTTTCAAACATGCAGGAATCAATCCAAATGCAACTTTGGGTAAACTAATGATAAGAGAACACTGTTGTAACAAGGTTAAAAATTCAGAAAAGTAGATTCTTCATAATATATCCCCTTCAATAACATTAACAATATCAATAATATGAATAATTGTATTGTGTTTCTGTCTACAGTGTCTCACCACAAGTTAAAAATGTCACTGTAAACAACAGTTTTTCCATTCTTTTTGTCAGTGTTTTTTAATGCCTTTATGCAGCTTTTTGACGCCTTCCTAACACAGACAATTCATTCAATGTAAACACTTAGCGTACATTCAAAACAGTAATTTCCCTTTGGCGTCTTTGTCCGTTTCTCGCCCACCTCTAATTGACAGTCAGTGGCACTTTCTCCTGCTCTGGTCCTCACGTTTCTCTCTCCTCTCTCCCTCTCTTTCTCTCCCTTCCTCGGCAGACGCGCAGTGAAGCCTCCATGACAGTGCTGAGCGGCCATGTGGTGGTCTGTATATTTGGAGATGTCACGTCCGCTTTAGTGGGGCTGCGAAACCTGGTGATGCCTTTACGTGCCAGCAACTTCCATTACCACGAGCTCAAGCCCATAGTCTTCGTGGGCTCGCTGGATTATTTGCGGCGAGAGTGGGAAACTTTGCACAACTTTCCCAAGGTTTCCATCCTACCTGTGAGTACAGCAGCGCAGACTTTGGCACTTAGGCAGTTGAGTGATGACTTTGTGATAGCTGTGTCAAATCCCCCCCAAAAAGTAGAGCGGCATTAGGCTCCCATCTTGTTAAGCTAGTTCTGATTTATGTTCACAAAAGTCTCCCCGACACAGCCCTCAGCGCACACTAGCCTTTAGATTAGTCCACGTCTGTGATTCTCCAGTGCCCAGTTATATCAGCCGCATGTCAGCGCCTCCAAACACAAACACTTGCTAAATAATTTCCCCCAGCTCCTCCCTGTTCACTTTTTAAATTTGTGTTTTTCTCTCTCTCTCTGTCTCTCCCCTTGTGTCTGTGCTGTGTGTCTTCTCTCTCTGTTGTGCTCGCCCTGAAGGGTACACCATTAAGTCGGGCAGATTTAAGGGCTGTCAACATCAACCTCTGCGACATGTGCGTTATACTGTCAGCCAATCAGAACAATATTGAAGACGCCTCACTGCAGGATAAGGAATGCATCTTGGCATCACTCAACATCAAGTCTATGCAGTTTGATGACAGCATCGGAGTCTTACAGGCTAATTCCCAAGGTAAGCAGCGCCCTGTTGTAACCGTGTGCTAGGGTGGCCAAAGGGGACAGGTCATGGCAGGGAGAAAACACAAGAGTCAGGGTTATAAAAAGAACAACACAACAGGCCACATTGTCACATACAGAAGAATCTGCTCAGCACACTGTCTGACTGCTTCATCACACTCTGCTCACGCTGCTAAAGCTCCTTAATAATACTTTTAATGATGTCATCAACATGACTGTGTCAGCTGATGTTGTGCACTGGATCTGCAGTCTGGCACGTCGTATGGAGCAGATTGTTGATGTTTGCAGACAAACACATGAACCTGGCGTCCCATCAGGCCTCATCATCATTAAGCAGCCAGTACAAATCAGCAGGCAGGCCGCTTCAGCTGCTTCTCATTAGTCAAAACAAAAGAGGCTGGCTGTGCCGCGTGTGTGTGAGAGTGTGTGTGCCTGCGTCTATGGCACATCACACAGGTAATCCACTCTTTATGATGAGCCTAGAGCTGGGACAGGCCGCCAGCTCAACACTATTTAGTGCCGCCACACTGACTGCTGCTGTAAATACAAATCAAACTGAAGATCCAGGAGGCTATTATTTTTTAGTGCTGAGCGCTTCCACATGTTTTAGGAGAATGCCAATGCTGTTATTCCTCCAGCCGTGAGTGAGTGATGCTCTGTCAATAGCACAGGCACAGAGGAACAATAAGACGGCTAAATGTGAGAGCTCAGCGCTCTGGGGAGCAGTATTCACACAATGTCACCTCAGCAGCAGCATCCTCTCACAGCCGATGGATGGAGCCTATTGTCATCCATAATTGGGTCTTACATCAGTTCCCCATTTCAGTGATAAATACTTGACTTTAAACACACCAAGTTTGCTCAGTGACATGTAATCATGCACAGAACCAGACGCACTGTATCAGACTGCACTTGTGGGACTCTTTTCTCCTGTTTCTCTTATTCAGACATTGTCTGCAGACTTTAAAAACAACAAGGTGCAAATGAATAAGTAATCCTGTGCTCTCCTGAGGCCGCAGGCCTGCAGTGAAGCACAGAGTCAGGCCTGTGGAGCCACATATCACTCTACATTATATATTAGCCTTAAATAGATGATGTTATAGTGAGCCAGCTCAGACACAATGAGGCTGAGCTTTAGGAGACACTTATATTATGAGTAAATCAACTGGTGATTCACTCACCATTCATTGTCTGTAATATTTACCAGCAGACTGCTAAGTACAGCGATTCCTCTCTTTTATTTGAAACATAACCTCTAGAGCAGGTGCTGGTGTTCTACTACAGTCTGTGTGAGGCAGACATGTGTGAGCTCACACAAGTGCACAGGCTCCACAGCAGGCCTCATGTTTCCATGTTGACTGTACTACTGGATCTGTCAGTCCTTCATGGACATGTTCTGCTCTCAGAGTGACTCCAGTGTCAAACCGCTGCTGTTTCCTTGTTCAGTAATTGGAATAACAAGCGTTGTGATTGTTCGGGCCTCACTTGGCTCTGTGCTCTTGGCTGTGTACTAAACTACTGGGTGTCTGCTCGGGTGCAAAGGCCGAGCTGATCTCTTTTGTAATGTAAGCAGCTCATTGGCTTCTCTGACAGAATCTGTGTGCACACTCAGACACTCTCCAAAAATGCAATCCCTTTCAAACTTTGTGACCTGAATATATGCCTGCATTATGTTTCCATTGGCTGGAACTATAAGCTGGCATTTTGCTATAGTCAGCACTAAATGATGGATGTCAAAACACAGCTGATGCATTATGCATGTAGCATTACAGATTTAAGGTGTTTACTTGTCACTTTGAGGAAATGCAAAAATGTGAAGTCATGTGAATTCAAACTCCTGTCACTTGCACTTGTATTTTATGCTCCTGAGCCACGCCATTTTCCATAAAAGGTTTTCAGGATCCACTTCAACAGTTTTTGTCGGAACAAAATGAACATATAAAATTTATGCCTGTCCGTTGATGGAAGACTGTGAATGCTAAATATGTCTGAGCTGACCTCTAAAAGGACGCCGTCGACAGTGGAGTTTTACCTCACTTTCACTGGGTTTACCTTTATTCTGTGTGTCTCTGCACTTGTGCTGCGAGAGCCCACCTGAGCCACCAGCATGTCCAGATGTACTTGTTGTTTGGGCCTGTAGTGTGACACATCTCAGTGGCAAAACACAAACATATTTTTAATAACAAACTGATATTACACAAGAGTTAGGGGAGCGTTTACAAGTGAGTTTTGTGTGTGTGCAGATAGCTAAAAGAGAAGTCAAAACATGACACAAGTGACATTTGTGACTCACAAAGACATTAACACAAACACAACATTTGAGGTGGTTTTGTCAAAGATGGTATGTGTTTTTTCTAAAGAAAACTGGCAAAATGCCAAAAGCTTATTCTTTTTTTCTAATTATTTTTTGCAATTTAGCGTCTTTATTAATAAATGATCATTCATTGTAAAGATGACCTTTGGGCTTTATTTATGAAGCATTTGCTCAGGTGCTAAACAACATTAAAGAAGAGCAAGAACAACTGCCTTGTGGACAATGTTTATATGTGTATTCTTTAATAGTAAGCTGATGCAAAGTGCTCAAGAGCACAATTTAGCCACGATTCATAAATGAGACTTTTGTGCACAAGAAAGTGAATTTTGGTGGAACAAAAGCGGTAGTAAAACTGATTATACTACAAATAGGTGTCACATTAACGACTGACTCATTGACGTGTCTGTTTGTCCCAGGTTTCACGCCTCCTGGAATGGACAGGTCGTCTCCAGACAGCAGTCCAGTACATGGCTTCGTCCGGCAGGCATCTGTCACTACGGGGGCCAACATACCCATCATCACAGAACTAGGTGAGACTCTTTACCAGTTCTTCTTTCTGCATGTGTCTTTATATCTAATCACTTCTTTACTTGAGCCATGTTTTACTTTGACTCCACAAATTTAAACAAGATGCTTTTAATACATTTCAACAAAGTCAGAAGATTTCCTCGTCTTTTGGTCACATCTGTGTTGATTTGCTGTTTGAAACTCTCTACAAAGAATGTTTTCTAGGTTTTTGGTGCAATGTCACAGTTTGTCATAACTAATCCATTTACACTAACAATAGCTACAATGTATCATGTATTTAGTTGAATTATTCTTGCTTTTATGTCTTGAAAATGGCCAAAATGGGTAATGGAGTTTTTTTTTACCTTCAGTGTCACCAATGTGTTTTTTTTAATCGGTAAAGACAACACTTTTGTAAAATTAGTTGCCAAAAAAGTACTTTCCATACTTAAAGGTACTATACCTAAAGAAACAGAAATATTTCAAATTAATTTTTTTTACATTTTTGCCCACTTACCTAATGCAATCTAAGCCTTCAAATAATCCGCCACTATGTTTTTGAAGCACTTTTCACAACTTTTTAATGCAAACAATGTACGTATTCTAACAGAAAATGGTTAGCCACAATGCTAGCAACAACAACAAGTAGACTTTTAGCGAACAAACATTGAAGTAGTGAAGTAGACGAGACTACTACTTGTCACCTAATAGATTCATTAACAATACAACTGAGTTTAAGCTTTTTAAAAGAAAACTAGGCATAAAGCCTTTACATAATTCCTGCAGTGAAATTTGGTACTTTTATAGGTAATGTTCAACTAATCTATCTGTACTTTAACCCTGTCATGATGCTATCCCATCCAAGGCCGTACTCTCCTGCCTTCTTTGATAAACATTCGTATTGAAACCAAGGACAGCATGTTTTGTGAAGATGTCAGACAAGCATTTCCAGGTCTATAGTTACACTAATGCACACAGCCTGATGGAGAGACCAAGAGATGGAAAAAAGCAAAGTGAGTGAAAAGGTAGAAGGAAAAAAGTGCGTCGGTTGCAAAATGGGTCCATTTATTAATAACAATGGCAGTGGCTGTATTCCCAGTGGTGCAGGGGACTCATGAAAGTTTCAGATCTCAGAGGGGCCTGGAAAGCACCAGAGACCGGCCACTCTGTCTCCCCTGACCCAATTAGAAAGCACGGAGCATGAGGCTGCCCCAGAGAAGGCCGCGCTAAGGAGGAGGCAGCCAGCCACCCAGTGTGGGCAAAATAAGGACACATGTACCTGGAGATATGGACCAACAGCAGTATTCTGAGCTGGACTGTGCAAAAACAAATGTATCCTCTAGATGTGAATCATCAAAAATAAATCAAGGTTAAGAGTTTCAGACCAAGTGTTAAGCAGGCTAATCGCTCCACTATTAGATTCCAGGCAAGTGCTGTCTTGTAATCAAAAAAAGTCATGTACAACTAGAAAAAAAACAACTCTATTTTGAATTTGACAGATGTGTGACATCTAGTTGAATCCAATCTAAGCTGATAAAAATCATGCCAATCATGGCTGGTATTTTGCATGATTTTTTTTTTTTTTTTTTTTTTTTTTTTTTATGCCAATATATATTTGGATCCTATTGTGGTAGATAATCGATATTTGGCAGTCTGCTCACAAGATCACAAACTTAGTTTTCACTTTAAAATCTATTTATCTTGTTCTGTGCATTATTATGTATAGTTTTCCATTGTTACTTTTTAGTCAAAATACAAAATTTGATGATAAAAGACAAATTGGGACACTGTCCGAAACGAAGCTCCTCTAAAATATTGTCCGATACCGATTTAATATTGACAGTTGTTATAATGTAATTGCTTGTCCCTACCATAGACTATAAAAGTAGACACGCATTGCTGCCTGAGCGCGAGAAATATCAAATCTTGGCTCGTTTTATGTAAGTTCTGTGCGTTTTATCAGTCATAACTCTGTGGAAACAAAACAGATTTTCACAATGCTTTTTTTGTTGCACACTTTACACATGTAACTATGATACTGGACATATAATTGCTACATATGTGATATGTACAACAAAAAAATCTGTGTGAAAATCCATTTTGTTTTGTTTTTTATGGTTGATTAAACATGTAGAACCTTCATAGCGCCATTGAAATACATTACATTGAGGTTGAACGAGTGAGCGCACAAAGATGGCCGCTGCATTTCTCGTCAGCGTCCATAGTTTTAGCGGTGATGCTGTGTCTATCCTTATGTGTCTGTGGTCCCTACTATGTAATCCCTCTGCTGCCTGCAAACATTATTTTCCACAAACCAAATAACCACAAACCCATGAAGGTATGATAAATAAAGTGAATACTCTTATTTGACTGTATGGCCCGCCCACCCTAATTCTCTCACATTAGATGTAGTAAAGGATTCTTTTATGCCGTATATACAGAGGAGAGCATAGCTGCAGGCAGACGTTGTAATTACATTGTCATATTCAGGCTGTAGCGCGCCAGCAGCAGATTATTCTCAGGTCCAAACATAAAAGCACACCTTGTCTGTGTCGTGTGATCATTCTTAACTCTGGTAGTCTCACCGTCGCAGAGAAAAGGCCTTGGACAGCTCAGCCTTTGTTCACTCTAATCCGAGCTTCTCAACAGACAGCGCCATGTGGGTCAGGAGCCCAACACCGGCTCCTTTACACTTTTGTTTTGCATTTAAGACGAGACACTACGGGAAAAACTCTTTTTTTTTCTAGTTTCTGTTTTTGGTCAGTTTGCTCTCACTGTATAAGCTTTCACATGGAAACAACACAACTGCTCCTAAAGATGTTTTATTATTCTATTTGATTATATTGTTCGGCTTTATTTGTTTCAAACACAGCAGGCTCATTTGTTTAAATTAGTTTTTTGTTTTGGAATCTGTTTGGCTGTCTGGACACTAGCCTATGTTGTTAATGGTGATATGTAATACAATTAGTCATCCATATATAATTTCCTTCAATCATTTTCATACATTTACAGGACATCCTAACATTGTAGGCAGTTTTCAAAGAGCATAGTGGTTCCTACACACACCAAACTGAACAGTCTGGGACTGAGGATGATTTTGTAATTGTGTGTGATTTTGTGTACCTTTTTGGAGGTTAAAAATCATTTGGAGATAGTTTTGTACATATACAAATATTAAAAAAGAACATATTTTTTCTTGGATAGGATCCTTTAAGCCAATAAAGAGTACATTTTTGGGATATGTGCAAACATACAATAACAATTAATATTTTAACAATCTTAACAGTCAACTAATACATCCCAACATTTACTAAAAAGTTACACGCTCTGTCTAACTTTTGACCAAAAATAGAAAAGCAAACGTCATTTACTGTAGATGTTTTTGATGTACTAAAACATAATGAAAACCTCTGCTTAGAGTACTTTGCAAGGCCTTAAAATGGAAATGTTTTGACCCAAAGGAGACTCGTACCAACCGTCGTCCTGGTCAGAAGAAGACAATACATACATGTTATGTATGACAAGTCTTGCTAGTTTTATATTTCTATAGTGTGCATGATACACAATAATCATAATTAACAATGTTCCAAAGAATGGTGGTCCTGAATTGTACAGTTGATTTTTCACCTTCAGAAAGTTACATAAAGAGGCGTTTTGGCCCAGTTTATAACATGGTTGTTTTGTAACTTTGTAATGTGAATTCATAATTTATCATCAGCAAGTAAAATATGGCTAAAAAAGCTAACCTGGAATGAAATCACAATTTAAGTGTGTTTTGATTAAATGAGCCGTCCAACCTATTACATCCAGTGTTAGTTCCATCTTTTCCTCATTCACCTGTAGTGTGTGGCCTTGCTCGTGTCTCTGTAACACTGGCGTCTCTGCCCTTCCCCCTCTCCCCACTGTCTCAGCACCATTAGCTAAACCTCTGGTCTCACTCAGTCAGGACAAAAAGAGTGGCACCAGCGTACTAATGATAACAGAGTTGGGTAAGGCTTTGTCCCGATCGCCCGTCAGCTTCTCTGGAATGATCTCGGCCGGCCCCATGCCTTCCTTTTGAACACATTTTTTACTCTTCTTCGTTCTGCCTGAAATTGACTGCCTTGTTTTTGGAGCCCGTTTAATGATTTTTTTTTTCTCAGTTATTTTTTGTTCTCCTCCAGTTGTGTCTGCGGAGCGTACAGGCCTTTGATCACACTGGGGCTGTCCTTGTGGCTGTGTTCAGAGCGGTTCTATAGCCTCTTGCCCCTCATGCACTCTGCCCTCCCCCTTCCTCCTCCTCCTCACTGCTCCAGCCCAGCGTTTGCATCATCAGCCTCTTGTCTGGATGTCTGTCTGTCTGTCTGACTGACGTTTTTGTTCCACAGCGCACTGGAAGCCTGAGAAGATTTCACTGTTCTTTAGAGACACAAAAAAGGATCAAACACTTGTATTTTAAAGGAGACATATATGAAAAAGCAACTAATGAGATTATAATGGTGTTTCCTCGTCATTGGTTTGCTCAAAAGCTCTATTCGCACAGGATTAGTTTTATCTAGAGACGCTGATGAATTCAAAATGATCTTACAATGCAAGTTATTAGATCAACTCAACTCGTGGGTTCACAAAACAAAGGGAAGGCATGACTAGTCTGGTTGAGTAAAAATGCACATATGAAAATTCAGAGTCTGGTCTGCTGTAAAAAGTTTAAAATTAGATAATTCTGCTTGTCGACATTTTAAGATATCAATCAGATAAAGCTTCTTTAAATGAAGGCCATAAATAAGACTAACCCACAATAAAATTTATTAATTGTAGTTTAATTCTGTTATTCCAGTGAACAAATGTACAGTAATACAGTATAGTATTTTATAATATTTCAATTTTATAGGTTTGTATTTTGCCCTATGCTTTAAGAAGTCTGGTTTAGGACTTTTATTGCAATTAAATTTTGACTGAGAATGATCTGTGGCACAGTGCAGTCATTTTGATCCATTTGAATCCATCTGGACCTAGAGTTACCTGAGAAAGTGAGTTTGATAAATTACAGTTGGTAATATTGGGGGTAAGATTTGCAAACATTTTCACAGACAGGTCTAGAAACACAAATCAAATCAATTTACACCCTTAGAAGGCTGTCTGTGAGCCTCTATGCGTGGAAGTTAATCAGCACTTTTAATCAATAATATTTAACAGTGAATTAGCCCAGCAAATATAAGGCTTTTAAACTTTTTTGTATGACGAGTGCCTTGTCTCTTTTTGCAAATCAATTTATTTTTTATAGACCAAAATCACAACAGCAGTAGTCTCTGAGGCGTTCCTTAGATTGTAAATTTATCAAATATGAATGAAAAAAAAAATAATAATAATAAACATACAATAAAACAATAAACTATATAAAATAGTGATTGATCAAGCATGTCAAAGCAGAATATGAGTGAACAAGAATAATTGCCCAAAGCATTCCTGTCCTTAGACTCTCCTCCTCTACTGAAAAAAAAAAACACAAAACAGACGGGGAAAAAGAGAAACCTTGAGGAGAACCACAGTGAAGAGATCCACTCCCATGGACAGACATGCTGTAGATGTAACTAAAACTAACGCAGATCTAAATTGAAGATATAGACTATAAGTCTGTGCAGGCAGAGTCTATTAGCAGAGGGAAACTACTCGTCCAGCAGGACCAGGACAGGCCAATCCTGGAGAGAGAGGTGTGGTGGGTGTCCTGGAGGAGGGAGAGGTCGGCATCAGTGGTCCCTTCCCTCCTCTTGGACAATTTACAGAGATTCCAAAGTAAAACTAATCCTGTGTGAAAAGGGCTAAGCAACTGTGTGCTGAGTAAAATCCTGTTTACACCTACCACCTATCTCTGCCTACTGCTCTGTATTTAGTTGCTATAATAGGAAAATGTGAACTTAATATAATAATGACCTACATGTGGTATAGTTCAATACAAATCATGCTATGTCTCCTTAAAGTTATTATTATTTTTTTTTCCATTTGCATTTTTTATATTTAATTTGTCAGTTAAGTTCAAATGAGTTTTTATTCAAACTTTGTGAAAATAGAATTTGATCCATTACATTTAGTTTTACAAATTAGACTTTAGTAAGAGACAAAGTAATGATAAGCTGACTCCTTTAACAGTCTGACAGGGTTGTTGGATGGGTGTTACAATAGGAGACTGTGTTATGTGGCTTGAACTTGATTTTCAGGAGAAAGGTAAATGTTATACTTGAGATAAATGTGGCTTGTATTGATGTGAAGAACCCATTTATCAAGAACACAATTGAAAGTAGCATGATCCTTACTGTGCATGACTTTCTAAAGCCTAGCCATTGTTGAAGTCTTCAGAGTTCTGCCATTATTTTCTTTTTATTTCAACCAATTCAGCTTCTTGCACTTCACTTTTAGATTTCTTTTGTATGCCAATGTGTCTTGATGGAAAAGTTGTACCTTTTGTGCTAGAATTATTATGTTTGTGTTTGTAAAAAGGTCAAGGTGCATTGGCTTCAGGTGAAACAGGTCATTTGAATAGTCTATGTATTTTAAGACTTCTCAATGGTTGTTATGATGGTTGCCTTAAATTTACTGATGTCTGTTTATGATAAGATACTTTGGCTTGTGTTAGTGTATGAAGTGCACTGTGCATGTGGGATGTCAATAACCACTGGTTTATAAATCAACATGTCCTCCAAATCAAAGTTTTTTTTCCGACACAATACATTCTTATCAAAAATAGTATCTCCAGCTTCGGTGAGCTGGATTTTTCCATTGGAATCAACTTTTACAGCACCTCTGAAGCCTGCCACAAGACAATGATAGTAAGAACTATCCAAAACGCTCCAAGCCTTGAGATGTTCAAGCCCCGGTTTACAAAGCTATTCAGTGAAGCTGTCCAAAGTAATAGGACTCACCAAAAAGTCAAATATTCACAGTTTCTGAGTTGCTCAAATTGGCAAAAATATAATCATAGCAAGAATGATTTTTATTTCCATTCATAGACCAACACATGTGGTGACAGAACAGGAAGTGACATCATCATAATGAAACAAACAGCTCTCCAAGCTACAGAGGCTGTGGAGGTGTTCTGTCGTTGTTGACTGGTGATGGATCCACCATTTTACATCCACCACTATAAACTCTAAAGAGCTGTTAAAATATACAATAGCTTCATATTTAAGTTGAAGCTATTGTATACTTACCTAACCCTAACCCTGACGTAATGATGGACAAAAATGATGAATAGTAAGATGCAAACTCTGACTCTGGCTTTTGTGTCCCGGTCCACAAAAGCTGTTTAAGGTACCGACGAGAAAGCGGAGTTATATTTCCAGCTTCAAAACCCCGCCTCTGCGATTTGTTCCGCGCTCCTCTGACCCAGACAGCCTTTTTCTCACCAAACAGAACCATTTGTCTGCAAAAGTTGCCAAACTTCTTCAGACGGGCAACCCTCGGCTTGGTGTGAAAGACCGTTTTGGGCTAAGAGTTGATGATAACTGAACCGTTTCGAAAAACTTTCTTTGGGATTGTAAAATGATTTCTGGGAAAATGAGACATTTTGATTTGGAGGACAGTTAGAAAAGTGTATGATAACACTTTATGATAACTACTCATTTGGTAGCCTTAAAAACATGAACGGAGATGTAATTTATATGAATAAATAGTTTAATAAGAATGTTCAGGCTTAGTAACTTCTAACTCTAACCCTTGTGGTTTCTAAGCTTGAGTCTTCCTTAACTATTTGTTTATTATAAATAAGTCTGTGTTCATGCTTTACTAAGGTTAATTTAAGTGATGTTATTATAAAATGATACCAAAATAAGAAAGTTATAATAAGTGTAAGCTTGATGAGGTAATGGACTTTTGCAAAAGACATGAAGTCCTCTCTTACAGTCCATTCATTACAGCTAAATACAGTAATGCTTCATCCTGTCTGGTTCTGTGTGTGACTGTGTCCTGTGCTCCCCAGTGAACGACTCAAACGTTCAGTTCCTGGACCAGGACGATGATGACGACCCGGACACAGAGCTGTACCTCACTCAGCCTTTTGCCTGTGGGACGGCCTTCGCTGTCAGTGTGCTGGACTCTCTCATGAGCGCCGTAAGTTTTAGTACAACTACAAAAATCATCAGTTATATTGACCTCAGAACATCAGGCCAGGTCTAGACATAGAATTCTTTGATTAAGCAAATGAGACCTGGAGCTTCTCATGTGAAGAGGAGCTCTGGTGATTTGTCTTCATATGAGACTGAAAAATTATGGAGTATGATTCCAGGTGTAAGTCTAAGAAGATGGTTTAGTGTAGTGATCAGAGCTACAGTTCAGTACTGTCACAGAGAAAAGTTAGCGTGACTTTTTCTCTGTTATAGCTGATCAGCTGCAGCAGTGTGAGAGGTCATTAGGTCTTAGACAAAGTGACTTATTAACGCTGATGACAGAAGCCTGACAGTCCCAGCCCGAGCCGCTCTCTGATCTTTGACAATGTGACTGGAGCGTCACAGATAAGCTGCTCAGAGGTGTGTTGTCCCTGTGGGGCTGTGATGGCTTCATCTCAGCTCTGTGTGCTGCTGTGTGCGGTCAGAGGTGAGGCCAGCTAATGGACAGTGCTCATCCATCATGAGGCTAGCCGGGCCTGTCAGAGGCCCCAGAGACGAGCTGCCACTCTGGCTGTGCGGCGCGGTGACACGGCCTGTCTTCACACGCCGCAAAAGCAGCTTGTGATCGGCTTGAAGGACAAGAGAAGCTGACACCCGCCGGGCGCAGTCAAAGCGCTCTTTCAGAACACAGCTCTCACATCAGACAGTGAAAACACAAGAGGAGCTGTTTAGGCACTTCTGCCCTTTACGTACAAATCACTGTCCTGCCACACTCTGGGGCATGAGGTGCTCTTTTAAATATGAAATACAGTTTAATCTGAAGCAGGGGGCAAGCTGCAAATGAACAGGTAAAGAGTTGTCTTTTTGTTTTGGTATGTTTACAGGGAGAGCTAGTGTCACTATGTTTCCTTTTAGCAATATAAATTAACCAGTATTTTCATTACATATATCGAAAGTTAGAAAAACAAAATGCATTTTAAGTAGGCCTGCACCACATTATATTGTTCATGTTACATCATAAGTGGGAATGTAACATTTGTAGGCTGAGATTGCAGCTAATTACAAATGCTAATAACTAGCTTAGATGCACCAAAAATGACTAGAAGATGATTTGAAAACTACAAGTAAAACTTACAGAATCTAAGAATCTGTAAATGGGAAATGACATGACACTTTACACAATATTCATACATTGCATACCAGATAAATTGTCAATTATATACTGTATTTATCACAAAGGTCCTCTTGTAAATCATGACAGTAATTTCAACCCAGTATATTCTTTTTACTGGAATTTGTATGCTTCACAATACTTTGCTTGTATAAAGTCTTTCCTCACATGACACCAGTAACATTTGCCCACATCTTCTTCCCTCAGACGTACTTCAACGACAACATCCTGACCCTGATCCGGACGCTGGTCACAGGCGGTGCCACCCCAGAGCTGGAGGCACTGCTGGCTGAGGAGAACGCTCTGAGAGGAGGCTACAGCACTCCACAGACACTAGCTAACAGAGACAGGTGTCGCGTGGCCCAGCTCGCCCTCTATGACGGGCCCTTCGCAGACTTGGGGGTAAGTGGAGTTTGGAGCCGAGATGACACGTTTTGGCACTACCCGGCAGCACAGATCTGGCCTCCTCCGCCCGATGGTTCTTCTTAATGTGATGTGAAAAAGTGGGATTGTGCAAAGCAGGCCTGGTGGGTGGAAAGAAACAAAGCTTTGGTGAGAGGACGCAAAGGAAAAAAACAAGGATAATTGAGCTGGTTTTAGCCTTGTGTGACTTGTGCAAGCAGTCTCAAAAAGAAGTAAAATAAAATTAAAAAAAGTTTGAATAATAATATACCTAGTTTTTATCTTCTTAGAAACGTAAACAAACAATTATTACAGCAGTTACTTACAGCCTCATAAATAGTTACAACAATGAGCTTAGAAGAAGCCAGCACAAGTTAGTATGCTTATGGTTGTTAACTCACAATTAAAATAATTGTACGACACTATTTCATGCAAAATAAGAAAAAGCTTGTTTAAGAAATGTGCTGCAACATCACTCAGACTGGTCAATCTTAAGTGAACTTTGTAAACCTTGGCTGTTTCCAACTATCTACCAAGTAACTTTGCTGTCAGAGTGAGTCAGTCACAGAGACCTGTCCATCAGTACAGTGGTCTGTCCGACTTAGGTGGAAGAGAGAAGGAGGAGAAGGAGAAAAAGGATGAATTGGTGCCATAGTTATATTTCTATTCCTGTTAGTCCAAACTTCAGAGCAAAACAGAAACTGATGCTGTGTTTATCTGTGCGCTAGCATAGAGCTTCTGTCCATCATAGCTTGTATTTAGGAATAGCTCTAGAAATTACAGCACTTTGACAACGAAATGTACACATAGAGCACTGCACAGATGTAGGTGAAATACTTTAATACAAAATGTTAATACACTGCCTCTATCAGTCCAATAGCCTCATTATATAATTTTGTAATGTTTTTAACAATCCATGAGCATTCTATCAAAGGGGACAAACAGCTTCCCATCAAAGGTTGCTGAGGTTTTGTCTGTGAGTTATCTTTCGTTCCCTTCAAAACACTGTTCTGAATGTCCCTGATCTGTGATGTCATAGGTCAAACTGTTTCTACTGTAAGTCCCTGAATCCTGACTTGCTTTGAGCATTCCTGCAGCACTACATCAGGCAAGATCGACTTGGTTCTTTACCCAGTGTAATATTATTTTCTGTCAGTACATGGAGCTAGAGCTGGGCCAAAAAATCTAAAAATTGAGAGATCGAATCGAAACGAATCATCAATTATTTGGTGGTGGGTTTTGAATCGAAAGATGGAAAGACAATCTTTTGTCAGTGAAAATGTTTAGTTTGATGCAAAAGTCAAACTTTGAACCTATATAGTTTCAAATCTAATCTAATAAATGGGACATATTAAAAGTTTTTGTTTTGTTTATGTTCATGAATGGCATTTTTCATTTCTTTTTGAAAAGGTAAACACATTTGAATCAAAAATCGAGATCGATCAATATGAGAAAAAAAATTGTAATTATATTTTTTCTCAGATCAACCAGCCCGACATGGAACTCTAACTCAATTCCTGATGTGAGAAACACATGCCTGTCATGTGTGCTTTAATACACTCTTTTTATTGGTTCTTGTGCATGAGATTACAAAGTGGTGGAAGCATGTTTGAAGAAAGAAAACTACACAAAAATGCATTATATTTATTATTCATTTTGTTATTAGTGATATATCCAGTATTTTTAAAATATGTATATATATTTTTTATATTTTTTTTATATAATGACACGTTTCTAAAACAAAAAGCGTATTATTTATCAGAACTTGCACTCATAATAAAAATGTACCAGTAGATCTTCTAGTCTTGCTGTTTTAGGCAAATCTTAATCTAAAAAACATGTATTTATTGTCTTTTTTTCCTACCAGGACGGTGGTTGCTACGGAGACCTATTCTGCAAAGCACTGAAGACCTACAACATGCTGTGTTTTGGCATCTACAGGTTAAGGGACGCCCACCTCGGCACGCCCAGCCAGTGCACAAAACGGTATCCTTCCTCTTTTACCACACAAACCAAATCCCATCATTCAAATTCTAACCCTTTGTCTCTCTCCCAGATACGTGATCACCAATCCTCCGTACGAGTTCGAGCTGGTGCCCACAGACCTGATCTTCTGTCTCATGCAGTTTGACCACAACGCGGGCCAGTCACGGACAAGTTTCTCCCACTCCTCCCACTCTTCCCATTCCTCCAGCAAAAAGAGCTCGTCTGTCCACTCCATCCCTCCATCCAACCGGCAAAACCGCAGCAGCAAGAGCAGAGAGTCCCGCGACAAGCAGAAGTACGGGTACATTTCACACGGCTCTGAAATACTGCATGTACTCTGTGTGTGGGTGTTTAAGTGTCTGTGTGCTGTGAAATGTAATGATGTTTGTTGATAATACACTGGAAAATTAAGGTCTACATACTCCTATATCCTAAATTCCTATAGAAATGTCTATAGAAATGTCTGCAGAGTTTATCCCATTCAACTAGTGGCCCGAGGGCCAAATTGGTCCTCCAATCATCCGGTCATCAGCGCATCAACTCAATATTACAAGCTATATTTCTCTTCTATGAAGGTAAAATCCTGGGATACTACCTTAGACCTGATCTGGTCCTGTTTTAGTTTCCTATTTTAATTCACCTTTAAGCTTTGGGTAGATCTGGTTTAATGTTTGGTTGGTCCTTCTTTCGACTTGATTAGTATTAGTCTAGTCCTTCTTTAATTCTGGTTCAACACTGGTTTGGAAATTTTGTCGACCAAGAAAAAAATCATAAACTCTAGAAGTGGAAATACCCCCACATTTTGAATTGAATGCACATTGATTTAAATGTGCACCCTATTTTACGTTTGAACAAAGTATATACTCAAATATAAGCCTGTTGTGGTAATGGTTGGGCGAGCAGATAAAACTTGTTTTGTTTGTAAAAGAGAATCTATGACTCTTTCATAAGATATATGATCGTGTGGATGTCAATCACTTTTACTATTTATCAGAGTTCCTGACTAATTCTGACTGAATAGGGCTGAGTGGTTAGAGCTTTTTGGTGTTCTCATATAACCAAAAATATGTAGGCCTAATCAAAAAATCACCAATTTTTGCTCATGTGAACGAACAATTGCAAATGTTAAAAAAAAGCGCCAACATCATGTACAGTGTGCCCCATTTCTTTATTTTGTGTGTATTGAGTGTATTATAGAATTAATAATACACAGAGAAGAAATAATAATATTTTTATCTGGTATCTGGGCAGAGGCAAAGGGTTATTAATGGGCAGGTCATTCTTAAAATGGTCCATATGACATTTAACATGCAGGGAAATGATGCATTGTACTAATATTGGCCTTGGAATGTACTCTTGAGGACCATTATTTTGGCATCTCAACGAATTTCAAAGAGGGGTCCTTTCAAAGTTTTGGTGACAGTGATCATTGCTTAAATGTAATTTTTTTTGCAAAACATCCAATGTTTATGAGAAAAACAATCTTATCAATAATTAAAAAAAAAAAAGAAAGTTAAGCCTAGTTCGAATTACCTACTCCAAAAACGATAGGGGTTCCTTGAAAACTTCGCTTTAGGGTACCTTGTCAGAAAAAGAGGTTACTGCCCACTGAAAAATCTGGCCCTCAGGAAATTAAAGTTGAATAACACTATTAATTTAGAATATTTTCATTTCAACACAACCTAACCTAATTTGCAAAGAAAACACAAGTATGATGCAAACTGTACAGTATGTAGACACAGATGTTTTCCAGTGTACAGGACGTGACTTGTGTGTGACTTTTGTGTGATTTGTGTGTGATTCGTGCTCCACAGTCTCCACGTCTGCAGCTTCATCATGTGCATGTGGCTTCAGCGATCATTACACCACACGAAATCAATCAATACTGTATCAATAGTTGTGTCCGTGTAGTCTGTATTAACTTCTTCAGAACAGTCAGAACGTGGAGTTTGTCGCTGTACATGATCTGACTTTGATCATGTCTGTAGCCTTGTTTAGTTTTGTGGTTAATGTGATGTCTTACTGTTGTTTTTCACCAATAGTTTAGAGTTAAATACATGTGCTAGCCATTTTCCATTCTCATCTCTTCATAACTTGTCCGTAACCCTTTGTCGCAAGCTCGTACTGTCTATGTGAATAAGTCGATGTAAACTATTGTTGTAAAGACGTGGGTTAGATGTGTTAGCTTAAGGATTTCTAAAAGCATGCAGATTTGTTACTTACTTCTGTATATTAAAAACAATGATACATCTTTGCGTTTAAGATGTATAGTCTCTATTACAGAAGATGCTTTGGTTCATCAGATTTTGAGGTTTTTTTGCTGGTGAGTTTCTCATTTGCGAATTTTTAACCCCAAAAACATGTTGAGATTGTATTCATCCCTAACCATTTCTCTGATAAAAAAAAAAAAACAACAAAAAATAGAATATTATTAATAACAAAAATTTTCAACCATCCAAAACCAATTAAAAACTCTTGATCAAAATCATCACAGTTTACACCACAACACAAAAGAACATTATTAAGTAACATAATAATAGATTATTTTTCATCATGGTGCTTCTACCAGTGCATGCAAGTGAAACTTTTTTTTTTACCCTAAAAACATAAATGTATCAAAAAGATACAATGTGTTATGAATGTTGTTTGTCAAGTAAAAAAAATAAACAGTATGTTTTTTGGCCCAATGTACAATATTTTTGCCGGGTTTTTGAGCCCATGCTTCAGCAAATTGTGAATAGTGGGTCTGGTCACCACTCCCCCATCTGCGTTTCAAATCAAATTCCAATATTTATGTGACTCACATGAAAGAAAGGAGCTGATTGGTCTTCTGTCATTTAGACCAAAATCTACTTCACTCAACTCACAATAAAATAGTTTTTTCCTTCGCTCATTGATTCAGCAGAAGGTATTGTATTTGTATTGTATTTTTTCACCTTAAGTAGCTATGTTAGTTTTCATAGACGATTCATGTCTCTGATTGGCTAATTAATCTGTTACACACACCCAGTGAAATTTGAAAGAGGAAAATGGTGGCTAAGAAAGAAATCCTTCTTTGTATTAGTTGAAAAACTTTAGGCCAAAATGTTTTTTTATAATAAATTTAATTTTTGAATACCATTTAAAATATTAAACTGCTCATTAGTTGCCGGTTTAGTCTCATAAAGTTTTATAAAAGCCTTGTATGCTATAAAGGTATCCATTTAATATTTACATGGCATTCATTCTGAGACCTTTTCCCCAGTTTAAACATTCACATTACAATTACATCTTATTTAGGGTTATATGCAATCTGTGTCAGTTGATTTAACTTTGTAAAATAAAACTAAAGAACCAATCAGTTGGAATAAACTCCTCTTGAGCAAACCCTGCACAGAAGAGAAAGCCAATAGGAAACAGCCTCCATCCCTTTCTCTCAAACTAATGCCAGGCATCTTAAAATGCTTAAAACAGTTTTTTTCTCGGCTAAAAACTCAAAATGAGAAACTCACCAGCGTTTAACCTGTGCGATGTGATGAAACAAACGGTCTTCCATACTTGATTGTTGAGCTGGTCGTAGTGACGTGTGCATTTGCCGTGGACGCTGTCAAACCTATACTTACGTTAGACTACTTACCTCTCTTTCTGAAGTGCAACAAGGATGAATAGAATGGGCCAAGGTACGCAAGCTAACGATTCTGCATGACTTAGCCACCTCTACCTGCGGGCTCCTTATCATACCGGCGTCCCGTGGGATGCTGCTATGATCAGGGATGTTTGTTTTTCACATGGGGAGATCCGGTTTTAACCATGCCTCAATTTAAGTTTTGCTTTCACCACGGATGGAAGCAAACGGTCTGCTGCTGCTGCTCCTTCCCTTTGTCCATGACCAGGACCATCCATGCTGCATGAGACGTTCAAATGACTCCACCTCCTCCTTCTCCTCCTCCACTTTTGGATATGGCTTTTCTGTGACACAAAGCTCCCAAAACCATCCCTTGTTTCATCGTTAGTCATGCCTCGCTTTATTTCTTTTTTCTTTTCTTTGGGGCTTGAGATGGTTTGCATTGTGTGAGAGGTTTGTGTGTTTGCGCATACACCCTCCTTCTGAATGCTCTCCTGTCACACCACAACAGCAGACTTTTGCATATATAAAAAAACACCTGTTTAAATTATGTATAAAACAAATGAGAGTCTCACTTTTCCTATGGGAAGTCCTGTATCTGCTGTAAAGCGTAAAGCTGATGCTAGTAACACACAAACTCAATTTATTTATTAAAGCTAGGGGACCAAATTTTCAAACGGTGAACAAAAGAAGAAAAGTTTTATTATTTTCTATAACCGTGCACATTCGGGTGCACCTGCTTGCTGAAAATGTTCCTGCTGACATATATAAATTCTTCTAGTCTATGATTCAAAGAGCACCTTAATTGGTACTCCTTAAAGGTGCACTGTGTAACTTTCTGGAGGTGAAAGGTCAGCTACACGAATGAGTAGAAACAGACAGTTAAAGCAGAACTAAGTAACATTTTGACCTTAAATGTCTTTGTACGTCTCCGTGACGATGATTATGTTATATTTTGAGCCATTTGAAGCATTTGTCGGTTCTTTCAATAAACTACGGCAACTGCAATGTTCCTCCCCCTCTCAATTCCCAACACATTCCCGACCCGAATTTCTCTCCTAGCTCTTTTTATTTTTTTGTTTTGTTTGTTTAACAGTGCAAAATGTGTTTAGATGTGTTTTTGCTGTCTTCTTTCAATATTAATGTTGACGCAAAAATGAGAAAATAAATACATCATGTTACATTTTGATTAAATTAGCTAGTATAAATACACCAGAGAGCTGTGGGGAGAGCACTAATTGAAGTTGCTTAGTTCTGCTTTAAAGCCATACTTTGGAACATTCTGAATGGGGAAAAAAATACATTTTATGTCATAATGTGAGAAAAAACAGCTTAAGGAATAGCTTTGCAAGTCTGTTCAAAGTTAGAATGCAGAATTGTAATATTTATATAGTGCAACAAAGAAATCTAGATGACAAAACATTGTTTTATTCAAGTTTTTGTCCATAAGTCACAAATTGTGCCTTTAAGTTGAGCAGATGACATGTTTAATAATTTGATGAAGACTGTGTAAGGTGTTATTTTCTTACAACTTCCTATACTGATTGGGCAAAGCACAATGTACAGTACTTATGATAAAGTAAAAGTGTGTTCCCACAGTCTGTATGCTAACTGTATGATACATCTGTCAGTAATGCCTTTTATGTTTTGGTTCCTTTGATGTTTCACCTTGTCTTTCACTACAACCTCTGATGGTTCAGACCCAATCTCAGATTCTCAGAAATCAACATGACTTAGCCTGGTGGAATCACAAGTTTGTTCTCTACAAAACAAACCATCAAGAATTAGTTAGAAAGGTTTAAATACATATTTACTTTTTCACAGTTTCAAATTAAACCTACAAGCTTTTAGATATGACAGGTAGCGGACTTCCCACAAGAAAAGTGAAAGGTATATTTAAATGTTTTCACCCAAATTCACCTTTTTTGTAATTGTCTGAATGAATAGTTGAATCCAGGATAAAGACTCATGCATCAGTTAAACTTAAGTAGGTCAGACTCATTAGAATCCCAGTCCAGCTCTGCTCACAGTTCGAGAAGTCTCTGCCCCTGGTCTGTGCCCTGGTCACAGCAGGAGAGCGTGAGGCGTGACCAATGGAAGGTCTAAATTGTAGGATATGAGTAAGTTTCTTCTTGTACCTGGGACTTGTCTGAGCTCCTTTAGCCAGCGGGGAACAGCGCACACCTCAGGCTCACTTCTGCACTTAAGACCAGTTAGATATGAGAAATTCTACCCACGAGGAAGGAACATGATGATTGGCTCTGAAGAAGTGGGGAAGTGCAGGCAGAGTTTACTAACTACTAACTTCACAACTCTGCTGCTTACAAACCAAGGCACTGGGCTCTCTTACTTTTGGACTTTTAGATATTGGACATTATTGGATTCAACTTTGGCCTGAGAGCTGCTTGAGAATTCTGAAATATAGTTTAGTTTCATCGGCACACAAAGTTGGAAACGTTTTATAATCATACTAAAATTATATCAAATTGATAAAACACTTTTTGAATGCTTATTACCACAAAAACAAAGTTAAGGACAAAAACAAATTAGAAATTTGAGTAAAAACAAATAGATGGAGTCAACAAAATGTATACATTTAGACTGTCTTTGATGCAAACAAAAATAAATTATTCTGTATTATACAGACTCTAAAACACACAAAAAGACTATATACTACATACCTCCCTATGCAATAAAATTAATTGTTGACCAGATATTGTTGACCGGCTTGTTAGATTGTATGAGTGAATGTAAGAACGTCATGTTTTGACTCAAACAAGTGAAGTCTTTCGTGGCTAGCAGGTATAACTGTTAATTTAGAAATAATTGGAAATCCAAGTGCTTTGTCATGGCAATCATAGAGTTAATAGGAGACAATTGTTAGCAGGAGCGTTGGCTCCTGATTGGCCGTTCTTACTGTTCATATCTTAATTTTGAAGCTAAAGTGAAATTAAAAAATCACAAGGAATATTTGACTTAAGGTTTTCCAAATATTAGAAAGAGTAATATGACATTTTGCAGAAAATTGTTGGTTAATACATCAATATAATATATCCCTATTTAAACAGATTTAGTGAAACAGATCGGTGGCAAACAACATGACATTCATTCATTTATACAGTCTGTGGTTGAAGCCGTGCATTACAAATTAGCCTATTTGGACTACTTAATATTTATCAACAACTTTAAGTATAAGTGACCTTTAGTTAGTTAGTATCCTTTATTGTCTCCACAAGAAGAAATTCACTTTGGACACCTTCCATTGGGCCACATTCTGCACTGAAAAAACAAATATATTGGAAACAAATGCACTACTCCTAATGCACAAACTGCCACTTAAACTGAGGCTTATGGTTTCAAACGTGAATAATGTGAACTTTTCCAAACCTACTTCTGACTTTGGCGTTTCTTTTCCCTCCTCTCTAGAAAAGAAATGGTTTACAGATGAACCGGACAACGCCTACCCCAGGAACATTCAGATCAAGCCCATGAGCACTCACATGGCCAACCAAGTCAACCAATACAAATCCACCAGTAGTCTGATTCCACCAATCAGAGAAGTAGAAGACGAATGCTGAAGCCCGCCTCCTTGTGGACTGCTCTGTTTTAGCAGCACAGGACTGACGAGCAGGAGGAAGACTGTCATCTCGCTCCACTAAAGGGACCTTCTCAATGTGTATACCTTTAATGTTACTTCCATGCTCGGACATTGTTTATTTATTCTGTATCCATAGACATGTACATAAAGACAATCAGTCACTGCGGATTGTACAGCCCCTCTCCCCTAGCACTTTTTGGAATTATTTTAGAGTTGACGGAAAAAAGTACTTCCTGTATTTCTCTGCAATAGTTCACCTCTGGATGTGACCAGACTCCATGCCTAGAGCTGCTAGTGTGGAGAATGAGGGTTGCATTGTTGTTTTCAATAATAATGATCATATCATTTCCCTGTAAGTTGCCCGGATGTGTCACATAAGCAGCTGGGCTCATCTACTTCTGTTCGATTTGCACTAAAAACTGAAGACTGCTGACAGAGCACCTGGAAGGCCACAGCCCACTGATCCAACCCCATGTGACCAGAGAAGGAGCTGTGCCTGGTCGCACTCACCCCAAAGGGACCAGCGAAGGAGTTGTGTCTGGTCTCATTCACCCCAGTGTGATCAGAGGAAGTTGTCTGCCTGGTCTCACTAATCCCAGAGTAGTCCAAAAAAGAAGGTTTGTGAGGTCTTACCAATCTCAGTGTCACCAGGAAAGATCTGCCTGGTCACTCACCCCAATTCAACCGGACAGAGAGTGTTACCTGGTTTCACTCACCGCCTGAGTAACTAGAGAAGCAGCTGTGCCTGGTCTCACTCTCCTAGTGTGACCAGAGAGGCAGCTGCGCCCCAATCTCACTCTCTAAGTGTGATCGGAGAAGCAGCTACGCCTGGTCTCACACTCTCAGTGTGATCGGAGAAGCAGCTTTGCCTAGTCTCACTCTCCCGGTGTTACCAGAGAAGAAGATCTGCCTAGCTTTGTGTGAAGCTTACTTACCCCAGTCGTCCTCCTCAGTGTGGCTGTGTGCTGAAGCAGAGGAGGCTGTGATGAGGCCTGTCCCTTATGTGTCCGTGTGTGTGTGTTTGTGAGAGTGTGTGTGAATGAGCATTACAGTGCCATCTTCACCGTGGGCTTACACATTATGCTGCATTGTCAGACTAACACGTGTGCTCCTATAAGGCCTTTATGCTATTCTAATAGGCTTATAATAACTCTGTGTTGCATTTTCCACCAAACTACACCCAACTCCAGCTGAGCTGTAAACCACAGCTCTTTCCTCAGAGCACTGTCCGTGTGATAGTATAACCAAATGTCAAATGCCACATATTGCATAGTGGGCAGAATGGGCCCTCCTTTGACCAGACTGAGCCTGGCACAGGGCTGGCACAGAGGCAGTAAAGAGCTTGGATGTTCTCTGTGCAGCCTGAGACTTGGTCTCTCAGGAGCAGAGCTGTGCAGGTGCAGCTCAGTGCAGTTGGGTGAAAATGCAACACTCCACAGACAGTGACGTCTGTCTGTGACACTCCAGTGTGTTCTGACACTGACTCATGACTCCGAACATACATGATGGATTTATGATAGAATTATTTTGTATCCATAAGCATAATCAATTTGTACTTATTTTTATAGAAACTCAAAGTGTAAAATGAGAAAATATTTATTATATTTAATTACCATGTCAAATCTACAATGTTCTGTTGGTCACCAACACTTTGAGTTTGAGGTTAAACTCATGTTGTTTCCCTGTGTTAAACGGTGTTGTCACTAAATCTAATAATGCTCCGAGGCTTGCATTGGCTCTGGCAGCTCAGCTCTGGGCAATGAACTAATGAAATAAGCTGCTTTTACATAACACGTTTACTGCTCAGACAGATCTTTTTTCTTCGGACACTCGGGCGCAGGCCCCTGGGTTAGACATGTGAATGACCTTCTGTTGTGCTGGATGACCTACATTAGGTTCTCTTCAGTCTGCAGGCATTTTCACACTTTTCAAATGAAAAGTAGAGATCCAGTGTGCTAATTAGCTTAGTGTAAATCAGCCTAACTAAAGCGTAGACCACCTTACTTTGAACAAAGCTGAGTTTAGTGTGTGTTTGTGGGCTGTGGTGACTCTATACTCAAGCCTCATACACATTGTCCTCAAGTGAACTTTACAACTGTGATCAGCGTTGTCGCACTGTAGCAGAATAGACTTCATCTCACAAAATACATGATTCAAACGTGATCGATGATTCTTCACAATTTCACATTTGGTACAATGATGATGAACATTATACATAGGAAAGAAAAACAAGAAAATGTTTACATAAGATTAATATTAAAAGATACAAATATACTTCACAAGCAGCACACCTGATGAAATACGACAAGTTTAGTCTCAACAAAGATGGAAGGTAGCACCAATTCAGCAAGAGAGATCTCCCTTAAGTTTCCAGTCGCTACATTATTGTACTGCAGGGTTACATTCCATTTTGTCAGCTCGCAATCTGTCGCAACCTTTTCTCTGTCCTGACTACTTCTTTGTTTACACAGTATTCTCAAGGTACTTAAGCAGAGGAATACTACAACTATCTACTTTACATGCTGCAAAACTAGCATCCTAAGCTACATCCAAACACGTTATTCTGCTCGTCGTGTCGGCTCTGTCTTTCAGACTCTCCTTGTCTGTTTGTCGTTTGCTTTGTTTACCTCTAAATATGTTCAGTTTAGAGGCTTTTCTTTGAAGTGCCATGAAAAGTACCATCTTTCAGTCATTCAGGGAGCCAAATCCAAGTCGTATTTCACTGTGAAACGTGAGTCTGGTGCTGGTACGGAGAACATCCAAGCCATCAATGCCTCCGTGCCAGCGCTGTGCCAGGCCGAGGGTCAGTAGGAGGGCCCACAAGTCCCACTAAAGCGAGAAGTGGCATTAAACATATCAAAGGTCATTATAGTTACACATGGATGACTGAAAGATGCTCTGGATCATGTGTTCTTAATCTGCTCTTTTGGTTCAACTGTTTTTGCTCTAGAAAAGAAAGGTTTAACTTATTTGCCGGGAATAGTTTGGAAAATCGTAACCGTACGGGAATGGGAGGGTATCAAGTCTTAACATTATTATTTTTTAAGAATTGCTTTATGCTTTGGCTGCCTATCAGTCAAGTAGAATTCAGGACACAAACAGGATTGTCGGCACACCGTATCTCATCACCACAGAAAACAGTTGTATTAGTTTGGATGTGTTCAAGATGTAAAGGATACATGGATTATTTGATGGTGCTGAGTTGATCTACCTGACTCTGTCAAATAGAATCTGCTGATAATTATATTGTCTTGTACAAAACGTTTGTACATAGATTGTACATGGTTTCTTTTGTATTTTCTCAAATTAAAATGGATGTATTTGTGTTCTAAAATCATCTTTTGTCATTTTTCTCTAAATGTTTGATTAGTTGCTGCAAAAGTCATAAGAGCAATAAGTGATGTGAACAAAAATGATTGTTTGATAACACTTAATGTCAGTTTAAATGTACTCACAAACAATTGTTTTAAATAATTTTATTTAAACTATTAGACCAACATCGATATTTATTATAGCACAAACTTATATATTAGGATTTTAAATATTTAGTATTAAATTATGGCATACCTATATATTTATTTAAAATTTTGTTTGGTGTAGACTGCAACATCTAAAACACTTCACTTACAGTATGTTAGATACTGTAGAGATCTTTTTACATGTTTTTATTATTGAAAACGATATAGTTACAAGTAAAAACTGGGAAGTTGGTGGTTTAGGTGGAAACTCAAAATTTCTGCGCATCTAGAAAACAGGCTAATCAAACATGCATGGAGCAATGATGTGTGAACACAACATGGTTTAAAGCTCATCTAATTCTGTTTTCATAATATGTTTTGTCAGTCTGGATGATAATGTTAATGGTAATTTACTTACTTATTGGCATACCAGCTCTTGAAAATACTGAGCAGATTGTGAATGGGCAGTACTTGAATGGGAGGCCTGCTGGAACCCAGGTGCCACAGTGAAACAAAGAGAAACAGATGTTTTATACACATTAGTGCAATTATGATTACTATGCAATGTGATTGGCAGCCTTGTTCTTGTCCGTCTGCCCCGGGTAAGCTACAATAAGAACTGCCACTGCCATTATTATCATCAATACATTTAATCGCTTTAAGAGTATTTTTGCCAATTGATAAAATGTTAGTAGGGTAAAAATATCTGTGATTGATTATGCCCAGTGGAATGGCATACATCACACAGTCTATCCTTCTGTACGTACAACATGACCTTAACTGTCAGTGGATAAACATGTGGCATCACTTTACACAGGCTCAGTTTAGGAGAGGACCATGACCCTCAGGTCTCAGTCACAGCACCCATCCTCTTATCCATTGAGTCTCTGGCATTAGTCTTGATTTAGGTTTACTGACATGCTATTAGCTGCTCCATCACTAAACACCGTCAGGTGTCAATCACCAAATCCCAGCTGATGGTTATGAAGAGAGAATCCTAATCATATTTATGCCATATATCTGTGTGTGCTGACAGCAGATGTGTAAAGGACATCAGGGCAGGGAGGCCTGTCTGCTTACTGTCACTGCCTCTGCTTTGTTTGGACACAGGTGCACAGTCGTCTGCATGAAAGTGAACAGATCATTTACAACTATGAGATAGTCACAAGAGCAGGAATACTAAATAACTCAGTGATACTTCAGCTGTTTATATTGTATACTTTGTATATTGCCTACGCACATTTCTAGTTTGTAATGGGTATTCACTGCCAATGACAGTATACATTCATATTTCTAAATATTTCATTAAAAATATTAGGCCTAAATAATTTTAGGCCTACCTTTTAAGCTTGGGAACAGTGAGGGAATTGTTAGAGCTTTGCTGTTATTACATTAAAATTACTGTGCTGCAAAATGCCCATTGCGAAGCACATTTTTTCCTCAAAGGGCAAAAAAAATTGGATTTTTGCCAAAGTGTAACACACTGATCTATGTCCAGGGCAAAAGCTCATTGTGAGTTGCATTTTTTTTTAAGATAATTTAGGAGGATATTTAGGAGATTATGTTTGATTTGATGTCATTTGTTTTTTAACATATGTCCAAGTTTATCTGCCAACGCCACTTTGTGCATTACTGTACAAACCATGCTTATTCAAGACAACATACAATTTCTATTTGCCAGTACATCATCACCAACAGTGTTGGAATAAGTCATTACAAAATGACCTAGTTACTAAGTAACTATGTAGTGTAATTCATTAGTTACAATCTGAGTAAGTCAAGTTACTTACAACTGAAACTGTAGAAGAATTTGTGGTGTCCATTGATTAAAATATAGTAAAATATAATGAGAAATTTAAATTAATTAGTCAATAATTGAGTGTAAATTCCCGGAGTCTGGAAAATCTATATAAAAGATGTATCATTTGGCCACGTGTCCCTCTTTCGAATTTCAGTGACCGTGATTGATGGCTGCTTACAACGGAACAAATACAGGGAAAAAATATCATACAGAATTGAAAATGAATGAGCAAGCAAAACATGATTTTAATGTGAGGTGAGTGTAGTTAGATTTTGGTCTAAATGACAACCAATCACTTCTTTGTTTTTTCTTTGTTATGCAAATAAACTAATCTGATTGCCCGGTACGATGTGGTGACCAGACCATACTTCACAGTTTGCTGAAGTGTGGATTCTGGATCCCAGGCAACAATTTCTTAGCATGACACAAATAGCTGATAGTACTCAGAGTAGTGTGTTACATTTTTGAGACAGTAATATGACATACATTTTTTAAACCTTGTAACTAGTAATATATAATCTAATACAATTTTACAGTAATTCCTCAAACCTGTTTTCCAGGAAAACCTCCGAATCAATGAAACCCACAATCAACCAAGATTAGCGAGGGTAATAATAGATTATAAACTACCCTTTGCAAAGCAGTTTGTGGCCCAGAAACACTGTTATAAATGATTACATCGTGCCCTTGCCACGGTCCAATAACCTTCTTTTCCCCATCAAGCCACTAGTGTCTGTAGTGTCAAGGGTATGACCACATCTCCGAGGATCCTTCAAACCGCACGGACAGCACCAATTCCGAGGTGTGATGATGAGGCCGATGACTGTTGAGACACCACTCGTAGGACATATAGGGTGGAGTGGACATGGCCTCCGTCTGTGGACCCTCCTACTCCTCTCGTCCAGCTCAAGTGTGCAATTTCACACTCTAAACGTCAAACATCCAACGCAGCACCGCCCTGGCATTTGTCCTCATCTCTCCCCCAAACGTGCAAACACCATTACCCTTGGGTTATCTTAAGTGGCTTGTGCCGAAAACATGCAGACGTCTTCTCTTTATTCACAGCGTCAAAAAGGACAGAAGGGAAAGGCGGTGGAGGACAAAGACAACATGGATCGGCAGACTCGGAGACTGCACCCTTATGAACCACACTCTGAGGATTTGGGGTTAGTAAAATGTATTATGCTAATACCAGTTGTTTTTTTTTTAACTTGTCAAAATTAGGTTTAGATATGTAATGGTATTATAATAACACAATCGTCTTGTTCATATTGACTGCTGTCTCAGTACTCCTGCCTTCTTCTATGTTTTTAATTCTTCTTTCTCCACAGTGCAGCTGGACATTCAGGGGTCTTGACTTACTGTCCAGAGTTGGAAAGAGGTCAGTCATAGTTTGTCATCTGTTTTAAGTATGTTTTGTTGTTATTTTCACTTTACATGGCACTTCTACTTCGTCAGCAGATTGGAGGGGGAATGCAAACTGTAGCTCCTTCAGGTACAGAAAATTATAAATCCACACAAAAAAAAGTTTAAGTTTATAAAAAAAGCTGAGATGTGGTCTTCAGAGACAGTTTAGGTTAGTTAAAGACCTGTTGGTAATCACAGACAAAAAATTGCTAAAACAAAACAGATCAGTTTGGTCTACTTGATCGCACAAAAGTACAGAACCATTCAAATGTTACTTTTTATTTTACATGTTTTTCAGATATTACTATGATACCCAGGACAGATGGCAATTAGTAAAAGAAGTGGTAGCAGAAGTGGTACTTCCTTCTAGGGAGATTACAAGGGCCAAATTATAAGAAGTACATTTGGGTTTAATTAGTAAAAACCCAATCTTTTCAAATCGGGACCCAGAAAAATGCATTGGATATTTGTAGTAATTGAGTTTTTAAAACCATCCACAATTGGGGTTAGTTCTGTTTGCCTCAAACTTGTGGATTGCCTTTTCTGTTGCATTTGTTTTCTTTTAGTAAAATGTTTCACTATTAAAATGTCTCAGAGTTTCAGATAGATAATCAATGGCAGCGTGTACATTACTTCACAAATTAAAGGTTGCATGGAGGGTTTTTCATAAATGTTTGTTGCCAGTCTTGGTCAAAAACAGTTGCATAGATTTGTAACAGCTTTGTACGAGATAAGAGGTATTTCCTTATCTAGTGGCCTGTTAAAGTGCCTTCAACTACTCATTTCACAAAGACATAGTGAAGTTTATTATATTTTTTACAAATTTCATTTCAGTTTGGCCTCTTTTTAGCATTAAAAATGTACTCCTTGTTCATACTGTAAATGATGACATCTATGATGACTAGGTAGTTGCCTGGCGACCGTTTTATGAAATGGGCCAAAACTCTTCTAATGTAACAGGCTTTTTCATAATTTTTTCATAATATGTTTTGTCAGTCTGGATGCATAATTTCACTTTACATGGCACTTCTACTTCGTCAGCCAGATTGGAGGGGGAATGCCAAACTGTAGCTCCTTCAGGTACAGAAAATTATAAATCCACACAAAAAAAAGTTTAAGTTTATAAAAAAAGCTGAGATGTGGTCTTCAGAGACAGTTTAGGTTAGTTAAAGACCTGTTGGTAATCACAGACAAAAAAATTGCTAAAACAAAACAGATCAGTTTGGTCTACTTGATCGCAACAAAAGTACAGAACCATTCAAATGTTACTTTTTATTTTACATGTTTTTCAGATATTACTATGATACCCAGGACAGATGGCAAATTAGTAAAAAAGTGGTAGCAGTAGGGCACATTTATAGTAGCAAATAGGCTAACACAGAGAACAGTTTGGCAAATAGGCTAACACATAGTTGTCCTTCAAAAAAACATCACGGTTATATTATCTAAGAACCTATTATGGTGAAAATAATTTTGCAATGTCCCATTTATGTAAAATAAAAGCTTGTTTGGCTATTAAAATCCAGGAAATGCACTATTTATTGCTAGCATTGTTTGCTAACTGTTAGCAAGTCAACAAGATTCACTTCCAAATGTTATAAAAGTGTGCAAAACTCATTTTGGGTTGAACAATTCTGAGACTGTGAATACACTGGGTGAGTAACAATAACATGTGGACTGATGTGAAAGACAAAATTCAAGTATAGTGCCTTTAACAAGAATAAACAAACACTCCTTCCAAATGCTAGCTTGTAACGTCAAAGCCAAGGAAAGTCAGAAAAACAGGAGAAGAAGACGGTGCCTCTGAGTGCAGTTCTCCTGGTCTGCAGACTCTCGGCTCATGGAAACGGCGCAGATGTTTGGGTGTTGATTTGTAGTCTGATAAGGGTGCTCCACGCGGCAGCCCGGCTTGAATTGATGGCTTGTTAGTGAGGAACCAGGCCCCCGATGTGAGGTGTTTTCAAATGATTGATTTACAATAAAGTGGCTCCGGGTGTGTGCATGCGGCCAGAACTGATGCCCGGTCGATCCCAGTCAAATTGATTGATCAGCCATTTAGTCCGGCGGTGTGTTTACCGAACAAAACAGCCCAGGACTCTCCCCTCGTCGAGCATAAAGCGAGCGGAGAGATGCCACCCATGGGCCCCCACCACCTCGCCAAAGTCGAACAGAGAGCTGTGTTGGAATATAACTATAAAAGTGTAATCATACGGTGGAGAAATGCTAGCATAAATGTTTACGGTTGTGTACTTTATTCGGCTATCAACGTGTCCCGCTGCCACTTGGAGATACGGCGGCGTTAAAAGTAATGACTTACCTGGTGCAGTGTCGGCCTTATCGCTGTGTCACTGCGAGGCGCGAAGAAGAAAAGGGCAAATTAATAATAAGGAGATTGGCTAAACAATAGAGCAGTGGATGTTATGGTTTTACATGATACTAGATGTACTTGAAGCCCGGTGTTGGTTTTAGCTCAAAAATGTGTCCAAACCAGGGAAGTATAAGTTCAAGGATAAATGCTAGTTCATTGACCTCTCATGGCTTTGGCTTTATAAAGTAACAAACTCTTTCCAAGTAAATAAACAGGCTAAATGTCATCGATGAAGGGCTTTTTCTCTCATACACCTGGGACAGAAGAAGTCAGACTGCAGATGGTGCTGTCATCCTGGCCAAAGCTTGTGTGAATCATGAAGACCACTGTGAGAGAGCTGGTATGTCAGGTATGAACAAACACTGGTTTGATGAAGAATCGCTAAGCACAGTACTTCCTTCTAGGGATACTAGAGATTACAAGGGCCAAATTATAAGAAGTACATTTGGGTTTAATTAGTAAAAACCCTAAGCTTTTCAGATCGGGACCCAATACAATTTACAACCCCACAGAAAAATGCATTGGATATTTGTAGTAATTGAGTTTTTAAAACCATACACAACTGGGTTACTTCTAGTTTGCCTCAAACTTGTGGATTGTCTTTTCTGTTGCATTTGTTTTCACTATTAAAATATTTCAGAGTTTCAGATAGATAATCAATGGCAGCGTGTACATTACTTCACAAATTAAAGGTTGCATGGGTTTTCATAAATGTTTGTTGCCAGTCTTGGTCAAAAACAGTTGCATAGATTTGTAACAGCTTTGTACAGATAAGAGGTATTTCCTTATCTAGAGGCCTGTTAAAGTGCCTTCAACTACTACTACACAAAGACATAGTGAAGTTTATTATATTTTTTACAAATTTCATTTCAGTTTGGCCCCTTTTTAGCATTAAAATGTACTCCTTGTTCATACTGTAAATGATGACATCTATGATGACTAGGTAGTTCCTGGCGACCGTTTTATGAATGGGCCAAAACTCTTCTAATGTAACAGGCTTTTTTTTAACTTGGGCCATAAAAGTGCTTTAGAACTCACTTTTTTGTTAACTGTGTGTTTACAGGGCAATAAAAAATCAATTTACCTAGTGTTTCCTAGTGTCATCATTAGAATTCTGCTCTACTTACTGGTATTTTCAACATATTTTCATTTTTTTCTTCACAAGCATGTTCTTGATTAACATAAAACTAAAATTTACATTTGCAACATGTAATAATCTATTAAATTAAATCAAAAAGAAAACCCCAAAAACCTGTGTCATATGCTCTTTAACTGTCTGTTTGGAACATTTATCGTCAAACTATAAATGTTCCAAAGTGGTATTGTCCCAGTTTGCAGTGGAGAAGGCAGGCTCTGGGCGAGGAACACATGTGCATCACTGGATGGAAAAAACAAATTACTTAAATATAAAGGGGATACTTTAATAAAAGACATTAAATGAAGACTGAAAAAAAAAAACTGTGTCTCTGTTACGCTGTGCTAGTACTGGTTTGCCTTAAACTGAAGTGACGTTATTGAATTTTATTTTAGAAGTGTAGGCCATTGTGTTGTTGTAAGACCCAAACTTGCAAAAAAGGGGTCCTGAATCCTTTTTGAACCACTGCTGTATATAACTGGAAATTGATATAGGAACAAAAAAAAAGCTCAAGTCAGACTTCAGTCCCATTCACAAACCTGCAGGTCCAAATTTCTGTTATTTTCAGTGTATCAGTTTTACCCATTTTTATTACAACAAACATTTATCCATTTTCATGCCACACCTTTTGGACATTCCATTAACCTTTACCTTTAGAGTGCAGAAAACTCCTCGTACATCCAAACACCTCTTCATTCGTGCGGTCATTCCATCACTGCTCCACACAGCACATACAAGTGTACATTTCCATGACTTTTATAGAGCCGGCGTGCCAAAACAAAGCTCTCCAGCAGTCCTTAAATCATCCGCCCTGCTCCTGGATAATTGCCAGAGAGCTGAGGTTACTTCCATCTCCCCGACAGCCGCGCGCTTCCTCCATCATGTCCCTTATTAACAATTTTACACAGTTGGTCGCAGCGAGAGGGTGTCAGAATGCCAATAATATTTACCGTCCTGTGTGCGACTCATTCACAGAGGGCTGAGGGGGCTGACAGCGGCTGACAGAGCAGTCGAAACCCAGATCCTCCATATTGAGCGAGCTGTGTCTTTATCAGAGGCAGACAAGGAGAACAAAAGCTCAGGTGAGTAGTGATGGGGCCAAGAAGGCAAATGGGCTTGGCTTTGTTTGTTTATATACAAAAGCAATATAGTATTATAGAGTCTAAGAACATAATATTAATAGCTCTGAAAATGTCCACATGTTTGATCTATAACCTTAACCCTACTCCAAATCATCTTTAGTGTGATTTTAATTTTGTTACTCCAAACTGTATTTAGATTGATTCTTGCATGTTTGTTTCACATGGATCACTCCTGGATGAATGAGGGACTACACGTCTTGTGCCAAGACCAGATGACTACTTTGAAGACTTTACTATGGATCACTCCTGATGAATGAGGATACACGTCTCTTGCATGTTGATATTCTAAAATGTCAGGCGGGGCTTATTAGTTGTGCATTTTTTAACAGGAAACCAATGGATTCTTACTATTGCCAAGCTAAAGTGAATATTGGGGCATAAGCTTCACTTTATTGTCTCTAAAAGAAATATGTCTTCTGCATTTGACCCACACTTCACACGTGGGCTGCAGTGCTGTGCTCGGTCACCGGCTTGGACATGAACACGTGGTTTGGTTGACTCTATTTCATTTCACTCCAGCAACTAGCCAGGAGTTTCAGAGTTTGTTGCTGCTTGAATCGAGCTTGAAAAACAATCGTCCAATCAGTGGACAGCGAACAGCGGTGATGTAAAATCCAAGTGTCTGTTTGTAGTTCCACAATTTTGCTGTTAAATGTTAACTTACATTTTGATAATGTACCTGTAACCGTAAATTAGTTTGTTTACACGCAGCTAATAAATTGTTAGCATAAACTCGACTGCACACATCCAGTCAACACCTGCAAAAACTGAAAATACTCATTATCCGTTCAGTAAGAATAAGAATAAGAATAAATGATTATCATGCTATGAAAGAGCAAATGACCCTGTGTGTTTCTGGCTCCTTATGTAGGCTGTTTGTGGTTTACTTTCTTCTGAAGATGTGGCTCAACAAACAGTTTAATCTGTTCTGGCGATTGTCTCTTTTGGTCAAAGCAATTTTATTCTAAAAGCCTGTGTAACAACAGCTAAACATTGTCCAGTCTTCTTACCTGTATTGTCGAGAAGGAAACACGCAAAGCAAATCTTTCGAAGCGTCGCGGGGGTTGACGATTCATATAATACATTGAAATTTGTTTGTTTAGAAGAAAAGAAAAGACAGTTCCAAGTGACTGCGTTCCAGGTCTTTGGTTTCTCAGTGTTTGTATCAAGCTATCCGTGTTTTCGTCTAGCGCTTCGTGTCCTTGGGCTTCCGCACATATGCTGCCTCTCCCCGATCCTCGCACAGGTGGAAAACTACAAAAGTATCTGCCTGCAGACCTGTACCGTGAGCTTGGGCCGTAGAGCTGCGTCTCTGATCATTGTTCACATCCATGTTTACACTGTACTTCCCAGACTACAGCTGATTTGTCAGTCGCGGTACATACGTAACATCCGATAACAAACAGACAGCAGTGATTGGTTAATGCGAAAATGGACCCGGCCACTGTAGAACAAACACTTTCTAATACTGAGATGTTCAACGGTTTCCACGGAGTCAAATGAAACCGGCTGACACATCAGGCTGGGGAAATTTATTTCAAGTTATTTTATTGTAAAAAAAAAAAATGCATAATCCCTTTAAAGCCAATGCAACTTGTTTACATATTAGTAAAAATATATATCTTTTTGTGCCTGTGACTAAAATCCAAACAAAAACCACTTCAGATTTGACATGTACTTGTTATGAACACTGTTTCATTACGGGTCAGCACATTATCGACCTTCACATCCAGTCTGTTTGAAAAACTACAAAGAGTCCCTAATATTTAGTCTTCAAAGTGTGACCCATATGTGAATGTGAAATGACTTTTACAGCAAACATAAAGAGACGCTTCACAATGCCCAATCAGACAGACAGCCTCAGAGCGCTTTCACAATCATTATGCCAATTGAAAATGTAATCCTCCTCAATTACAGCCTGCGAACGCTAACTGTCAGAGTAAAACGCCATTATGGGTCATTTAGCCGATCAATGCCTTCACAGATTTAAAATAATTCTGCCCCTGTGAGTGCTGTCGGGCAGGTAAATGAGCCTGTCGCCATGGGAACCGGCGCTCGATCCATCCCTTCTGTAACCTTCCCTCTCGTGTTAAACATGTCGACACCCACAGCAGCGTTTTACCTCTGACCCTCGCCAGCCACCGTACACCCAAACAAGTCAATATCTGCAAAGTGTGGTTAAAGAGGTTTGACAGGTAAAGAACTGACTGACGGGAATCAAACCGGCAACTCTCTTCTAACTCGCTGAATATGGTTATGTGACTATTTTGATCATTTAGTAAGTGAGCAAGATTTAATGTTTTTGAGGAAATATCAAAATAGATTTTTGTGTGGCCTATCTCAAACAAACTGGATTGGCTACACAAACTAAATGGTGAAAATATTCTACTTTTACTAAAAACATTGCAAATGAATAAATACATGAATAGATAATGAAAAAAATAAATAGATACATAGGTCCATAAATACATAACTAAGTAAATAAATACATATTTAAATGTAGCAAATATAACCCATAAAACTGTTCTGAACACAACTCCTCTTTCGGAGTTGAACCACTACTTCCTTTTCTCATTAGTTTATTTATGATGATAGCCAGTTTTTCCAGTAAATACAGAATACATAACATAAGTCTGGTCAGAAAATGTCTAATCTGACAGTTAAAATGCATTTGCAAATTGTACTTGAGAGTTCCAACCTGACTTTTGAGTTTTAGAATCTAGTTGGATTAACTAGCATGCTCACCAGTGTCATAAACATGGTTAGGTTTACTGTACTGTAGAATAGTAATACACTAGTTAGCTTTGTATGCACACAGGTCAACCGTGTAAATATAGTCACAGCTTCCAAATATAGGCACAATCTACAAAGCCATGCTTAATGCAGCTCATTGTTTTAATTGGAATATCAATACATTTTATATGGAGAGATTATTGGTCAACGTCACGTTCCGCTAACCACGCATGTCACCTGCAGAAGATACACTGTCCGTCTAGTTGGCTAGGGAAACTTCTTTGATTTAGGGCGCACTCACACTAGGGTTTTTCACTCGTGCTGTGCTCAAGCCCGAACCAGTCTGGTGATGTCATCCTATAGCGCCGTTTGTTTACATGTCACGCAGAAGCTTGGATCATGTGCTGAGGTACTATTGCAGTAGCGGCAAAAATAAGTCCTGCGGGTTATTATGTCTTTAATGTAATGAGGCAAGGCATAACGAGTTTTGGTCGTGATGTGCGATCCTCCGTCAGGCTTTGGATTAAGAATCACGTGGAGCAGCAAAAACCACAGGAAACAAGAAACTTTACAACTTTTCTCTCCGGTCACAGTGCTAATTCAAGGTAAGCGTATTTCCACTGAGAGTGCAGAGTTTCTTTCTTTTGTGACAGATATCAGCTGTCACATTGGACTTGCATGCTAAAGTCGTGCGTGTGTGCGCCAGAGTCAGACCTGTGCTGCGTCTGAACACGGTTCATTTGCTCTCACACTGGGCAAAAGAATCGTTCTTTAGGGGCCACCCGGGCCTGGGCACGGTTCGATTGTGCCAGTGTGAATGCACCCTAAAACAACAAAACGGGTTGGGACTAACTGTTTGGATCAGGTTGGAACTGGTGTGTTGGACATCTGACTCCTGAAGCTTGAAACTGTGTTTTTCCTGTTGTTATTTTACTCACCCGAATGTATTATGTAAGGGTCGTAGGGTTGAATATCATTCACAAATGTTGAACTTACTTCAGTTTTTGCACAGTGATAAACTCTTGTAGTTAGCTGACACAGCACTGGATAGTGTTGCTGCTATAGCTTGTGTCAATCAGCCACGACTCTTGCATACCGAGTGTGCTCACATGTCCTCATTATCTTGTTTTGTGTGAATATGCCCTGTATTTACAAAGATACAAACTGCAAACATCACAAATCCACAATCAGACAGTTAAACAGCAAATTCTCCTTTAGAATTGAGACTTGAACTTTACCACTTCCAGAGTGTCATGCTGTCAAGTGAACGCAACCTATCGGGCCGTGATCATAGTTTCCATGACAATGAGGCACGCCGGCCGGCTCCTGGATAAACAGTGATCCTTTACCAAAACAAGGAGGTCATTACGGCGGCTTGTCAAATCAATGGCCGCTGTGTCCAACTTGATTAAGACATCTCCCCTCAGCTGTGACACGCTGTCAATACACCCGCATTGTGCACCGAGGCGAGGGCTGGGGGGCGCGCACACAGTCCACAGGCGCAGATGATTGGAGTGAAATAGCCATCAGTCAGGGAGCCGAGCCGGACTAATGATTCCCTGTGCTGCCTATTAGAAGTACATGACAACTCAATCCTGCTCACGGAAAGAGGAATGAGGCAAACGGACAGATAGATGGAGAGAGAGAGAGACAGGGAAAAGAAAAAGTGACCTTGAAGCGGCATCATTTGAGGCTGAGTTAAATTGGCAGGAGCAGCTAATCTTTACCTGAGGCCGATTAACAGAATTAAAGCAGGACAAGGGGAGGGCGGAATGATGCCTCTGTCCGTCCTGTTTGTGCTCACTATCTGCTCTGGGAAAAACTTCACTGATGGATTGGTTCGGAAGGAAAAGTCAAACGTGGTGTCAGGAGGAACAAAGTGGAACTGGGGAAGGATGTGTGCAGTTTACCAAAAGTTTAGCACAAAAACTCCCCTATCTTTAAAAACTGTTTGTTTGTTTGTTTGTTTGTTTGTTTGCTTGTTTTTTACAATAACTTAAAGCACAATTGACAGTATGTTGACTTCCTTTTTGCATGTAACTCCATTTAAACTATTTATTTTAACTGCTAAACATTTATGTGAAATGTTACTGAGTTACTCAGTTCTAAGTATATTGTTGATTAGACATTCTCCTGAGCTGATCTAATGAAAATTACAATAATTAATTTACAATTTAAGTATAAAAAGAGAATATACTGTATATAAAAAAATCTCCAGTTCATCAGGTCACGACCCTCTCATGAACATTTGAAAATATAACACGGTTCACGTCTCAATCTGCCTGCTGATTGGCTGAGGTCATGTGACCAACTGCTTAGTATTGAGAACATGATGATTTGTTAAATTGAATTTGATTTATTTATTGTGTATTTGATAAATTTGTTTTATAAATGTTTATATACTCATCATGGGGCTCTGTCTGCAAACGGACATTCTTAATGGATAAATAAAGATTTTGAATAAAAGTTTGGCTAAAAAGTCTCCTTTAAAAAGCTATGTAGGCTAATGTTTGGAATGTATTTTTCTAACAGCTTCTTTTGATTGAACTGCAAAAAAAAAAAAAGAAAGAAAAAAAAAGATAAAGGCAAGTCAGATTTGTGAAGAGGTGACTGTAATTTAAATAAAAATACCATATTCTGAAATTTCCAGGGACTGTTTTTAGGGACATAATAATTGAGCAGAATAACGTTAGATTTAATACATGTGCATATAACATTGTAAGCATAATGCCTTTCTAACATCACTCTACACTGGTGGCTAAGCTAAAAAATGTTTAGGCTTTGCAATATATACTTCTTTTACAACTTTGCGGAACAAACGATTTATGTACTGACTACATGTGGTAGGCCTAACATTTTCTCATAAATTTGTTGTGTTTTTAATGTATGACTGATTACCTTCCTGTCGCCAACACATCAAACTTTCAGAGTTTGTAAGGTTTGAAGACTAACACTAACTCCTTCTTCACCTGCAGTACCACCTAACACAGGGCTGGGCAATTCTTTTTTCTCGTGGGTCATATTTGAAACTGGACATATGGTGGAGGGCCGGACTGTGGTCATTAGTGTACCAAATGATCGTTTTTGCAAGCATATACAGTGCCTTGCGAAAGTATCCAACCCCCTTGAACTTTTTTACATTTTTACAGGCTTTAGAAGCTTCCATTGTTGACCTAAGAGTCCACCTGCGTGTAATCTACTCTCAGTATTAATGTAGCTGTTCTGTAAAAGCCTCAGAGGTTTGTTTGAGAGTATTGGGGAGCGGTCAGCACCATGAAGTCCAAAGAACACACCACACAGGTCAGGGATAAAGCTGTGGAGAAGTAAAAAGCAGGATTAGGTTATAAAAAGATTTCCAAGGCTCTAAACATCTCACAGAGCACTGTTTACACAATCATCCATAAATTGAAGGAGTATGGCACAACTGCAAATCTACCAAGACCAGGCCGTACACTTAAACTTACAGTTTGAACAAGGAGAAAACTGGTCAGAGATGTAGCCAAGAGGTCCCCGGTGACTCTGGAGGAACTGCAAAGATCTACAGCTCAGGTTGGGGAATCTGTCAAAGGTACAACTTTTAGTTCTGCACTACACAAATCTGGCCTTTATGGAAGAAAGCCATTGCTGAAAGAAAGCCATAAGAAATCATGTTTTCACTTTGCCAAAAGCCATGTGGGGGACACAGTAACCATGTGGAGGGAGATGCTCTGGTCAGATGAGACCAAAATAGAACTTTTTGGCCAAAATGCAAAACGCTGTGTGTGGCAGAAACCTAACACTGCTCATGACTCTGAATGCACCATCCACACAATCAAAAATACAAGTGCCTGCATTATTTTCTGCACATGCTTTTCTTCAGCAGGGACAGGGAATATGGTCAGAGTTGATGGAAAGATGGATGGAGCCAAATACAGGGCAATATTGGAAGAAAACTTATTGGAGTCTGAAAACACTTGAGACTGGAGCGGAGGTTTATCTTTCAACAGGACAACGACCCCAAACATAAAGCCAAGGCTACATTGGAATGGTTTAAAACAAAACATATTCATGTCTTAGAATGGCCCAGACAAAGCCCAGACCTAAATCCAATTGATAATCTGTGGCAAGAAGAATGGGCAAAAATGTCAGTCTCAAGATGTGGAAAAGCTGGTAGAAACATACCCAAAGAAACTTGGAGCTGTAATTGCAGCAAAAGGCGGTTCCAGAAAATATTGACTCAGAGGGTTGGATAATTTTGCACGCCTACTTTTCAGCTTTTAATTTGTAAAAAAAAAATAGATCATGTATGACTGTCCTTCCACTTCACCATTGTGTGCAACTTAGTGTTGGTCTTTCACACAAAGTTTCAGTGAAATATGTTTGATTTTTGTGGTCATAATAAGAGAAAATGTAAAAAGTTCAAGGGGTTGGATACTTTCGCAAGGCACTGTATATATTTTTATATGTACTATTTTAACATTTTATTGTGATAATATTTGGACAAGCAATGACACAAGCACCATAGCAAAGTAAATCAAATTAAAGAATATTTAAATGTGCCAATAAGGGCCACATTGAAAGAGTTCGAGGGCTTCATCTGACCCCCAGGCCGCAGTTTGTAGAGGACTGACCTAACCAAACCAAACCAAACCAAACCAAACCAAACACAACATTAAAATAGACACATCTGAATGAACCTGTGCCAAAGAAGTTACCCAATTCAGCTATATTCTTCACATTTTAACTTTCTACACCTCTGCAGCACGACCATAAAAAGTTACACTCAGATGATTCAAGAAGATTTTGTTAAGTGCATTTCTAAGCTGACCGTTTTGCCTTCTCTGTAGTTTCTCTCTTTGGTCTGAAAGCAAAATAATGAGCCACCATTAGTGAGGCATATTGCATTCAGATGTAGCCTCTGAACTTGTTTTGTATCCTGCCTCCTCTCTCACAGCCTGATCAATATGTTTGGAGAGACGCACAAGGTTAGGCCGATGAGAGAGGAGGAAGTGCTAATACCCAAACGCCAAGGTTCATGGTTAGAATTTACCCACACCTCCATAACAACCAATCAAACTCCTCGCTCACGGACATTTTAACTATCCGTGCATGGGATCAATATCTGCTGCTGTTGGTGCTCAGTCCACATATGCATATTGGAAACGCTGGTGAGAAAGACGGTTTGAAGTTTACTTGGAGAACTCCAGTTGTAAATTATAAATGAGTTCAAATGTTGCCAGATAGAAACAGTCTGAGGCTTATAGTAAATGATTTTAGGTGTTTGGCAGCTTGCAATTTCCTCCTAATATTTACTTTGGCAAACTTATCTTTACACATCACTAAGTTTATTGTTTTAACAAATACAATGACACAGTGTTGAACGTTTATAAAGGATTCCTAAAGTTTACATGTGTGAGGTGGACAAGGGCAGCCATCACTTAGACCACATATGTCAAACTCCACCTCATTTCATCCGGCCTCAAGGTCTTATAAAGGTTTACTTAAATTTATATTGCGTAGTGCCAGGAGTAATCTGAGTGTCCAAACCTAAAGAAAAGATTTGCCTAAAACTTAAAGAGTAAGTCATTTTTCAGACTAATGCAGCTGTGTATTCAGTAATTGCCCCTTCAAATAAATATATAATAATCAAATCACAAAGCTGTGGGTCGCAAGTTCATTTGAAGATTTCCTTTTACTTATGACTCTGTTTTATCTGTTTGTCAAAACTGAAAACTGCATGTTTGAGTAAATGTGGGTTAATCCACATTTTGAATGTTTATACAACTTGAAACTATTGTAAACTTCTGATTAATTTTGCTGTGTGGGTCGTGAGTTGCCAGGGTTAGGGCCCCCTGTTTAAACCGGTGGCATCTAAATTGTTATCGTAAGATGAAAATTAAACATTTATTTCAGCCAAATAAACAACTAACGTTACAATCTGATCTAGTTAGATCTCAGAAGCTAAGCAGAAAGCTCAATAGAACATAGCTAATGTGAAACATTTCCTTAAATGTAAGACAATATGTTTTTGTTGTGTTTTTATACAGACATGTAATTTTATCTGTAAAAACAGCCAAATTTGGACATATTTAGGTTGCAAATTTGAAAAACAGACATTTAAATTTAGTGGTTGATTTTGTTCTAGAGGCCTAGGTCATGGAATCAAATTTCAACAACCCTTAAACATGGCCAGTTTAGTTGATGCGTTTAAAGATTAGCAGCCCTACACAGATTCAACATGAGTGCTTTTACTAAACCCACATCAGAATTTCCTATGGACGGTTGCGTTATCTTAGCAGAGCAGCACTTTTGTGGAAGACAAATGAAAGTCAATAACACCTCCTCAGACGCTCTCCACAGAGGCACAAGTGCATTCTTTAAACATGAGCCGCTGACCACCAATATTAACTCGTATAAAACAAGAGGCACAGTAAATAGCAGTTGTAGCCGTCCCAGTATTCATGATTCAAGGATTTCATTTACGTGCTGCCTCGGGGGTAGGGCGGCCATCTTAAAGACCAGTCACCTTTTCCTCACCATTAGTCACAGTCTGTATGTCAGCGTGACGAGCCGAGGCCAAGGCGAGGCGCTTAAAGATGGCTGCCCCCCAGAAGACCCTCGAGATGAGGAGATGAGAGAAGAAATACCAGCAGCAGCACCGGGGCAGCCTGAGGCCCGCTGCCGCCTGAGGCGGGTCATGGCTGTACATCGTGTGTAATGGGACAATGTTCTTTACACTTCAAAGACCATTTGTCAAAAGTGGCCTCACAGACATGCGGCCATTTTTCAACTATGAGCAAGTTTGGGATGAGCTAAGAAAATGATGATGTTTTATGTGCTCATAAGGTTTGGTGAAAAACATTGTGTTTGCAAAGCAAGGATGACATCTTTAATATATATGGTTTATGTATGTCTATGCTGGTACAGGCTTTTTTGGAAATAAAATTAGCTGCTATTTTGAATGTTTAATGCAAAAAGGAACTGTCAATTTACAGTATTTCAAAGTCAGTTTGCAAACGGGGCAGTTAATAAATAAATAAAAGACAAAAAACAACATGTCTAAAAAAATGTATATCCACAAAAAACAGCGTTAGCCACTATGGAGGTAAAAATAAAGACTGTGAAAGGGATTTGGAGAGCCAGATTCCAAACACCGGATTCTAAGTGACCGAAAAAAAACTGGACTGTACTGTACCATGTGAGTCCCTTTTGAACTTTTCACAATACGTAAAGGCTCCAGTGGCAGTGTGAGCCGGAGTTACATGTTTTATGCCACAATGTGGAAAAATGGAAAAAGTTACAGTGTTGACACTGGCACCTCCAAGGCTCTATATTTTGATTATTTTAAAAAGTATAATCAGTTTTAGGTCTTGAGCTGTATATCTGCGAGTTATCTTAATCTTGTCTTGTTTATTAAGAGGGAAAGTACAGTTCCTTGAGGAAAACCACAACACAAGCGCTGTTTCTCAAAGCCTAACCGAACATGGCAAACATTATCATGTTCTCTGTAGATATGAGTTCTCTGTTTGATTTGCATGTGGCTAATTTATCAAGGATAACTAGACTAGTGTATTGTTTCCGGTCTTGCTCTTTTCCCATGTTGTGCCATGATTTAAAAGAATATAGTAATAATAGTAAAGTACTCAAATATTCAAAACTTTTTTTTTTTACAGTTAAGTTTTTTAATAAATAATAATTAAAATATTGATTATCTCCCTTCCTCACAGCATGTGTCCATCCTTCGTGCCAAAACTCCACAGATACGTCCCACAGTCTGACTTGAAAATCCTACTTGGGACCATCTTTAACCACTGGTCTAACATATCCACAGAGTGAGAACAGAACAGCTCCTTTGTCGTGCCTGAGTGGAGCTGACTGAACTGCCCATGTGAGAAATCCTCCATCTCTCCTCCGGGAATATCCTGGTTTCAGATAATCCACAGTCCACATAGTCCACAGGCCCTGGGGTCGAATCAGAGCAGACCAGGAAATGCCAATAGTTTCAGAATTGTTGGAGCAAACGTCTTGATCGTCCAAGTGGAGCGTGTAAAGTCACTGCCTTGTGCTGCTAGCCTGAGGACGTAGCATTAGCGTTTTGTATAATTACTGTATGTTCTGTGCCAGATACATGTGCCCACTGTTTCACTGATGTGGCAGCAAACTGTCGCTTTAATATTGTAATAGTGTGTTTGAAATTAGCTCCTGCCAAGTGCACATTCCTCACAGAGACATTGTTTTAGCCATCTTTATGTGCTAATGTTTAAATGTTCCCCATGGGCACTCATTAAAAGAACTTTATGTTCATACATTTCAACTCTTCTTTTAACCTGTGCTTAGTACACATATGGGTTTCAGAATGATGAGAAATGTTACTCTATTTGAAATTAAATATTATATTCAATACTAAATAATTTAATTAAACACATTTAAAAATTTGTTTGAATAAATGCTTTTGCTAAATAATTAATTGACTTGAAAACATTTACAAATGCATTCAATAATTTGATCTTATATGTGAATTTATGCAATATTTGCACTCTACGCCTATCAGATTTCAACATCTGACAAACAATATTTAAAAAAGGATTTTTTGCATTTCACAACTTTAAGCACAAGTACCATGTCAGCATGCTAACATACGCTAGCACTGTGCTAAAAACAATAAAACATGAACTTCCTGGATTTTAGGGAACAGTTTGTTATTAGACATTGACTGGACCCTGCAAACTTAATTTCATCCACACTTATTTTTCACAATACAAGCTATAATGTCAGAAAAAACTAAGGCTCCCACAATAAAAGCTTCATCTGATTAAAAATGAATACATTGTACAGAAAATCAAAAGTGAAACTACCTTGACACATTTTTGTAATACAACTTGACAATGTGGGTTAAAGATTTTCAAATAAATGTAAATAATAATAAAACTCAGAGTGGTCATAGCTTACTGTTCTAACTTGCTCATGACAGATAACTCAGACATTAGTTTGAATAACTTACATTTTAGGACAGAAATGAGTTTTTACAGTGATAAGGTTGTTTAACTTAAAGGTCTTATACCCGATTTTTTATTTCTTAAAATTGTAAACAAACAGAAATATTAAATTTAAACTTCCTACAACAGTCTACATGTTTTGCTCACTTACCTAATGCATTCTCAGCCTCAGAATTGTTCACCATGGTGTGTTTTAAGCATTTTAGGAGCGAGACAAGCCGGTATACTAATGGCAGTTAGCTACAGTGCTAACAATAACAGACAAACTTAGAGGCGATGGGTGAACAAACAGGAGATTTTTGATGGAGACAGGACAGTGCTGACTCATTTTTACCTGAATTGATATATTAACAAGATATCTGTGCTAAGGAGGGATTTGATAGTAAGGTATTTTATACATTTAAGATTAGGCTCAAAACGTTCCACTTCGGATTAGCTTATGGTCAGGTCAGTTAGGAACAGACTCTAAACCCACAGTTCTAGTCAGGCTGCCCTAGGAGCAAATATACTGGGGAAAGTATGGCAACTTGAGCACTATCCTCTCACTTCTGCCTTTCTTGTAAAGAATAATAAATTACAGTTCATCTCTAGTCTGTTCTTTGCCATTCACTCGTTGTCCCCTGTCCCACTCCCCTCCTGGGAAGTATAACTGTTTCAGATCATTGCTGTTCCAGTGACGTGGGCCGGACCACTGACATCGGACTCCCTCTTTCTGGACCTCCGCCTCACCTCCCTCTCCAGGATTGGCCTGTCCTGGTCCTGCTAGACGAGTCGTTTCCCTCTGCTTATGGACTCTGGCTCTACAAACATAAACTCTATAACTTTGCCTTAGTTACATCTACAGCCTGTCCGTCCATGGGAGTGGAACCCTTCTTCACTGTGGTTCTCCTCGAGGTTTCTCTTTTTCCCTTAGGTTTTTTTTTTTTTTAGTTTTTCCTTGCCGAGAAGGAGGGTCTAAGGACAGGGGATGCTATGGACCCTAACCCAAACCCTATTCATTTGCTTTATTAATAATCTGCTTTGATATTCTTGATCAATGAATGTTTCTGAATGTGTATTGTTTCATTGAATGTGTATTGTTTCATTGAATATGTATTGTTTCATTGAATATGTATTGTTTTGTTTTTATTTCATACTATTCATGTTTGCTAAATTAATAATCTTGGGAAGTCCTCAGAGATGACTGTTGTTTTATTTTGGGCTATACAAAAATAAATTGATTTGAAATTGATTTGAATGTAGGTCTAATTAAAATGCAATGACAATAATTTTTTTTGTGTATTTGTTTCCCCTCAAAACTGCAAGTCTCTAAAAACGATGGTATTTTACATTGTGCGTGTGTGTACTGTAAACACCATTGTCTCTGTTCACCGCCCTGACACAGCCGGTCCCGTTTGCATTCAGACCAGCTCGCCCTCATTTCATCAAACACATCAGCTCCAAACACAAACATGTTGCATTGTTGTCTGACAAAATTTAGTGCCGACAATCATTAATATTCATGACTTTGTATCCCCCCTTTCTTCTTCTCCGGATGCTCGAATTAATTATGCTAACAGGGTCATTTAACTGCAGCATTCAAAGCTAGCTATTCTGTGACACAATAATTACGCACACAATCTAACGAGGAGACCGTGACAAGTGGAGGAGTGACAGCCCTCCTCATAAAGCACAAAGACGTTAGCGCGCTCTCTGCCGCACACTTCGGCGACACCAGCGATATGAAAGAATAACAATAACCTGGCAGCAGTAAATATGATTTGTACGCGCGTGTTTTTATTTAGTGGTATACATCTTCCCTGTCAGCGCGCGCACGGGTAATAGAAATGCCAGTGAGGTGGCTGATTTACTTAGTCAAATTTTCATCTCAAGGCTCGGCGGCCATGATTGCGGTCGGTAAGAGTAACGGGAAGTCATGCATTATGTAGACCGGCGCGACACGACCTTGAGAGACGGAGAGGGGCCGTATATTAGCGTCGGACGCATCTGCAGTGCCGTAGAAGGCTGTTGGGACGGTCTCAGAGGCGATACAAGTGCCCAGGTCTGTAGATTCATGTGGAGTTTAGTGTCAGGCTGATGAGGCCGCTGCAGACGCTGGTGGAGACTGATGAGCGACTCAAACTGTTAAAGTTAGACCTTTCATTTGGGTTTAGGGTTAATGTGAGATGATTAAATTAGGCTTAGGTTTAGATTGTTAATTTAAACTTAAGGTTGGAGCTAATATGTTACATTAGGGTTAACACTAAATAGTCTCCGTCACTGTTGATGTCCCCTAATGGTAAGGACCTGTACCACTTCTTGAATAACTCCTTGGCTTGTCCTTGTCCTGCTAGATGAGTCATTTCCCTCTGCTAATGCTCCATCTCTCCTTCACTGTGGTTCTCCTCGAGCTTTCTCTTTTTCCCACTGACCTTTTTTGAGTTTTTTCTTAATGAGAGGGAGGGTCTCTTTGCTGCCTGTTTGCTTTTAGACAATGTGTTTCTGCATTTGAGAGTTTGTAAGGTTTCTTGTAACATTTTATTTTATTGCAACATAGTGTTTGAGGCGACTGTGGTTGTGATTTTGAGTTTAGGTTTAGATTGTTGGGCTAAGAATTATCATTAGATTGTTCAGTTAAGGTCAGCGTTTCTACGTCTTCGTAGTCACGTCATTAGTGGGGTAATGTGACTACAAGTATGTCAGTTCATAAAGTTCCAAGATGAGAAATTTTACCAGTAACATTTACAGCTATTTGTAGTCCGTGTCTTAATAATTTAAGGCTTAAAAACAGTTTTTGGCGATACCTATGGCATCACACTGCAAAAAAGGTCTTTCAAAAAAAATTATTTTGAGGTAAAAAATAATTTTTTCAAGTGAAAAAATCTGCCAGTGCCATAGAAACATTTGACTAACTTTTGAAGAGAACATGCTGGTTTCAAGTGAGGTTTCTAAGCAAACCTATTCCTGATTCAAGTAATTATGGCATAAAACAGATATAAATCTGCTTAAAATAGGTTTTTATATCTAGATAAGGTAAACCTGCATAGAATATTTTAAACAAGTCAAATAACCTTAGTAAGACTTAGTCTTATTAAGTGAAATTAAGTGAAATCTTAAAATTGTCTTTTGAGATTATTATGCTTAATTTGATCTTTTTTTGCAGTGCAGCATTTTCTCACTGCAAAAAAAGAAAAAAAATCGAACTTAGACTTGAATTAAGCATATTCATCTTAAAAAAACTATTTTATGATTTTTTTTCACTTAAATAGACCAAGTCTGACTGAGATTATTAGACTTGTTTTAAGATGTTCTATCCTGATTTACCTTATCTAAAATATAAGAACTTCTTTTAAGCAGATTTGTATCTGTTTTAAGCCACAATTGCTTGAATCAAGAATAGATTTGCTTAAAAATCTTGTCAAGAGAACTTGAAACTAGCCTTTTCTGCTCAAAACAACATTTGTCTTTGACAAACCTAGAAAACTAGGTTAGTCAAATTTTCTTACTACACTGGCACATTTTTTACCTCAAAATAGGCAACAATTTCTTATTTTTTGAAAGGACTTTTTTTTTTTTACAGTGCTGAGGCTCAGAGGTCAAACAAAAGTATGTGACCGACAAAATGTCATGTGTGTTTGTGAGCGAGGTTACAATGTTAAAACAAAGTAGAAGTCTTCAAAGTAGTCATTCAATCTAAACTTGCCTTCCTTAACTAAAAGGAATATTTGATACTATTTTGGCATAAAAGCATATTTCAAATGATTTTGTTTATTACCCAGAAAAACATTTTAATTTTGCATTAGCATGACAGATCCTCACACGACAGCCAGAGAAAATCCAGTTTGCATTGCTAACATGACTTTCTCCTGAGCTCGCCTCTCATCATGCCTTCTCACCTTCTCATTGATTAACCTGTATCTGCTCAGAACACATATCATTTTTCCCACACACAGACAGCACAGGGATCGATATTCTCACTGTTGCTTAAGCTTGGACAACCTTTTACACTATCAGCTCCTATTGATCTCTCTCACATAATTGTCTGCATTTTCAAATCAGCCGTTTTCTTCTTTATGGACAGGCTGTCGTGGCATTTGAAAAGCCTGCTGGTCCTGCTCCGTGACCCGAGCCGAGAGCACCGGAAAGGCCACGCCACATGGATTAGATAGCATTTGGAACTAAGGCTTATTTTTAGTATTTAGTCAAGCTGAATCACTTGTCTCATTGTTAGAGCTGAAAGACTTACATGAGATTTGTGTGTCAAGAAACAAAATACTAAATGTTGTTTGGACAAACTTGATGAACTGTGCTTAAAAAACACACAGATGGAGTTGTGTCTGTGAGATTGTTCCCCTCTGAGCCTCAGAAAACACTGTTCTGAATGTCTCAGACTTGCATAGTCTTATATTTTGGGGCGTGGCCTGCTGAAGGGGAAAGTAATTGGGGAAATAAAATGTTAAGGCATGATAAGCTAAGCATTTTCCCTCTTTTAAAATGTTTTCTAGCGAATTAAGTGTATTCTAAGCACAACTAATAGCAGTTGAGTCTCACTCAGGTTTAAATGGTGGTTGTTGATGTGGCATTGTGTCAGAAAAGTAAACAGAAAGTTAAAGAAAGATATGAAAACACACAAGCCGCTGGTGTAACGTTAGCATTTAGCTCGCAGCTATTGTTAGATACATAGTTTGACTGTTGGATCACTTTGTTTATCTTCATATCTGAAAAGATGTATTTCCTTAAGTCCACATTACAGTTGTAGTTGTTGAGCCGCGAGTAATAAAGCTGTTGTTCTGATGCACTGTCCATGTTAAGTTTCCCTCACGAATGTCCGTTAGTGAGTGTGGCCTAGATCTATGAGACTGCACTGCTTTTAAGTCCATTACCCAGTTTAGTTTGAGCATTTCTGTAGCATTAGCATATCAGTCAAGATTGTTTTGAATATTCCCGAGCAAATGGACCTCCAACTCAATGCCTGATGTGGGGAACACATGACTATATTATACTTTTCTAATGAATAAGATGTCAAAGGTTCTTCTCATGAGCAGCTGTAAAAGACACGAACAATCAAAATAATCAACAGTCAAGGTCAAATTCTGAATTTTTTAAAGGTGTCATTGTAATTTCACATTTCTCTTAAGTGTGGTAAAATTTTCTTTAAAAAACAGCATTTCATTTTATTATTTTTTACATATTTATTTTGTATGTATTGTTTATTTATCTGATATGGACATAATAATTGGGCTGGACAAAGCAGAAGTAGAAGTGCACCTGTCCACAACCCAAATGAAAAGAGTCAAACATTAACAATAGATGTAGTAGGCCTACGTTTCATTCAGCATTACCAGCGCTATCCTGATTTCAGTCGAAGTGTTTACTTTTTAAATGGATTTAATAACATGCAGCAATGTTTAACCAGGATAATCAGAATGATCAAAAACATCTCAACTTTAACAAATACATAATATATATTAAAATAGTGCTTGATGACTTATGCACCAAATTGTTTGAGGCGCTAAAAATTTAAAGCAACTCCTTTCGGTACTAATTACTCAACTACCCTTTATTCTACTGAATCTGGAGAACAAAATGCTGTGATGTGATGAGAGTTTATAATACAAATAAAATAAACGTTCTTTCTCAGAGCGGGGGCAGAGCCAGCAGAATGAGCTTAAACTCAGGGCGTGTGTGACTTTAAAAGCCTCTAATAACAGGGCACAGACAGTTGTCCCTCCTCCGGCCGCCTCAGACGCTCTGGGTGAAAGTCCATTCGGTTGTAATTGGCAGTGGAATTATTTATGACATTAATTGCCACATTATCGACTGGCTGTCAGCTCCTCTGTCACTCTGTCCATCTTTCTTAGAGGAAAGAGCCAGCTCAGCCTGATGCCCAGTGACAAGCTAATTACTCCGTCAGAGGCCTGAATGACAAATGTTACTCATCCAGGATGTACAGGCGGGAAATAGCTCTCTCTTTCTTCCCTCTCCCTCTCTCTTTCACTTTCTCCTCTCCCTCCCTCTCTCTCTTCTCCTTCCCTCTACTCTCTCTCTCTCTCTCTCTCTCTCTCTCTCTCTCTCTCTCTCTCTCTCTCTCTCTCAGTGCAGGAGAAGAGGAGGGACAGTATATTCTTTTTACACCGACAGTAGAATGTCAGTGGTGTGCAGCTCTGCTATCACTGGCCACATGTCACTCATAGACAGAGCATTCTTAGCTCTGCTGTACATTTGCATTAGCTGGTGCCAGTCCATCATGAGTGATGGAGGCTGACACAGTGATTGGTGCTTAGTTCTCCTGACAGCCAGGCGCACAGAACGTGCCTTTTGGGGAGGTGAAGTCAGGCCTGCTGCTAAGAAACACAGCATGTGCTTCTGTGTGAGAAATCCTCAGAACTATTTTTACAGTTACATTTACAGTTTGTAAATATGGACAGTATGTGTACGAATGTTTTTCTACTTACTTTATTAGCTGACTGTGTTTCCATTCATAAATGTCTAATTTAATCAAATGTACATGCTATTTTCACTGTTGTTATTTTTAGTAGTGAAGTGAAAAGCAGTGTAAAAGTGTCCACGTGTACACATGTGCCAGGAACACGCACTTTCCTCATATGCACCAGGACACATGGATGTGTCACGTGCACTAAAACACACACACAGTCCACATGTGTGACAGGACAAGCAAGTTCTGGACGTGCAGCGGGAGACACACACGCTTTGCATGTGCGCAGGAACACGCATGTTTGCCATATGTGCCGGGACACACACACACATTCCACATGTGCGCCGGGACAGTTGCACATGACAGTGGTGGTAGAAACTCTTTGTGGCTGTATGTCTGAGCATTGAGCCTGCAGGCTGCAGCTGAATGTCACTGATCTGCTCTGATGAAGTCTGTCTCCACAGGTCACAGGCCACTGCCTACAGGTAAACCTTAATGAATCCACTGTCCACCATTCATCTACTCACACACTCATCCACGGCGGGCATATGTCAGACCACCGCCCGCCATCCCATAATGCACTTTGTGTTGCCGTGGCAGCCTCAGATGCGTCCCTGACGGAGATAGGAAGTGACACGCACCAAACTTGGTGTGTCCCCCAGCCAGCTTCAGCAGCTCCGGTGACTGGGGCCTGTCAATTCCAGCTCCATCAGGCGCACTGGCTCAATGGCAGTGCCACTGACACATGTCACAAACTTTTAAATGTCTGCTCTTTTCAGCAGCCAGGGGAACCATGACATTTGTGTCGTGTGGGGGAACTTGTTGTGGCTCCCACTTCCTGCCTCCTCTGCCTGTCAGACCCACTCTGCTCAGAGCATATCAAAATACAGACAAATAAACCTTGTCATTTTGAAGGAGCTGCACTAGTGCCCAGCTCCTAAGCAGCGCCATGTCAGCAGTGTGAGCAGAGAAGTGGACACCAGAGAGCAAGGACACATAGGGTTACACACTTCACTACCCTGTGTTACACTGCTGTAGCACAAGCATGTGCAGTATGCACTAGTGTTCAGCTCATAACAGCACCATGTCAAAGTGAGCAGAGAAGAGGACACCAGAGAGCAAAAGTGCACACTGTTGTAGCACTAGTATGTGCAGTGTGCACAAGGCAGTAGTATTCACCAGTCTGCAGTGTTCACCAGGCTGCAGTTTGCACCAGTCTGTAATGTGCACTCTGTGGTGTGCATTCTTCTCTGTAGTGTGCACTAGTCTCTGTAGTGTGCACTAGTCTCTGTGGTATGCACTAGTCTCTAACGTGTGCACTAGTCTCTATTGCATGCACTAGTTTCTGTAGTGTGCACTAGTCTGTGCGATGTCACTAGTCTCTGTAGTGTGTACTAATCTCTGTGGTATGCACTAGTCTCTGTGGTGTGCACTAGTCTCAGTAGTGTGTCTCTGTGGTGTGCACTAGTCTTTGTGGTGTGTCTCTGTAGTGTGTCTCTGTGGTGTGCACTAGTCTCTGTAGTGTGTACTAGTCTCTGTAGTGTGAACTAGTCTCTGTAGTGTGTCTCTGTGGTGTGTACTAGTCTCTGTAGCGTGAACTAGTCTCTGTAGTGTGAACTAGTCTCTGTAGTGTGAACTAGTCTCTGTAGTGTGTCTCTGTGGTTTGCACTAGTCTCTGTAGTGTGCACTAGTCTCTGTAGTGTGTACTAGTCTCTGTAGTGTGAACGAGTCTCTGTAGTGTGTCTCTGTGGTGTGTACTAGTCTCTGTAGTGTGAACTAGTCTCTGTGTGAACTAGTCTCTGTAGTGTGAACTAGTCTCTGTAGTGTGTCTCTGTGGTGTGCACTAGTCTCTGTAGTGTGCACTAGTCTTTGTAGTGTGCACTAGTCTCTGTGGTGTGCACTAGTCTCTGTGGTGTGCACTAGTCTCTGTAGTGTGAACTAGTCTCTGTAGTGTGTCTCTGTGGTGTGCACTAGTCTCTGTAGTGTGCACTAGTCTTTGTAGTGTGCACTAGTCTCTGTGGTGTGCACTAGTCTCTGTGGTGTGCACTAGTCTTTGTGGTGTGTCTCTGTGGTGTGCACTAGTCTCTGTAGTGTGAACTAGTCTCTGTAGTGTGTCTCTGTGGTGTGCACTAGTCTCTGTAGTGTGCACTAGTCTTTGTAGTGTGCACTAGTCTCTGTGGTGTGCACTAGTCTGTGGTGTGCACTAGTCTTTGTAGTGTGCACTAGTCTCTGTGGTGTGCACTTGTCTCTGTGGTGTGCACTAGTCTCTGTAGTGTGCACTAGTCTCTGTAGTGTGAACTAGTCTCTGTAGTGTGTCTCTGTGGTGTGCACTGGTCTCTGTAGTGTGTACTAGTCTCTGTAGTGTGAACTAGTCTCTGTAGTGTGAACTAGTCTCTGTAGTGTGAACTAGTCTCTGTAGTGTGAACTAGTCTCTGTAGTGTGTCTCTGTGGTGTGCACTAGTCTCTGTAGTGTGCACTAGTCTTTGTAGTGTGCACTAGTCTCTGTGGTGTGCACTAGTCTCTGTGGTGTGACTAGTCTTTGTGGTGTGTCTCTGTGGTGTGCACTAGTCTCTGTAGTGTGAACTAGTCTCTGTAGTGTGTCTCTGTGGTGTGCACTAGTCTCTGTAGTGTGCACTAGTCTTGTAGTGTGCACTAGTCTCTGTAGTGTGAACTAGTCTCTGTAGTGTGTCTCTGTGTTGTGCAATAGTTCCGAGCTCAGCCTAATGAAGCCGTTTGCAGTAGAGACAGTCAGAAGACAGGACTGGAATCAAATGTCTTTAATCAGACAATACAAACTGTACATGATCATTGACAGTCTTTTTCATTATAAACATGAAACAGCTATAGTTCAGGTGATACCACATTCTATCATTCTGGATTTCTACAGTTTAAAGTGAAGCTAACATTCTAAACTCCTCACACATACACATTTCAAACAAAACGTTGCTGAAAAAAGCATGAGGAGGATGAAAAGAGGGGCTGATAGTGGAGAGCAGCAGCGTGATGGTTTGACAGTAGGTGTTTATGATCAGCCCACATTTTGAGTGGAGAAATCAGTGCTGAAGTCACATAGAGTTAATGACACTGGTCTCTGCTGTAAGACACATGGGGTTTTTGACTGACCTGGTACTTGCTCATTTTCTTAGTTTGCACTCAAAGTGTTTAACTTCACTTTAACTAGAACTCTAGGGTGCGAGATCTGCTGAAACAACATCAAATTCAACATTACACGGTAAAACAAAGATGACACTAACAAGTATTAAGATTGAAATTCATGCTTATTATATATTTGTATCTTGGTTGTTGCACACTTTTCATCCAGAGAGACAGTTGGTTAAACACACAAACATGACAGATGTAAACATGGATGAAAACTCTATTGCAGACATATTACAACATATTATTGTAATCAAGTAAAATCAAATAAAAGAATATAACATGCTAATGGAATGTTCTCATGCTTTGAAGGGTTTCTGTTTGTTATTTGTTATATCTATCAATATACAGTTCTATTGTATATTTATATAAAATAACAGACAAAGACATTTCAGTGAGATGTTCTTAGATTGTTTTTGTCATCATAGTAACTAAAAATGTCAAACTTTCTAAAATTCACCTTTTAACAAAGCAAAAACCAAACAACATTGTATTTGGTTACTTAACTTTCATTCATTCATTCTGAGCAGTCCATGTCAAATTCATTGCCATGGTAGAGTTAAATTACATAAAAATGTTTTAAAGGAGACATATTATGTCAAATCAACACAACTCTCAAAAATGCATATGTTAATATCATATTATGATCACGTTTCTATACCTTTTTCAAGAGTCTAATATGCGGCACCATTTTCTTAGCGTCTACTGAACAGTTGCTTGGTTGAAGTTACAAAAATGGGTAAGTTTAGGTCTGGGGCTTGGGAGTTGATTAAGATTAGGATTAGTATTTTGTTAATATTCATAAACAATAGCATCATAGAAATGAACTGGAGCAGCAACGCGCGACAAACATGCAAAAAAAAGGAAAAAAGATGCAATATACATATGCATTTGAATTTGTGTGCATTCCAGTGACAATGGATTGATTTTAATTGGCTCTGTGCATAGAACTTCAGTTGGCTTGTTTATGTTTAAAATAGCTAACTTCTGTACATTCAAGCATTTCCTGTTCAGTTAATTTCTATGAGGTGTAGACCAGCTTAAACCGAGAAATACTCAGAAGATCAGACAGTGACAGTGTGTTGTGGTGAATGTAACAGAAAACATGTTAAATGCTTCACAAATCAGAAGAACAATCACCATAGGACACTTGTGTGTTTAAAAAGAAACTTATTTGCATCTAAATGCTAACAGGAAATGCTTGTATGAACAGAAGTTAGCTTTTCTGAGCAAAAACAAGCCAACTTAAGTTCTGTGCACAGAGCCAGTTTTGCTGTTAAAGTTACAGTTACACAAAAATCATAGAATAATTATATTTAAATTGTTGAAAAATGTAACTTTACTGAAAAATGTTGATTGTAAAATTCCTGCGATGTGACACCTGCTTTTTCCTCAAAAAATACCATTCCAGGATGGGACAGCAGAGCATAAACTAATGATATATGAATTTATGAACAGTGTGACAGGTGACATCACACCACAAAATATTTTCAACATTTAAAACATTCAAAATTGCATTAACGTCCAAGATGCTTTAGAGCAGGGGTCTGCAATTATTTTGTACCAAGGGCCACATTTGAATCCAGACAAACGTCAGAGGGCGGACCACTGTAAAATATAGGCAATTTCAATCTATTAATTGTACATGTATTGTGAAATTTACTCAGAACACTAGCGCTGACACTTTTTAATCAAGACGTGTTAATCAATCAATTAACACGTCTTCTTAAAAACGTGCTGCGGGCCTGATCAGAACAGGTCGAGGGCTGCATCTGGCCTCCGGGCCGCAGTTTGCCCAGGTCTGTTTTAGACCTAGACTTTCTGTTGTTGCAGGAATAAAAAAGTAATTTTTAAAAATCATTTTCGTTTTTTGCTACAGAGATGTCCCCAAACATCATGCACCCATTTATCATTTGTGATTACTAAAAAATATCTGATTCTGAAGACATGTAGTGTTCAGAATTGTCATTTAACCAATTAAAATCTGGTTTACATTTCAAAGCATTTCTTGATCTATTTTGCCTAATACAACAAACTAAATATAAATCACTGATCTATATACTTACTGTATGTATCACACAATATGTCTCCTTTAAAATCATGCACAGAAAAACTAACTTCTTCCTCAGTCTATTGTCTTGAGTTTGATCCCGGTATATTAAACAGCATCAACATCTTAATGTTTTTACCAGCAGATGTGCGTGCCTTGACAGAGTGGAGAGAGAGAGAGAGCTCTGCGGGAGAGTGATGAGCCCGAGTCAGGCCCCAGGTGTGTGACCGTCACCCCTTCACCCTTGATTAGTGGCAGCAGTAGATAGGTGATCCATCATGGCTGTCAGAGAAACACAGGCAATTGGAGGGATGTGTTTGTCACCGACAGAGAGAGAGAGAGACAGGGAGAAAGAGAAGGAGAGAGAGAGAGCTTTGTTTGTGCTGCTGATGCTTTAAGGCAATCATGTCAGCTCAAGTGTCATCGCTGACTTTAAACTCGCAGAGGCCAAGAGCTCAAAAGGAGAGGCTGGGTTAAGATCGGAGAACAGGCGCCGCAGCTAACAATAAGACACATGACAAAATGCTGTACAATTGTATCATAAAAACAGAAGTACAATATGTGTAAATGTTATAGGGTTGGTCTCAGTGCTAAGATGCTGGTTGTCCTGTGGAGGTAACGGGACATCAAGCTGGTCGTTCCGGATGAATCTGTTGCCTTCTGAGTGCTTGCCGTAGTAGATGTAGCGACACTTGGTGAAGAGACCTAAAACAAAAGAAAAAACATGTTACGCCACTTGTTCTTCTTTGGGGTCACAGTGTCTTTGGGCTTTAGAATGGAGAACACAATAGGGTTAACACAAACAAACAACCACCCATGATAACACAGAGAGAACACGCAAACTCCACCCAGAGAGATGTTGATTGATCCAATTCAAACCTACAATCTCCTTAAGCCAGCTGCACACTAGAGGAGTTTAAGGTCTTAAAGAGAACAGGCACATAACATAACATTTACGTTTATTGTCTCACAGTCGCACCATGTCGCAGGAAATGTAGACTTGGGGAGCGCAACAGTGAGCAGAGAACAGTGTTTGAGTCATGTGATTGAGCACAGAGTGTTTTCTTGCTTTATAAAAGCAAGACACGAGGTTTTTTTTTTTAAAGGTCACAGGTGAGCAGAGGGTCATCAGAGTAAGGAGCTGTTACACTGAAGCACAGTGGGCGTCAACAAAAAAAATTAAACAGTGTTGGCCATATTCTGTAGTCTAGTAAAGTTTCTTTGAACATCATTTTAGGAGTAGGTGCGTTGGAGATGACAAGCGCAATGTTCGTACAAAAGAATCACGCACTTTGACTATGTGCACAAAGCATTACATTTATTTACAGATGATGAGGTAACGTATTCATATGGCTTTCGTGTAAATACCACGCCATGACAAAATGTGTGTCATGACGACACTTGTACTTTTTTTTGCGTGCAATTACATGTCCATTTCTTTCTGGTGTGGTATGAACACGCAATGTGGTTGAGGACAAACAGGAGGTTTTTTGGGGTTAACGGCTAAGTTTAGGTCTGAGGCTTTGAGTTGGTTAAGTTTAGGATTAGGATTGTGTTAGTATTCATAAACAATAACACGTCTTTACATCCACCATATATATGAACTGGGACAGAAACGCGTTAAATACACACGCAAAACATTTAAATTGCGTTCATATGAGACACTGTTTCAACCTGCGTGGTATTGACATCTGTGAGAACAAGCTGGATGAGGCAATGTTTCTTCTTTGTTTAACATAAAGCTGTCGTCACAAGGCAGATGCACCAGATGCGGATGTTGTAAAGGTCCTTGTGGTCGTGCAGCAGGTGAACCTCTCAATGATGCGCCCTGACGCAGTCGCGATCGCAGTGACGCGCAGACATAAGGAGAGAAAAAACTAAAAATCTCTTACAAAAATTCTTACTCTGGCCACGCCTCCTCGAACTCATAGAGGAGCACATCGAGCTTAAAATTGCACCAAATCTTCTGTAGTGTGCAGAAGGCTTTAATGGAAAAGCCAGAGCTCTCTGCTACTGTGCACCCAAAAAACATCCACCCAGCCCACTTGTCTTGGCAGCACTTCCTATTTACCTCGGCCAAGGAAGCTAACATGTTAGCTTGTCTGTCTTAATCTCAAATCGATATAATGGGAGGTAAAATAAACTCAGTGACTGAATTCTACAGGACTTCAGATACAGCATGTGTATCTGCACTCACTGTAAGTGATCTTTACATTTGATGTTTGATTGTGACTAATGTAACTAAGGCAAAATCACAGCTAAAGCAGAATAAGGTAAATACAAACATGTTCTAAGTTAACTGTGACTAAAAGGGTATTGGCTGGAATTGCATAGTTTTGACCAACTCAATTGTTTATATTGGATTGTTAAATGTATATTTTTGAATACTTATTTATATATGTCAAAAGTTTCATCTATGTTTATGTATGTGGCAAAAAATAGCATACACAATTCTAAAATATAGGTGTAAGTGGAGTGGTTGGGCAGATGCACATATGAACATGTGTTCACCAGGGCCCTGAGGCAGCCTCCCACATCAGCCCACATCAAACACATACTGTCCATGTGCTATAGAAGTGAGCAGGAGGACAGGGGCGTGGCCACAATGTACAGCTTCTACTAGTCATTAAAATCAGCCCCAGGACATTCGACTTCAATCAATATGGAACATGTCAGGGATGCAGAAAAAATAAAGGCACCAGATACTTTTGGTTAAAAAAAAGGCTAAATATCGAAGTGTTTAATAGACTCATGTAAACTGCTATAAATATCCCAAACAAAAGATCATGTCTTTTGACTGGGCAATTCCCACACGTTGATCAATATATATTTGATTTTATTCAGTCCCTTCAAAACAAATTAAAATGACTTTTTGTAATCATTTAATAACATAAATGGTACTAAATCATGTGCCATTTTACATATAAATCAAATTTCAAAATCAGACTTCTGTTCCAAGCTGTTGTAGAAAGTTACATCTCGTGTATAGTCTTAACAAGGCCATCTCCAGTTTTATCATTGTTGGTATTACTATGTAGTTAGATTTAACTATAATGATGCCGTCAGGAAACATCACAGAAGTATTATGCCATGCATTTCTCATTACATCTCAGCTACTGATGAATCATTCTGATTCTGGGATCGGATATTGGTGCAGATCCATAGAATTTTGCTGGATCAAGTCAAGCCAAATGACCGAAATCGATAAGGAACTGAAGAAACTTGATCGCCAGCTTGTCTCCAAACTGGCCATTCCAAGTGAAGTTCAGGCATTTTTTGATCATTTATTCTGATTACTCAAACTTGCTATGCCTTTCAAGTTAAAAATGTACTTTGAACATCTTTACTCACATTATGGCTTTTTACAGTGCTTCTGTACTCTACTCAATCACATCCAATACTTTGCTTTTCAGTAATACAATCATTGTAGTAGGCCAGCATGAAAAAAAATGTAGTTCTGTCACAATCATGAACCCAAGATGGCCGCTGGTGTGGCTTGTTATAAGTCTCCATGCACCGTGTCCTGTCCACACCTATAGTGTCTGGCCTGTAGTGCGCGTCTGTGATGTGGCCGCGCTCCTGGGCCACTCCACGTCTCTCGCTGTCACCTCGCGCCCAACCAACCAAGGACAAGTGGCATTAGTCCTGTCAATGATCTCACAGACATGGCAACACGCACAGCTTTGGCCTGGCTTTTTAAATAGACATCAAGTGCATTACAGCCGGTGTGAAGAGAGAGAGAAAGAGAGAGAAAGAAAAGAGATGAGGGCTGCTCCGAGCGCTAAGTCCAATCACATAATCCAAAGAGACATTGTCAAGGGCGGGGAGCGAATGGCAACTAAGTGACAGAAAGCAGAGATGGGGACAGAGATACTGGTGCCATATTAGTGCCAAGCATATTCTGATGCCACCCTCAATTCTAACGAAAAGTGACACGGCGCTCTCGTCTGCCCCCGCTCCCCGGCACTCTTCAAAGTGCTCGCGCGGAGGAGACAGTCGGCACAGGGCAGGAGCGGCAGAAGCAGAAGCACACAGCAGTCCCTCGCAGCTGTAGTGGGTGTTCTGTCAGGCGGAGGGAGAGCGCAGTGGCACAGGCAGCACGAGCAGGCCCCAGGACAAGCTCAGTCAATCTAAATCTGGACTTTGTAGTGTGCAGTGCTCATTTCCCCCTCATAGCCCAGCGACTTGAGGTGATCCAAACACTCAAGTGTGAGGAGCTGTCACCTCCAATAACACCCAGGGGACCGCTCCGTGCCTGCCTGCCTGCCTGTGTGCTGCCTTCCTGGTGTGGCATGGAGGTATATACTTGTGCAGCCTGGTGACACTTGGGAGGATTGGTGGGGGTACGTTCGGCTGGCCCTGGTAGGTGTTGGGTGGGTGATTTGCCGGAGGATATGGGTGCCATGGTTGGAGAGTGGGTTTGACACGGCAGGACTAGGCTCTGTCTGGCAGCGCTGTGATCATGTGGGCACCGGGGGCTCTCACACAGATTCACAAAACCCCACAGAGAAGCTAACTCTCTCCCACTGAGCTACCAGAACTAGCTCCTATACAGTAAGAGGCTGAGTCTGTAGGTTGCACATGCAGAAGTGTGCAACGACAGCTGTAACAGGTGGACAGCTACAGGACTTCACACTCACACTCTGGACTCAAGAGGAGCAACAGACCAGGTCTGGGTCTAGACTGAGTTGAGAGAGGCATCCAAGTTTTAAGAGGCGTAAATACTAAAAACCTCTGGTAATTGTCATTAGCTTAGCCACCTCAGTAGATTCAGGCCTGTCATGCCCATCTGAATTTCCATTATTTCCATGTTCTAGCTCAGAGGTTAGAATGCTTGGTTCTTCTTTTAACTATGATAATGTTTTTTCTTCAGACAAAATCTTCCAAAATACCATAAGTACAGTACATAAGTCCAACATAATCCAATCAATGCGTTATAAAGAACAAAGTTAAAATGCAACACTGAAGCATAGAGAAGTGATGTAGGGTCTGGAATTAAAGCGCCGTACTGTATTACAAACACAACGAATAAGTAAGTAAATAAGTAAGTAAGTAAACTTTATCTATAGCACTTTCACAGATAAAAACACAAAATGCTTCATATAGAAAAGCAGCATTAGCTGTGCCATCTTTCCATGTCCAACAATGGCTTAGGTGTTTGCACGTCTTTTTGTGAATCATTCAGATCGCCCGTATAAAGACTTTGTTTGTAAGAAAAAGTGTTAGTCTGAGTGATGGCAGCTGCTCATTTAGCAAAACTTTAGCAATGAAAGAGCAAACCACCAATAACAAAAGTGATTCAAAATGCTTCAAAGTGAACCATTATAGGCTTAATAGACTATGTTGTTTGATTCATACCATGTTACCCCTGGAAATAAAGTGACACATTTCTACAAAAATAATTTCAAAGCCATACCAGGGGTATTCAACTTAATACTTTTGAGGACCAGAGTTTTCAGAGAGCCATAGCAAAAAGGCCGGATAGTTGCATAACGTCTGAAAAATGTGCCAAAATTTAGGTTTGTACAAAATATCCATTGTACAAAATCTGTTTCAGCAGGTGTATTGCTCAACAAAACCAGCACTGAGCCAATAATAAACACAGACTAGACCAGAATTAGCCAAGTCTGAACCAAGTCTAACTAGTATTAGGCCAAAACCAGGTCTTATCCAAAGCAGAGTTACACCAAAACTAAATCAGATTTAAGTTAACCCAGAACAAATCCAGAAACATAAATAAAAATATGTATATTTTAATTAATTGGAGGAATAGGCTGAGGGCCAGATCAAATCTCTGGAGGGCCAATTTTGCACCCAGGCCTTGAGTTGAACAGGTCTGCCATAGAATAACCCTGAAGCATCTTGGTACGTGGTAGTTGTTTGCTAAACCTTTCACCGACCTGTATTTGAGCGCTAACAGTGGAAGCGCCCATTAATGTGACTTGGCTAACCAGGAAATAAAACATAAGTTTGGTAGATTATTTAGCTTGATTCTTACAGGTCACCCTAATAAACAAAGTGACAAATTCAACAAAAATAAACCACTCTGAATTCCAAAGCCACAGACTAACCCTGAAGCATGTTGCTACATGCTAGTTGTGCACTAAACTCCTCACCGACCTGCCTTTGATCGGAACACAAACAGCGCTAACAGTGGGAGCGGCCATTAACGTGACACATTAACAAAGTGTCGCCGAGTGTAATGTTTCCACGGTGCCCCGGCGGAGGTGCCATCAGGCTGCCCGGGCGCATATGTCACCCAGCACCTTGTAGCGTGGAGGGGCACTGCGCTGCTCGCCGTACACTGTGTGGAGATGTTATGGAGTGTGTGAGAAGCCTGCTCTTTGGAGATGATTACCCAAAGCATGTGTCTCCTCGGCGGGGGCTTGATGGGCCATTCTGTCGCAGTGTGATCCAGCGATACACAGCCTATGTACGGAGCTGTTAGTCTGGGAACTACTTAATGTTATTGATGAATATGGCTGTAGTCACTTTAAGCAACTTTAACCCCAACTTTTAGCTATATCCATTTTTATTTATTACATGGAATACATGTTTGTACTGGTCTTTTGAAATTCATTTTAAAGGTGCACTGTGTAACTTTCTGGACGTGAAAAGTCAACAGCACAATTCAGTAGAAACAGAAAGTTAAAACCAGGCTTTAGGACATTCTGAATGGCTCTAAATACATTTTATGCTGTATGCTGTAATGTGAAAAAAAACCCAGCTACATTAACCACTTTTCTATAGAAACAAACATGAGCGGGTCCTTTTCCAGGACTAATAATAGTCAATATTGTGGCCATTTAAGTCTGTTCAGAGTAAAAATACAGATTTTTATTCTCTTTTTAGTGAAACAAAGACATCTAAATGACAAAAACATGCTTTTGTTTAAGTCTAATTTTGGCCAAAATCACACAGTGCACCTTTAAAGTTACTTGTCCTTAAGGTTTAAAGCATGACAGGGTTTAGTAAAACATAGTGAACATAAGTATATTTACACTTTTTTTTTTTTTTTTTTTTCAGTTTTCATCCAGTTTGGCTACTTTGATGAGATTTATAAATGTTTTTTGTCCAATAAAAATGACACAAGTAGAGGTAACTCCACAACTATTACTTAGCAACCATAGGCCAAATTCCATAAAAGTCACACAGATGTTATGATTTAATTGATGCTTTGACAGACAACTTTACAAAACACAACGGTCTTGAATTAAAGTGCCGGGTTTCAATTTCGAGCGGGCTTTCAGAGCACTGAGTCAACTAATCACAGAAAACTGTGAAATTACACCAAAACAGTGACATGCTAAACTGGATGTTATTGCAAATATGTAGCACAAGGATTTTTTTCAGTCTGAAGGCTCTCAACACGATTTGCTGCTCAGTTTTAAGGAATTGATACGTTCCTAATTGTACAAACTATGCCAAGAGCAGAAGAAAAGCTACGTCCGCCGTCTTGAATGTTTTTGAAACAGTTAAGAAAAAAAAAAGTTTGGAAATTGGCGAGGGACGGCGGTGGTAAATGGCTGTCTATGATTGGATCGTCCTAATTTTGGCTAACAAAGTGATTGGCTCTGTCTTTGGTTCCAGACCTTTCTGCATTCGAACAGAAAGTAGGAGGGTCTGGCTGGTTAGTCAAATGGTTTGACAAATGTCAATACCTTGTAAAACTTAAATTGTAAATTGCCTTTTTGATGACGTGTGGAAGGATTCTATTTCAGAAATCAAATTACTTGTATTTTTCAACTTTTGTTTGTCAATTTCTTGCTGCAAAACTTTCATACATAGGGCTTGTTTTAAGCACTTTTGACAATTTTTAGAAGCAAATCTCTCTGCAATGCTAACAGCAATTATGCTAACAACAATAACAAATCAACTTTCTGGATTTTAATAAGCAAAAGCTAACTAACTTCACCTCAATACATGATCTTGATCTCTCTGGTCGGTTTGCATCTTCTCTCTGTGTTTCTCTCGCCAAGTACTAGCTTCCTCTCACCTCCAAAAACATGCATGTGTAGGTCAACTAAGCATCACTGTAAACTCCCCTGGTGAAGAAATATGAGAGTGAACATTTGCTGGAGCAGATAAATCTAACCAGTCATACACACTTTAAGTAAACAACCGAAGAACATTCAAATGATACATCTACATTTGGTTTTGCAGTGAAGTTTTGGTAACACTAACAAGGGCCTGTGCTCAGTATTGGCCTGCAGTCGTCTTCAGTTTAATCAGGCTGGAGGATGTGCGTACTCCTAAAGAGAGGGGCGAGAGAGCAGGGAGATGGAGAGCTTTAATGACTATCCCCTGCATACAATCAGACCCACTCTTTTCAAGGGCCATCAATATGTCACCCACAGACACATCCCACAGACACCAAGGTTATCTATTCTGAGCCTGCTGTCCGCTCACTGCAGCCATCTTTCATTCTACCGCTGCTTTTGGGCCACAAACTCTATGTGCAAGTGTAGAAATATATACAGTGAGGAAATTATTACACTAATTAGTCTCTATATTCTAGTTTCTATTACAAATTAATGAGATGAAGTGCATAGTCCTGTCTGAAGAGGGCAGTCATATGATAGTGGGCCATTAAAAGCACTATAATCTTAAATCAAAACAGTTGATAAAACTGTAGCTAACAATGTTCTTTAAGTTGCACTGAAATATATTTTTTTTAGTTTTTGGGCCAATTCCCAACAAAGCCTGAGGACCAGCAAAACATCTGGTATCGTCTTGCAACCCTAACCCTAACCAAGTGCAGTAAATCTGTTTCACCTACCTAGGATCATTTTAGGTATTAGGACAATGTACACTACACTGCAAAAAGTGAATTTCAAGCCAAGTAAAATTGGTTGATTCTAGGATTTGAACCCAAGTTTCAAGCATTTTGACTATTTTAAACTCTATTTATTGTGAGACCTTGATCATTTTTCTTGTTTCAAACAGTTTGAACTAATTTTTTCTTATATTGAGCCAAATTATTTGCCACTGGGTTAAGAAAATTGTTCATTGGCAATTTTTTGTTCTCATTTTTAGCCAAATTCTCTTAGAACAAGTAAACATACCTTGTAACAAGTGCAATATTCTACATTACAGAAAGCAAATAAATCTTATCAGTTAAAAGGCCTCAAAACCAGAATAAAATTCTCAATCTAAGTCACTTAAAGCATTTCTAGATATATAGTTTTTGCAGTGTAGAGCCTCACTAGCCTCTGGCTAATCGCCACGTCACATGTCAACTGTTGTATATATTTAGTTATTACAAAAAATAAATACATAAAAATAAATCTGATTTCAAGTAAAAGATAAATTCAACATGAAGGGCTCAAAATCAAAGCGGTTACGTAACCACTTTCACTCCAGCTACTACTGTATGTCAGGTATTGCAGACGGTTCCAGAAAACCAGAAAGTATAATCAGCCAATCAGTGAACTGAGATGAAAGAGCTGAGACAGCAGACTGTTTGCATTCTCTTCCTTTAATCCTGCATCAAATATTAACTTAGAATACAATCTACTCTCTAATACTCTACTTACTGAACTGCACTGATGTGTTTAAACACAGCAAACTGTTGAAGTAAAAAAAATACTTGTCTACTGAAGGAACGGACAAACCCCAGCAGTACAATGTCATGTTTTCACAAAGTGAAATGAAGCCAGCTGCTACCATTGAACTGCTCTGTGTATGAAATGTGTGTAAATAAAAATGACTCGCCTTATAATGAAGAAAATAAAAATGACTGAATTAGAATATGTCTGCTTAAAAGTCCTTGATTTGATCCTCTTCTTTTGGCTGTAAGACAAGCCCATTCGAGGCCTTACAGTCGCCTCTGTGACACATCCAGAGTGGGTTAGTGTTACGAGCTGAAGGTGAATCCATATTTAGTCTATCTCTTGTCATATCTGGAGTAATCATTAAGCATTTTAACAGATGTCGCCTGTCGCGCTCCTCGCCCTGAAAAACTCCAAACGTACACATGGCCGAGTGAAAATGACATTTATCCTGCTCCAATAAAAAATATTTAGTCCATTAAGCATAAATAGCTGTCATCATGATGCATACCCCGGGCTCTAGCCTTCGCAGCTTCCCTCCCGGCTGTTTACCGCGGCCAAACTACTGCCGCGCCTGCATGTTCTCAACTTCACTGTATTGATTCAACTTTTAAATAGCTGCCATATAACCCTGGGAACATCAGGAAGATTAATTTGCGTCAATGTTCATCTGTAATTCATTAGCCATTTACTATCCACATCCACGCAGAGCTATCGGGGGAAACATGGGCCATTTTTCACCCGGCCACGAGCTACTGAAGGCAGGAGGAAGGAGAGGAAAGCCCCAGTAAATATCCACTCATGATGGACGCTAAAGAAATAAATGACTGTGCTGTTTAATAAGGTGCTATCTCACTGGAGCTTTCACTTCTCACAATGCTTAATTAGGATTAGCAGTCATTAAGTGTAACAAGGCTGCGAGATGATCATTGTATCCATCAAACACAGAACAGGTACTGAGCATTTAGACTGGCTTTCAAGTAAAGGTGAAAAATGGGTTGAACTATTTATATATTACAAAACATTTCTTCACCTTTCTTGGGGCCAGTGCCAAATGAATGTGGTGTGGAAGAGAAAAGCTGCTGGGACAGATTGGCAGACACTTTTCCCTGGATAAATGTAAGATAAAATAATCAATGGTAGAAGCCAGAACCGGACTGAACTCGTCAGTCCTGCAGGGTCCATTTGCCTGGATCCAGAATGACATTTCTCTGTATTTTACACAGAGAAATGTCAGTCTGGTCGCCCTCCTTCCAAGGGCGTTTCCTTCGAAATCCAGATCGTACCGTGCAATGAAATCGTTATTTCAGTCACATGGTTTTTGCTAACAACGTCCTGCTGTGCGCAGCGCGCATGATCTAGCAGCACGCGGAAGGATAAACACATGGCGCACCGAAAACCCAGAGTTTGTTCCATTCACCGGTAAATGCCGTTTTAAATTACAAAAAGACATCGCGTCAATATCGTGTCAAGATGGTCAAGCAGTGCAGTCGGCTCGAGCCGGTAGGGGACCGCCCTTACCGCAGATGACAGCGCGAGAGAAATCCAACAGCTACGCAGTAAAGCGTTATGCTCTTCTCTGATTGGTTCACTCGCTGTCTGTTAGGTGAGCTTTGTTCCGCCTAGAATCCAGTTGATCGGGGGGCGACAGATCATCGCGGTGCAGCGGTGAGGCTGGATTCTCCAGGCAAGGGTCCATTGGGTAGGCAGAGGTATGTTAAGACCTTCAAGCTTAGAAAATGACATGCAGCTTAAACTATTTTGGTATCTACACCAATTCAAGTTATACTCTACTGAAACCGATATAATTAATGTATAATGAGTTGCATCTAGAAATTTTGTGCTTTGTCTTGATTGTATGTTTAAGTTGTTTAACACACTTAATCAGTGACGTAGCACCAAATTTTGGGCCCCAGGTACAAAATAGTAGAAAGAAAATTGAAATATTTCCAAAAAAATTACTTAGAAGACACATTATAATGTTGCTGGATTAAACGATTGTCATGTATTGAAACTATTTGAGCAAATATTCACACTTCTTGAACTGATCATGTTGTGTCATGGTTGTTTGTTCACTGAAATCTGCCAACTCTGGCCTTCGATGTTCTAGCTTTGATATTTGTGAATAATTTGGCCAATTTATATTCTTCTTTGTTTAGCAAATTTCTTTGGCCAAAGTTCATTTGCTACATTTTTACATTTCAAAGAAGTGAAATTACATTTAGAGAAAACAATCTTATCTCACAAGCAAAAAGTACAAGCTTTGGACGGCCCTTTTCCTGCCCTGGGCCCTGAGCAATGTAGCATCATTTACCCCCCAGTACGACATTCCTGCACTGAAAAAAGGGAAAAAAAAGCATGCATTGCTTTTGCAGCTAAAATTCACACAATGCACGACATATTTGATGAGGCTTAAGTTTTGTGAAAGTGCTGAAAGTGTGTTCAGGAGACGTGAGCCTGAGAATGAGAGTGTCCGTAAGACATGTTATCCAACTGATGCTACATTAATCAGAGAACCAGTTCACTTCTGATGAGTTCACTTAGCCACAAATAAGAACTGTCTAATGCAGGGCTATTCAACTTACTCAACTTAGTCTTCCTGAGGGCCGGATTTTTTGAAGGGCCATTGTTTTTGGGTCGGATAGTTGCACAAAATGTCAGCACTTTAGCAAAATTTGGGGATGCACAAAAATATCCGTTGTTTTTTAATAATGGTAAAAACTAATGTTATAGACTATGTTAGATTAATCTTGCTCTACCAAATTTCCAAACCACAAAAAAACAATAAAGTCGACTACTTACATTACTAGAAGTCTGAATCAGAAGTAAAACAGGGTCGAATTAAGTTTAAAGCAGAACTGCTAAAGAAAAAGTCACGTCTAGGTAGTAGTCCTAATGTAACCCTGGAAAAGAGAAATTATTTCATATTTATACAGTATTAGGAAGATAATTTGGGGCTAGATCAGATCTCTGGACGGCCGATTTGGCTCCGGGCCTTTATTTGAATAGGCCTGGTCTAATGAATTTATTGTGCAGTTGCATATTTAATTTGATTAGTTCAACTTTTAAGGCATTCCAATTTCTTCTGTTAGCGCTTGGTGCTAAAATGCAAAGATAGAAGCGCTGTCAGTTTGAAAACACAGAAATTTATTATGAGGAATTTGTTTGCCTAAAGTATGTCAGGTGCACAGTCAGTCATGGTGAAGTGGGTAAAACATTATAAAGAATTGGAACACCCGGATTGTCGTCACAGTCACTCATTCTCTTAACTTTCCTTAATAGACATTTTAAAGGAAACCTAATATGTAAAAGCCACTTTAATCACCACTGCTGCTTGTATAATGAGTATTAGCAGCCTCTCTCTCTCTCCGTCAGGCCGTACAGTGGAGAGGTGCTGACACTTCTCCAGAATGTCTCGCAGTCAGCCTGACGGGATGCTGTGTACGAGATGTCAGTCAGGCTGCTGTTAGCCTGTCAACACATCCAAACATGGCTGCTCTGCTCCTCTCTCTACACTTATGCACAAGCGCAAATGAGGACTGATCGCATTCAAGCTACTCAAATGTTTGTCAGTGGAGGCTAAAAATAATTGCATTTGTTCTCAGATAAAGTTAGAAATTGTTTTAATGTTTTGCTGATTTTATTTTAAAATTGACTTACTGTACTTTTCATGCCTTCAGTCATGTCTTGTTCATCCTAAAACACAAAATTCTTCCAAAACAGCTTAAGTCTTTTACACATTAATTGAGTTTTGACTTAGTATAAGTGTGCCCCTCGATGAGTTTGAGCAGGCGTTGCCCGAGTAACGATTCTTGTAAGAGATAACGCATCTATTGTTTCACTCATCACATCTGTGGCTCACTGCAACACAAACAGCGTCTGGCTTCACTGCCAATTAGAGAACAACCCACTTTGTGCAACTTTTTCACTTCATCACATATATGTAAAATCAGTGTATCCAGCTCCTCGCCGTAATGACTATAAGCTGTGACCTTGCAACCAGGGCTAATCTCAAATGTTTCATCGTTGTGAAAAATTTACATTTTTGAATCTTTATTCTTGTTTTAACATTGCTGTTTTGAATTTCACAGTTTTGTGATGTCACAGATTTTTAGATCTTCTTAACTGTTTTTAAAGTCCATAAACATCCATATTCACTCTGAGCGGTTCTGCAGCCTTATATCGGGCAATTTTTTTTTTTTTTTACACATTTTTAGTTCTAATACACAAAATGCCAAAATAAAGGTTCTGAAGATTTGGTTCAAAGTGCATATAACATGGTTAAATGATAATTATATTTCATTATATTATATTTAAGACTCAACATGTTACAGATTTTATTGCAGTTTATTCATATTAATTTTAGGGAAAGAAAAACCCCAAAAATTTTACAAAGTCATAAAACTGAAAATTAAAAATGTTCTGGTCTCTTTCCAGTTATTGACAAACACATGAGAGTTTACTCTGTGTTTACCTGGCTTTGGAGTTATTGGCCAAAAAGCTCCAGACTGGACTTCGGAGCATGACTCGGGTAAAAAAAATAGCACACACATACAGAATATTGACCGCGGAGGCCAAAATAAATATATAATTTGTACAAGATGGAGAGTTGAAAGATTTGCTATTGCCACAGGCTGATGGGCTGTCAGGAGAAGGTTGCTGGGTCATGGCTCAACCGGGCCTGATCAATACTAAGTTGATTTTACCACATGTTTCTTTTTGAAGTGCAATAACACCCCATTGGATTTGCTATGTAACAGAGAAACACCGGCCGCACTTTCTTTGCCGTAATTAATTCCAATAATTGCTAATAAGCATCGGAATGTGGAATCTGGGAACATTCCTGTGAGGACGAGACGCGGCGCTCCATCACTTTCAACAGCCTAAATGGCCATAATCAAACATTTTAAATTGAGGATGGCATTATTCATTGATGGGTGAATTACGGCTATAACCAGATAAATGCACATCAGTCTTTGTAGTCGCGGCTTACTGTACGAGGATGAGACGGAAATTGAATTCTGGGGGCGCATAAATTTTGACTGAAGAAAGAGATTAGCGTCGCGGGAGGGCTAATGGCGGGAGAAAATGGCGAAATTAATTTAGCTTCCAACGTCGAACAGTGCTTACAGTAGCTCTGGAGTGAAGAGATAAGCGCGTGAAGCAGGGATGGAGGCTCGCCGTAACAAAAAAATCCAAGTGTAAGCAAAATAATGACAAGTGGGTTCTGGTAATGTTATTATTATTGAAGGCCAGCGCATCTGCTTTAGGCTAACGATGCTAGCGTTTAAGAAAAAAAGCTAATTTTGTCTTAGACGCTGATCGATTGTCTTCTTCATTACGACCAGGATTTCTAATTAAAAGAAAAGGCGCAGATAAGTGGCACGCACCTTTGACCGAAATAGAAGGGAAGAAAAGTGAAAACAGCTATTAGCGGTTTGGCGGCGCAGGCTAATGGCGCTGCTAGCGAGTCAGTCAATGAAGCTTTAATCACAGGGACAGGATTCAATAACAAAAGAGCGTCATATTAATCAGCGGAGACAGATAACTTCACCGTGGATGCGTGTGACATTGCGAGGGATAGGCTGAATTAATGATGCTCTCCATTGGAAGACATTAAATAATAATTATCAGGCAAAACAGCATGAAAAGGACTGCGTAATGAAGCCCATTGTCAGGTCAATTAAGCACATAAAAGTGTTCAAAGGGAAGTAGCTTGTTAGCAGATAGCTGCACTGGGAAGGACAACGCTGGTGGGATTAATGTAGGTGTTTGGCCCAGAAGTGGAGATCACGACTTTGGAATGACCAATGAATGATGGTAAATAAAGATACAAGCAGCAACAACAACATAAGGTTTTTATTTAGATTTTTAAATAGTGGTACTTTGCAATAATTTTGATCCTTTTGGGGTGGTTTCTGTACGTTTAATACAATTATTGTTTACTTATTTTGGTCAGGACAGAGCATGTTAGAGTAGAGCCAAACTCTAAGGGAGGGGCTAAAATACAACATGTATAAGCTCTTTATGAGCTTACGGCACACAATCCACTAAGTGTGTTTTCTTTTTTTTAGATGTCTTGTGAGTTACAAATGTTAGTTTTTGCTTCTCTGTGCCAGCAAATGCTTGACAAATGAGGTCCGAAATTTACTTTGTGGGCTAGAAAACTAGTTGTTATTTATTGTCTTTCTTTTTGTTAGTTCTCCAGGCACTGCCTATTTGTCTGTTCTTTTTGTAACATGGCTGTTGGTAAATTTTAGAAGTTTAGTATCATGAACATGTAGCGTACATATTGTAGACTGTATGATAGCCATGGACTCATTTTCCTCCTTGTCTCGTGTTCACTCTTACAAACACACTGGAAGCTAGGTGTGTGAAGTGTCTTGCCCATGGACACAACAGAAGTACTGCAGTCCCACTGTGGCATTTCAGAACAGTCTCCTATTCCAGTACTCTTTATAGAACATGAAAGCAAAACACAACAACAGGGTGTTTGGACAAACAAAAAGTAGCCTAGCACACAGACATATTTGTTGTGATTGGGACAGTCCCAATGTTTGTTAAAATGTCCATAGTCATTAAAATATGGTACAGTCTGGAGTATCCTTTTCCTTAAAGGTGCTACACCTAATTTTTGCTTCCTTAAAAATGTAAACAAATAATTTCATCTTGTGTCAGTCCACAGGTTTTGCTCACTTACCTAATGCCTTACAAAGCTCCAAATAGTTCACGACAATGGGTTTTAAGTTTTTTTCACAGCTGTTAGGAGTGTGTCGGTATGCTAACAACAGGTAGCCACAATGCTAACAACAAATAACAGCAGACAAACTTAGTGTAGTTCATGGAATAGATACATTAACAAGATATTTGTGCTAGGGGGAACTTGATTTAAAATTTTTTTATTACAAAAAATTTCAGTTATCCTTGAAAAAATCAAATTTACCAGCTATCCTTACTTTCTCTATTGAACTGATGAGAAGAATGTTCACAAAAATGTAAACTAAAATGATTAGAAAACATATTTTTGTCTAAATTTGTAGTATAGATCTTTTTGCGCAAAACTGAATGCTTTTCGATATCTTTGTCAGTGTTCATATTTAGCATGGACCCACTCACTAGCAATAGCTTTCTTTACCGCTTTCCCTCTAAAGCTGTCCATCTATTGTTTCCCTCGCTGGAGTTCTAAGTCCCAAACAGACGATTTTTGTCTGAAACAAGAACATGCCAACATACAATCTCCCAGTCCTTGTCATTTACATATGGAACATCCCACGAGGCTTTCAGAAGGTAACGCGTCGAAAATTGGTTAGCCAGAGATAAATGACACGACAATGACAGTGTTTTGCCAACTCGAAAGCAACGTCAGCGGCTAAGTGCCATGTTAACTAAACTCCAAGTACATAGACAATGATGGACTTCACGCGTCACTGGACAAAATGGCACCTCACTACCTGTCACACGCAATTTCCATCAAGTCAAAGATGGCCGACGCACGCAGCGACAGAGGAAGTGCCGGGGACAGGGAGCGACGAAGGTGACAGAGTGAGGTGAGATATACGCTTGTCATACACTGTGTCCTTGCTCCTCGACTGATGCATTTACACAGGTCATAAACATGGGCTTTGCATATGGATGTGAAGAATCAATATGCAGACGCTCGTAATTCACTGTCTGGTTCAAATAAAGTGAGAGTTTTTAATGTTCCTTGTAGTGGCTGTAACTAAGGTCAAACACGAATCATTTTAGTAACAGATTCTGTACCTAACAATGTTCTTTCAATCAAGTGAAGGGCAGCTATGAATATTATTTAAATTAAGATTTGCTGTAAAACAAAGGCTATTAGGTCTAGTTATCGATATTTAGTTTATGTTATTAATAGGAAAAACTGCCTCATGGCTGAATTCTAGAAAGATGAATCTATGGTCATCTTTCTTATTGTACAGAATACTTTAGTCTTCTCTATGTTGACAAAGTGCCTTTTTGAGTGTTGGAAACTTGTCATTAGGGATACAATAAGATGTCACAATAAATATTAGAAAAATCCATTTAATAATTACTACTGAGGCCAGGACTACATCAAAATTTTGCATAAACTTGTTTACCAACTGCACCTTATTATAAATAGACTATTTATCATAAAGAAATGGCAAATTAATAAATGAAAAAGTTTACTAAGTTACTAACGAAGTAATTTAAAGCAGCAACCTAAAATCGTAACCATAACTCAGCCAAACTTAATTAACTGTATAATGCTGCCTTCATTTGCTCTGGAAAAGATGGTAATTCCACTTTTGAAGTGGTGGTTAACAGTAGGTTGTGTTCAAATGGTGTTGTTTGGCGTAGCATAAGGAAACTTGTCAAAAACACACTTTATCTTGAAAAATACATGTAAATCCAGTGCAAATAAGATTAGTCTAGGGGGAAAAAAATAAACCTTTTGACTTTTTATTTAATCACAGTAAATGGAAATAGTGATGCAATTGAACTTTGTCATATATTCTTCCAGATAATAATAAAAAACATAATGTTTTTCATTTGTAATTCTTTTGCCAAATAATTTCCCAGTTTCCCAGTAGTAGGCCTATTTATGAAATGAGGGGGTGTTCATTTGCTATTTCAAACTTGGAAAGTGATAATCGCACACCAAATAAAGGCAGCATAAGCACCTGATAAAATGTTTTATATATTAATAAATCCTTTGTTCATAGCTAATAAAAAGCATAAGAAAAAAGTAGTATTTCACAAGATTTAAATTTTGGCGGCATATTTTGAAATTCGAGTTTGAGTTTGTGTTCACACCCCAAAAAATGTTATATTTGTTTATACTGTATGTTTGATCAGCATTTTAACCCACATTTGTAAACACTGTCCTCAGTCTTTGCACCTCCATCCAACAATCACCCCAGCAGCTCACTTCTCCTCTGTCAGTTAAACAAACATGGCGTCCTGTGGTGCGACACGTGTCAATAGTGATGTGAGCTCTTGTTCCGCTGCTGTGGCTGTGGGCCCCGGCCGTCTGCACCTGCCTCCCCACACTGCCCTGGGTCAGCCGGCCTGCTTCACACTTCCTTCCCCTGCAAACATCCAGCACTTATTACTCTCCATCCTAACTGAGCGGCCTGTCTGGGAGCCCATTATTAGAGTCATTTCAGCGGCCATCTTGACGCCTGTTAGGCACTTCTCTACCTGAGGCTTCCTGCTCCCTGCCTGGCCCCGCTGAGTGCCTGGCCAGCCAAACAGTGATTGGACATGACATGGTGACAGAAAACAGTAGAGAAGGGCAGGGGAAATAAAAGAACAGAAATGCACTACAAAAAATGAATTTCAAGACAAGTTCAAATGTTTCGATTTTAGGCTTTTAACCTTAAAGGTGCTATACTCAATTGTTTACAATAAAAAAACTTAGTTTGCACTGTGTTGTTTACATCTAATATTGTATTGTTTGTTCATCAAAATCCACAAAGTTGTCATCTGTTGTTGTCATTAGCATTGTGGCTAACGGGAGTGTCAATGCCCACTTCTTACCGGAAGCACACTTTGTACTTTTAGCTTAACTTCTTTTACAATGTTTTAATTGTATTGACATTTTTATTAAACACAGACAAAGCTAAACCATTAAACACAAACCCCCTTACAGATTTCAACATAGTAAATGATTGTAAAAGTAGTCTATTACCGTTTAAAGCCGTAAATGCCTGATTAAGCTAGTTCTGGCTGCTAATTGTTAGCTTAAAATGTACATTTTGGTCTTTCTACTTTTGTAAGATACAGTCATAAATATCAATAGAAATAAATAATATAAGCTATATTTAAACTGTACACTTACAAATAAATGGTTTAAAATACGTAATTTTGGCTTACGCATGCATGTTTGCGCTAAAAAGTACAAAATGGGCACTGACAGGGAGTTAGCATACTGGCACGTCTTACTCCTACCATTTTGAAAAAGGCTTAAAACACATCCTGAACAATTTGAAGGCTCAGAATGTGATAGTGAACAAAACATAGACTGAAATAAGAAGCTTTAAATCAATTATTTCTGTTTGCTTACATTTTTAAGGAAGCCTGAATCAGGTATAGTAAAGAAGCTCTTTTATGTTTGTGTTTTTCTAAGTTAGCCACAGGACGTAGCCACAAAGCTAATGACAACTACAGATGAACTTTCTGGATTTTGGTGAACAAACAAACCTTGTTATAATTGTCTTCTGTCATCATTAGGTTACTCAAAATGTTATTAAGAATCAAAATATTCAAATTTATAGTTAAATGTCTGGTTCAAAATAGTCACATAACCACTTTACAAGAATAAAAATCACAAATTAATCTGCTACTTGTTACAACAAAAACTTAAAAAGAAGAGTTCTGTAAATGAACTCAGGAAGTAAATGAACCTCTTTCTATTTCTAAGCTGTCTTTCTCAATTTTGTTTTACAAAAAAAACCAAGATGTAAATTACTGATCTACATTTATAGTTTATTCCGAAAAACACAATCGGTCCCCTTTAATTTCAGACATTTTGACAATTTTAGCTCTATTTTTTCACAGACATAAATTCTATTATTTGTTTCAAAATCTTTCTAAAGACATTACTTCTTACTTTGAGTCAAATAATTTGCCAATGTGTAAAAAAAAAAAAAATCTAGCTTAGTGTTAGTAAATGAATTTTCCAATTTTAGTCACTTTCTCCAAATGTCATGAATCAAAAATTGTCTATATGTTAGCAATTCAGTCTTATCCTGTTAAAATGACTCAAAACTAGATAAAAATTCTGAATCCAAGTTCTTTGAGTCAGAGCTAGCCAGCTATTTTTGCAGTGTGTTGGAGAGACGTGCACAGTAAGTGGAGGAGAGGAAGGTGCTAGTGTTAGCCTCAGTCCTTGTGGCGTATAGGGTGTGCCCATCAACGCGCATGAGTGTTAGCCAAGAGCGCCATGTCACAATGATGGAGAGGCCGGATCACTCACATCAGAGCTTCATCTGACTGGAAGATATCAATCTCAGGGCTTAATACAAAAGGACACTCGGAAATATCCTTTAGCTTTGCTTTGTGTGTCCCCTGTGTCTGTTCCTCAGCTGCAAAAAAATGTGTGTAACCTTCATCGCAGGCCCTCAATCCGACACAGTCATTTTCACATCCCATTTCCCCTCGCTCTGCAGTGACAGTCAAATTATGACAGATCACAAAAGTACCTTGACATATGGTATTTAGCACAATTTGTCAGTATGTGTCAGAAACACACAGAAAATGACTAGGTGAGGAGTTAGACCAAGTTTTCTGCACATATGAAGAGAGAATAAGAACTATGTAAAACAATGTACTCAAGTATAAAGACAACCATTTGGAGAAGGATAATGTTTTGATAAAACCATTCATTAGAACAACCTATACATGCTTTACACTTGTTTTAGGCTTGATATAATCCTAGTTCAAACCTTTATAGGGACTATTTTAGGTCTGATTAGTCTAATTTGGGTCTGGTGGTACTTGGAGAGACAAATATTATCTTTAGTGGTAATTTGTGAACTAATGACTTAAAGTAAAGAAATGAACATTCAAAGTGAGGGTCATTGCTGTGTAACCTTTGTGTTTTTCACTAAAAAGTAATATGTTAAATGCAGCACTTTGTTAAAAAATGAGACCAGTACTGTCTGAATTGAATAATAAAGAGTTTTAGTTCTCATCAGGAGCCACTCTGATTGGCTGTGCTTGGGTGGTCCTGTCGAGTTTCACTTTGTTGTTTGCAAGAAGTGTTTTTTAAGCAGTAATTGCAACCAAATATTAATGTATATATTCATATTAACTATGCGTTGAAAGATTTAAGAGAGGAAGATGTCAGATTTAAAACCTATATTGTTCTTCTAGTGTAAATATCTCTGCAAAGGAGAAAAGCTCTTTAGCTCTCAGTTAGACAGATTTCTGAACAATGTTTGAGGAAAAAATGGGAGCAGAAATAATGTACAGGTTGAGAATGTGATGTCATAAGACTATATGTGGCAACATCCGACCACTCTACAAATCTCAATATTGTTAAGATTGCATCAAAAGTTTGTATTCCTAAAATAATTATGTAGTGTCAAACAGTATCATAAAATGGAGATGACTCAAGTTCCTTCTTGCAATAGAACTAGAATAGGTTGCACAGCTATTAGAAGACTCATGAGAATTGATATAGAGATGGATGTCATCATTGGCTGTGATGGACAGCAAGAACAGTGTAATAATGCTTTAAAGTTTCCCCCAATTAAATATCAGACATGTATAGAGAAAGATGAAGCAGTCAAATGTGCATCAGTATACATACAGTAGAGCTCTCTTTCTCAAACTGTGACACAGGTGGTACTTGAGCTTCTTCTTGTGCTACTTGGGTTACTTTTCAGTTAGAGTTATTTCGTGGCATGGTGCATTCATACTCAGGTCTGGGTCTGAAATAGTTGAGTTATATATGCGATTTTGATATGGGTGTTACTTCGAAAGGCAAACGTTTTATTTGGTGGTACTTGGTGTAAAAAAGTTTGAGAACCACTGCAATACTGTTATATCATAATGAAAATAAATGGCAACAAAACATACCTATGAGGCATCCCTTTTATTTTATTTATTATTTAACTTATTAGGTTGGAAAGTTGCTTTAAACTCTAAACTCGGATATTTGTAATTACTTCAAACCTATTTATCCATGACATAAGTTATTAATGAGCTAGTGTATGTCCACATATTAGGTGCCGTAGCTGCCTTCTGACATTCCTAAGCAGACACTGTCCTGCACGCCTCAGCTGCATCTAATACCTTTAATAGCGTCCTAGTTGACATTACATGCTGCGCACCATGGTCACATCATATTACACAGAGTGATTCCCTGCCACGCTTTAAAAGTGATGGGGCCGCAGCAGCCAATCAGGAGTGACGGCAGTGCCATGATAGGTTTGTGTTGCGCTGTATATTTCACCCGGCAGCGTGGCCTCGGTGCGGTTTTAGACGGATAGCTCCCCGGTAACTCTACTCCTCTTAATTAATATGACATATCCTTGTTCGTATGCAGAGAGTGAAGGAGGAGAGAGGTACCAGGGCATGATTAAGTGCGGATCTGTCGCATCAGCTCCTGAGAAATGATCTTGGCTTTTCGGCTTCATCCCTGCTCCTCCCTGGCCTGTCTTCATTTCCGACTAGAACATTCCGCCCCCCCTTTCTCTCGCTCTCTCTCTCTCTTTGCTAGCTCCTCTCAGCCTCTTTTTCCTTATCTCTTCTTCTTTCTACCCCCCTTATGACACTCCCGGACTGTCCTCAGCCCCCTGCACATCTCCTGACAGGTAAAATAATAACGCTCGTACATCACCGCCCTGAAAAGTCCAATAACCTAAATCTTCACTTGCCACACACCCGGGGACTCAATTACTTTATTGACATGTAATCTTCATAAGGGGAGAAATATTGAGCATGTAAGGTCAGCTGGTTATGAAGACGTATTATCATATTATCTGCATGGGGGTTGTAGGGGCTAGGACCTGACAAAGCTAATTATAATGGTACATGTTTCAGAGCTCACAGCGTATTATCTGCCTGGCTGCTTGGTTGAGCCACAGCTGAGGTATAGAGCGGAGGAGATTTCAATCCTAATCGGGAATGGGTGTCATCCGAGGGCATGGGAATTAATGAAGCCAAATATTATCGACTGCACATCGCCAGGCTAATATCCTTGATTTGTGCATTGTGTCGCCCAAGGATTACTAATGGATAACAGCAAATCACAATACAACTTGACATTGGGGAGCCATAGGAGGTTGAGAGCTTCATTTAGAAATAAGGACATCCCGAGAAAAAGAAGTGTTTGGTGACCTGTGCTACGTACTTGAAGTGTGTGAAAAATTTACTTTAAGAGGACCTATTATGCAAAGTCAACTTATATGAAAAACATTCTCTCACCATTATTTTGATTGATTCATCCATGTTTGAGTCTTAATCTCGTGTTCTGCGGCTGATGCTCGAGTGTTGCTGCACTAATTTGGATAAAAACGAATTATGTTTGTCACTTCCTAATTGATCAGTTGGGCAATTATACTTTCAATTAATGCATTAGTTCTTTTTTGTCATGATTTATTATGATTTGGTATTATGATGATGATGATGATTATCACTATATTTATTCTTATTATTATTAGTCGTTGTCGTAGTAGAAGTATTTATTACTACAATTATGATATGATGATATTTTTATAATGAATTTGTTTTGATTTTAATTTATTTTTCTACTTTAACTTTTATTGCTATTATGTTTAATTTTATTAGCATTTCCCCATTTTATTTTTTTATTTAGGGGACTGAGGTCTTTTCAATAATGAACAATCTGTTTATTATTGAATAACACAATAAAATATTATTTAAAAGTAAGATTCTGATATTTCAACACAATTTGACTCAATGTCAGTTGAGGACAAATCCCATCAATTTACACATTGTGCAATTAGAGTCAGAAATCTTATTTTCCCAGCTCATGACATCTTTTGGAACCTATTCATAAACCAGTTAAATATTATTCAATTCCTAAATTAGTTGACGAATATTTCAATAAACTTCCTATTGCCCTATCAAGTATGATAATTTATTGAATTGTGCATAGTCGCAAAAGTTTGTGTCAGGCTTTAGCGTTAGCATTGACAGACAAACTTACTTCATGTGTAAAGTATTTAACATGTTTTAGAAAAAATAAACACCAACAACTTACTGTTCACTGCCCAATTTTAAAGTTGTTTTTTTATTTTTTATTTTAGGCTAAGGCAGTGAAACCTCATTGATTCATTTTTTTCTCTTTCTACCGCTTAATCCCATTAGAGGTCGTGGATGACTGAAGCCTAATCCAGTAACTTTGGGCCCTAGGCGGGGAACAGTGGCCAATCATTCCCTCTTTCCTTCAAGCGAAATTTACAGTGATGCCCAATTAACCTAAACCCCATAGAAATGAACTAAACAGGAAACGAACATGCCAACAGGAAGTTAGCATATTTGAAAATAGGGTTGCAACACAAATAAGCCAACTGACTTCTGTGCATAGAGCCAATTAAAACTGACATTTCTCTACATTATTTTTATACAACCAAGTGAAGCAGTGTGAAGAGAGTCTGGAATATCCCAAACTGAAACAAAGATGTACACGGAGAGCCTAAAAGACTTGGTACCATTAAAACATCTTGCAGAAGGTTTGGAAGACTACACAGTGTTCGGATAGAAAGAAGTCCCATGCTCCGGGTGCTTGAGCCGTTCCTCAGCCCAAATGTCACAGCGTGTTAGCGACAGTGCGAAGGACAGCCGCCCATGGTCGTGTTATCGCTTCTCTCCCAAGGTTATCTTAATACGGTCCTTTCAGCGCGGCCATTACAATCTACAACCCACAACATAAAGCAAAACAATAACACCGACGATGGCGCTATATATTCTATAAGGGCCTCACTCCTGTAAAATTACTCTTCAAACTACTTCTCCGAGCGGCTGAGGGCACAACCATACTAAGCTTGTTATTTTAGCCATGGATCAAAAGGGCAGCAGCAAAGAAAGCTAGCCCACAGATGCTGCTGGCTGCTTGGGGTCACCATAAGCAACACTCCCACCTCCAGACATACAAAAATGCTCTTTTTCATCTATCCAAATGTCCGAGTTGTGAGTTCGAGAGGGCTGCCCCAGAACCAGCCTGGAATGAGCGGGATTTGTTCAGCGCTGCCAAAGGTTACATGTTAACTCTCGCTAATGGTGTCAAATAGAGAAACAGATTGTACTCCTTCCATGCAGCTCTCCAGGCGCGCACATTTCATTAGCTGTTATCTCGGCGAACTCTTTCCAATTTTGAATACTGAATTAAGTGCTGTGGTCTCTTGATACGCAAAAACTCATATTTATGCAAAAAAAATGTGTCTGTGCCAATATAAAGGTTTAAGCTTATTTGAAAACTTCGAATGCATCCATTTCCCCAGAGAGCTCAGCGGATAAACGGAGATGGAAAATCACTATCTGGGGATAAATTTGCGTCTTTGACCAAAATGGCAGAGTCAATTCAATCTTCTTGTAGCGCTGCGACACGCGATGCCAGAATCTATAAGCAAATCAAATTATGACACTGAAATAACTTGTCGACTTCCATTATGTTGACAGAGAAACCTGCTCCGTCTGTTTAAGACGACTTAATCTGTGAATCAGACTGACACATTAAAAGGTTGTGGTGGACTTAGTAGCATTTGCCTGACCCTGGCCTTTTCATTTCACATGAGCTGCATGGACCTGTTATTTGGAGTTACAGCAGAGCCTGGTGTTTTGGAGAAGATGAAATGTAAGTGGGTTCAGTGGAACAGCAGTGGCACTCATGTAAGGATGACCTTACAAAGATTTAGGACAGACATGACCTCGGGAACAGTCTTCATGCCTCAAACTTCCAGTTGCATAAAGAGGGTTTAGAATAACACTGACAGAATAAGGAGAGGGTGAACTTTAGATGGCTGACGATTACGTAGTTTTGTTAACAGAGCTTATATTCTTTAGACAAGGAGACAGCATACACTAGTTCAAATTGTTCAATTCATGCAATACAATCTACTGTGACAAACTACGTTACAATAAAGCTCGAGAAGGTGACATCACTCAGTTTAAATTGCTAAAATAAAAATAGTATTTATTAAAGCATATTCTGACGATACAGAGTGATGGATAAATTACCAGTTTTGATCCAGCAGTTTGTTGGGTTCCTCCAAGGCGGTTTTCTTTACTTTTTACTATTATTTGGGCAAATGTATTCCTATGAAAGTTCTGCAAATTTGACAAGAAACATGGTGGATGAGCCATTATTTCTATTATAACCGTTGTTCCTTCCTGAGCATTATATTTGAATACAGATACAGAGATGCATATTGTGATAATTTATCTGACTGCAGTAAGACAAAATTTGCTGAGAAGAACATTTGCATTCAGTAAATACATGTCATTGTGGACATCATGGCGACGGGGGCAGCGGTAGCGCCGGCTCATAGCAGAGTCCTGGGTTCGACCCCGGTCGCCGGGCTCTATGTGAAGTTGCATGCTCCCGGTTGCGTAGGTTTCCGGGATCTCTACAATAAGACATGTCATTATGCTCCTGACCTTCCCAGGTTGCAAAAGAGATTCTGAATCTCAGTGGACTTTCTGGTTAATAAAGTCAATTATTAAAGTATATGTCATTTGTATTCTACATTTTTAAAATATACAATGATCGAGGTCTACGTATCAGGACAAATACAATATGTCGGATATGTGATGTTTTGGGAATCCTGACTGCACAAAGATGTTCCCTTACTTAATTGTCAAATAAAAAAGTCTATCAGAAATGGCAAAGGTATAAAGTATTGTTATTGTGCCTCCTAACAATCTTACACATACAGTACATACGATGAGACTGGTCACCACCGCCTTTAGCCTTGATTACAACACATGTTCCTGTGGAATTGTTTGAATAAGCATCAGTTCGTACAACGAATATTGCTTTATTCTTACAAACAAAATTCTACTAAAAACACAAACCCAAATTAAATAATTCCAGCTTTTTTCCCCTCACACGTCTGACTAAAATGGTAACAATTCTAACTAAATATGTTTCTGATTCTTTGCAGCACAAGCAAATGGCTGGAGTCTTTTTAAAACTGTAACCGTGTAGCTTCTGATGACTAACAGGCTCTGATCAGAAGTGAGAAAATAAAAGAAAAAACAGAATTGATTTTTTTGGTAAATTAGGATTGTAAAGCTGGTGAAAATGTCACTAGATTTGGCCTGTTTTGCATTTTGACAATTCCTCTTCAAGGTGATTGAGGTAAAATGAGTTTTAGAGAACTTAAATTACTAAAAAAAATGTAGGCGGAGTTCTATAAATTTTTTTTTTTACAATAGAAACTGAGTCTGATTCATCCAGAATGGCTGATTGACTCTTCTTCTTTAACATGTCCAGGTGCTTCATAGTTTGTTTTGTTCAGATATTGAACAAAAAAAAAAAAAAAAGAAAAAGTGTGATGTCCCTCCAAAGGGAAATAGAAGGGCTTAAACAAACTATTAAAATGCTATTCAAAAACATGCACACAAGATCAATACATGCATGCACAAATTCAAAAAATACAAATCCAAAAATTCAACAAGACAAATGCAAATTCAAAAACACTAGACACTGTCCAACAAAATCAATCCAGGGCAAGTGTTCCTCTGCATTTCTCACCAAACTATTGTCCACCTCTCCATACAGGTCGCCTCACTGACACTGGGTGAAAGATGAGCTACAAGCAGAAGAAAACATTTACAAGGACAAAACGGTTTAAGAAAGAAATCAGCACTTTATAGATCAGCATTGTAAAATACAACTCATTCTCAATCTAATGTGTTCTTTTTTGCTATTGAAACATGAATATTCCAGAACAGACAATATCATATGGTATAATAGCCTCCCGACAAACCCAACCCTGACTCTTACCGCCCCAGTACAAGGAATAATCTAAATGGCACTTAATGTGAGCTATGCAGATACTCCACAGTAGTTTGTGTTCAGACATCACAGCTGAGTGTCTCCAGTTGTATTGACGCCGAGACCGCTGACAATAAATCAGTGGCTCGGGCTGTGAGTGAGAAAACAGTTTAGACAATGGCCCAATGGAGCTTAGCGTAATTGACAGATGAGTTCACCACAACATCTCAGGAATTCATTGTCTGTGTGTGTGGGTTTCCAGAGGCACTCAGACCCAAGAAAACTCTCTGCTTCTGTACACCCGTGACTAAATGTGTTACTCATGGCAATTAAGACAGAAATTTAGCTTTTGTAGAATATCTTTGAAAGCTGTAAACAACATGTCTTGAAATCAAATCAAAATTAAACATTAGCAACTATGACGTTTAACTGATGTTTGTGATCTTGATGAAATACTTAAACTCTGACTATTGTGAAGCTTTTGTACAAGGCAAAGACTAATTCTGTCATATCAATGTAGCAAACACTCAAACATTATTGCTTTATCTTTAGTTTGTGCTTTTATTAAACCAGAATATTCAAGGAAGTTTTATTTTGTCTTCACACTACTCTGCTTAACATATTGAGAATTGGAATTACAATCTGAATACAAAATAAAACATATGTTTTAAATCATTCTCCGAAATAAAAACCCAAATCAATGCCAGGACGTTTGAAATAATTATTGGGAACCTTGGCAAAATTTTAGTTGCCTTGAAAATCTAGACGATATATTACAAATATCATAATTTCGGACTATAACTGCTACTTTTTTCTTAAGCTTTGAACTTTGTGGCTTATACAACAATGCAGCAAAATTATAGATTCTCATAGACTTACTATTGACAAGTGCGGCCTATGTATGCACTTTATCACTTTTTTAATTTAAATTTAGTTGGTGCGGCTTATATTCAGGTGCCTCAATAGGGCAAAAATTACGGTATATTGTTTGCCTGTTTCAGTGGATCAGTCGTAAAACCGGAAGTTCAGTTCAAGATGGCGGTCCACTGTTTTCAATAGGCCTGTGCAATTAATCGAATTTCAATTATGATTATTGCTGTATAGTCGATTACAAAAACGGTGAAATCAAGTAATCGGGACTGTTAGCCTTAATTCATAGTGTGTTCATAAGCGCTCAAATATTGAATTGAGTTGGAAAAGAGATTGAGATTACATTTACAACAATCTATTTCTGTGAGATCTGTCCCCTTTTACATTTTCTCGTCACTGTCTGCATTTGATGGGCACAAATGCTCTGCAGTCTCTCTAAGCAAACAGTGATTTGATAATCATGATTTCAATCATGATTTAAAGGTGCATTGTGTAACTTTTTGACCAAAAACAGACTTGAACAAATGCAAGTTTTTGTCATTTACATTTTTTTTCTCGTACAAAATAAATAATAAAAATTAATGTTTTCACTGGTGTTATTGCATTGCCATAAAAAGGACTGTTATTTGGTCTGTATGGGTCTTTTCTTGTTTGTTTCCTTGGAAAAGCTGTTCTTTTAGCTGTATTTATTCATATTGCTGCATAAAAAGTACATATTCTATCCCAAAGTATAGCTTTAACTTTCTATTTTTCTTGAAATGTGTGGTCGACTTTTCACCTACAGAAAGTTGCAAAGTGGACCTTTAAATAATCGTGATTATTACTTTCATCATAATCGAGCCCTAGTTTTCAATGGCTTGTGCCTCCACCCCCTATTTTTCTAAATACGGGCTAGCGACTCCCATGATTATGACGTCAGAAATGTAACAATAAATTTTGACCAATCACCGCGATGATGGTGGCCTGAATGTTTGGGCTCTGGATCTGCGTAAAATTTCTACCTCAATAAACGGCAAAAATGCACATAATGAAGCTTTCTCAACCCAATGCAATACTCTGGTCTTCTAATCCACACTTTCTAAAACTCTGATAAAGTTTGATCATCTCGTGCTGTAGCATCATCTGCATATGTGTTTTCAATGTAAAAAAAAAAAAAAAAACCCTTCTGGCTCCAAACAACAACTTGTCAGATGTTGAGAGTTAATAAAGCTGCAGAGCCTGGAGGAAGTTGGTTCTAATTTAAACAGTGCTGTATCACCCAGAGCAGTCAGGAGGTGCAAGTAAGCAACTGCACCAAACTCAAGCTGGGACCAGCACGGAAAAACAACTTATGGACAACTTTATCTGACAACTGTAAATGTATTTTAAATATATACGTTTTACTGGCATGTTTGTGTTGATTGATGTTTGCAGTTAGCTGAAAATTTTACAATTCAAACCGAATCAGAAGGTATATACTGGAATTATGTGCAAAAATATAACAAAATACGTATAACAAAACTAGTGAATGTAAAAAAAACAAGCAAAAAAATGTGATAGGTTAGACAGGATATCTAAAATCACAGAATTTACGTGGAGCTATATTTAAACCTCGGCATATAAATGACCTAAAAACAAATAACACACATGTAGAGCTCTAGTGTTCTGTCCATTTATACTTCCTGGCTCTCAACAATGCCTCCACATATCATTTTTGACACAGCTATAGCTTAAAACACGTGAAAGTGAAAATGAAACTGGAAAAGTGTCACCCAAACACAGCCAATCAGAGCGTTGCTTTCACTTGTGAAAAGCAACGGTCTTCTACCGCCTAATCCCGTTAGGGGTCGCGGGTGACCGGAGCCTATCCCAGTAACTTTGGGCCTTAAGCGGAGGAACACCCTGGACAGTGGCCAACTCATCGCAGGGTTAGACAGACAAACATTCACTCTCTCATTCACTCACTAAGGGAAATTTACAGTGATGCCCAATTAACCTAAACATGCATGTTTTTGGAAGTGGGAGGAAACCGGAGTACCTGGAGAAAACCCACGGTGACACGGGGAGAACATGGAAACTCTACCCAGAGAGATCGTGAGTTATTAGTATGGTCCGACCCGGGAGTCGAACCCACGACCTCTTTATTGGGAAGCCAGAGCTCTAACCACTCTGCTAAAAAACAATGCTTTATTAATTAGTTCAGACAGTACACATAGTCTGATTTAGTGGCTGTGTTTGCAATATACTTACATCAATGATCATTATGCAATCTCAAACTGGTCCAAAATATTTTTTGTTTGTTTAGCTATGTATAACATTTGGAATTCAGTATATTATGTTTTGTTTGTAATTAATTTGTAATAATTGATCTAAACAAATTAGAAATATAAACAGGCCTACAGACCAGGTCAAAACTGTAGCCCCAACATGGTGGCGCAGCAGTTAGCACTTTGGCCTCATAGTAAAAGTCCTGGGTTGACTTCCGGTCGGGTGTTTTCATGTTCTCCCTGTATCTGGTTTCCTCCGGGTGCTCTTGTTTCCCCTATTGCATTTCCCCTAAAACAAGCCCAGTGTGCCTTCATAAGACTACAGATGGAAAACTAGCATGACCTTAACTTTTAGAGTACATTTTATTGTAACACGCAGCAGATTTTAACATTATTTGTATATACTTGCGGAAAGTGGTTACAGTAGAACTTTCAATTCATTCTTTACTTGTAAAGTAAAGTAAATACAGGTCTAAGAACTGGAGCTTCAGATGCCGAACAATACAATATTAATGGAAACATGCATACATTAATCTAAATATAACAGTGAGTAAACATTGCTATAACAGTTACAAACTTGAAAAGTATATTATATAGTACATAATATGTCCCCTTCAATTGTCTTTTTCATTATAATCTGACGAGATCACCACCATACCACCAGTAGAAGCAGGTAAGACCACAGAAACACTGGCATTTACAGAGGTTTCACATTTAGCCACACAGTTCATAGTTTGGGTTAGTTTTGTAACTTATTTTTATTATTAGGCCTTCTCTTATTTATGTAATTTCTGCTGTTGTGTGATCCTATTTTAATTGCAGCAAACTAATCACCGAACTTGTTAGTTACTTTTGGTTTAACTGCAGTAATGAATATAATTTACTATTTATTATACGCTCAGACGGCACAACATTGGATAATAAGTGGTGTCAGTGAGTTAAATTTCTATCATATAAATGTGTTTAATCACCACAGTTTTTCTTTTCCCTACTAGCTTTGCCTAACAGTGTTGTGCAGCAGGGGGCTAATTAGCACACTCAAACTTGATGTATAAACTTACTTTTAGCTGCAGAAGAAATTCCAGTGTAAAACATGTAACCCCTCTGTTTGCTACCAGCCATTACAGTCACATTAAACCCCTGCACCGCACATGCTTTACATATGTGCTTACTATTGCAATAAACGTCACCTGCCTTTTGTTAACGCGCTAACAGCTCCGGCGCGGCTAGCATAACCCACAGCTTTGTGTCACTGCTGTTGGGAGAGTGCTAGCTAACAGGGGCGCCCCCAATTCACATTTCTCCCCTTTGTAAATTATCACCAGGAGCCCTTTTTTCACCGCAAATGAGTGCTTCTACTGCGCGTACGGCTAAGTTACGATCCAGCCCTGGCGGAGAGCTCAGGTGATGTAGCGCAGCTGTTAAGCCATGCAAAATGTGTTGTCAGGCGCAATGATAAACTAGCCCACGAGTGAATTGGAATCTAATTTGTTGGAGCCATTAACCAGACTAGCATTAAGGCATGTTTTCATCTTGAATGATTACAACGTGCGAGATCAGTTACTCCGGAATTACGATCTACAGCCTACTCAAAACATCATTTATTAAAAGCAGCTTGATTAAGATGTATGGTGCAGCATAATGGAAAAAGACAAATACGGGATTTGTGATTGTAACTTGTGCACATAGGCAGAGACGGAGTGTGTTTACATGCAGCTGATATTCTGGGTATGATTAGGGGTTTTTCAGTTTTCTGTTAAGGACAGAGAAGTTGTTATGTGTTGCAATGGTCAAGTAAAAAAATAAAAATAACAATTTCAGCAAGTCCATTTATTAGTAGGATCTTTGTGGTTACATTTACAGTTTGTAAAGCATCACAAGAGAGTTAGTTTGTGATTTTGTTTACATTAGCAACTTTAGCATTGCAGCTCACAATAACGCTTAAAACACCAGAAGGTCAAGGGCTGCGCATGAGCATGTTCACATGGGCAATTGGACAGTAAAGGCAAAGTAAAGAGGAAATAACAGGCACTATCACTAATGAAAATCACTAACATGCATCTTAGGGAACACTTGGTTCCCTAAGATGCATGAAAGACGTTTATCTGTGTAAATGTGCTATATAAATAAAACATCCATTCAATCATAATGAAGCTATCTTTCACTAAGCACATGACGCCGCCATGTTTAACGCTCTACATCAGGCTTCCGAATTTTCTCTGAATTTCCGAGTTTGACAAAGTCAAAATCTAATACTTGATTCAATGCCAAAGGAGGAGAACTCAACTTGGTTCTGGCCAACATACCGCCTCATCTTTTAGTTGGTCGATTGTACTTCCTGGTTTTTAGGGACCGTCTGCAGTTCTGCAACACCTATAGCTGGAGTGAAATGAACTTGAGCGAAGGTACTATATGAGTTGTTGATGTTGTAACAACAAAATTGTAATGTAAACAACATATGCAGAAAACTGTCATAACTGGGATATTTGAACTCATGTAAACAGGTTCAAAACAGTGGGAATCTGTCATGCTAACAGGCATTGCTAATATACAATAATTACAATGACTTTGCCTGGTTCAGTGCTAGCCCTTTAGCATGACAAGTCGTCTGGCATCTGGCAACGAGTTGGCGGTCATTTGTCAGCTTGAAGGCTACCGACTAGCCAAGCAATTTGTTTCAAGGGCTACTGACACGGAAGAAACACAGTGGACCCGACATCCATCGTGCTGTAAAAATATCCAAAACCATCTGGCACCCTCATCCTAAATTACCATGATGGACCAGCACCTTTGGAATGCATGACAACTTTCCAAAAAAGATTGAAAGAAAGGTACTTGCAACTCGCTTGTCATGCTACAAATCCAAAAATCGAGAGAAATGAAGAATAGTTAGCAATTGGGCGTTTCAGAGCTGATTCAAGCGCTGACCTCTCTACTTTGCGTGATTTATAGACTTCCGTGAGAATGACCAGAGCGCGCGGGAAGCAGAGCAAGGTCCAAGGCGAGTATGTTCTTCCAAATGGGCTTGGATTGCTTGGCACGGAATCTCGTCCTTGTCCGTACGACTCTGACACATTAGGAACCGTGGCCAAATTCCCTCAAGCTCTCCAGCCTTAATAAGCCTGCAGTCTGACGGAGTTTGCTCACTCATAAATAACTGCAGGTTGTCCGAACTGGTCACGGACGCTGGAGATTTAGTAGACTGCATATTTTCCTGCCGATGAGAAAAAAAAATGTTTCATGGAGTGTAATAATCATATTTCAAACGTGATGGATCTGGATGTTTCCGAGTATGAATCAACCAGTTTAATTTATAGTTCACAAATGCTCGTTACAGTAAAGGAATACTAGCGCTAAATAAAAGTCTGAAGGGGAAAGCCAAAGCTGCACACTGACATGATAATAAATCGCAGCCTTCACAAACAAATTGAGAACATTTGTTACTTGTCTGGAAAAGTCTCTCATTAAAATGGAATATGTCACAAAGAAATGCTTGTGTCATATTTTATTCAGAAGAGTTATTTCAGAATTTCCTTTTACACTAGTCATTTTGATGTCTTATTGTTTTATATGTTGTTGCAAATCAACATTTGTACAAATGTCACAGAATTAAAGAATTAGAAAATTACTTAGGCTGCATTCACAATACAAATTGAACCAGACTTGGGTCAATTGGGACCAAAAATTCAACATTGTTTCTATTCTAAACGTAGCAACTCAGTTCACTTTTGCTAATCAAACCAGTTCTGTAGAAACACATCTGCTCCTCGCATGTTGATCCAAACAATCAAACAAACGTTTGCACTGTACAATGTTTTGAAGAGAGAGAAGAGAAGTCCCTAGAGTAAAACGTTACCTGAGTTTGTTGTCATTCTGAGTCTTACGTGTGTCAAAGGTACGCTTCAACCGACCAGAGACTGACCTCTCCAGCCAAACCAGATTTTGAAATTTTGGAACGGTTAGAGTTTGTTTGCTTGTTCACCGTTACTCAGTCCAGGCAAATAAATCGTGATCTGAATCAAAAGTGTTTTGTGAATGCACCCTTAGATGCTAATTTTCATTTTCCGTTTATGTGTACCAGTATACAATTTGATCTCACTTTAGTCAAAGTTACATTAGACAAAATCAAACATCAAATATTTTAATAATCACAAACAGTGTACACATGTTGATGATCTTCTAGAATTCAGTCACTGGGTTTGTTTTAACTGTTATTATATCAATTTGAAATTGCACCACAACTCAGACAAGCTACTTGAACAGAATAAGATAAAACTTTCTTCTTTGGCAAGTGAGCTGGCAGGGAAAATAAGACGAGTAGAAAACATAAAAACAATGCTGCTAGAATTACGGTAGCAATGTGGATAACCGCACAGCAAGAAGGTAGTGAATTCAATTCCTTCACAACCTGGGCCTTTCTGTATGGAGTTTGCATGTTTCTCCCTGTGTCTGGGTGGGTTTCCTCTGGGCACTCTGGTTTCTCCCATCAACCAAAGACATGCACGTTAGGGAATATCCTCCAGCTATAGTAGCCCTGACCAAGCCTAGCAAGAACATCTGGAGATATGTCTCATGCTTCACTATATGAGATGTCCCAGAGGTATTGAAGGGTGGGTTAAATGCAACGGACAAATTTCTCTTTGGGGAGAAACCCTTAACCTTAACCAGCCGCAACTCTAATAGAAAAACATTATCAAAACAATGAAAAAAACTTAAAACACTCATAGAACAACTTTAAAAAGTGTTAGATCACTAACTATTAAATATATGTTACTCTTTAGTGTCAGAATGTATTGAATCTAATGTATGAAAGTTCAATATTTGTGGTCAAAAATTCTTACATAGATGTGCGCAAAGTTGGTAAATAACTAAAAAAAGTCTGAAACCAGTAATTACTTACAATGGTTATGCAACAAGTACTTAACATTTGCTTTTGGATCCAGATTTTCGTTTTAGAAATAATGTTTTTGTTGAAGTTTTTGTTCTTAGACTTGAAATCTAGAAATCACAAAATAAACACTGTTCATGTTTCAAAGTATGCATGACAAGAAGCTTCTCTATCACAAAAACATATTTTAATAATATTGGGATTTCAAGGAGCTACAAAAGTGATGGTATTTATGTAATCCCTGTCCAGTTTTTCAGGAAGCACGAGGGTGAATCCAGAGGCCACAGAGATCTGCTCTCATCAGTGCGGAGGTGTCATGAAGGATAGCAGGCCCGCTCCGCTGCGTCCTCACTCCCCTCATCCATCTCCATATGGGCCTCTCTAATGGATATTCATGTTGTTGGGCCAATCCACTCTGCTCTGGGATAATACCACATCATCAGACTGTGAGAGAGGAAATAGAGTCTGTCCCCACACAAGACCAGTATATATGACTCTGGAAGAAGCAAGAAGGAGGACGAGGGGAACTGTTTTCAAATGTTTTACGGATTTTAAACAGCTGACAACAAAGCAATAGAAGAGATTAGATTAAGGGCTTGTGGTTTCAAAGACACAATTTTAAAAGAGTTTTAAAAGTCTAACTGTATGGTCCTAAATGTGCTGTATTTCATTTTTACGATCCTAAAAAGGTATATAATGTTTATGATAATTGCTACTAAGGGTGCACTAGTAATTGAATTTAAATCTGAATCGTCATTTCATTAGTAAATCGCAAGATCTGAAATGTTTGAAGTTCCATAAGTTTCTTCACAAACAACAAAATATGTGACTTTTTGCATAAAATACACTTAATTCCATAGATTAATTTTGAACAAGCAGGTTCTAAAAAAGCTTGTCACTTTTAAATTACTGTATATATAATTTTGTCTCCTAAGCACAGCAAAAAAATTTAGCAACTGAACTTAAAACATCACAAATCTAATCGCGATCGCAATATAGTCAGAAATATCAAGTTATATATTATTCCAAAATACACAGTAGATAAATAGTACATTATTGGAACTAAACATAAGTAGTCCAGTGTTCAACTCCACAATGGACCTTTTTCTATGTGGAGTTTGCATGTTCTCCCTGTGTCTGTGTAGATTTCCTCCAAGTGCTTTGGTTACCACTAAAAACAGTCTCGTAAAACTTTTAATAAAGATCCTTAAATAATAAGTATCCTACAAAGATTTACTATTTTACGTTAATGCTAGCTTGATGCATGAGCTGGTTTCATTTCACTTCATGGGAATTGTCTAACATCGAACCACTGGGGTTTGTTCCTCCAACGTGGGAGGGTACTTTTTGCTTTCACCACACACTGTTGTTGACTGGTTGTGACATATGTAATGTGCCCTACTATATCCATGTAGTACAATATCAAATTCTAAGTTAATATTTAAAACAAAGTCAAAGGAGAATAACTTAGTCTGCTAACTCAACACATTGCTCTGTTCATGTCACAGGTTCATCTCTATTCAATGATTGGCCAATTGTACTTCTTGGTTTTGGGGAATAGTCTGCTATTCTGCAATACATAAACTCAGTCCTAAACCTACCTATTTTAGTGACTTGAAGCCTAAAGTAAAAGAACTATACCTGATTTGTGCGTCCTGAAAAATGTAAACAAACACAAATAATAATTTAACACTTCTTTCTTCAGTCTATGATTTGCTCACTTAGCCAATGCATTCTGAGCTCCAGAATTGTTCATCATGATGTGTTTAAATGTTTTTTTTCACGGCTGTTAGGGACAAAGCGGGTAGGTAGCTAACACAAGTTAACCACAATGCTAAAAACAACAACAGACAAAGTTGGTCAAGTTTGGTGAACAAACAGGACATTATTAGACATAGACAGGACATTGTGGGCTAATTTTCAAAGAAATAGATACACAAACAAGAGAACTGTGCAAGGGTTCTTTGCACAGTTTTATTGTAAAAAAAAAAAAAATCAAGTAAAGTCCATTTAAGCACAAAAAAAGCCATGTGACCTCAATCAAAATACATGGTTTTTTTACGTTTTGCTTTTCGTAACAAATTTACGTAAAGGCGTGAAAATGTGCTTATCGTACGTTTTTGACATTTTGTTGTATATCTATGTTTTCTTCAGAGACTGTGTTGCATTTTTCTATCTCATAATAAAACTAAAACATCTGAAGATTTAACAATAATCACAAATAGTCTCTGTCATATTCAGCACAGGGAAAAACACCCTTCACAACACCTCATTCCTGCAGCTTCAGATAGCTGTCTGTTGATTTCTAAGACTGCTGTATGTCAGAGTCTGTAATCGCAGGAACTCATCTGAGGACAGCTTCTCAATCCAACCCTGGCACAGCGTCCGGAAGAACAAGAGCGTGATGTGGTTTCACTGGAAAACAATTTCACAGAACTAAATAGCGACCCTATCCTTCTGTCTTTTCTCAGTGCACCTCATTGAGCTGAGTGCTAGATCAGTCAGCACACTGGGGGAATGTGTAAATCATCTCCCATAGTAATATTTCTTCATCCTTTTGGCACATGTCAGGACTTTGCTTTATTTCAAAGTTTTACAAAGACCAGCTCTGCGGCAAGTCATCTGGTCCAAAAAAGAAAGAGCGCTGATTTGAGCTGAATGGAGGCCAGGGCCAGTCTTTGAGTTTAGAATGATGTTTATCAGGGGACACATCGCGCTGCTAAAGTCATTACAGAGTGAGTGAAAAGCAGCGCAGAGCACGTACATGTCCAATGCTCAACGTCAAAGCTCCTCTGTCTATCCTCACGGCCTTCAGATGTTTCCAGACACCGCCCGGAGGATTATCGCCCGCTGGATGGGCCCTTTCAACAGACGTATAGAGTGACATCAAACAGGCGTGAGGGATGAGCAGGACAAGGGGGAACAAGCACAGAAACATATGCTCACTGGATAAAGAAGCACTGTCCGGCATGCCATGGGATACAAATGTAGTGTGAGAACGCTGATGGGCAGAGGATGGTGATAGAGAGCAGGAAGTCTAGAACAGAGCAGAGCTTTAATGTGTGCATGGGAACATACAGGTCTGTCTATGTGTGTAACCTCACCTTTAATGTGTGCATGGGAACATACAGGTCTGTCTATGTGTGTAACCTCACCTTTAATGTGTGGACGAGAACATAGTATGTGGAACTAAGAGTAGAGGGCTTCTCTCATACTGTAGTAAGAGTCTTTACGATGGGGCAGGTCTGATACACTGATGATGACACAGCTGCTATTAGCCTATACATTAAACAGTATGAGGCCTATATGAGAAGTTTGTACACTGTCACTCTCACTCTGAGGTTAATAGGAGCATGGTGTGATGAACATGAAGTCATCAGTCACAGCTTCATAATGACAGAGCTAAGTTTGAGCCCACAGTCCTGTAGAGGTCCATTACTCATACTGCTGCAGATGTCTGCTGCAGGAGGGTGAGGGGGGGCAGCAGGTGGAGCTGTCTGTGAGCCCAGCTGAGCTGTAAAAGCCAGTGCTTAGCACCCACAGCTCTGTCATCTGGCCTCTCCTGTCTCCAGCAGCCTCTCGACAGCCCATTCCTCATCATTTAGCCCTTTTTGGCAGAGCCCAGAGCCCTTCTAATGGGCCGCTCTGAACGCTTCCAGATGTTTGTTTATTTGTTGTGCAGCGACTGTAAAACAGTTTACTCTTACTTTGGATGTGTTCCCACAGCTCCATTTTGGCTGCAGCGCTGAGTCGCAGTGCGGTTCAGTCGACATGTAATGAAAGTAAACTGGCAAACAAATGTGCGGCGCCCCCTGGGTGTCATCAGGAAGCAGCGTTTTTTTCTGAGCTTTGAAACCTGCCTTCCTCTGGGAGCCTAATAACAGTTGTGCACATTTAAGTAACATACATACAAAGTAGCTGGAAGCAGGCCCAGAAACACAAGATGAAACGCCCTGGGCTGGTACTGTAGGCACGTCCCCGGCACACTGCAGGAGAGTACAAAAACATCTCCTTCATTTAGAGCTGTCAGCGCTGAGGGATGGCCTGCTCTTTACTCCTATGCACACAGTATCAACTTTTCATTAACATCCTGTGTATGCAGCAGGACATATCAATCATGACCACACGTGTGGAGGTATAATTAGATCTATAAGAAGTGTCTGTTCAGAGAAGCCCTGACAGTGGTAATAAATAACCCAGTGTTGTAGTGACAGGGCTGTAGTCACAGTGAGGTGCAGGCTAAAGTGTGCTGAAGGCCAGTGTTCATGAAGACACTAGTGTAGGCGGAGAACATGTCCCACATACAGAGGTGACAGGCTGAAAGTGTCCAGGCCTCTGCACAGTCCACTACTGTCACACTGCACTTCTCCTCCACACGCCTCCTGTTATCTCCAGCCTTTCTTTTATTTACTTGTGTCTATATCTCTGCTCCTTTAGACTTGAATGGGTGTACTTTATTGTCTGTCTGTGATAGGTGCTTGTCCTAGCGTCGTGTCCTTGGCTGCAGTTCTCTGTCTGGGCAGTGACCTGACAGGACGGCCCCTCCCCTGGGATCTCCGGTGCTTGTAATTACCTGTGACACTGTGGCTGCTCTGGAGACACAAGAGGAGGTGCTTTCAGAACAAGAGAGAGCCCCAGTGTTTCAACTTTTCTCTGTAGACTATATGACAGGCTCCATTGTTCACACAGTGCTATGCAGTTTCTATTGAACAATTAAAGCTGGGGTCTGTTTTTATGTGATTATTTGTGAAATAATAAATAAATCAGACTCAATCTAAGAATGTAAGCTTGTTCACTTTCTTGGCGGGACAGTGGATGAATCTTATCTCGGAAAGTTATTTTCAACAAAAACTGCCAAAATTGTAGGTACTGAAACAACATTCACCTGATGTTTTATTTTCCAATTAAAGATAGATAGATTTACAACTGTAACATTACTTGAGCTGGCATTAACTAAACCAAGCTTGAACCTGTTTTGCAACTATTAAAAGTGAGTTCTGCGAATAATACTTACGCATGAAGCATTTGGTGATAGTATTTATGTTTAATTTTAACAGGAACCCAAGTTGTGCGTTGTGCCATTCACACATGAACCAACTTGCATTTTTTTTTTTTTTTTTTTTGCATATTGCTACAGAGATGCATCAGAAAAGTGTCTATAGATCCAAATCTGTCACTGTGGTGGTTCAGATTACTGTGGCATAGGTGCAAACCTTAAGGTAGGGTTGAGGCCAGGCAATGGTGATCAAATGTGACCAGTGCTTTGTGTCAATGACTTTGCTCACTGGAATTTGCTGCATTGGCATGCAGCTTTAGCCTTTTACTCTGTTTCCTACAGGCTAGTGAACATACCCAGTTCTGATTCCACAATGACATTTTGCTCAAAGAGTACGACCAATGAAAGGGGAAGTTCATAGAGCAAGCAGTGGTAGCCAAAGCTGTTTTTTTAACAAGTAAAGATTTGGCCACCATATCCAGACTTTTTAATAGGCCCATGGAGGAAAGACAGAAGGATTCTCAAGTTTGTGAACTTACTTATATCGCAAGAATTATTTGTCTGTAGTGCCCCCCGTTTAAATTCATATCAAAATGTATAATCAACAAAGTAAAAAAAAAAAAAGTATCTACATGCATAGATGTTTAGGATGCTTGTACATAGTCGGGTAATTGCCTAATCCAAATGCAGACGTCACCCTTGGAGGACTGTTTACACTGTTAAAGCTGAGATATTGCATCTCAACACAAGTAAAGAATGAAAAAACATGAGCGATTTCTTTGTCTTATTTTCCCTCACTCTTGACTCCAAAGCAAATTGCCTAGTTCACCATAAAAAGGCACTCCATTGAACAATAACACGCCATGCTCCGTATTCTTGTTCTTATCCTAAATCCTGCCCAAAACCACTTTGTTTGGAATCAGCGTGAAAAAGCCGTTCTTTGTTTTTGCCACCATCTTTGCTCTCCCCCTCAGAGGATCACAAGTGTAGATTTGCAGCACATAAAAGGTGTTGTACAGGACGTGGAGAGGAGAGGAAGATGAGAGTTGTGTTATCTAAGGCTCCAGCGCTGCACTGTAACAATAACAAACAGCCCCCTCACACTTAAATGGAGCTGTTTGACAAAGTATCAGGCTCTTCCTGGCCACGTGTCTGTCCAGAGACACATTTTGATAACGTGCTGCTGTTTCGGTCAGGTCATGTACAGAGGACATAGGAACATTTGGAGTTCGGACAGTGTGTGGCAAAAAGATCAAAAGGCATCACAACGTTTTACTTTCAATCCTGTGGACGGCAGTTAAACTGAATATTGTTTAAATACATAATGTTAATAATAACAAAAAATAAAATAAAATTAATGAATGAAAAATTTAACAAGCTCTCTTTGTATAGCAAAACCGTAAGTACACTAAAAGTACCTGAAGCTATTGAGCATGCTAGAGGAAGTATGACCTTTGACCTTGCCTCTCAAGTGCAGAAGGTAACGGTTCTCATAAGAGAATACTTCAAACTCATCATATCTGTGACTTTTTTACAAATGTTTGTCATCAACGTAAGTTTTCAACTTTGCTGACGGCGGCCATGGATCTATTGTATTATCTGGATACGGCATTAGCTTGTAGCTGCTGTAAATCAGCCCCAGTAGTCGCTACATTGGTGCTACAGCGGTAAAATCCATCTACAGGCTAAAAAGCCTCTTTTCCCTAGAGTGCAATGCAAACTCAAACTACTTGTGATCAGCAGAAACACATAAATAACACATCATAAACTTTTTTTGCATCAAAAGGTTTTAGTTTCGTATAAAAATGACTTTTTAAGCTTTAGCTTTGGCTACCACTGCTCTCTCAGCAGCTCCCACTCTGACTGGTCAGAACGGTGAGGCGTGAGCTTTTGGCTCCATTCAAATCCATCGGCTCAAACTCCTCCCGCTTATCGCGCAAAGAATTATGGTTGAAACACAACTGCGCATGTTCCATAGCTTGTTGAGGACCAAGCAAAACACTAACGCTGTTGGCTAATATGGCAACGAACGCCAATGAGCAAAAGCCATTGACGCACAGCGCCACCATCTTTAATCACCGGGGCTTGAGGCCGGCTCATAAAAGTTTGTTTTCATTTTGATACGGTGATTGTGTGAGATACTATATGCACTGTCCTCAGCTTGTAGAAACCACTATTGAATGTTACATGTCTGTGGTGTTTTCTATACCTACAATTCAAATAGTTGCTGTAAAATAGTCTTATATTTTCACATTAAGTTTCCCTAGAATGCTGCTGGTTTTAGTGCTTTATCAATCAATCAATCAATCAATCAATCAATCAATCCAGTAGGACAAGTTACTCAGTAAACCTCAACTAATGAATTACTGAAATAGTCACCAACTAATTTAGTAAAAGAATATGTAAACTTGCCTTTATATGCTTCAAACTGTACCCTGAGAAACATGTTTGAGCAACCTGTAAATCTACATCTCCAGAACATTCTCAAGTGACGTAACCCTACTGCAAATTTTGCAAAAATGTTGCATTCTAAACAATTCGATTACCAAAATAATTGTTTAGCTGTAGCCCTACAATCCAGGTATACTGCAAAAATATATATCTAAACTTGCTTAAAATTACTTAGAATCAGAATTTTAATCCAGACGTAAGCAGTTTTAACTGGATGAGATTTAATTGCGTTTGTAATGTAGAATATTTCTCTGGCTTTGAGAGAATTTGGCTTAAAACAAAAACAAAAATTTGCCAATGAGCTTAGAACAATTGGCAAATAATTTGGCTCAAAATAAGAAGTAATGTCCTGAAATCGGTTTAAAACACATCAAAACAAACAAAATAATCTACGTCTCTACTATAAATCAAGGTTAAATTTGTCAAAAAGCTTAGCACTCGAGAATGATGAAGATTTTTTGCTTTTCAAGCTTCAAGTTTTAAATGTATTGTTGTGGGCTAAGGCATGTTCTTTACCTTCTTGTACTGATAACAAGCTAACCCTATTTACAGCACAAAAATGACTTCACACACACAGACAAAAAAAAAATAGGTTAGGTTAGTATTCTACAATCTACGTTTAGTGAGTCTTTTTAGCAACACGTAGCTACTGAGATTAGCAGGTCTCTACAGAGTTCAGAGTCCAGCCCCTCCAGCTGTGGTCTGTGCTCCACATGTTAGCCCGAGCAGAGATGGATGTGTCCGGAACAGTTGTTATGAAGGAAACAACACAAAGAGGAGCTTATTGAGGAAAGCCCGACTTAACCTTTCACTGTTTTTAGTCGATAAATAATGACAGCGGCGACAGGGGTCATCTGCACTGCCATTAAACACCACTGACACGTCCAATCACCTGATGCACGTAAACACGGATCATAAACTCACTACATACATACAGGCTGAACTAGAGCTGAGCTGTCTTATAAACTTTACTATTCTAAATAAGGCGCTTAAGTCTTTGAGTTATTTGTTTATGCACTTCATAAACTGACTTGAAAATAGTAACTAAGTATCTGAATAAATAGTTTAAACTTAAAAAACGTATGACAGGACACCCCAAGTGATCAAATCGAGAATAGTTTAACTTAATCAGATTAAAATCTGTAATACATGACAGTTTACTTGATTCAAAAACAAGTTTGTGAAGAAAAGTTAGAAAATATGTTGAAAAAAGAAAGTTGTCAGTGTCATCTATGAACAGGACTACATTATCTTAAAATGGCTAACTAGGATGAACATTACAAAACTGTTTAATAAAATCTTAAATATAATGATTTTAGCTTAATTTTGATGAAATGAGTTCAACCTGTCATAGGCACTTTAATGTAAGACCAGCTGCAATATGAAATGCTGAATTCTGGAATTAGTTTTTCTGACATAGGCAGTGACTATAGGCAGTGACTCAGCAGTTTATTGGGTTGTTCCACAACTTTTATTACATTGTTCTGTCTTATGTATATGTGCACTTGTTGCCAAAACGCCGTGCTTGCATGCTAACAGTTGTTTTTTGAAGTTCTGTCTCAACCTCTATTCCAGTGACTATTAAACAAGACAAAAAAGCACAGGTGTGTATTAACAAGACAAGTGCTGACCTCTGTGATTCCTGGCGTCTCTGGATCCTCGGGGCAGAGGTGTGTAGGGCAGAGGGTTACTGTCCTGTGTGGCTTCACTCGACGCCTGCAAAACACCATAAACACACTGTGAGCAATGATTACAACTCTGATGCTATTTTATTTAATTCAGCGAGCATCAGCAGGTACAAATATGTCAACTGCATTTAGAAGTCAGAGCTTCATTACAGGTCATTGTGGGGTTTTTGAACATGTTAATAGCTTATTGTCGATACAAATGTATGCCTTTAAGAATCAGCTAGTGAACTTCAAGTAGAGATTTCTGCATTTCTGCAACAACAACCAAACTATTCTTCCACGTGTTTCTAGTGAGAACAGCAGATCAATGACACAAGTTTCATAGCTTAACATATCTGTGGAAGGGAATTCAATTAGTCTAGATAGCATTAGCATGTGATCTAATTTCATCAATTGCCAGTTTTATTGAATTTTATCCATTAAAGTGCAACTTTTGCCCTTGTGTTTAGTTAATTTGTGTTGTCACATTGTTTACTGGAAGAATATGTGTTGTAGCAAACAAACAGAACTGCTAGCTGCACGTCTGCTAATCTAACGTCTATGTCAGGGATCTGCAACTTTAACAGCAAAAGAGCTGGAATGGCATGAGTCAAAGAAACTTAAAGTCAGAAAAAGCTACAACTATTGTCAACATACAAAAGACAAAACAATGAATCTACACACATTTGACAAAGTAGTCCTGTTTGAAAATACTTGACCAAATAATATGTCACTTTCTGCATAAAATGTCAGCACTCACAGAAATAACGAGATTGGTCAAAACTGAAATATTTTACACATATACAGTGTAATGCCTCATTCTCAATCAGAGCCCAAAGAGCGCATCTACTATACCAAAAATCCAGTATGTCTTGATCTAAACTGATATGGTTTCAGTAAAGAAAAACATGAAGTTAGAATAGACATAAATGCAAAGAGACACTTTTACAAATCATTTGAATTTGCTAAGACACATTTTCTCTGAACTGTATAGTCAGATCCGTTCCTTGCTTGTCAACTAAACACTGTATTTGATCATTCTTGTATTCTAATATAAATACAGTATATATTCTACTATTGACCTTTTGGCTATTGGCATAAATATCAGCAATATCATCAGCTTGAATATAAGTCTAAAAATAATATTTAAGACAAAACAAACAGGTATCACTTTATATTAATTATACCTCATTTAGCCTTACTAAAGCATTACTAAAATATGAACAAAAAGTTAACAATTAATGGACAAATCATCAATTAATGAATGGAGGTGTTTATTAAGGCTTAATAACTGCTCAATAAAGAAGCTGAGATTAGGATTTTGGGTTGAGGGGAAGGCTTGTAGTAATTAAGTCGTTACTAAGCCTTAATAGCCTATTTTGTTCATTAACTTCTCATTTGTTCATTAAGAATTAATCCATTATTCATCCTTTATTAAGAGTGTATTAAGGCTAATCAAGATGTAGTTAATATAAAGTGTTACCAACAAACACTTAATATATGAGCATAATAAATGACCTTTATTTATTATTATTATTATTATTATTATTATTATTATTATTATTATTATTAGTAGTAGTGGTATGAGTAGTAGTATTAGTAGTATTAGTATAGTAGTAGTAATAGTAGTAGTAGCAGTAGCAGTAGTAGTCGTAGTAGTAGTAGTAGTAGTAGTAGTAGTAGTAGTAGTAGTAGTAGTAGAGTAGTAGTAGTAAACTAGTAGTAGTAGTAGTAGTAGCAGTAGTAGACTAGTAGTAGTAGTAGTAGTATAGTAGTAGTAGTAGTAGTATAGTAGTAGTAGTAGTAGTAAACTAGTAGTAGTAGTAGTAGCAGTAGTAGATACTAGTAGTAGTAGTAGTAGTAGTAATAGTAGTATTTATGTATTATCATTATTATTATTATTATTATTATTATTAGTAGTAGTAGTAGTAGTAGTAGTAGTAGTAGACTAGTAGTAGTAGTAGTAGTAGCAGTAGTAGCAGCAGTAGTAGTAATAGTAGTATTTCTTATTATTATTATTATTATTATTTATTATTATTGTTGACAGGAGGAGCTTATATGTGACGTCCCTGGTGTGAGTCTTGAGTCAGCCTAAACACATGCCTACACACAAATCCTCCAGTCTGGACAGCCCTTCCCGGACTTCCCTGACTCCTGTGAACTCTGTTTGCGGTTCACCACTTTTAGGAGACAGTTTGTGGGTGTCAGGTGAGGATTTATCACTCCTCACACGGCGCGGACCTCCAGCTCGGCTTTGATGCTGCTCTGGCTCAACGGCACGGTGGCACAGCAGAGGTCCTAACCCTCACCCGGCCCTGACCCTCTGCTCTGGTCACCCAAAGGCCAGCTGTCACTCACGCACAATGTAGAGTCTCGGAGTGGGGTCAACCTGCCAAATAAACGTTGTCTACAATTTAGAGCCGTGATAAAGCGCTGAGTGGTGACAAATGCATTCCCCAAACAGGTCAAGAGTTTGTTGCATTGTTGTTCTTGTGCCGGCGCTCTCAAGGTCCAAAACATCCTCTTCCTTCTGCGAGCATTTTAGCGGCTGCACTTTATCATGACACAGCCCTATCTGATGCCTTTGCACAAATACTTTCCTTTTCCTCCAGGAAGGAATCCACCGGGCCTTTAATCATCGTCGGAACGCCAATGACAAATACATATTAGCCGTGGTCACAAGCCGCATTTTTCCTGCTTTTATTGTTGTTCTCTTACATGGTCATGCATAACCTTGAGAAATGGCCAGGCCTGTGTTGTTAAATGGAAGCATATTCTTCATGGGCAAAGAGAGTGCTGTGAATTGAAAACGATCACATAATGTGGTGCCTGATAGCATCTCTGAAAGGCATTAAGGCCGGACAGCATGTGTCTCGTATTACACTGGGAGAAAAATGGCTAAATAAGCGCGTTGTGAGAGAGCTTACTGCGCTCGCCTCTGGACTGCGCGTTTGGCGAAGAAATATTCACTAATAGAAATGTCGTTGGAGAAGAAGGTGCTTTGACCTCAGCAGTTTTTCACACCTGCTCAAAGTCTTCAGGACAGACGAAGAGGCAACTTTGGACTGCACTGCTTCTCTGAAAATTAAAGGGGCTGAACTCGACTGTTGCCAAACAGAACAAAACTAAATATTTACAAGTGTTTTGAGATTTTTACATCAATCCTCATGTTTTGTTCATTTACCAAAGATATCCTGAGCCTCAAAATCATTTATAACCATATGTTTTGCTTCAAGTTTTTACTAAATTTAAGCCACAAAGGCACAATACTGTTTACACTGCCAAATACAAAAGAAAAGGGTTATCCAGGAGAGCTCTCATTGGGTGGATGCACAGACTACAGTCAATATGTGAGGGATTTTCCACCAAGGGGCAGCAGGGAGGACCCATGACACCTCCGAATTACATATTTAACCAAGACAGAGCCCTACAAACACATTTAGCAAGAAAAATTTTACTTTGTTCTGCTTTAAAAAACACGCAAGTCATGCTAAGTCATTATATTAGTCGCAGTTAACCAAATGCTAACAACATCAACATACAAGTTACCTGTTTTTTAGTGGACAAACAGCCTGTTATTAGAGATGGATGAAACATTACAAACTCATTTTCACTAGAAAAAAATACACAAGCTTTATAGTTCAATCAATGTGAAACTTCTGGTTACATCATCATTATGTCATGTCAGATTTATTTATTTATTTTTTATTTATTTATTTAATACTGATAAGAATGCATAACCTTGCGAGGCAAAAAAGTGAAAAATTGACAGAGAAAAATGTACACTTTTTGATTAAATTCCTTAACATTTTAGATACAACATTTTAGGATTTTTTTATATCATGTAGAGGGGATTTTTGTTTATCAACGCAGGGATGCGTGCGCAACTGGTATGCAGAAAGAGCTGCCGCTGATTGACTAAGCTGTGGCAACAACCTGAGCCACTGATGTTGTCTACTAACTACAAGAGTTTATCACTGTGGGAAAACAAAAGTGATTCTGCTAATTTAACATTTGTCACAATTGTGAATGAAATTTGACCCATCGACCCAAGAAAAAGGCGAGAAAAACACTGTCCCAAGCTTCTGGATCCAGACATTTCATACCTGATCCTGTTTTGTTGTTTTAATCAAAAAGTTTCCCCAGCCAACTAGATGGACTGTGTCTCTTTCTCCAGGGGGCATGCGCAGTAGATCGGAAAGTGACTTCGAAGGAGAATCCCTCTATAGTTTTTGAGTAGGTGAGTAGTAGTGACTAGGTTGGACTGAAAATGTGCATGAATGATTTATGGACTTCAAAACAATCTGCAGAAGATCTCAGTGATCTACCTATGACATCACAAATCTGGGATATTCAGAGGCGTTATTTCTGAGGCTCAGAGAAGAACAAAAAATGTCTCACAGATAAAACTACAGCAGTGGTTTTGATGAGAAAACAATGACAGAACAAGATTATGATGAAATGTCTTCAGGAGCAGATCGAAGGAGTTTGTTTTCTCCACATGAAAGATTGAATACTGAGAGAAAAAACTGACCAAGAAAAAAAAAAAAAAGTTTTGCCTGTATCTTGCCTTAATGTGTGGCTGTAGTTAGCATTAGCTTAATCAATGGGTCTTCTTTAACTTTAAATGATAATCTCTTTTGTGCATTACTTTCTACCTAGCTTAGCGTCGCACTACTTCACCAGGACTGATGTTTAATACTAGTCTGTCAATAGAAGAGCACACGTGACTGGGCCTTAATGACAGGAAGTGCGATCCCAGCCTCTGCCTCTGCTTCAGCGATCACAGCCTCTCCTGTCCTTTTCTCTGCACCACAAAACCAACCCCGCTGCTCCACCACAATTCATCTTCTCTGTTGCCACGTTAAGAACAGCACCACCCGCAGACCGGAGGAGAAGAGAGGAGGAGTAGCACAGGGGAGAGCGGGGGACAGGTCCGCCTCCACAGTTCACACAAGCAATGGGACGTCGGTCAAATGTGAGCCCCAGAAAAAGTCTCAGCACCTCCCAGTCAGTTGTCCTGCACACTTGAGCTCCTCGTGTCAGAGATGATCAAAAGGAGAAGCGAAGTGGAGTTTTGGGTGGTCAATTCCAGAGAAGGCAAACCAGAAAGAAAGTGTACAAATGATTTAGGAGCTATAGTTTGCAAGTTCAGTGTTATGTTAGGAGTGGGTCGTTTTCAAATGTATGAAGTTTGCCTTCATGTTCAAAAACAAAAAAACGATGTAAGCATTCTTTAATCTTTGTACAATCAATGCTCATAAAAATACATGTGAAGTACAACTGTTTGTCGTCATTAGAATCGTAAAAGAATCACACAAGACCAGAAATGTCTACTTACGTTCGCTAACCCTGAGCTTGAAGGGCAGTTTTATAAAATTTGTATCTACAATAAAATACTAAACAAATCATAAAGTCAACAATGAATTGTAACAAGGTTCTAACATCTGTTAATGTGGTTGATAAGTTTGTAGCAGCTGACATACTGTAGAAGTATTGAAAGCTTACATTTTGTTTGGGCTAGAGCTAACAGCTAATGCTAACGACAAAATGATACAAAAAAATAAAAAAAATCAGGTGATTTTGATTGGCAAAAAAATACATGAATGTCAGATGTATAAATGTACAATTGTGTATTTTAAAGGTTCAATGCTACACTACACTAACTGTGAGCTTTTAGCTACAGTTGTTTATCTTTCTTTCACAAATGCTTGAGTAATCCTGCTGTCTCTCTGTGATGTAACGTTTTATTATTAATAGCCATTTTAATCTTCACTGAAGCGACTAAAATAAGGTTGAATTCTTGTTTTCCCCTTTTGTTCAGTTGATAGTAGCCTACTACACAAAGTCTGCTAAAACATTAGCTGTGCAAGCGAGTGTAAACAACTCCATCTGCATCTATGATGAGAAAACATAAACCACAAAACATAAAATCAGCATAATATACTAACATTTTTCAAGAAGGTCTGTTTGTGTTTACGTGTGTTTACATGGCTCAAAATATGTAAGAAAATTACAAATTTGGAGTTTTCAAAAACTTTATTCTAGTACATATTGTTAATGAGACTAGGTTAAACAGGTTAGGTGAACATGATTATATTTAATATACAACAATTGTTTCAGTCAATTTGACTATTTTGATAGTCAACATTTTATTTTGTCCTACAAACATAACAAACATTATGTAGAGGAAATTTCACAAATGTTACAAAAACAAAAATCCACAAGATTTGACTCAGGAAAATTTGTTAGTTTAGATTAAATTTCTTTGCTTTTGGCTCTTTTTGGATTCTGTTTTTGAACTTAAACTATTTTCTTTTATGCAACTTTTATACTAATTGCAACTTTACTGTTGTAAAACTATGATAAATATTTACCACAAGGCTTTAAAGAAGAATGGAGATCCTAATATTAAACTAAACAATAAGTCCACATAAAGACTGAAGATTATTCCTGAACCAATCATTTTCCCACTACAGACATTGTTTTTGTCCTCTTACCTTACACTCTCACAACATTCCCTTCAGTTCCTGCTCTATCCAGGGGGAGGTGCTGCTGTGTCATCTATCTCCCCTCCTCCTGTGGCCCTTCTCTCTCTCTCCTTTTCTCTCTCTCCCTCTCTTTCTCATCTGTCCACATTAGCCTGAGCATTGTTTTAATTTGCCAGGCCCGGGGCATATGCTGATCTCCGCCATCATCACGTCTGAGTTATGGACACGGCTTACGATAACGCAACATACACTTTTACACCAACAACAGTAGAAAGACGCAGATAGAGAAACGGTTAAGTTGCGGCGGGTGTGGGCAGAAAAGAGAAGAAGAAGAAGAAGCTGTGTTGGATGTCACGATGAAAGATGATCCCCGACTGGATAATACATCACCCTGCTGCTGTCTGTCCGTGTTGTTATGCGAATAAAGGCTGATAGACCCACAGGCAATGGTGATTATGACTTCCAGAGAGAGAGAAAGAGAGAGAAAGTATACCTCCTCCACACGCAGCACAAGTCTCAGGAGTGGAGGAGGGCTGTTGACATAATCTGGTAAACTTCAGGAAAGTTTCTGGACATGTAGTTGTTAATGAAGCCAGAAAGCAGCTATCAATAACGAGCAGATCGATCGGGAGAGTGAGCGAGGTCGGATTGTGAATGTGAACGTGGAGGTCAAACCAGGAAGTGGAGGAAAATGGTTGTTGTGGTAGTATGTTTATGGAAATGGTAAAAATCATTGAGTTTGACATTATTCTGCAAATTATCAAGACTTTGTTTAAGGAGACTAATAGTGTTTTTCCATGTGTTTAATAAAACCCAACACAGTCTCAGAAAATGTAGATAAACAACAAATGTCAAAAATGTATAATAAGTGCGTTTTCATGTTTTTTTGTTTGTTTTTTAGTCATTACGTTACGAAAAGTCAAAACGTAAATCAACCACGAGTTTTGGTTGAAACCATGTTGGATTTTCTTTGAGTTTAACTGGACAAGTTAGTTATTAAAACAGGTAAGTTTAGGGCTGAGGCTTGGGGCAAGTTAAGATTTACTCGTTAAACCCAAAGAAAATGTTGGACGTAGCTTCAACCAAAATTATGGTTATTTTACGTTTTGGCTTTTCGTAACATATAGATGTAATTTAAAAAAAAAATGTGTATATCTATGTTTTTTCCAAGACTGCTAAAAAGAGTGTGACATATGTAGATCAGTCATTTACATTTTGTTCATTGTAAAACACAACATTTATCAGGTCTATTGACTTCCTGTTTTTAACTGCACAACGGATATGTTTACAGTTAAAGATACCTTGTTTTATTGTAAAATTTACCTGTAAAAACTTGTTGGAAAGTGGCTACATGACATTTTAAAACAGCATGTTTTATTTGGAATATATTTTCTCGAGTAATTTCAAGTAAATACAGACAAGTGGGCAGAAATAGATGGTACTTGGGAACAATATAAGATTACTCAAACATACATGAACCAACCCAAATACTAAACTAATTATGAGAGAACACTGTTATAACATTCTTAAAATGTCAGAAAAGTTGATTTTATGGAATGGGTCTCCTTTAATAAATCACTAATTGCACACACATAATGTAATCATCTAAACCAGGGTTTCCTATTCTTTTGCTTCAAATACAGCAGGTACTTTATGTTGTATTTAGATACATAACTTAGTTCTCTAATGGTTTATTGTCAAGTTGTCTTGTTATACTAATATATAAGCCGCAAATTTACAAAAAATGATTCAAAATGTACCTTTTAGAATAAAGAGTACCGGTACTTTAAATTTAATCTAAGTATCAATACAGTATATACAGTATCTGTATGAAATGTTTTGATATACGGTGGCCCTGAAGGAAAAAACACAATTCAAAAATACTAACGCAAATTCAGATACATGCACCTAAATTCAAATACACACATTCAAATTCAAATACCTGCACCCAAATTTAAAAACACGCATCCAAGGTAAAAAAACACGCACACAAATTCAAATACACACAGGCAAATAAAAAAACAACAAATCAACCCAATTTAAAAAAAAAAAAAAAAGTGCAAATTCAAATACATGCACACAAATTACAAAACACAAAGTCAGACTCATGCACACAAACTCAATGAAACACATATTCAAATTTAAAAGCACACACAATATTCAAAAATACACACCCAAGTTGAATTTGTCTTTTTAATGTTTTTGATTTAGCGTACATTCTTTCTTGTTTGCGTGCACGTTTAGTCCTCCAGGGCCACCGTAGCGAAACCATCAGCAGCATAAGCAGTGTTTTCAGTGAAAGTGTGCGCTCTGGTCACAGCTGCTTCCTGCCTCACCTCGGCTCACCTCCTCTTTAAGACCGACCGTACAATCTAATACAATCTAATTAGAGCGCGCCAGTGTACACAGCAGCGTCTTATCTGCACCACATCTGGACAAGACGACAAAGTGCTAAAAGGAAATAAATGTGTCCTGACAGCCACATCAAAGAGGCCCGAGCTACTGAGGGCACAGGAATGTTGTTGCTAAGCGCTGGGTTAGCCGGACCATCGGGCTTGTCCCAATCCGAGGAGCAGAGCAGGGCAGGAGGAGGGGCTGACAGAGCGGAGCAGAGCTGAGCTGAGGAGGCTTTGTAGCTTAAAGCAATTGTTGGAAGAAACAAGGCTTCTGTTTTGTTTTCTCTTGACACCATTTCAGCTTTTTGTGCGCGCAAAAGACATGTATAAAAATGTCTTTTGATATGTTTTCTCTTTGGGTCTGTATCAAACTCTTCTTTGTGTCTGTGCGAGGAACTTTTTCTGCTCTTGTCTTTACAAACTGCTGCCTCTTTGTGATCACGCGGCAGATCAGAGGAGACACAACTTGTGAACTTATTTGAGTCAACATTTAATGCCGGCGTGACACGTTTAGTTCTTCACTGATGGAATATTTTATTAGTGGTGTCTAAGACTTGTGAAGTTCGGGGTTACAAACAATACAACACTTTGAGAGAAAACAAATAAGTATGAGTAGCTTGCAGCGACTTACAGCATGTTAGGGCAGTGATGAAACATCCCTGAACTCGGATAAATATTCAATCTGTGCATTTGACTTTGGTGCATTTTTAAACTTAGTTATCAAACGCTAAGTACGAGAAGACAAGTGAGCAGCATAAAGACATTTAAAGAAAGAGCCAAAGTGTACAGAGGATATTACTAGTTGTATATATTGAGGCGTACAAAGCAGTGCCAGGAGACTCTCTGCTGTTGTGTACCATAGACAATAAAATAGTGCACAATCGGCTCAGTTCAGTTGCTAAAACACAGACAGTGCACCGCCATATTCCTCTGGTCTATGAGATGTTACAAATCAATTGAAAACCTGCATTTTCTACCCCCCCCCCCCACCCCCACCAAAAAAAAAAATCATTATTAGAAATATTGAAAAAGATTGAAGCTGAGTGAAGCTATACTATACAACTTTTATTCTGAGACATTTAGGTCATTTGTCTGTTGTTCTCATAGTAACGTGAAATAAGAGTGTCATTAGAGTCTGAAAATAGACTCTCTGAAACAGAAAGTTTGCTAAGTAAAATAACTTTAAATCAGTTTCCCCAGCAGAGATATCTTGTTAATGTATATGCAGGTAGAAATTAGTCCACAATGTCCTGACTATGTCTAATAATGTTCCATTTAATCACCAAACTCCACCAAGTCTGTAGTTGTTAGCATTGCGGCTAACTGCAGTTAGCATTCAAATCTAGCTTCTAACAGCTGTTAAATAAATGGTAAATTGTCTCTATTTATATAGCCGCTTTTTCCACCTTTCAAGGCACTCAATAGCTTAAAACACTTTGCACTCAGAATGCATTAGGTCAGTGCAGGCCACGACGCAAGGCTGTGGTTTTGCTAGTTCACATGTCACTTTTGTCACTTGCAGTGTGTCTTGGCCGTAAGTTTGTATCATCTGACACTAGGGTTGCCAACCGTCCTGATTTGGGCGGGAAGACCAAACAGTGATGGAGATCTGATGCACAAGTTTTGAAGCAGAAGATTGGACGGATGAATTTGTGATTGTACATTGGGACTACCAGAGGGGGACTTTAGACAGACGTATTGGGCGGATGTGAAAAAGGGGTGAGTCAGTGAACTGGCCAATGCGGTAGTGGATATGGCATGTCCCGATTTGGGGAGTTACAGTACTGATAACCCTATCTGACACCCACTGGATTGTTCTTAACTTTTTTTTTTTTTTTGAGAGAGAGAGCTAATGCTCACAGCTTTATGAGAAAACACAAGCGACTACTTTTGTTTAGTTCCTGAAAATCAAACTAGTTCAGATGCTAAGTGCTTTATTTATATGTTTACGGTGTACACTCTGACCCTGATAATAGAGCTCAGAGGGCGCAGGACACATTACTGTTTAAGCTGCACTTCTGTGTATGAGGGACATTCATATTGTTTTCTTTGCTAATGGCAGTGGAAGTCGTGGTGACCAGAACAGCGCAGCAGGCCCACTGAGTCTCTGTTTAATGATTCACCAGCAGCAGTGCTACTAAATGCATCATATGATCAGTGGTCACAAGGCAGCACACTGAGCCGGCAGAGCAAAGGTTGAGAGCTGCTGGACGTTAATCACCCGTAGCACTGCTCTGATGGTAATAAGGCTGTGTTTGTTTTGAGCTGGACTTTTGTGTGACGTCTGCTGGGATATGTGTAATGAGGGATTCAGATGTACTACAGGTACACTTACAATTAGCCCTGGGCTATTCCCATTCAGCTGTGACCTTTCCATCTGCACACACTAGAGCAGAATCAGGTTGTATTTTACAACAGGAGGACGTTAGGATTACTCAGTGAAGAGGACTGTTTCATTATTTTTTTCATATATTATTAATAAAGTATATGTATAATAAAGTAATAAGTTATAACATTTGTAGATCAGCAATTTACATTTTCTTCATTGTGAAATGCAAAATTAAACAAGAATGGTTTAAAAATATAAACCCATAGACTTCCTGGATAAAGTCTCCTGATAGAAATCCTGCACTTGCCAAGATTAAGAAACCCTAAAAAAACAGATCTTGGTTACGGCAAAATGTGTCTGGGTGTGTTTTGCAGCCTTGTATTACAAACAGGACTTTTCTGATCACTCAAGGACAACTTTGATCAAACTAATGAGGACTTTCTACCATGAAACTAATTATCCCAAACTCAGAATTATGGGTTTTACATAATACTATCCCTAGTGCATTTAAAAGGTTTGAACTGGGTTTTGTTTTACACAACCTCATTGACACATCAGTACAAACGCATGTATGTTTTTTGAAGATAGGAAATAAACACTGGACAATCAAAAGACTAGCATTGTATTTAAAGCTTGCGTACCTAAATTTGTACATTATAAAACATTAAGTATAGGTAGTTAAATCTAATTCTTCAACATACTGTATCTCTGTGTATTCATTTTTGGTGCAATCATGGCTGAACATGGCTGAAACAAAAAAACCGTTAACCGTTACAATATTAGATTCCAGCTGACACCTTACCAAAGCATCCACTGACAAAAACGTAACATATTTCTCTATTGTATTGTTTACCTCACAAACCTTTAGGCCAAAGTTTCTTCACACATTACACTTACTGTATCGCAACTTCCCAACTATGACTTTACATTTACGAACTCTTTCCAAACAAGCGAGAATAAAGTTACGACTGTTTTGATCCCGATGTGCTTATTTTTGTCAGACTTTTTACCTTATTTAATCTGTGAAAACTAAATATTTTCATCTCTCCCAAACATCACGGTGAGTCTTCCCAGTGACACATCTCGAGTCTTTATGGGCTGTGGCTCACGTCAGGGCTGTTTTCCTCACTGTAGCATGTTAAATAATTGAGGAGTTGTGGAGCGGGCCTGTCACGGCGGCTTGTCTTCTGTGTTTCCTATGCAATTAGACGTCCTGAGACATTTGAAGAGAGCGCCACCAAAAGTGACACCTGAACTTAAAGGAAATTAGCTCTTCACACGAGTCACGGCTGAAGGTTACTTAGGAATGCTTAAGAGAGTGAAGCGCGTTTGACTCCGAGCGCTACCACGGCGACGATTGGCTTTACTTTGGCTTCCAGGAGACAGATCACAGGCAGATAGGAAAGTAAGTTTGACTGGAGGCATGCGGAGAGAACAGAAGAGGAGAGGGAATGATGTGTTGTCGGGATAATGAGATCGCTTGATGTTTTTTTTTTCTTCTTTCTGGGGGAAGATGCAGACAGATGCACAGCTCGTGTCTTTAAGGCCGAGATGCAGATGTAGCGAAGTGAAACATTTAAGAAGACTTCAAATGTGTGACTGTGCTGTGGATGAGCGAATATCAGAATAATGCAAAAGAACACTGGTCTGTATGTAGTAAACAAATTATAATGACATGATAGAAAACATAGGCTATTAAAGGTCCATTGTGTTACTTTTTAGTCCAAAATAAACCATTGCTAATTTTAATATTCACAAAACTGAATTGTATTTGGAGAAGGGCCTCTTCATGGTGTTTCCATGGAGATGTCGCATATTGGCTATAAAATTGAATTACTTCATTAAAGCACAAAATCTGTCTCCCTTAATGTAGAATGTTATTTTTGCATTAATTTCTTAGTTCTCAAAGAATTAAGCAGTTACTTCTTGTGACACCTCAAAGAGTCTGAACCCATATATTAAAATATTGATAAAAAAAAAACAAAAAAAAACATAACATCAGTTTTTCCCAGCACAAATCTATTAAAACTATCTATTCCAGCCTGGTCTCACAGATATGTGTGTCTTTGCCACACTATTTTACACAGCGTGTCATATGAACATAATTTCTATCAATTGTGAGCCTATTTCATGCGTTTGCTTCTTCTGTTGGTTTCCTATTGTGGATCTATATTATTCATGAATATTAACAAAATCCTAATCTTAACCAACTCCAAGTCTCAGACCTAAACTTATAAAAACCGAAACTTAGCCCTAAACCCCAAATAAAACCTACTGTGTGTCCTGAACCAAAACACATCTTTACGGCAGAAGAAGAAAATAAGAAGAATACGAAGAAAATGGGTGTGTAATAGACACGCAAGAATAGGAATAAGTGCCGTCATGACACGCTATTTTACACAGCATGGTATGTAATCAATTCATGAGAACACGTTGTCTATTCAGGCGAAAAAGAACTGTCTAGTCCGTGTCTCATATGACAGCATTTTGTTCCTCTAAACCCAGGAAGTGCACTTCTAGCTGTCTGTGTTCACATACTGACCCTGCTCAACTCATGCCATCTTCTGAAAGTTGTATCTTCTTTTCTAAGCACAACATGGTGATTAATTGGGAACACAAGTTTGCAGTGTCCTATATAGACAACATCCCGAAAAAAAACTTTTGTTTAAAATTGCACAAGCTTCAAAAGTTTGGGTACCTGGTTTCATAGGTGCATGATTCTCTTTAAAAATAATTTTCTACATTACAATGTCACATAAAACCCCAGACAAAGTGAATTAAATGGCAATTTTTTTGTTTGCATTGTTCTTGTTTTTGAAACATGCTTTAGAGAACCTTTAATTTGAATTAGATTGTCAAAAAAGTGTAAAAAAAGTTGCCAAATGGAACTAGATGCTGGAACTCCATCTACAGGATGCAAAGAAATTACACAGGGGAAATAATCAAATCAGTGTTGTCTGATATACTAATGCAGATTAAAAGATTGATTTTTTTTCTTCTCACCAAAAAACAACCAAAAATTGCCATCTCAGCTTACCTATGTGAAATGACTGCAACATAATTATGAAGCTAAAATTCATACAAGACCCTGATAACTCCTGGAGAACTAATCCACCTGACGATTATCACACATATTCCTCAAGCCAATTCGATTTGCCTAAACTACTAAATTAAAACCTGCATTTCATCCCACTGTCGTAAACAGGAGTAAAAAGAAATGCCCTGACACCCTTCCAGCCGACATCCTCTCCCCTCCAGAACGGCGCGCCTCTATGATAACACTGTCATCTCCCTCACCTATCATAAGTCAGGGCAAACGACGCAGATCCGGCGGGTGCTAGCACAAGCCTCTTCGGGCCTGTAAGCTGTATCATTACACCATGTCATCTTTATGGCGCGGAGCTCTAATTACACTCTGCCTACTCCATTTACCCAGACAGGGCCGCAGCAGGCAAACAAAGCGCTCACAATGGACTGTTTTCTGGGCGCGATGGGAGAACGGCCTCTGGAAGTTGGCGTATGTGTGAGTGTGTGTGTGACCAAATCCCTATGTCAAAGAAGGACTTAAAATGTTTTGTTGATTGGATAATGCATCGGCGAAGGCTAGTGTTGCAATTATTGTTCAAAATAAAAGAAAATTAGATCAATTTGACAAAAGAGCATGGGATGAATGTCAACAATAATCCAATCCAATCTGGATAACATTACATTGCAAGTGTACTTAAATGGATAAGAAAAATGTAATTCTCAGCACAAAATATATGTCTGCATATTCTCATACTATTCTAAAAACACACTGTTCTTAAATCATAAATTGATTTCATGTGAAATTAGTTTTTGAATCAAGATTTAAGCAGAGACAATACAGCTGAACAGAAAAAGGTGTCAACTTCTGTTGAAAGTAAGCAATGCATTACAATGTGTTTTTAAAATATAAGGTTTTATATAGAAATACAACAAGGTTGTATAACACCTGTGTACTAAACTGTACTGGACACTGCTACTTCTGTATCAGGATTTACTGAATATAAACTATTACACCTGTACCAGACTGTACTGGACACTGTTACACCTGTATAAGACTGTACTGGACACCGTTACACCTGTACCAGACTGTACTGTATACTGTTACACCTGTATCAGACTGTACTGGACACTGTTACGCCTGTATCAGACTGTACTGGACACTGCTACACCTGTATCAGACTGTACTGGACACTGTTGCATCTGTATTAGACTGTACTGGACACTGCTACACCTGTATCAGACTGTACTGGACACTGTTACACCTGTATCAGACTGTCCTGGACACTGTTACACCTGTATCAGACTGTACTGTATACTGTTACACCTGTATCAGACTGTACTGGACACTGTTACGCCTGTATCAGACTGTACTGGACACTGCTACACCTGTATCAGACTGTACTGGACACTGCTACACCTGTATCAGACTGTACTGGACACTGCTACACCAGTATCAGACTGTACTGGACACTGTTGCATCTGTATTAGACTGTACTGGACACTGCTACACCTGTATCAGACTGTACTGGACACTGTTGCGTCTGTATCAGACTGTACTGGACACTGTTGCATCTGTATCAGACTGTACTGGACACTGTTACACCTGTACCAGACTGTACTGGACACTGCTACACCTGTATCAGACTGTACTGGACACTGTTACACCTATACCAGACTATATTGGATACTGTTACACCTGTATCAGGATTTACTGATTATAAACTGATACATCTGTATCAGACTGAACTGGACACTATTACACCTGTACCAGACTGTACTGGACACTGCTACACCTGTATCAGACTGTACTGGACACTGTTACACCTATACCAGACTGTACTGGACACTGTTACACCTGTATCAGACTGTATTGGATACTGTTACACCTGTATCAGGATTTACTGATTATAAACTGATACATCTGTATCAGACTGAACTGGACACTATTACACCTGTACCAGACTGTACAGGACACTGTTACACCTGTATCAGACTGTTCTGGACACTGTTACACCTGTATCAGACTGTACATGACACTGTTACACCTGTATCAGGATTTACTGAATAGAAACTGATACATCTGTATCAGACTGAATTGGACACTGTTACACTTGTATCAGAGTGTACTGGACATACTATATTGTTACATCTTTATCAGACTGTACTAGTTTAGCACTGTCACCTCCCTCTTTGGCCCTTACACACCTTCAAAAAGACTTACAAAGGTGACTGGCTGCCTGACAGGTCTTGAATAAAAGAGACAAACCAGGGATAAAAATTAAATAAAAAGTAGCTGTCCAAACCAGTAATTGCACTCCTTTGCTGAGGCTGCTCTCAGATATATAAAGCTGATTTACTGTCGGCGTCGCTGCCACAAATCAGAGAGCCCTCGGAGAAACACTCGTGCTATGAAATTGTTTAATCTCATCAAGTTGTGCTTTCACAGCAGGCCATAAATCACCAGGTCTTTGTTATCATAGACCTCCATGAGCGCCTCAGAGGCTGCAGTGGATCCTGGGTATATATAATCTTGCCTGTGCAAACAGCGGGGTATGTGCAGCCTGAAATACTTTCATATTAGCCGCGGTGCAGCTGGCGGAACACTGGCCCTGATGGATATCTCATTTCCTGTGCCGTGCATCTATTCCCAGCAAATTATTACTGCATAAATTTCTTGTCAACAGAAACGGCCAATTAATTAAGTTAAAAATGCACTCGTGATCACATCTTACACACGGAACAGGGGAGCGAGGGCAATTTTACGCTAAGTGAATTTACCATGGGGGTCACGGTAATGAATGATCCTAAAGTTTGTCATAAAGTGGCAGACAGGCCAATATCTACAGGAGCGCGGCACACCCTAACCCGTGACATATTTGCATAAAGTATATTTATGTGGAAACACTAGAGGACGACAGCCGGGGCCAGGAAATAAAGTTTACAAGCACTAAACAAAATGTCCGCCAACCTCTGTCTCTCCTGTATTCCATCACACACAGACGATTGGAGGAAGATCATAGCAGCACCTTTGCCATTTAAGAAGAAAATATACACATTTAACAGAGGTGCAATTGCAGATGAATAATTCATAATGGAAGAGTGTGGTTGTGGATTGTGCAGGGGGCTGCTGCTTGTTTATTCAGCTTGGGCCGTTTATCAGGCTGTAAGGATCCCACGGCGGGATGAGCTGCAGATTTATCTGTGTTTGGGCTCCAGAGCAGATAAATCACAGGGTGTAATCATGGCGGCAGTGGCCCCGCGCTGACCCCACGCTGAACTAATGACACAGGGAAATGTGAGGCCCTTCCTGTTCTCTAGGCCCTGGTCAGTTCTGCACAGAGACAGAACCACAGTAGCACTTCAGCTGCCTTTGTGCTGTTTACACAACACACAACTCCAGAGCAGCTAAAAATAACTGTCACACAGGCTACTGTACAACAATGTGTCTGCACACAATAGCAGCATATCGATTGCATGTACAGCCAGGATGGTAGAGTCACCAAACATATGCTCAAACCAGTGGAACTGCAAAATACAAGCAATAATTGTGTTGTTTTATAATGTATGGCATTTGTCTTGCTCATTTGAAAGATTATATGGTCTTGTCAGGGCTGGTAGACTATAAATTAAGAAACTACACTTATTCTTTACAGTAATGCACTTTAATGTCTTTCCTGCTCTCTTCAAAGACATGGTACCCTCCCTAGTTCACTTACATGACCTTCTAAGCAAACTTTGGATAAAGAAGACTAAAGTAGACCTAAATCCCAAAACAAACAATGTTGTAAGGCTGGAGATGAAACCTCACCACCTATCCCCCTCAGACAACAGAATCAACGACAGCTGTACAATCATTGTCAGGTACTGTTAGTATGCAGCTGTTCATTCATTCAGAGTTCAGGTATTTATGTACAATTAGCATTCAGGTGTCCAGGTACAGTCAGGTGGTCGTATATAGTCAGTGTTTAGGTGTTTGTGTACAGTCAGTGTTTAGATGTTGATATACAGTCAGTAATCAGTTGTTGATATAAAGTCAGCATTCAGGTATACAGTCAGTATTTAGGTGTACTCTCGACATTCAGGTTTACAGTCAGTATTCAGGTGTACAGTCAATATTCAGGTGTACAGTCAATATTCATGTGTACACTCAGTATTCAAGTGCACAGTCAGTATTCATGTCTACAGTCAGTAATCAGGTGTACAATCAAGTATTCATGTCTACAATCAGTATTCATGTGTACAGTCAGTATTCATGTTTACAGTCAGTATTCAGGTGTACAGTCAGTATTCAGGTGTACAGTCAGTATTCATGAATACAGTCAGTATTCAGGTGTACAGTCAATATTCATGTGTACAGTCAGTATTCAGGTGTACAGTCAGTATTCAGGTGTACAGTCAGTATTCAGGTGTACACTCAGTATTCAGGTGTACAGTCAGTATTCAGGTGTACAGTCAGTATTCAAGTATACAGTCAGTATTCAGGTGTACAGTCAGTATTCAGGTGTACACTCAGTATTCAGGTGTACAGTCAGTATTCATGTATACAATCAGTATTCATGTGTACAGTCAGTATTCATGTGTACAGTCAGTAATAAGGTGTACAGTCAGTATTCAGGTGTACACTCAGTATTCATGTATACAGTCAGTATTCAGGTGTACAGTCAATATTCATGTTTACAGTCAGTAATAAGGTGTACAGTCAGTATTCAGGTGTACACTCAGTATTCATGTATACAGTCAGTATTCAGGTGTACAGTCAGTATTTATGTGTACAGTCAATATTCATGTATACAGTCAGTAATAAGGTGTACAGTCAGTATTCAGGTGTACACTCAGTATTCATGTATACAGTCAGTATTCAGATGTACAGTCAATATTCATGTATACAGTCAGTATTTATGTGTACAGTCAGTATTCAAGTATACAGTCAGTATTCATGTGTACAGTCAGTATTCAGGTGTACACTCAGTATTCAGGTGTACAGTTAGTATTTATGTGTACAGTCAGTATTCATGTATACAGTCAGTATTCATGTGTACAGTCAGTATTCATGTGTACAGTCAGTATTCATGTGTCCATGTACAATTTTTTTGAGTTTCAGGCACATGTAAAAGATACTGTTGGCCGAGGCCTTCAGCTCCTCCTCTTGGACGGCTCACGCTCTGATTTATCATGTTCTGTGCAGCGGCCTGTCGGCTGATTAAGCCTGTGGAACTTTGTTTCACTCTCCCCTCTCTTTAATCTGTCTCTCAGACTGATAAATTAGGCCAAGCCGTGCCAGTTCCTCCTCTTCCTACCTCCTCCTCTGCCTACCTTTCCCCTCCTTCTCTCCTCTCGTCTTCCTGTGCTGCTGTTTATCTGCACTGTCTGTCTCACAGAGAGAGCCGAGTCCACACATCTGTTCCTCTGCTACAGATAGGGCTGGTCAGATCGAGTGTTAGTGAGAATACAACACTGTGTTTTTCCTCTATCCTTTTCCCTTGACAAGATTCTGTCAAACAATTGTCCTTTCCTTGGCTAGACTAATCTTCTTTGTTGTTAGCTAATAAATGAGGCAGTATTTATGAGCTGCAGGCCTATTCTTAGTGGTTTAATGGTGACACGTTTGCTGTTAAATTAAAGCTGGTTTTATTCACCAGGCTGGGGGCCAGAGGGAGGCCTGGCTGAATGTTTTCCCTTTTCCACTCAGCGTGGTGCTAAATCACGCTCATTGTCAGCCTGTGCTAACTCAGTGTGCGTCATTGGGGAGAGCAGGAAGCACTGGGCATAATTCTGTCCATCAGTCTAATTTATTGTATCGGTAGCTCTGTAATCTGCACCTCGTATTTTATATGGGCTGACAGCCTGGAATTCAGCCGTGTTTGTGGGGATTTGAGGCAGAGGAGCTTATTTCAGTGCTCGGCTCTCAGAGAAATTAAAGTTATCTTTTATTTGGAGGCATATATTACATGTCAGGGGAGGAGCATTAAAGGAGTGGGAGATGAGGAGGCAGAGGGTTCGAGGACACGACCTTGAGCCGCTCTCATTCCTGGTGAAATATAAGGCCTAACACAAGGGCGCTACAGCATCTGCCATGCAGATAGTGCACTGACTGTGCCTCTGTGCCAGTGCATATAAATCAGAGCAGGCATCTCAATGCTAGGCCCCACTTCTAGAGGCCAACAAATCTTTAAGAGCAGATTACAGCCTCACAGGAGCCATCCATCTCCAGCTGATGGAGGCAAATAGCACATAGCTCTATGGCTACAGTCTGACTGAGTCAGGACCAATGTGCACTACACTGTACAGAGCGCTTCATAATGGCCCAACAATATGTTATTCTCTGCACAGCTGCACTGATGCAATACTGCGAGGATTGAACACACAGTGATGGAGGGCAGGGAGCGAGACTTTCAATCAATACAAATGCTTTATAAAGAGTAGGTTTGATGGAGAAGGTTCCAGATGGTTCTCCTGAGAACGCCACTGCACTGTGATGTGATGTGTTCACAACAACACCTGTCCTTTTACAATGTGTCTCAGTGCATGACTCAAGAGAACTACCAGCCCACAGATCAGTCAAAAAAAGTCAAGTAGAGTAAAGTCAAGTATTCACATGTTTATTACAGAATATTCTAATATCTCTAGTTTTAGTAACAACTTACCAAATCACAAGGCATAAGCTACAGTCAAGATAAATGGTGATCCTAAAAACTAGTTGGTAAATGTCAATAGTCCACAAGTGAATGCATTCATAACTCAAAAACCCTGTAAAGAGCTGCTGCATCCAGAGCAGAGACTAAAGCAGGTTACAGTGTCTTCCACACAGCCGGATCTCCTGTGGGTTTAAGCACCAAAGGCACTGGGCGTTTTACAAGATGCTCCGTCAGTGCACACTATTGTTGAGAGCATAAAAGAGTACAGAGTGTGTGAAGAAGCAACAATGAGCCGCATCTGCCCGTCGCCTTTCCAACATGCCACATTTACATATCAAGCACGGCTCAAACGTAAACACATTCCATCATACAGAGCAGCCATAGACAAAGCAGAGTGAGATGTCTCCTGTCAGGCCCTGTGCTAATGGAACTCTTTGACATCCACGATTACTCAAGCTAGCACCTCTTTGGTTCTACTGGGCTTTTAGCTTTCACCATTTGGTATGAGTGTCATTGTAACCATTACAATGAAAGTCCAAACATCATAGGAATTGCAACATTATAGAAATTATTGTTTTAATCCATTGGTGAGATTACTTTCATTTTGTATATCAAATATTGGATTTATAAATAATTCATTTAATCAGGAAAGTCCCACCAAGATCACAGTCTCTTTTTTTAGAAAATTCTGGGTGGAACGAATCTTTCTGAAACCAGGTCCCAGAGTGAAAAGATTTCAAAACTCAGGTTTAGTGTCTTTACAGTTACGCTGTATCCACAACTTTTTTTTTCATTATGATTTCACTGCCCCAGAGTCTCATCTGCAGAATGTAATGACCTTTATACCTTATTGCACCATGAACCGCAGACAACAGGGAAAAATTAAATAAACCCACTACTATCTCCATTACATCTGCTTTGAAGCTTTGTCAAAATATTCCAAAGACATCTGAAGCATAAATCTACTTCCTGTGTCTCTTCTGATCCACAATATTCTTTCTGAAGATTTAAAACAGTTCTCTGCTATCTTAACATGCTCAGAGTCAAGTTTTTCTCTAGTTTTGTGACTTTCTGTGTCAGTGTCAGCACCACACTCTGGTCAGTTTCAAACAAATTACTTCAGGCTGGTTTACTGATTCATGTGGACGCTCACAAATTCTAAAACGGCTTCATGTGTATGCAATTCATTTTTAAAATTATCCTTGTTTTGTCTTGGTGTGGACAAGATCTAATTTTGAGTAAACTAATGATGAGAAAAAAATGAGAGAAGTAGATTTCAAATATATTTTCCTTAAAAATTTTTTTATACGGTTGTTATATAGAAACATATTTATTTTTTTGAAGAAGTAAAATGTAAAATATCCTAAAACAGCAGCAGTTGTAACTTCCCTGCTCTCACACCACTGTCCAGAGTCCAGCCGCTCCAACACTCCACTATGATAGCCCCTCTTCTCTTTCAGGGTTTCATCTCAATAGCTTTTTTATCTGAGCACTTCAATTTGCAAGCCTAGCTGGAAGGCAGCTCCTCCTGATATGTTAATTGCAGGGTACTTAAGCACTAAAAGATTAACATAAAACCCTTTGGAAACAAGCTAATAGTTTATGATAATTTGAGCATGGCCTTTGTCTGTCTATCATTACATTGCCCGTAGCAGTAATTTTATCAAGGGGCTGTAAAAGATCATTTAAACAAGTTCACTCGCAGATAATTAATAGAAGAAACTGGATTATTCAATAGAGCCGCACTGGCACCATTAACAACACGGCAACTAAGCTATAATTAAAGTATTTTATTTTATTAACCTATTCATAACGTTAGGCAAATGATGACACAGAGCAGCTTTTCCAGCCCCAGCGCTGTCACCACGGCGATTAGATTCTCCGAGCTGTCTGCTTCGTTAGCGTAAATGAATGAGCTTGTTCTATTAGCTAAACAGGTAAACATCAGTGATACTAGATTAGGCCAGGATTCAAGAGGGAATCAAAATCTACACCAGAAAAATGGATTGGAACTTTAGTACGATGAGAAGACAGAAGTGAGAAAAATAAGAATATCAAAGTCTTAATATTCCAATGATTCCAAATATGCGAGCAGTGGTCTCAAAGATCTTCTGTTGTCTAGAAATATTGGCAGAAATGGAAGATAAGCTGCATGACCTCAGACTCAAAAAGTTCAAACAATATAGAAATCTTGAAAATTAGGATCAGGGATGCACCGATCCAGCTTTTATACTCTCCAAAACCATTTTAGATATTTTAGATTTAAGCATTAGCATTATACTGTAACGCAAACCATATATTTACTTAAAACACAACTCAAAGGAGACAAAAATATATCTACATGATTTAATATTGTTGTTTTAATATCGTTTGCCTGATTTCCTCTTTAACAAAAACACTGCAGAAGTTCTGTCTGTCATTCCTCTCTGAGCCTCAGAAAACACAGTTCTGAACGTCCCTGATGCGTGATGTCATAGGTAGATCTTTGAGCTCTGCACTGTCCATAAACCATTTAAACCTGTGTTGAGCATTTCTGCAGCATTAGCATTAAATGTTTAAACTATTTCCTGACTCATCTCCTTTGCAGCCAGATGTGGGAAACACATGATTATGCTTTATTACAATGTCTTTGATTGGGTCTGGTGTGAGTGGAGTGTTTAAGAGAGGACAGGAACAACACAAATAATACACCATACTAGCAACTATGCAATTTACAAGTAAACAACATTGGACAGTGACAGGTCTGGTCTACTCTGCCAGATTGATTCTTGTGATATGTTGAAGTTCACAAACTTTGGAGCAAACCCTGCTATATGATTTGAACTGTGTGTTGAACCAATCACAACGCAGCAAAGGATCAATCAGAGCAGCTCCAAGAAATGTACTTTGGACCATTTTATCAGAAATACAAACTATTCTGGCATTTGAAAAATGTGCTTTGTGAATGTGTAAAAAGATAAGATGTGTTTGTTTTTTCAGCTGGATTGAACAAGAATTTGATTTCTCGACATGATATGATATGTTCTCACCACTGAGGTCTGTACAGCAGGTACTTTTGTGCATTAACCAATCAGTGCTTTTGATCATTTTGTAGTCCATGAAGTAGAGCTTATAAGTGTGTCAGCGATTGTTATTGTTTATGTGTGGAAACCTCTACTTAATTAAAAAGTGCATCATATCAAGTTAAAGTGCATGCCAGGTTACACCACATTTCAGTAAAACACAGTGAAGATTTTATGGTTTCACCAAACAATTTGCTTGTTTTCACCTATTGGCTTCTTTTATGAAGTTTGTAGTTGTATTTTGTCCAGCAAATTACATATGTAGAGGAGAACCCACAACTGTTACCTAGCAACTGCATTGAAAATGTTGGACAAAACCCACATAAATGACACAGATGTTACAATTTGACAAGCAATAATATTTTGTAAAACTTAACTGTAAACTGTAAACTGTGTTAAATGATTGTTCAAACTCCCAGGAAACTGTCAGTTGTGTGTTAATTGTCTTACATTTTGGCGTTTTTTGATGACATGAGATTGGATTCTGTTCAGATCACTTCTTGCAACTCATAATTTGCGATTTAACAGCTGTAAAACTATGACACAAGAACTAACATAACAAAATAGATAAAAATTTGATAATCTGTCATATGGCCTTTATTATTTGACACAAGGTAAGATGAGGAAATCAGGCAGTACATAGTCTGCTATCTCAACCAAGGTTGGTTCTGGCAAACATTCTACTTTGCTTGTCTTCACCGATTGACAAATTGTACTTCCTGGTTTTTGGAAACCGTCTGGACACTAGGTGGCAAAAGCCTGGCTATTTAAAATAAACAAAATCACTAAAATTAATCTTGAAAAAAGCCTGAATGGATACAGTCTGCAGATTTTCAACAGCGAGTCCCTGCCATGTCTACACAACACTGATCACAGACAAGAAGATGGTCTCAAATGACCATTCAATGCATTATTAAGCTCGCCTTGATAAAAGCGACATAAGGACAACACAAACTGACACACTTCTGAAACCTGTGATCGCGTACATATGTTTGTGAATGCATAATTAGCCCGTGCTGTCTGCTGTCATAAGCTTACAAGCGTTTTGGAATCCATGCATATTCCCAACCCTCCGAGTGCTTGATAGAGACACACTGGCCCCTCCAGACACACACCACCCTCTTCTCTCATGAATTATACAAAAGTCCTTTCACCCAACCGCTCCAATAGCTATTCATTCATCTGCATACCTGGCGAAATGATTGGCCCACCATTACTCCAAGAAAAAAAACAGTGCAAAGAGAAACGTTCCCCAAACAATTTTCCTCAATATGAGACAGGAATGATTCTGTTCTTTTCAGCTGCGCAGACAGGCCCGCGTGCATAATGATGTTAGCGTAATGGGGTGACAGATAGACCGGAGAGCATGACATTAGCATGAGAAACGCTTCGGTGAACAGGCGCTCAGCTGTGCACCTCCGAGGGCCCCTAGCGCACGCAACGGCCCCACCAGCCTGACAAATGAAGACATGGCACCTTTCTCCACGCCAATACAGCGCCGCTTTAGCAAACACATATGCTAATGACCCAGGGAGAACCCGCCGCCGCTATCTCCGTCCGATTAGCTGGAAATAAGCTAGTCGCAGGTCGGGTGGAAGGTAGATGAGTGAGGAGGGACTTTGGGAGATGAGATGGTGGAGGTTTGGGAGAAGGACGTGTATGCGGAGGAAATGGAATGAAAATAATCAATTAGGGGTAAGGAGTTTGCAACAGGTGAGTTTCAATCAGTCGTTTAAGAATGTGTGAAGAGCAAAGACATGATGGATACTAAAAACAAAATGAGGTGTTTGAGGGCATAACACTAAAACTGGTATTCATTAACGTCTTCATGTCTCAGATAGATATAGGTCGCTACATCTGGTGGTGTAGTTGCCATAGTGACACCGTTGTTTACTCCAAAGGCGATGGACATTAGACGAGGGATTTTGGACAAGTCCTGAACCAATCGTCTTTTGTTATCTGTTGTAGACGCACTGATGGTTGTAACAGCAGTGCAGCTTCTGAACAGGGTATTTTTAAGGAAAAGTTGTAAAGGTGAGCGAACTACGCAAACAGGAGAACTTTTTTTCGGCCTGAAGATTGCTTCAGGACTAGCCCAAAATTCCCACAGTGAAACAACTGTGTCACTATGGCGTCTACATCACCGGATATGGCGACCAATCTCTATCTGAGACCGGATGACGTTCGTGCATAACTCCAATTAATGAGAGAAGACAGAGTACACAGAAATAACCCACAGAACTCTTGTCAAAGCCTGATCATATCAGATCTCAGAAGCTATGCAAGTCTTGGCCTGGTTAGTACTTGGATGGGAGACCGCTGGAACACCAGGAGCCTCAGTGGGATAACAAGAGCGGACTGTCGTTTTGTCCTTAACTCATGTTGCCTCAGTGTCTGTTACACTGGGTGAGTGGATCCTTGATTGTAAAGTGCTTTGAGTGCCATGAAAAGTGGAAAAGCGCTAAATAAATAATTTACCATTAAACAGTCCGCAACCCGTTAATTAGCTCTGAACAAATAATTAGCAAGGGCTGTGTCAATAGGTTGCGTTCACTTGACATGACATTGTACAGGTCAATAATACAGATGGAGAACAGCAAATATGTTTGAAGGCTGTTTTTTGTTGCAAAAGGTGAATGGCTTTAATCACTCACACAAGTGACCAGATTGAAAATAAGTGAACTTATATATTTCACAGCAAAGCACTATGTTGTTATTATGAAAAACTGGCTTGCAGATTTTGATGCTCTGGCTTTAAGTATCTTAACTGGGAGTGAAAATAGCTTTTATGTTTCTAAGTCTTAGTATTTGAGCAAGATCAGTTAGATTTTTTACTCTATGTGAATAGGGGAATAATACAAAAGATGTTAAAGTAAAGGTAAGAACAATTCAAATAGAACATCATATTTGCCCTTTAAAAGTTAGTCCCTACTTTCTCCACACAACTTAATCTAATAATGAAACGCCGTGGCTAAAAGAATGCAGCTTGTATGTTTAACAGAAGTGACAAGCTCTGTCTGCCAAGCCCTTGATTCCAGAGCTTTGACAGGCACGGCGCTCACACGTGACCCTCCTGTAAACATTTATCTCCCCTCTGGAGTGTGTCTGTGTGGGCCCTGGCTTCTCCCTGCTTTTATCTGCTCCGTGACAAGACAGCCTGTAATATACAAGCATCTGCAGCTCCTCTTCAAACATTGGCCTTATCTCACGCCAGAGCATTCCTCCAGCCTCGGCGAGAGTGTCCCGAGACCTCACACGTCTGAGGCTGTAGTGTCCCCGGGCTGGATCAAGCACACAGACACAGAGAGGGAAAGTGTTTACAAGAGCGAGCGGCAGGACAACAGGGTGACAGCAGGCTGACGGGTACTCTCTGCCCCAGCAGGAATGATCGGGCGAAGGGTTAATGGCGTCGCACTCAACACAAATGGACCTGATCCTTCTTCATCCACTGACTTAAGCATAACTGTTGAGACTAGGGATAAACAAACATCAGTCAAAAGAGAGCAGCTGGGTTTATTTTACATGAGGAGCCAGATGAAAAGTTAAGGATTGAGACAAGACAGAAGAACTAATAGGACTCAGGACCACAGAATCTTTTACAACACGAAATGTTCAGATGATGATTTTCCTCACGCTTCAAATTAGTGTAGCCTCGGAACGCCAAGCAATATTTTCAACTTTTGTCATCTGAAAACACCTTTAAGATAAAAGTTGACTATTTTGTGTAACTTTTTGGAGTTGGAAAGCTAACTTCACAATTCAGTAGAAAATTGTTCATAGTGATAATTGTGTGTGAAAATTTGACTTAAGGAACAACGTTTCCATAAAAACAAACAGAAGAAGGCTCTCTCACACCACACATATGGGTTCATTTTGCAAGCCAGCTTAAGCAAAGATGTAGATATTTAGTATATATTTAGTGCAACAGCCAATAAAGGACAAAAACTTGCTTTTGATTAAGTCTATTGTGGTCAAAAAGGTACATAGTGCACCTTTTATAAGTGCATAGTACGAGAAGTACTTTGTGACAATGACCAGGCTCCATTGTTGTCATCTAATAATAAAACATTTTATTGATCACAAACTTGGTAGAAAGAGCCAAGTGCATGAACACTGTTTTGGTTTTAGAGCTAATTGGTTCCCAGATGGATTCTGGTAAATTTGTGAGTTCACAAACTCATCAGTATGGTTCAAGCTGGTCGCTGTCTGGTGAACAAATCCAACTTGTTGTCATGGAAATATGTTATGTAAATAGCATGTCATGTCAGTGTTTTTTTGAGGTGTCCATGATTCTGCTTGTATTTCACATGCTATTAAATGCAATGAAAAGACATTTCTTAGAGTCTTACAAACATATGTCTTAGTGACGCCACAAGGGGATGCTCTGTATTGAGTTAGCGACTAACATTTTCTTGTAAAAAGACAGTTGTAAAAATTGTGTTTATTTGACAAAGGTGTAAGTCCTGCCGCCGAAACCGTAAATGCGCATTTAGCTTATTACAACTGCCTTATTACAAGGATATACAAAGCTAATGTTAAAAAGTAAGTCTGCAGCTAGAAACATTGGTAAACAAAGGTCTTGGCGTATTGGTTAAAGGAACCGTATGTAAGATACACAACTAGTGGTTCTTATAAGGTATTACAATCACAGATGAACTTGGGTTGCCAGAGTTTGAAATAGTTTGGGCTCAGAAACCAAAACTGGCAACTCAAATGAGAGAGTCACGTGAGACATCTGATTGGATAATCTTCCTGGGAACCAAAACACCAAATGAACATCATGTCCATTGCTTTTAAAAATTAAGAATAACTCAGAGTTAAAGAGACTTTCAGTAAAAATAATAGCATATTTAAACATGTTGACCTTCTGTGGACACATACAGGTCATGTTATGAAATTTGACATCAAAATCTTACATATGGTTCCTTTAAGATTAGGATTTTGTTAATTCTCATAAACAATAACAACCTTACATCCATTGTAGAAATAAACCGGGACAACAACTTGCAAAAAAGGAAAATCCAAACACATTTATATTGCGTGGTACAGACACGCATTTTCACAAGACCAGGTTCAACAAATCACAATGGCTCACTCAGTTACAATACCTCCAAATGATCAGCCATTGCAACCAAACTCACACACAGATACAAGCAATTACATTCACATAACACAAAGTTATTTAGCCACATTTTCAAGCTGTGAAATGCTTGTAATAAACAATCATCATTCACACTTTCGAAGCCTACCAGAATGTCTCAGAAAGCCTCATACATTAACCCATCTATTGAAAACCCAACTCCCCTCAGCGGCGTTTCCACCAAACCTCCTCTGAATAGACCAGACCAGTGCGCTCGGAAACTGCTCTCAGTGTTCTCTACCTTCTCCGCTCGGACGCCCGCCTTTAGCTAACCTATGGGGGGTGTGCTTGTCTTTGGGGGCCGTACCTATGCCCTCTGCCTCACTTCAAAGAGAGGGCAGCAGGGCACCTTCACCCCTCGTTCCTATTCCATTCCACTCCAGATGATTCCGTGTTTATGTCTCTCTAGGCCCCTCCAGCTCTCCAGTCTTGCTGTTTGATTTTGGGCGAATTTCGTCCAAAGGAAGGGGGGGGGGGGGGGCATGTTTGCTTTTACGGGGGTGGCACGGTTTGTTTGTCGTTGCGTCTTTGATAATCAGGGACAATAGCGGACGCTCTAAACAAGCCCAAACAAGCTGTCACACTTGAAGCAGCGTCCATTCCCTGCCAATGTAAACCGTATTCATGCACATTCGTCATAATCACTGCAAAAAGGGAAGAAAAGCTTATGAGCGGTGACAACGCAACAAACAAAAGTCCAAAAGAGAATGGATTGGATCACCAGAGGAGGCAGTGACACATGGAGGTCTAGCCTGTTCAAATCCCCTGGTTTCTGATCTCTTTATCCAGATGAAAGGACACAGGCCGACGGGATTACCGAGGCACAATTGCGCTTTCTAGCCTTCAAAAATGAGAGAGAAAAAAAGACTTGATCGGATTTTTTAGAGGAGCTAAATCGTTTTCAATTAAGTACATTTTCCTGACGTCTGGAAGCTACACTGGTTGTTGACTCCACCCATTCAAATCTATAAGCTTCTCAGTGCAGACAGTAAGGTGGGTGCACTGTAAAAAAGTGAAGAAACAACTTCAATTTAAATGTGAATCTTGGGCTGTGTAATTTTGACTAAGATTATAGGTCTACAATTGAATTTGGAAGATGTTTTCTGACCTTTTTGTCATTTGTTTCAAGCTAAAAAGTTAGCTGACACTTTAGTTTTTTGTACAGAAAATTTAACATTTTGCATTGCATTGAAGTGACTTTTTTGTTTGGAAGAAATGTCATACTGAACTCAAATTTTGAGACTTCATAATTGAATCATAATTGACAACTAACAGCTATTACTTACCCGTTACTTGCTGGGCATGTATAAAAAAGGCATCTACATGAGGAGGCTTTGCGTTTTTTTTATTCATTCCAACTTTACTTGTCCATTTGTGAGCACATACAACAGCTTCGTCAAATGGATGAAAAAAAAAAAAAACTTTATGAATTTGCATAAAACAGATGAAAAGCTTTAGAAGACAGAAATAAGACAAGAGTTTTACTGGAGGATTCATGTACTTAACTTAATACCTTGAAATTGTGTGTTCTCCAAATTTTGGAGGAATTAACTCTAGAGGAGCAGATTGCAGTTGTTTGTTTTAATATTTCAGCCAAAATCATCAAAAACACTTTAACAAACAGACTTGACATTAGCAAATCAGGCTAAAATCAACTACAATGTGTTTGTGTGCTTAATGATTTATCTCAAACTTTCCATTTTTTTTCCTTTAAATTTGATACAATCTTCTAAGACTGAAGAATAGAGATCAATCACTGTCAAAACTATTACCAAACCATATTTAACATCAGAACTCAAGTTGTTTTCTTTCATGTAGACTTTTTTTTTTTTTGCAGTGTGCTGACAATCTGAATGAACCAGCTCTGCCACTTGTTGAGGTGCCAGCGAGCCCATTTAGCAGATGCTTGACAAGGATGTTATTTGGTGCTGTGATTGAATGTGTCTTTGTGCTGGCGCGGCGTTGAATTAGCCTTGTTTGTTTGTGGAAGCCCCTGGGATCCTCCGCAGTGTCAGTGTGGGTTTGTCTATCTGAGGGCATTCCTTTTGGTATGATAATCGATATCTAATCCAGCTCGCCAAAAGACAAACAAAGCATTAGTGTCTGCTACTGTGCGCGCAGTAAACGACCACTTACTAACGCTGAGATTGACTCAGACAACAAAGGCAGCACACACTGGGACAGAATAAGGCTCTATCTCACTGGGTTATGTGGTGTTGCTCTTATAATGTGGTTACAATAAAGGTAGGATTACACATTATGCATGAATTCTACATCTTTGGAACTGTTCCTCCTCCTAATGGCATGTTGAGCTCAATGTGATTCTTCTATGCCAAAACGAATGCTTTAGTCTACAAGGTGCATAGTAAAGATTTACCAAATTCAGTGTTTTTGAGTCCTATTTATGACTGGACTTTGTATTACGTATCAATATATCAATACATCGAATTTTGCTGGATTGGGTATTAGTCTTTTAATATCAGTTCAGCCATTATCATGTTTGTGCCCTTAATTGGACAACAGTGAGACTAGGGTGATGTTGACCAAGTGTGACCGGTGTATTTCTTTCTGCGGTGTGTTTTCTGGTTTATGATTGTTGTTGGTGCAGGTGTGAACCACAGGACACAGCCGAACACTTGGAGGCGGTCTCCATTTAATCTGGATACATTAAAAGTGAACATTCAAGTGCGCTGTGAACAATTGGCCCAAACTTCAAAGAAGAGACAATGACAGCCTCAGTATTTTTCCAGACTTCTTTGCGTCAATAAATAAAACACGGGAGCGTTCAAATGCTTAATATTGACTTAAATACAAGTATAGTTTCAAGTTCAATTACCAAAATAATGGTGAAATAATGATGAAAATGCATGTAAAACAAGGGATTACATTGGACGACAACCTCTTCCATCATGGAATACTGCAAAAAGGGAAGAGGAAGTTACGACACACGAAGAAGAAACCTGGGCGGACCATGGCAGCATAGTGACTGGATGCCAGGTATGTAGAATAAACAGCAACAGAGAAAATTTAAATGTAATTATAACACTATATATGATGAACCGGTTACACAAGAACTATTCATAATGCTTGAAATTTAAATCATACTTGTTAAGATGTCTTTTGCTCAAGAAAGTCCTATAACTCTATATGACTCGTTCTCTAGCAAGTCATTTGAGTTTTAAGAAAAAAAGTTTCAGTCTGGTATCGGTCAATATCGGGTTCTAGGACACTTGAAGCCACATGATCAACTTTGCAACAGAACTGACAAAGCCGGATTGGTCCATCTTTGGTTGGAATGATAAAGGACAGATATTATTCAAAATAAGCCCAAGTTCTAAAATGTAATAATAGTGTAATATCTAAATGGTAAGGTGATTACTATTTATGACTAGACCCATTCACTTTTGCATTACAACCACCACAACATCAACAAGAAAACAAGGCATTTATACATTATATATTAGCTGCCCATTGTTAATCTTCATTATGTGATGTCAGGTATCTTTGCAGCACTTTAAGTTGCTCTGAGTATGAATTGTGCTGTACAATAAATTGCCTTGCCTTGCCTTTGTGTGTGTGCTTTAAACATACCCTAACAATGTTTAAAAAAAAAAACAAAGAAAAAAAAAAACATACCTGGAGTTGAGATACACACAATTACTCTAGTTTCATGAATCCCTCCATTTTGTTTTGAAGCTCAGAAATCACTTTATTGTGAAATCAATCATCTAATATAACCTTGAACTACTGCAGGTCGTAAAATGTCTTCTAAGGAAACAACCACAGAATTTAGATTTGGAGGACAAGTTGCCATGTTACATCTGTACATTTAAAGAACATACAAATCCGGGACATTTGGAACAGTAGACATGTTTTCTGAGGCTTAGAGGGGAAAGAACAGTATCTCTCAGACAACTCCTGAATACAGAAAGTTACCACCATTAACTTTGGTTGTGCTTCGTTATTTTAAATCTTTATTTTGGTGGACTTTCAAACAAACAAACAAAATATCACTTTTTAACATTTAACATTATTTACTAGATAAGAAACTAATGCATGCAATAGTTTGTTTACGTCTATTATCTTTGTTGTTGATGAAAGTTCCTGTTTGGTTCTCGACGTCTGAAGCAGTTCATTTCAAACAGCAGAAGTTCTTTGTTGCATCACGCTGCTGCACCCATCCACACTTAACTTAGCTTTAATGTGCTTTACAGTCTCTTTACGGAGGCCTTGCCAAGCCGACTTCTGTCTCCCAGGCTTCTAATCACCTCTCATTACATGCCTGTGATCCCTTTGTACACCACACCTGATCATCTTTATTCGCCACTGTAATTGCTTGTGAAAGATGCCTTCTTTGATTCCGCCCGCATGCCAAAGTGCTTTGAAGGGAGCGAGAGTGAAGGTGTGTCGTGTATGTCTGTCTGACACGGAGAGTTCACCTGCTCAGGACAAACAGGCCTGAAGGATCTCTCAGCGACTGTCTGCAGTGTCTGTCAGCAGATTAAGTCAGGGAGGGGTCATCTTAGTAGAGATAAGAGAATTCTGTTTTGTGTTTTGTCGCAATACATGGGTCAAGATTCTGATGTGCTACAAAACAAACTTCTTTCTTTTTTCACACAAAAATGACAAAACAGAGCTATAGAGGAACACATAAGGATCAAACCCAACACCAGAATTGAACTGAAGCACCATATTGAACGATCTGACTCCATTTTTGATGCAGTCTCATCGCTAGTATTAGTAAAAAACTTGGATATACAGCAGGGGTGGGCAATTATTTTGACTCGAGGGCCATATTCAAACCAAGAACAGTGTTGGGGCCGGACTGCCAACATTGGTCTAAAAAATTCTCCTTATTGCAGACGCATTTCTTCGACAGAAAAGAAGACTGTACAACTAAAAGGTTGATGTCTACCATATACAAATTTGTAACATTTCAAGATCAAGTGAAAAGCTTTATGAAAATAAAGTCAAAGTTTAAGAAAGTTATAATTTTACTGGGAAAAAAGTCATATTTTTTCCAAGATTAAAGTTGAAGCCATAAAAAGAAGCTATTTTAAATTAAACTTGAAGTTTTAGGAAATTAAAATCATCATCATTTGACTCAAATGTTTGCATAAAAACACACAATAGATTTTTTTATTCATACCAATGTTCCATGATCCAAATTACAATTTTAATCTTGTAAAACTTTAATATTGAAAATTTGCTTTTTATGGCTTTGACTTTATTCTCATAACATTGTGGCTTTAAAAAGTTTATTGTCGTGGCCCAAGTTTTTGTCTCTTAAACATTATTGTGCATTTCTGCTTTTCAAAAACATGTCAAGAGCCTGATTGAAACAGGTTGCGGGCCGCATTTGGCCCCAGGGCCACAGTTTGTCCAGGTATGATACATAGTGTATAGATCTGTAATTTATGTTTCTTAGTTGTAAAACACATGCATACAGTTTAAAAGACTGAATAACTCAAACTTAAATGTATTTGTCACTGCAAAATCAGAATCTTTTGAGTAATCAGAAAAAATACAGACAAGTGGAAAGACATAGATAGTAGATAGAGATTTCTGCACTCTTGTGCATCCGCTGCAGGACAATAAACACACATAAATTAATTCAAACACAACTATGAGCCAACTATGAGAACAAGCTAGGACAAGTCAAAACATAACATCCTTGTAGATCATTAGTTATTCTTGCTTCATGTATAGACTCATTAATCAACAGCACATGTAAACTGTAGGAGTTGAGTTTACTTTAACATTTCAAAAACTATAGTTCGACCTAAATCTAAGCTGTGTCTTTAAAATGACATAAATGACATCACATGATCACAACCTATAAAATAGTTTCAAAAAGTGACTCTGCTGAAGTAGGCTTGGCACCAGTTTCAGGCCAGTCTTTTTCAAGCATTAAAAATAGACCAAGTCACGACTCTTCTCCCGAGGCCCGCTTTGAAAATGCCATCGTTTGTTGCTGCTGAGGAGGTTGTGTACTCACTATGTTGGGCTTGTTCACTGTCAGTGTTTAACCTTTTCACTGTGATGTCTGGCAGACCTTTAGTGACCACTGCTGTTACTGTCTGTGATGTATGCTCTGGCAGTAGAGGAAGGACTAGTACGATCTACACCTGTGCACTGGCTCAGGATAAGGTACTACTGCGACTCACACCTGTGTTATATGCACTGACCAAGGAGGAGGGACTAGTATGACTCAGGAAACTGCACTTCATCTAAACACGCCACAATTAGATAATGGCACCGTTTCATCTCAGTAACAAATTTATCAGGCTGCTGTGAGTGGCCTGATATGTGCTCATTGTTAAGCCGGTGTCGTGGACAGAGAGAGTGAAGCAAGAGAGACACGGAGCCCTGACAGAATCTAATCAAGACTTGTCCCAACATATTACAACTGACTTAAGCTCTATCTTAGCTTCCATTTAAGTCTCACTCACTCACCATCCAAACAGGCAGCGAGACAGAGAGCAGAGGAGGCCGACAGCTTAGGGATTAGCTCTGAAGAAGCACTCACGGCACAAGTCTACTTCCGGCTCCAGTTCCAGTGTACACCAGTGCATGCGTACAAAGATAATTGAGCTCTCCTGCTGAGAGGAAAGCAGCCTTTATCTGCCGCGCCACTATTTACAGACATTAAGAATGATAATATCAATCAGCGCGCTGTCAGCAACCCAAGTGGGCTGTGAGCAGAACAAAGGCACCACTGTCTGCTTTTTGAAACGCTTACAAGGAGATGTTGATGTACCTGCCATTCAGGTGCAAACAATGTCATCAGCTCAGCCCTGGAGCAGGCCTCCAGCCACACCCAGTGATGAGTAAAGCTGCCCTGGGCTTTCCCCTCTCAGCTCGGGGACAGAGGCAGAGCTGACGGGGTAATAAGGCTGCAATCAGCTCTCCTGTGGAACATGAGGCTCACACTGCACCTACATAGGGATGAGCAGAGGAAAACACAGCACAGCCTGTGTGTAATTACTGTTGGCCATCTTTCAACGCTCCGCCTCTCTGGAGAGAGATGTGTGACAACATATGACAGTAAAGCCAACAGGCTTTCCATACCAAATAATGGAATCCATCATGAGTGAGGCAGACACACCTGTCTGCCTTTGAGAACAATGCCACACTGCCTATTTATTAGGTGCCAGAAAAGTTTATGTTTGTTCGGTGACAGTGACAGCAACTTGATCCTTTTCATTTTGTGGAGGGATATGGAGCAGCGGGAGGAGGAGGAAGTCTGACTCACATTCTCTGTGCCTCTTTCTTCCTGATAGCTGTCTGCACACAGTCACACACAAAATAACAAAGGCTGTCAGTCTGCAGCCTGCACTAATTCTCCCTCTCCTCTGCTAACAGATTCACATTACACTCTTCTGACACAATGTCCATGACCCTTCACTCCTCACTACATTAGCACAAGTGAAATGCAAAGCAAACCAGGGGAGATTCAATTATTCAGAGCGCTTTGATATCTGTATCCAGCATGAACTTAAGTGATTAATAAAGGGAAACAGAGCGCATGACTGGCAGCCACTGCCACCACCACTTGTGACAAAATTATGAGGGACTGTCAATTAAACTGTGCCAGCCAGTCCAAAGAAAGACCTCTGAATGGATTTTAGTCTGTGTTTACCTGGTAAAGGATCTTTGAACAAAACGTCAGAGAGACTAAATGTCTTGTGTCTTTAGGAGATTAAAAAGATGATGTGTGTGAATGAATCTTAAGTCTTTATTTGTTCTAGTCGTAAACAGTGGCACATTTCCTTTACAAAGAGTTGTTGTGTGGTGGCCTGTCAGCGGCCGTGTTGATGGAGCATCCCTGTCTGTCATGTGAACAGTTCATAATTAGGCCTCCTCCTGCACACAACACTGTGGCACAGTGACAAAAGCCAGTGGCAGCGAGGTGCTGCATTCTAAACAGTCTGACCAGATGATTAATGAGAGGGCCAGTGAGCCTAAGCAGCAATCTTACACACAGACAATGGCTGTCCACACAGCTGCCTGCACACAAAACTCTGACCAAATCCAACAAGACAAGCCCTGTTCCCGAGTCAGACTGGCAGGAGAGTGGAAACATGCCAAGAGAATACATTATTGAATGTGCTTCTGAAGACTTGATTTAACCTCGGAGCACTTTGAGAGCTCTCATCAATATTTGGACATGATGAGCTGGATGGTGGGTCATTCTGGTGCTAAAGGTGCTACAGAGCAGCATGCACACACCAGATAATTGAATCATTTGTGCACTATTCTTAGAGCCAAATCTCATTAGTGCACAGAGGTTGTTGATGTGTGAACGCTTCACACAAGCCTCTCATTTATCCAGACTCATGCACATGATTTTTGTGGTAAAAGCAGCCGTGCTCTAATAAATTCAGTTATGTTATTGGAAAAGTGGGCTATTTACAATGCCAGCAGCCTTACAAGCATGCATTAGCTTCCAAAAGGCACATTCCTTCTGCTTGTTTTCATTCTAAATATCAGGCCTGACTCTTGACAGCCTGTCAGTGTTCTCCGGCTTCCTTCACCTGCTGCATGTCACTGCTCAATGATATAGGCTGAGCACTTTACTGCTAATGTCACCCTTTGCCATTTGAAAATATACTCATCAGAACCTACACGGCCAATCAATCACAGGCTGTCAGGCTGCAGATAACAGCACTGACAGAACACACAAATATCTGTTTGCTTCAAGGGAAAGTTCTCAAACAAACCGGGATGCTCCATTCTACTGCGGCCCACAATTATGTGAATATTTGGGGCAGGTTTTTTCCATCTGATGGCCGTATTCTGGCAGCTGTGCGGCTCTACATGTCCTTTTAATGCCCCTGACAGGGGGTTATTTGCTCCCATATATGGTTTCTCTTCAATTACATTGTGGCAGGCAGGCTGAGGGCCCGCTCACCTCCGTCACTACTTCTGCACTATATTTTTCATCTTTTTGGATTCTATTAGAGAAGGACTCTCTCATTTGTTTGTCCTTGGTCCAAAGTGTTGTTTAACAGCTGACAAGCATCAGGAGCACAATGGCAGCTGCTCTTTGAGCAGAAAACTGAGGGAGGACTTTTCATTCAGGAAGAAGAAAGTGAAAGGTTCCTTTTTAACGATGTGATATTGGTTGTTGAGGAAAACATTTTGTGTCGAGCTCAAAAGAACAGCAGCAGCAGCAGCACACTCCAGAGCTCTGGTTTGGACCAAGTATGCACACTTTCTTAATTATGAGCTGTGTTTGAAGCTGAGTGCTTAATGTGCGCTCAGTGCTAATGTGTACAAAAACACACTAATTAGGAGAAGGGAGCAGAGTGAGTGTGGCTGTTTACTGCAATCAGCTGATCAAAGACAGTAAAATGATACCAGGGGACTGATACGTGAAATCTACAACACTCCCAATCAATAGAGCCAAAACAGACAGCGTTTGCGAGCGTAGCTTAAAGCTAAGTAGGATGCCAAATGCAGCGGCTGCCATTGATAGCAGGATGAAAAATGCATGATTTCAGAGAGAGTACTCTTTATCTCGCAGCCCAGATCAATAGTGGGAAGAGGTTACAGATTCAAAGTTGTTTTGTTGGTGCCGTACTTAACTGACACAGTGAAAACATCTGAAGACTATTTGGGAGAACAAAGCGTGCTAAAAGACAATAGGAGGGGAGCGAGGTGAATGTCTTTTTACATTGAGGAGCCCATATCAGACGGATAGTGTACAGGACACCAGGAGTCAGACTCATTTTCAGCTGACAGACTCTACACGGCTCTGTGATTAGACGCTTTGTTTCTGCTTTGAGCTGTGGAGGAGAACACAGCGCCTCTCCAAAGCCACTAATGTTTATATTTAGAAAAACTGATAAGAACCAGCAACATTCACTTATTTAAATTATACGGCCTATTGTGACTCTGCTGTTCTCAATTGAAATGAAATGAAATTTGCTCACTGTCACAGAGAAAGACTTAACTAACCCATTGTAGATGCAATTTACACATTTATTTATTACTTTTTATTTTATTTATGAACCAAAAATGATAATTGAAGGAGACAAAATGTTAGCAAAATTTACTTTTAGCTGCTAAAGTTGTATTTAGAAGGATTTGTGCGTATTTGAGTGACACAAGGGATTTATATCAGGCTGTAACTATATCATGGGATGTATGAATTTTCAATATTGTTGTTTCAAAAGGTAGATTCAGGAGAACTCCAAACTCAAGAATGCTCGCTCTGCCACTGGGTGATTAGCCACCTCCAAAAAGTTACAAAGCATCCTATTATCATTGTTTTTTTGTTGTTGTTTGTATCATATTTGTAGTTAAAATAGCCTTTGACAGAATTATAAAAAGTTAAAAAAAATCAATAAAAAAAGTTACAGTGTGGTCACGGTTAATGATGAGCAAAATGAAGCAAGACTTCAAAGCCTGTGCCGAGCTAAACTGAGTGTGTTCAATGAAGTCTTGAAATGAATCGTGGTTCAGTAACAATGACGTCACATGACCAAAGCTTCAGTTTGTAGAAAATTCATAAAATCGAGGAAAACACAGCTATGAGCATAAAATGTTATATAAGATCTTTAAATGAATGTTATAGTCTGTGTAATACATTCATCTCTCCAGGTGATGGCAGTATTTTTTACGCTTCACTTTGTTGGTTCACGAGGCCTCACATTTCCCATCACTACTCACGGTCACTGCAGTGGATTATCCTGATTATTTCTGATCACAAACAAACACCAATCACACTGCTCTTTTCTACTCTCACCCCCTCCTTTCACCCCCTTCTTTACCCAGTGAACCAGCTCTACTTGGACTGTGGTTGTGGGTGGAGTTTAGAGGTTTAGTATTGTTGTAGTCTGGTCATATGTATCATTCATAACAGATAATGTTCAAAAGTCTTATTTCTTGTGAGGTGATTCTAGTCTTTGCTGTTTCAAAAAAGCTACATATACTCAAACATACACAGTCTGACCTCTGCGCTAACTCTAGTGTTTCATAAAAGGCCCTTCAGTGCACATGATTAATGAGTATTTTGCCATCCTGTAATAAAATGAATATTCAGGCCCACGGAGCTGCTGTGAGTGTTTGGTCTGAAAGAGCTAATTCTACTGTAAGTCTGCAGGACGTGACCTCCCAAACTCACGGGACAGAGGACAGACTGTACCTGCATGTGTGTGAGCGGGTCCACACACAGGAGGCAGCACAACACAACGTGGACATAGGTATATCTCAAAGCTTGTTAAAACTACATCACAATTTTATCACAAATAACTGACACCTTGGAATCGTGTGGAAACTGCAAAACCACATACATACTGTCACAACAGAAAATTTAAGATCCTGTCATATGGGAAGTTTAAATTGATCTTTGAGTTTATAATAGTGTTCTGGTGGGATTCTTCTGTAAGAAAAACAATGTTCTGAATTTCTCAGATTTGATGTCATAGGTAGAGCTTCTGCACTGTGTTTACTTAAATTAATCGTGCAGACTCACATTAGCAGCATTAGAATATTAGACAGATTGATCTGATTACATCCCTGTGCTATTTCCTATTTCCTGTAAACGTAGCTCTAAATCAATTCTTGATGTGAGAAACACACAACCGTCATGTGCTTTATTACACTTTATTACTGTTCTAAAAAAGTATGTCCACAGCTAAGTATCTTTAGTGGACAAGAACAATGCATAGTTTATTAAAGGGACATAAGTTCACTCAAAGTTGTATTTGGATTGATTCTTCCATGGTAATTTGTATTGTCCTGTAGCTGTTGCTCAGAAAAGTCCTGTTTTCACCTAATACTTATACTTTTATTTTTTGTTTTATTACTCAAAAAAGGTTGAGGCCTCTTTCCAACTTAAAAAAACTCTGTTGCTTGTGTTGATGTGTATTTTGAGTATCTTTCCAGAAAATGAACTAATGAGAGAAAAAAAAAATCATTAATTTCATAACATGCCACAGTTTATTGCTAAATGCATGCATGCAAAAGAAAAAAAGTCTCCTCTAAGTGACACTGTTTAACTTCTGGGAGGCAAAACGTCAACTACACAAATCAATAGAAAAAGAAAGTTAAAATAAATCTATACTTTGGTACATTGTCAAAATAATAACGGTTAATTTTGTGATCATGCAAGCCTGCTCAATGCAAAGACATACATTTTTATTATTTATTTAGTGCAACAAAGACATCTAAATTACAGAAACTTTTATTGAAGCCTATTTTTTGTGAAAAAGTTACACAGTGCACCTTTAAAATACCTATGTTATTGTTGTACTGTCTTATTTCTGTACTGATGTTACTAAACCCAAAGCTCTAAGTGTAGTGGACTTGTGTTTGACCTGAGACTGTCACAGCGCTCTCTCTCTCCTGCACAGAGGTCAAGAGAGAGAGAGGAGAGATAGAGACACACGGGCGATCGAGGCAGACACAAAGAGTCGAAACATGAGAGACAGCCCCGACAGCCGAGACAGCCTCACATGAAAGTGAGTGAGCGAGACTGACACGCCGAAGAGCTGCGGCCACAGAGGGACCGGCGCGCACCGCTAACAGATAGCAAACACACGGCTAACCGCTAGCAGCTACCCTGTCACTAGCACCCAAACAAGCCCGCGCGCACACACAATACGCTCCACTCTATTCTTCTGATGGAGATAAGATGTATAAATTATGAGCAGCTGACAAAGTGTACTCCAATGCCGGCGGCGCGTCATCAATCACCGGCCCCGTGTGTCAGCAGGTAACTGACGTGGGCCCCCGGAGGCACACGGGCCCCTCTGAGGTGTGTGTGTGAGTGAGTGTGAGTGAGAGAACAGCTGATTCAGTCCTCACTCCGAGCAGAAACAGGAGAAAGAAAAAGCAGAGAGTTGCACAAACCCAGACAAAAACAAGTGGAGGAGTAGTGTTTGAAGTCTTCCTTGTTACAGCTCGGGGTTGTGTGATGTGCTGATGCGCTCCAGTCGAGTCGGTGCGGCTTCTGTAAACTTTACCGCGGATGTAATTACATAAGTTTGAGGTGTGGACGAGAATGAGGAAGGGAAGGAGTTGGGATTGGAAGTTAGGGTTTAACAACAGGCAGTCACAATAATACGCTGATTTATCTATTGCTATTTAAAAGTCATTATACTCTTATACTCTAAATGTATAAAGTATTTTAACAACACCAAAGCAGTCAAACTGAGTGACAATGTTAAATACAATTTAAAAGATACTCTTGTTCACTGTCCTTCATTTGCACTTTTAAAACAATACAATGTTTTGTTTTTTGTTGTTGTTTTTTAATAAATTCAAATCAGTTCACTTTAGCACATACTGTATATCTTGTAAAAAAAATCTTGCTAAAGTAGGCTGTTCAGGTAAAAACATAGTCTGCAGAATCCTGTCTACGTTTGTACACAAAACCCATAACCCTTCTGTTGTTGTTAGCATTGTGGCTAACTGTCATTAGCATAACAACTCCAAACAGCTGTGAAACAAACAAACAAACAAACTAGGGCTGGGCAATATGGCAAAAAATTTATATCACAATTTTCTTGAAGTCATATCATGATTTCAATTTTATCACGACTGTTAAATTGTCTATTTTCAAAATGCTTTTTTAGAAAGTTCCTTCTTCGTGGTCAATGTCTAGATCCAGCCGTCATAGATTGATCAGTGTTGCCAGATTTTCAAAGAAAAAACAAGTCATCAGTCCCAAAACAACTGACCTCAATCCTTTAAAAAAAATATTTAAAATAATCATTAAATTAGAACGTTGTGGTTCTCCACAAAATAAGTTAGCAATTTTTAACATCAATATCAACTTCTAGACCTATAAATAGGTCTAGAAGTTGATATTTTTATATTTTTAATTTAGACCCGAAAAATAGCCAAAATTCACCTCTTTTATGACTTGACAGTGCAGACCAAAAAAACACAACCTTAAAATTCTTTGAAAAAACAAAACAAAAAAACAGCCCAATATTGCTGTAAGAAAACTTGACAATTCTGAGGCTGAGAAAAGTAAAAAAAAAAAGAGCCTGTGTTTGAATTGAGAATTGATAAATCCTGATATCATGATTTCTTTACAAAGCAGATTGTCACAGGGATGAGCTCACAATTCGATTTTTATCATGATATTGTCTAGCCTAAAACACGGAGTGAAATGAAACCGGCTGATACATCAAGCTAACAGGATGTAACCAAAAGTGGGAATTAATTAGGAAAAAAATAATGTAAAGGTTATTGACATTCTACAGAGTGCCTAATAGATCATCTTGAACTTGTTTATATGGTGAAGACCAAATATATAAAATAAAATGTATATAACAATATCAAAGGGTTTATATTGGATTTTTGCAATCCTACAAACATGTGTACATCATGTTTTGCTTATACTTAACAACAGCAATCTGTGAAAATTGCTTCTCAAACATAATTTGGTATGCTAATGGCCAAATGAACCCTACAAAAAAACGTTACAAACCGCTGGGCTACATGATCCACCTGCTTTTTAAGGCTGTATTCATGTGTAGTTTGCACCATCATGTAAAAATCAAACACCAAAGACAGGAAGAGTTGACTTTCTCTATTGAACCTCAAATCTAGTTTTCATTTTGACCCTGGGAAAAACTTTCAAGAGTAAATCCCCAGAATTATAAAAATGTAAAACCCACTAAACACCGAAGTGAGGAGTTGGAAGAGTTCGGATAAATATTTGGAGAAACGCGTTCAATCAAAACACTCTTTCCTCGCGGACACATCAGCCTCAAAACCTCCAGGTGCAAAATTACACAAGGTTTACCCGGACGGCCCAGAGCAGGTAGTCGACGTACACTATCGATCTGTTGTCTTTGAGCTTACTTCAAGAACCAGCAGAAGTGAGCAGCGTTCTGGTTCTCCCCGTGGGGAACAAACAGAAGGAGGCCTGTCATGTTTTTGGGTGATGGGTTGAAAGAGTTTGAAGGCGTCCGGGAGCAGCAGGCTTTTCCTTCCCTCCGTAAACAAAGCTCTGAACACAGACAGTTCCATTCGCCGTAAGGGAGAGACGAACGGGACGGCGAGGAGACGAGACAGGTGTCGGGGAAGAGTGACGTGTGTAGGACAACCCTTTTGGAACGAGGCTGGCAGCTTATGTACTGCAACTAAAACAAGCCATTTTTAGACACATCTTATGCAAAAAGGACTTTCAGTTGAATAGAGTTTTCAACCATGTTCTGTTCCTTCTAAACCAGCTGGAGTTTTGTTCCCTCTGAGCCTCAGAAAACACTGAATTTGTCATATTGTCTCAGTTTTGATACTTTAATTCTTTACACAAAAAGAAGAACTCTTTTCAAGATTGTTAATAATACTGATCCACCTCCCCTGAAAAAAATTATTCAACTCTGCTTTGTACAAATAACTCTATCTACTCGGTCCACTTCAAACCGAACTGTGCAATTCCGAAAATATCCTCTGCATTTGCACAGACGGCTTTTTCATTTCAATCCATTAAACAGTGGAATCAGCTTCCAGACAGTCTGAAATTGTCTGTAGACGTTAATTATTTCACACGAAACTTAAAAAAGCACATCTTAGACAATCAAACGTATCAGCATTAGTAAGATAAATGAAGTGAACATTTTTAACTGTAAAATTAACAACTACTTTTAGTAAGTATTTCTATTGACTATTGTTATTGTTTAATTCAATGATTTGTTGTACTGCTTGTGTACAAGAGCTTTGAAATTGTGTATGTTTTATATTGTGTGCTCATCTGCCCAAGGACTGCAGATGTAAAGTAGCAATAGCTAAATCTGGTACAGTTCATCTCTTCTTTTAATGAATGATGTCATAAGTCCATAAAATATTGCAGCGTTCTTTTCTCTTCACCTGCTCCACCTGGACATGACTGTGACGTGTCTCCAGAGTTCACTTGGACCTGACTGTGACATGTTTCTTTTTTATTTATTTTGTGATAATTAAAAAAAAGTTGTTATTCTGTTTTAAAATGTAGGAAGCACAAAGCATAAATACTTGTTAAAACTGTAAGAAGTAGTAAAAAATCCCCAGATTCAAAGCCCTGAACACAGACAGAGAATGTGAGACAGGCTGGACAGCGAGCAGACCAGACAGGTGTCGGGCAAGAGTGACGTGTGTAAGACAAGAGGGCATCAGCGCTTCTCAGACAGCAGGCTTTTAAGGCGGACATATTGGGATCTTGTCATGAATAATGGAGAGGCGCCATTAGCTTTAGTTAGAGGTATCAATGATGCTTTTTGTCTTTAAGGGGTAAGTCCGCGGATACTTTATCTTCGCTGGAGAAAGATGTCTGGAATTCGTCTGACAAAGGCGCTCAGTGGTGGTGAAATGTGATGAGTCTGACAGGATGTGCTCTCTTACATGAGGTGCACAGATAGTCCTTTAAGCCCAGGTGTGACGGGACCACCTCTCCGAATACGCCCCAAGGCTTTGGCTCCTGTCCCGATGTGTACCAGGACAGTTGGCAGGAAGGAGATGCCCCGTGTGCCCACCTATCTGCCCGGTACGTGGATAGGCCGGATCAGGTGAAGCCGCAGGATGGACGTCTGTTATCAGATCATATTAAATGTCCGGGTAACAAGTGCAAGGCTTTACCTGATAACAGACTAAATGGAGGTGCGGAGGAAGGGCTCAGGCACTTCTCATGGAGAAGGATGAATGACAGACATGTTTTTTCTGTTTCATTCAGAAGTGTGAGACTTGCGAGGCCTTCATTAAAAGTTCCATATTATGAAAAAGTTTTAATTCTGTTTTAACTGAATGTCCAAGATCTGTGATGCCATGCATCTCTGAGATCTTCTGCTCTGTTTTTAAGTCCACAAACTTCTTGAATTTCCTTTTGCAACCAGTAGATAGAGCCCTAATTCAATTCTTGATGTGAGAAACATGTGACTGTCATGTGTGCTTAAGTACACTTTTTTATTGATTCTGGTGCTTGGGTTTCCAAAGTGTTTGAATGCACAAAATGTATGAAATTTGTCCTTTATCATCAAGGTCCACTTTATTACCCCCAAAGGAACTTTATGAATATTTGGATGGTGGGGGAAACCAGAGTGTTCTGAGGAAATCCACCCAGACACGGAGAGATGCATACTGCAAACAGAAAGGCCCAGGTCGCATGGGAGTCAAAACGACATTTTAACAACAATAACATTTATAAATCAACTCCCACTGAGGTCTAAAGTTGTGATATTCTGAGCCACTAAATGTTTTACCCATGTTATGAAATGTTTTTCACCACATTCCACAGAGTTCTGCTGTGTCGGTGTGCTGAAAAGTTAGCAAAATGCTAAAAACAAGCCAATTTTCTGGACTTTTTGGACAAACAGTATGTGGATGAAATATTGTAAGTAAATTTTCACATGAATAGATATTATAATAGTATATATGCGCTGTGGCAAGAATGATTTAATTTTTATTTTTTTAATGAGGCATAGGTTGTTGGAGGATAACAAAGGAAAGACATACCCAGTAACTGCTTATTGTTTTTGATGAGTTTCTCTGTCCAGTGCTGCCTCCTTCACTGTATATGGGCCGGTGAGCTACGTAAAGAGAATATCATGTTTGACTGACAGGCTAACCAGCCAATAGGTAATGAGGCAGCCTTGATTTCTATTGGCCAAAGTTTTTCTGGCTCCACCATGCCCACAGTGTACTATGTATTTTTTACAATTCTTTTTTGTTCACCACACAAGGTGAGTACAAGGTTGTTATAAATCTACTACTTTTGACCGAGGTTGACAACAACAAAAAAGTGAAAATCCTCACACAACCTTTAAAGTGGAATCACTTAGACCAACATTCAACAAACATTCTAAAATACATACCTACATTAGCAGTACAGTAACTAATCACTTGATCTTTTGGAGTGTTAAGTTCAAGTTGCCTTTGGGAGGTGACTAACTTAACATAATACAAGTCAATTAAAAAGCAGATAAATGCTATTGTTGACAGAATCTGAGTCATTGTTTGCCCTCTCCAACTCGATTCTTTCTGCACTCCCTCCATCACATGATTAAAGCACAGTTACAGTAGCAGCAGCTTTGTTCCTGACAGGTGAAGACATTAGGAATCAAATGAAATGACTCACTAATGGTGACTAACAGAGCATCTCCTGGGATCTCTCATTACTGACCCTAAAGGCACTGTACGCTCGAGTCAAGCTTATTTTGGAACAAGGCCTTTCAAATCTGACAACGCCAACGCCAACTGCGAACAGAAACAAAATTAGATTCGTCAAAAGGTTAACACGGTGTTTGATATGAGACGAGCAAAACAACTCATTTGATTTTTGTGAAGTTTTGTTTTAAAGGGAACGTATTATGTAAAATTCACTCTACCTCTCATCATTAGTTTACTCAAAGTTGTATTTGGATTGATTCATGTGTGTTTGAGTAAACTTGTATTGTCCTGCAGCCAATGCTCAAGTGTTTAGAAAAGTCCTGTTTTCACCCACACAGATCTCCACCCACGTGATTATTTCAAAAATTCAGGTCTCAAGTTGGGTTCATAATAACTATATTTGTACAGTCACTTTCAGACACTGCAAAATTGCATTTAAAACTTGAAAAATAAATTTGCTTAGTAAAAAAAGTCTAGAAATAAGTCAAAAGAAAAAAATCAGTTTGTATTTCTAGAACAGAGTATCAAAGTCGGATGATTTTTTTTTTTTTTTTTTTTTTTTTTTTTTTTTTTTTTTTTTTTTTTTTTTTTTTTTTTTTTTTTTTTTTTTTTTTTTTTCTGTATGGGCAAGAGTTTAACAGATTTTTTTTTCACTTATTTGAACAGCCATTATCCAAAAAAAAAAAAAAAAAAAAAAAAAAAAAAAAAAAAAAAAAAAAAAAAAAAAAAAAAAAAAAAAAAAAAACGCCCAAGAAGTTGTAGGAGCATAGAGTCTAAAGTAAGGACTAATAATATGTAATGTATGATAATGCAAAAAAAAAAAAAAAAAAAAAAAAAAAAAAAAAAAAAAAAAAAAAAAAAAAAAAAAAAAAAAAAAAAAAAAAAAAAAAAACAAAAAATTTAGCATAAAATAAAAATAAATGAAGGTAAACATTATAATGTCATAGTAATATCAATATGTTTTTTTTTGATTTTTTTTTTTTTTTTTTTTTTTTTTTTTGCAAGACAAAGCAGTTTTTCTAATATACCAGTGGTGTTGCAATGAAAATATAAAACTTGGTTTAGTCACTATAAGAAAAAAAAAACATTTAAGCAATAGTAATTTTAGCTGCCAATCATTTGTGGTAAATATAATTGGTCTGGAGAATGTTGTGAAGTCATAACTACTTATTAAAAAATCGTGAAATGACAAGCAACAATCAAAGACTAGAATTAATTAAATGACACTTAAAGGTATTTATCTAATTCAAAACTAGTTTGTAGTGCCAAGTCTGTGGTTAATAATAAAGCTCACTGAAACCCAAGAAGCATGTTTTCTTATTTAGCATTTGGCTAGTTTCAGTTAGCATACGACATGGCTCAACTCACATTGGTTCAAAAGTGGTAAAAAGTTTTTTTAAAAACACATTGCAGTGAATATTATTGAGACTCAGAATGCATCTGATGAGTGAGCAAAGCATGTTGACTGTTGTAAAAATATTTAAAAGGAAATATTATGCTTCTTTAAAAACTTTTCTTAAAAAGCGATGAGGTAATTTTAAAGTATAAACATAAATCTTTCTTACAGCAGAATACTTAAAGGTAGCTACTATGACTTGTTGTTGCTTCCTTAAAAATGTTTATAACATCAAATTTAATCTAAATCTTTGGTGCCGAATAGCCTTGTGAAATTTGAGCATCTGAATTGTTCAGCACAATGTGTTTTAATCACTTTTAAGAAAGGTTTATGCCATGTCGGTATGCTAACGCTAACAAGAGTTAGCCACAATGCTAAAAGCAACAACATTTCTGGAATTTAGTGAACAAATGATACATTATTAGACGTAGACAGATATAGCAATTTACCTAAATAGATAGTTCAACATATATCTGTGAAATTTCAAAAGTCAAAGTTTAATTTATTTTTTATAAAAGCAAAATCTGTTGCTTGTTAAGCTTAAAATTTACATTGACATACAACTTTGCAGTTTGAACAGGAATCAACAGAATTGTATATTTCTTTCATTTTACAATTAACAAATGTAAATTACTGATATACTTATGTCAAAGTTTACTGAAAAAAAACACTATCAACTTACAACATTTCTACAAGACAAATAACCAGACCAAAGTGAGTATCAATGGCTGCCAATCGCTAATAGGCCGTCTGAATGATGGATGAGTGCTGTTGGAGTGTCACTTGACCCCGGTGACCCCGCGCTGACCTCTGACGCACCCCGGTCATTCTTTCACAAAACCACATTTAAACAAGTAAGGCCAGCTTTGTTCTAAGTCTCCTCCAGCCTGCTGCTCCGTTTGGGTCTGTTCATAACACGAGAGCAGAAGTACGGCTCTCGACGCTGGAAACGCGAGCACGAGGGGCTGTTGAGGGAGGGTTGTTAGGGAAAGGGCAGACATGATGGTGGGAATGGAAATAGAGAGGCGTATGGATTTTACAAGTGTCGAATGTTCTGGAGGGTTCTTCAGATCTATATGTGACTGTTTGTGGAGAGAGGTGCAAAGAAGAGACAGAACAAGGGAAATGTTTACTTTTGAAGAGTGGGTTTGAAACTGGAAGTGATACTCTTTTTTTAGATAAAGAGTATAATTTGTTATCTGAAGAAGTTATAGTAGCTTTTTTTCTTACAATAATCGAACCCTGTATAAGTAATAGGACAGTTTAAGTGAAAGGAGGAGTAGCTGACTTTTCCACACAATTTAGGCTTTCAATCTGACAAATTACTCTTCCAAATCCATCGACACATGGTTAACATTATATCTATTCCTTTTTGGTAGTAATTGTGGCCTAAAATGTACTTCTTACTTACTTACTTACTTACTGTACTTCATGTCATGCTAGCCAGGCTAACACCACCTAGGGCCTCCACCCAGTTTCATTTCACTTCAGCTACTAGGTCAGGTATTGCAGGACTGCAGACGGTTCCCCAAAAGCAGGAAGTACAATTCAATCAGCGGGCAGGAGCAGAGTGGTGTGTTGACCAGAACCAACAAGAGTTGAAATAGCAGACTGTGTGTGTTGTACTCCTGTGACCTTGTGTCAAATATGAACTTAGAATATGATATTGTAACTTTTCGTTTGCAAATTTACCAAATAGAAACAATTACTGACACACATGTTTATGCTCTACTTCCTGGACATGAAACAACCAAAACGCAGTGATTGGGTAAATAAAAACAGTCCCCGCCTCCCGTGAACGAACGAGCCCCAATGATGTGATGTGAGACGGTTTCCATGAAGTGAAATGAAACCAACTGAGGCATCGAGCTACTGTCATGGACGATCAGCCAGAAAAAAGCTTGTCTCTAAACAAACAAATACTCACATAGACAGCCCGCATATCACCACTGATATGCAGACCACAGTTTGAGAAACACTATTCTAGGAAAGAGCACAAATAGTATACATACAGGTCCTTTTGAGTCAATACTTGCAACCCCCACAGCAAAATTAACTAGACCTTACAATCATTTTAAGTTGCAAAAACCTTCAAGACTGTGTTGTGTTGTATTATTTAATTTGAATAGTTTATTGCATTATTTGAACAAAATTCTCTCAAATCTACTGTTTTCAATAGACAAAAAAAAAAAAAAAAAAAAATAGAGTCATAATTGTAAAATTGTCTCAAAACACACTGTAACTGTAACTAAAAAAACCTCAGCAGTACAAAGGTATTGCACACATAAAAAGTATTTACTCTTCAAAACAACTACATAATTTACTGAGCAATAAGTGCTCATTGTAATCCTTGTGTCAGACCTCTAATGAAAATACAAAACCATAACTTTACATATTTTTTCAGCTAAAAGCTAAACTGATGAAAGTCTTGGTGATTTGTGTGAATGTGCTGCTCCACACGTGCTCACTTTGTCAGTGTGAGCAGCTGTACATACACTGTATAGAAGTAAATAAACTTACATCATGAGCTATGGAACTTAATAGTTCATTTATTACCCCCAATGACGTGTTATTTTAAGGATATTAGGGACACAATAGACACGTTCTCCACTGTCTATGACACAATGCACAATGACAACAAACTTAAAACTAAATCAACTTCTCATTTCTTTCAAAAGCATTTTTCAAACGACTCGGAAAGCTCTCTGATTGACTGTTTACACTAGCTGTAATGAAGCCTTTCTGTTTGACTGCTCTGTACCAACAAATGTGCCAGCGATAAATCATTCCCAACATGTTTTTTCTACATGAAAAGCTTTCCTTAGGCTAAATGCGTGCGGTGCTAATATTATTGAAATGCTCCGCTCCCACTCTGTCACCTGGGTGTGAGGCTCCTGACAGCCTAAGCCCTAAATGCAGCCCATTTGACTGCTTAATCCTGTGAAAAAAGTCTCTCCTTTTGTCTCCGGGGGTGGAGAGGTCATAGCGAGGGCCTGGCTTCCTTCAAAAAGAGCACAGTTTACAGGATCTGCACTCACATCATTTCATTTTAAAAATACTAACATTCAGTGCCAAAAATATAAGAACAACCAATAAAAATATAAGCTTTTTAAAACCATTGATTTTCTCTCATCGTGCTTTTGTTTAACAGAGAATAACTTCAGTAAAAATCCCTACACCCCCTTAAATCTGTGCATATATTTTATCTATGAAGGCAGAGGATGTGTTGGGGTCCTACCCTGGAAACTTGTGAATTTCTGAAGAAACACATGCACATAATTTAGACCAATAAGATCATGTTTACAATATGTTAATTTATGTACCATTTGTTCATTTCTCACCAAGGTTCAAAATGCATGAGGCCACAAATTGTAGTGGGTCCCAACCCTCTGCACTTCCCTCCTCTGAGCCAGTGTTCCCTCTTCATTGCAAAGCTTACTCGTATTAGACTTTATGAACAGAAATAGTAAAGTCTGAAACATTTGTCAGTATACTAAAGTCTCCTGTGCTTTCTTCAAAAATTAAATAGAATTGAAGATAAATGTGATGTACATCGGTGCAGTAATTTGTGTGATGAAATCTGCAGACATATTAGTTCATCTGCTGTTTGTGGTTATAATTCAGTGAATAAAGTGTATGTTCTATTGAGGACTGGTTAACAGCGAGTGGTTGACTGTGATTAATTTCTCCAAATTGTGCTCACAGTATTTGATTTTGTGATAATGCTATGAATGATCAGACACATGTATTCAGACTTCTGACACTCTTTGAGCTCTCAGAAGTACAGTAGAATACATTAAACAATAGCATGTCTTTAAAAACAGGTTGGACAGTTTTTTTTCATCACATAAAAGGCCAAAAATACACTTACTGAAAAGCATGTTTTAGTAATTTATATCTTTGTTGCGCTAAATAAATACTAAAAATATCTGTTTTTATTTTGATTGACACAAAATATTGTAGTTTTTCACAGAAAACCTGATGACTGCCTGTCTATTGCTGGGGTTATTAATGAAATTTCACAAGGATCCAGTTGGGGAAATTTTTTCCAAGCCAAGGTCCGCAGCTTTACGGCGGAGTTTCTTTTAAGACATTTTGAAATTTGATTTTATAATTGATAATTATATTCATATAAAAGACATATTTCTATTTTATATGAAGAACTTTGTTTTAAAATGAATTATTCAACTGTTCCTTTAAAAATGTATTGGAGTGTTAAATCTGACTTTTGCTTTAAAGGAGTTGCATTGATCAGAACTGATCACTCAATCTGTGCTAACGTCATTTTAATTTTGTCCTGACTCGCTTTTCAGTGACCAGGAGACTTTTCTATAAATGCACTTTAACAGTGATCCAATAGTTTTAAGTTTCTGAATCTATTCAATTCTGAATTTGACTTTTCACCTCCAGAAAGTTACACAGTGTCACTTTAATCATGTTTTACATAAGAACACATCCATTCTCACCACTGACTCTCATGCATTTTTGCCACTCCGTGCTCACATTCAGATTACTGTCATGTCACCTGCATAACCTCTAGTCCTGTGCTGATGGCCTATAAGCACAACATCCTGGAGCAGCCTGCCTCCCGCCCGCATACAGAAGGTGTCAGCCGTACCTGTCTGAGCGGCTCCCCTCTCGCCTGACCTGCACATAGCCCTCGGGGACATTAATTATAGAGCAGCAGACTTGTTGAGAGGAAACACAGACAGACAGACAGATAGACAGTCAGAGGAGGCCCAGATAAACGCACAGATGTTGTTACAGGAGCTGTCATGGCGGCACACACACACACAGAGGTGATGGGTAGGCTTCAGTCGATCAGGTTACCCATTCATCAACGACTGAGGTGCTGTGCAGGTTTGGGAGGGCGACCGGCGGGACACACTTTCTCACATGGATTGCATTTGAAACTTGGCTGTCACACGGGGGATTTATGGAGGTGTTAGTAACGGATATTGTTTGTGTGGCGCTGGAAATGTACTCAAAATTGGGCTGGGCCATGTGACAAAAAAGGGACTTTTTCTCATAATGCTGGGAAGTAAAACTGTAGCAAAGTTTATGTAAAGTCTAAGTGGTCTCTTTGATATTTCCACAAAGTCAAAGGAAACCAAAAAAACCCCAAAATGTAATTTCATGAAGAACAAAAAAAAGTACCATAAAGCTTATATAATGTGAAAAGTTAGTTGCAGTGTCAATGAAATTAAAAACAAAGCTGTTACAATAACCAGCCCCACGTCTCTATTAAATAGACCCAAGATCCCTGACTAAATCAATGAATTACTTCTTGATTCAAAATGTCACAGCCTTCAACCAAATGTACACAAAACATGCAATGAAAATCCTTCGGTTCTAAATCTTAAAGATAATCCCAGTGACTGCTGGAGTAAGTCTGTGATTGGCTGTGGTCAGAGGAAGCCTAAAGACCTAATGAACTGTCATAAGGTCATAAGATAGTATATAACACTGATATTAATAACAAACAAGGTGACAAACTTTGGAAAATATATATATATATTTTTTATTTTACACGATCTGTAAACATGGTCCTCGATTTACAACACCTTGCTACTTATGGCCTTAAATAGGAAGGGCACCCAGAGTCACATAGGGATGCACCGATCGAATACCAATTTCAATACTCATATCGACCGATACCAGTGTAGCAGTATTGTTTTTTGTTTTTTTTTAATTGTCACAAGTCAGTTAATCCATTAGAAAATGAGTCTTATATTTTTTGCAGCTGGTATTTATTGTGCAATAACAACATAACATTTTTTATGTAGAAAAAATGTCAAAACACAGTGAGATGTTCTGGGTCAACATCAGTCTGTAAATAGTCTTACTACATGATATCGGCTGAAAAGGTCATCGATCAGACTTGTATCGCATCACTAGTGCCACATAGACAGATACTTTCTTGACCTCGTTTGGAAAAAATTCAGATGTCTGGCAGCAAAAAAGTGGTCTTGCATTTAAGCCAAAGAGTGTATGGTCTTTAAATTAAAGGAACCATATGTAAGATTTTGATGTCAGATTTCATAAACATGAACTATATGTGCCCAAAGGTACAAGGTCAACAAGTCCAAATATACTATTATTTTTACTGAAGTCAATGTAATTCTGAGTTATTCTTAATTAAAAATAGCAATGGACGTGATGTCCTTTGTTGATGTTTACATTTATTATCCAATCAGAAAGCAGAATAAGCCTCACATGACTCTCTCAGTTGGGTTGCCAGTTTGGTTTGTTAGAAGCTGAAGTTAATTTTGAATCAGTAATCAGTAGCTTCCTATCTTCAATGTATGAGCCATTTCACAATCTGGCAACCCATGTTCATTTGATTGTTATACCTTCTAAAACCACTAGTTGTGGATATTACATACGGTTCTTTTAGGGCTGGAGCACCTGACTTTTCTTTTTGTTATTGTTTTACATTAGTAGCTTTACCTTTTCCACTTACTGTATGTAAATAAAGGACCTTATGACTAACCTATGCTGTAGAGAACTGTCTTAATTGAATAATACATTTATGTCTCAGCCCCTTTCACACATTGAACCCGTTAAAGTACCGTGTCTTGTTGCCGGTATGCTTCACCATTTGCCCCATTCATATATGCAAATCATCCCAGAACAATACCGTGTCGTCACCATTCACATCTGACTCGGCAACATGGAACGCTTTGGGCACAAACTCGACTATATAGCACATAAGCACTTTTAAATTTGTTTAAAATGCTTTTTTATTGTTTGATTGTCATTATTTTAAGTAGGTTATTAGCCTATTTTGCAACATTGGTTGCTTATTAATGACCTATCATTATTTGCGGGGACAAATGCAGGGATGTGTTTGGTGTGCGAATGCAGCGTACTACAGAGGCATGTATGAAACAGGAGGCACCACATAATGTGGCTGGATGGGCTTAAACATAGTCCTGAGACGGCTAAGGAGCCGTCAGCTCTACCTGCCGTCAGAGCGGGGGAGTGTGAGTGTCCGCATGAGTTCGTCCACACAGTTGGGCACAGCGAGGATGGACTGTGGACACTCCCAGAGCGCGGGCATCGTGCAGAACCATTGGACCTGGATAAACAACGCGCTGTCCCACACTGCGCGCACGGAAGGAGGCTCCGTACTGTCCGTGCCACAGATCCATGGTTCTTACCGGGACTCGTGCGCAAGAGGGGAGAATACGGCCCGTGCTGTCTGCACCTGGACTGGTGGGCTCGCGGGAAGGATACTGCCCCGTGCTGTCTGTACCGTGACTCGCGCACACGAAAGGAGGATAGCCTATGGCCCGTCTGTACCGGGACTGCAATGCACTAGGTGGAGGAAGCCCTACAAGACGCCACCCACTGCCGCGGTTTAGCGAACCAGGACCGGAGTCTGGTTTTGGGACTAGCTCTTTACGCAGGATGTCAAGACTGCATTTTAGAGGATTTCTGGACTTCAGTCTGACCGCGCGTACATTCGGTGAGTTTGCAAGTTGCATTTTATAGCCTATTAGTAAAATGAAACAAGTGTTTTCTTTGTGACAAGGTTAGCTGATTCAAGAGTAGGGCAGGATATATCGTAACGTTTTAATCCTTCAGATTTAAGGCTGGTCTGAAGCGCATTAGGAGCAAATAAGAGCGTGCTTCTTTCTCTGTGAGTCTGTGAGTTGTTCTGTGCCATGGGGATTGCACCGGCAGTCACATTCAGCTTTCACACATGTCAACACGGGACTAGTCCCGCGACTGTTCCCGGTAATGTTACTAGTATCGACACGGATCAAATGCCAGGACAAAATATACCGTGTTTCCGTTCTGGAGCTTTCACACTTGACCACATACTAGGAACTTTACCGTGTAAGGGTCTATGTGTGAAAGGGCTATAGATAGCTGAGCGTAGCAGTAATAGTGCTCTACTCCAGCTTCAATTTGTTGTATGTGAAAAAAAAAAAAATAATAAATAAAATCTTAAGCCATAATTGCAATCAAAACTTTATTAAAATGATTTGTTAAAAGCTAGAAACACATAATAAAATACCTACTTCTTGCAGTGTCAAATTTAAATCAACAGAACCAGTTAAATTAATATCAATTTCTATGACTACTTATTAGATTCACTGCTAAGTTCATAGAAAACTTTCAGATGCCATTGTAAAGTTTTATCAACGCTGTAACACTAACAACTAGCTTAATAACAAGATATTTCCTTGTTCTTCGAGGACAAAACGCTCTATGATTAGACATAGAAAGCAAAAAAAAGATGTGCTTTTACAACATACAGTAACTGCACTAGTACAAAACAAATGCATCCAAACCACATGAACAATAATCAGGTAAAGTCACTTCACATCTGTAACTATAGTCTGATTTTTCACTGCGGCTTATGAGACTGTCAGATGAGTTTAACAGCCTGACAAGTATTGGACCAAGATAGATCCATACGTGATAATAGCATCTCCAAATCTTGACCACCGCCACTGCAACACGCTCTAAAAATTCACTTTCCCTGTTGGCGTGGAAACCGTATCTGTAACATCCAGTCACGGCCTTGTACAAAAGCGCCCAAAGACAGGAAGGAGAAAGATGAATGGTGTAGTTATTAAAAGTGTCACTGTAAATCTACGCCTCGCTGTCAGACGTGAAGTATTGTTTCCCTGTTATTATCGGAGACTTGAAAGCGGCTTGCAACCCAAACCAGATCTTCTATTTGTGCTCTGCGAAGCTGTCTCAGCTCCGACATGTGCCACGCCGCGATCAGAACCCAGTGTCCAAACAAAAATGTTATTCTCCCACACATTAGCGCGCTAGATTAGCCCAACTCGGGTCATTCGATTCCTCCTCCGGCTCCTGTTTCTAATGGATTTCACAAAACACGGAAGAGGTCAGCGTGTTTGAAGGTTACCCCTGTCTGCGAATCAAAATAAATAACATTCAGGTGTACGATTGGGTGTCAGCCGCTGTCTTAATGATGCCAAGTTAACACATACTAAATAACAGTGTCTCCCCACGCTATGACAGCATCAGAAATAATTGACCAGCGTGCTCCAAACTGAGACGCAGTAGGCAGAGAATTCAATCCAGCGGCTGACAGGACCCATTGAGCGTGTCACCAGATTTTGCATTATACACAAAGCAATGTCGGGTCACGGATGCGGCCTCCTGCTAGTTATTTGTGAGGCTAAATTACCTGGCTTTCCATAATATAGCCAGCTAACTAATTCCCTGACAGCGCAGTGTCTCGTGAAAAGCTCTCAGATTTACTACCTGTCAAAAACATGATGGACTATTTTTTCTCCCTCGAATGCTTGGCAGCTAAGAACTCATATTCGATATCCTCTCTCCGTGCGCCCGGGACATCTCTAATTCCAGACGTGGCTGAATATGAACAAAACCGAAACATAACCTTATTATGTTGAAGGCTAGCAGGAGTGTGTCATTTCATCCACAAGTTCCCATGCACAAAAACGACTGCGCTGGAGGGGAGGAGATGTTAAGCGCCGTTCCGTTTTCCAAAAGCAAGCAAAGGGAAATCCATTATCCATTCTCCCGCGCGACCTTCTGTGCGTTGACAAGCGCACATAGGGCAGTGTACGGTGTCCTGTCGTGTTGTTGTTATACATGTGTAAATCATTCACTTTCTGTCAGGATCGACGCTTGCGCCACAAAAGCTCACCTCACCATCGGGGTCAGGGGGGAAACCGGATCCCGAAGGCTAGATTTTACCTGCCACTGATAGCGACAAAGATGACAATGGCGCGATGACGGTGTGAAGACTGCCTTGAAGCGATACCGTGCGAGTTGGACAATGTGGCGAGTCACGCAGAGGCGGCTCCAGACAATGTGAGGGGCATGGGCAAGAATGGATTTGGGGCCCCTCCAGAAGATAGAGTCTGTCACTGTGATAACACAACATTCTACAGATCAAAAGAGGTTAAATGTCAGGAGTGAGGGGCAAAAATTAATGAGAGTCATTGGAGACACATTACAATTTCTCCTGCAAGTACTAAAATAGCAGCTACAGACTGTGATAAATAAAAACAACCACCACAACTACTGCTGAATTCTCAGTTTGTGACATGTGAAAAGAGAAATCAGGTATACAGTAGCGGAAAAGCAGAATAATAACTAGAACAGCATTTCTGTTTCTCTCAAATTTCTCAGGATCAGACACAGATCAGCTCATTACCTTCCAAAGCTTAAACAAGATGTTTTTAGTCCATTTGATGAGTGAATTACTTGTTGAATCACCAACTGCAAACAGGCTAGCTTCAGCCTACACTGTTGCCGTGACAACATCGAAGAGGCTTTATACAATTTCTGCCAAACACGCTCCCCAAAGAAAAATATAAAGCTAATGCTGCGTTCCATTCAACTGGGAAGTAGAATATATTCCATTTGAAAAACATAATTTCCCAGTTGAAAGCGTTCCAACTGAATCAACTTGTATGGAAACATTATTAATGCTAACCTCGGCTAAACAAAGCAAAAGTAATGCTAAATAACCTGTAACCAATGTTCACATAGTTTTTGTGGTAGTTAAACTCCTCAGATTCACTTTTTGTGCTGATTGTTCATCTTGGATGTGAAGTGGGACTCCCTTGATTTAATCCCCGTCCGCAAGTGGTATTTACTAGCTCGATAGGTGTTCCATTTTAAAGGTGAGAAGTCGGAAAGTTCCCAGTTGCCTGGAACGCACCATAAGAAACACATTTTATCAGGTGTTCGTTTCATACTTTTGCCATTCAGATAGAATGTTGAGAAGCATTGCTAAAAGAATACAAAAAAAATGTCTGTGCATTATTTCTACAGGTCTGTGCACAAAACATTGGTTGACTTGTTCACATTCAAAATAGCCAACTTCTGTACAAGCATTTCCTGTTAGCGTTAGTATTTAGATGTCACTTTAAATACACACTCTGGTCTTTTAGTGAAGTAAAATTTGATTTTTACTCATTAACGCTATCAGGCAACAAACCATTCTGTAAAGTCCTTCAAAATCCAGTCTAGTTCCAGATTGTAAAGTTCGGCGTGTGTATGAGCTACTTTAGTGACTGATATTGATGAAGAAAAACGCTTCAACTCACAAAACCCTCCCTTTCCCCTTGAGCTCTGTTCTTCAAAAAGTTCACAATAGTATTCCAAGGTCTGCCTACCCTTTCCTTTCTTCTCTTTCCACGGCTCTGTGTTCGCATGGTGTGGCCCCACAATGACAGTAGGTGGAAACGCTAGCTTTCATTAAACAAAGTATAAATAGTGTAATCTATCAGGCCTGCCAATCACGATGATTGATTATGGGCTGTCGAGGAGGAGAGTGACACATTAGAAAAGTTTGGTTAACAATGCCGGTGGCTGGTCCAGTGATTAATGTGTTGTCAGCCTGTAATCCCACACCCACGCTTAATGAGGCAAGAATTTATCATCGCACCGGAGTGGCAGATGTCAGGGCCAAAAGGAATCCAAGAGCCGGGAAACAATATACTTTTTTATGTGACGTGTCTGACAAGCTCTGAAAACCACAAGGAGCGATCCAAGTGGAGTAGAAAGACTTTTGAAACTCTGGCTAAGCTCACTGCGGCGTGTTTATGAAAATGAGAGCTGCTGAAAAGACGTTTGGAACAACATTAGCAGTGTCAACACGAGCGGGGACAATGGAGAGAAAAAAGTCTGAAGTTAAGACAAGATGCATAAACAGAAGTGGTGGAAGTACTGCATTTCAAGACTTTCAAGAAAACACAGATACAGATGGTCAAATATTAGTAGGCTACTATTAGTTGTAAAAAATGGCAAGAATATTAAGTAAATAAGAAAAAAAACATTTAAAGCTATGTGTGCTGTAGTTTACTCACATAAAGGAACAGAAACATTGTAGTATATATATATATATATGCGAGTTTATTACATCAATATTGTGTGGGTCCCGGCTTGAAAAGTTTGGGATCCACTGGGGTACAGTGAGTGTGGAAAAATTAACAACAATTTACAATTGTAATAGGCATGTACCGTAATTTCTGCACTATTGAGCGCACCTGAAAATAAGCCACACCAACTAGATTTAAAAGAAAAACAATAAAGAAGATATATTGGCTGCACTTGTTCATAGTATTCTGTGAGAATCTATTATGTTGCTGCATTGTTGTATAAACCACAAAGTTCAAAGGTTGTGACAAAAGTAGCGGCTTAGAGTCCAGAAATTATGGTAATCAATTATAGTAAAATGTATAAATGTGATTGGAGAGTTACTTAGGAGGTAGTGCATAGCTAGTGGTCGCTCCAGAGCTACATGTTGGAGACTTCAGATGTAGAATGTACAGTATTTTAACACTGATAATAACGACCTCTTGAGGGAAAATACATTTCGAGAAAACGTCAAACTGTTTCCTACCTCAAAATTAAATCTTGTGTGGCATAGTTAATATCAACATGTATTCATTTTTAACGTCAATTATGGCTTTTTACAGACAGTAAAGTGAAACTTAAGTGGACCACCCAAGTGTACACTGCAAAAAATGTTAAAGTTGCTTGATTCTAGGATTTAAATCTAATTTCAAGCATTTTGACTCAATAAACTTGATTAATTGTTCAGACGTAGATTATTTTCCTTGGTTCAAAGTGTTTCAAAGTGCTTTCAAGACATTACTTCTTATTTTAACCCAAATTATTTGCCATTAGGTTAACAAAACTGTTCTTACCCCATTGGCAAATTTTTGTTCTTATTTTAAGCCAAATTCTCTTAAAACAAGTTAAAAATGTCTTGAAACCAGTGAAATACTTACAACAAAAAATCTGAAAACCCAACTTTATTAAAAGTGTTTGTCTGTGTTTCTTTTTCGACAATCCCTTTAGATAAATCTTGTCTTGTTACTCCAGACAAGACAAAATATAAGTTGTTTAAGTAAAGTAGATCCTCAAAAGCTCTGGCCTATTCATGCAGAAAACTTCCCAAAGTGCCCATCACTATGAATAAATAAACTGACTGGTGATTTGCCCGACCATTAAGACAGCTCAATGGGATATAAACAGCAAAAGCGCAATATGATATGATTGATAATAGAAGCATTTACTAAGATGGGAGTATAACATAGCATAACAGAAAGTTTAATAGTGACTTGGACGTTGATGAAGTAAGTCTTGGCTCTGACATGATCTGGATGAAAAGAATCCTCCGTGCACTTTAGAGAGTGTATTAAAAGAGTGACCGCAGACCACCAAAGACCATGGGATTATGAGCTCGCAATATTCATTTCAAAACCACCATGTCGCTCATAAATCTACAAGTTTGACCGTTATTTTTGGAAATATTCTTATTTTGAATTCTATTAGGTGGAGGACTGTGAACGGCTTCATGGGTGGGATGCACCAGTGTAGAATAAGCTGCTACTCAACTGAATACGTAAGTCGCTATGGAAAAACTATGTTAAACTGTGTATATGCGGTTTTAAAGGTGGGGTAGCACATTTTTTTGTTGTAAATTAGTAGACAGTTAGTTTTTTTTCACTAAAAAGTATGCAGCACTTTGTGGAAAACAATGAGATCACTGAGTACTGTCTGAACTGAATAATGCAGAATTTTTGTTCTAATCAGGAGCCGAATGCAGCTCTCTGATTGGCTGTGCTTGGGTGGTCCTCTCCAGTTTCAGTTTGCTGGTATTTAAGCCACAATTACCCCCAAAATGCATGTTGATATTAACCATGTGTTGAAGGATTTATGAAAAAAGTTGTCAGATTTAAAACTTAAATTGTGTTTGCATTGTCAAAATCAGCTACCCCACCTTTAAGATGGACACATAAGTAGAATGCTGTTTTTCAGTGTTTTAGAATAGACTAACCTTTCGAGAACAAACAAATCTTTTTTTAAACAATGAAGTTTCATAGTCGCTCTAATAAACCTCAAGATCATTCTAAAAATGTTGAGGAAAGATCATTTCATGTTTTATATTTAGGATTAACATTTTAAAATGACCACTTTATAACCCTGTTTTACCATTTAGCAAATTTAACATCTGGTGATAGCCCATTAACAGTTTGCAAGATTTGTCAACCGGATTACAGCAAGATATGTTAGCAGACAAACACCTCCTGCAGATATCTGTTCTCACACTGCTCCTTCACCTTCAGACTGCACCGCCCCTCTGTCTTTTTCACTTCTCCAGCACTGCCCAGATCCACTCACTTTAAGAAGGGTTATAAAAATAAATATATGAAATAATAATAATCATGTAAAACCACCACTAACTATTCATTTCACACAAGGCATGTAGGTGAGGTGTCTTGACAAATAACATAACAGAACCACATTTTCTTAGACGTCTCGCACGGTTCCAGCAGTCTCCCATCCAAGTACTGCCCAGAACCAGTCTGCTTAGCTTCTAAGATCTGACCAAGGTACTAACAAGCTGTAAGCGTAAAATGAAACTGTAGCAGCAGATTTGAACTGACTACAGTAATTTTTGGCATTGGAAAGTGGCTACATGACCATTTTGAACCTCACGTTTTAATTGCAATAAGAATAATTTTTGAGTAATTACAAGTAAATAAACGAAAACCAGACATTGTGCTCTTGGTCAGCTGCAGGACAATACAAGAATAGTCAAACATGAATCAGTCCACTTTGAGTAAACTATTGCTATAATATGATTAAAAACTCAGAAAAGTGAAATTTACATAACATGTCTTCTTTAAAACAGAAATGTAGAGAAGAAAACAGCAATGAAACAACAATGATGTCTAAATATTGAACTTTTTGCTCCAAGGCCATCTGCTGTTTACAATCAGACAAAGAGAAAAACATATGTATAATGCAAAGCAGCTCATTTTACCAGCAAACATCAGACTCAATAGAAACAAACTGTATTTTAACATCTCTATTGATCCACCACGAAGGATTACACAAACCAAACTTATTAAAACTTTCATTTTCTGCCGAATTTAACTGTCTATAATTCATGTGTTTGAGGCATTTACACACTACGAGAGATATAAATCAATCCACAAAGCAGGGGGAACTATTCCAATCAGATGTTGTTGTCTTTCCAAAGTTTGCACGGATTTAGCAGCCTATTCCAAACAACAACAACAACACGCCTCTCGTTATCTAATAAAAATCTGTATTAAAGTTGTGGATTGTGGCTCCCTCACGGCTCACCAGGCCCCACATGACAATCCTCTTCAAAGCGTCCTATAAATGTGAGTGATGAAATTGTGATTAATGCGTTCTGTCAACATCAACTAAAACAGACAGCACGAGAAGCCACTGATCTCTGTGAGCGATTGCAACTTTTTGGCACGCTTCCTGTAACGCCCTGTGGGGTAGAGCGAGGGGAGGGAGAGAGGAGGAGAGAGAGGAGAGGAGGAGGGGTAAGGGGGGCAGAGAGAAGGAAATGAGGGAGAGAGAGAGAGAGAAGGAGGAGAGAGAGACAAGGAGCAACAGGGGACAGAAAGAGAATAAGGGAGAGAGTAGGGAATAAGGAAAAGAGAAAGGGAGAAAAAGAGGATAAGAGAGGGGGAGAAGGGAAGAAAGGAAGATAGATCCAGAATAAGGAAAAGAGAGAGCAAGAGAGAGCAAAAAGGGAAGGGAGAGAAAGGAGGAGCGATGGGAGAGAGAGCATAGAGAATGAGGGAGAGAGTAGGGAAAAAGGGAAAGAGAGAGAAAAGGGAAGGGAGAGGGAGAGGAGAAGAGACAAGGAGAAAGAAAGGGAGAGAGAGAATAGGGAATGAGGAAGAGAGAAAGAGGGAATGAGGGAGCGAGGAGGGGAATAAAGGAAAGGGATGGGGCAACGGAGAATGTGAGGAAATGAGGGAGAGAAAGGGAGAAAAAGAAGGTAAGGAAGAGAGGGAGAGATGAAGGAGAGAGAAAGGATAGAGTAGGAATGAGGGAGAGAATAAGGGAAAGTGAAGGAAAGAGAGGAAGAAAAAAGGGAAGGGAGAGACAGAGGAGGAGAGACGGTGGAGAAAGAAAGGGAGAGGGAATAGGGAATGAGGAAGCGAGTAGGGGGAATAAAGGAAAGAGGGGGGGGAGAATGAGGGAGAAGGAGAGAGAGGAGGGAGAGTAGGAAATGAGGGAGATAGGTGAAGAGAGAGGAATAGGAATGAGGGAGAGAGAACAGAGAAGAACAACATAATGGAAAGAGAGAAGGTGTAAATACAGAGAAAAGAAGGGACAGGGAGAGAAGGGGAAATACAGAAGTAGATAGTAATGAAAGAAAGGGGAGTGAGAGCAAGAGAAAGTGAGAAGGGAGAAAGAGAAAAGAGATGGAGAGAGTAAAGAAGGAAGAGAGAGAGAGAAAGAAAGAGAGAAGGAGGAAGAGAGAGAGCATAAGATATGTTTTTTTCAGTCAAACACAGAGGGATAAAAGCAGTAAGCCAGCTGTCTCTCATTAGACAAGCAGCATCTCCCCGTCGCCGCGGAGACCAGCAGGAGGATTAGCTCTGATTGGGCTGATAGGGCCGAGGAATCGCTAAAAGCATCGTTTGATAAGTGGAGTCGTTCAAGACATGTTTGTGGACTGTGGGTTTTCAGAAAGTAAACCCATGCAACTTTTATGGCTTAATGACTCACAAGTACAGGCCATATTTCTTTCATATGGTAAAGTAATTATATCCTGATACCGGAAGATGGAAGAGAGCCACGTCCCGCTGCTTTTCCAAATCGGACTTTGAAACCAGCGAAATCTCCATAAAAAAACGTCTCGTAAAACTCAATCTGGAGCTATGCACTGTAAAAACTAATATCAAGGCGAGCTAAGATTTCTTGAGCTAAGAATATGTCTTGATGATTGGAGCAGATTCTACTACTAAAAAGTCTACAAATGAGCAAGAATTTTTTTTTTATAAGAACATTTACTAAGAAAACAAATGTATTATGTGGAATTTACTTTTATTTAAACCATGTGTAAACCCAGATGCTCACAAAAGTCAAAATGAAAGATACAGTCGGCATCTGAAATGGACTTCCAAGGGGGGAAACTTAACATAAACAGTGAATCAGAACAACAGCTTTATCACTCACAACTCAACAATTACAACAACAAATGTGGACTTATATTATATTGTGCTTATTTTGTGTTAGATACAAAGGCATGGAGATGAATAAAGTGATCCAACAGCCTGAGTTTGTAAACATATCCAACAATGCTAATAGCAGCTGTGAGCTAGATGCTAACATGATGCTAGCACCGCCTGGCGTACTTAACAATTTAACAATCTGTTTACTTTCCTGCGATAACACCACTTCAACAACATCCTTTAAGAAATAGACTCGACCTGAAATAGTTGTGCTCAAAATACACTAATATCACTAGAAAGGAATATCTGCCCTGTGATCATTACAACATTTGATGTTTGATTGTGGCTAATGTAGCTTAAGCTAAATACACCTGAAGTGGGCAGCAAGAAAAGTAGGTAGGGCGGAAAAAGATGAAAAGTCCTAAGTAAATTTAAAGCACAATTCAATGATAACAAACTACTGTATTTACTCTAAATCAGTTAAATCACCTGAACATTGGATTTACAAATATGAATAAAAATAGTAAATTAAAATTAGAAATTTTGATTTACAATGAAAAGGCGGAGCTTATCAACATGTCAATTTGTGTGTTTACAATGAACAAAATGTAAACTATTGATCAACAATGTGTACAATTTGTCAAAATATATTGTGTTTCACTGATAGATAATTTTACTTTTACAACAAGTGACATCTTCTCAAATTAAAATAATTGATGGAAATTTAAAATTTCCGCTGCGAGTGTGCATATTTTTAAAGGTAAGCTGAAAACCTATCTTTTTACTTTAGCTTTTACCTGATATTTATTTATTTATTTATTATGTGTGTATGTGTATGTATGTTATGTATGTATGTATATGTGTATATATGTATGTGTGTATGTGTGTGTGTATGTATGTGTATGTGTGTATGTATGTATGTATATATGTGTATACAGTATATATTATTTATATTATAATATATATATATAAATTATAATATATATATATATGTCTGTGTGTGTGTGTGTGTGTGTATATATATATATATATATATATATATATATTATATATATATATAATATATATATATATATATATATATATATAATATATTAAGAGCTTTGTCCGCCAAGTTTTAACTTGTTGTTGTTGTTGTGTTTCAACCATAAGGGGGTTTTCTGGTTTTTCCATTTCTTATTTTTTGTGTATGGATGTGTGTTTATCTGTTGCAATTTTTTGAAGCACTTTGTGCTACATTGAAATGTATGAAAAGTGCTATATAAATAAAGATGATTGATTGATTGATTGATTGATTGATTGAAATTTAAAAATAAAAGATGCATACCTGATATTTTTTTTCATAAAATAACTTAAAATGAATACCCCTTCAGCACAGATATCTTGTTAATGTATCTTTTCAGCTAGATATTATGCAACCTTCATTTGATCTGGAAAAGATGGTAAATACCACTTGCGAAGTGGTAGTTACCAGTAGGTTGTGTTCAAATGATTTTGTGGTTGTAACAAAAGGAAACTTGTTAAAAACACACTTTATCTTGACAAATAGGCAAACAATGCAAACAAGTAATTAAATAATATCCAATGCCCGTAAGATTGGTCTGAGGAAAAAAACATAAACATTTAGACTTTTTAATATTCTTCAATTGTGATACTTTTGCCACTGTCGGCCATATGAGAGGTCAAAGGTTATTTTCAACTCGCCAACTCGGGCATCAAAATAATTTCCCAGTTTCCCAGTAGTAATTACGACATGAGGGGGTGTTCATTTGCTATTGCCCACTTGGAAAGTGGTATTTACCATAATTCACACATCAAATGAAGACAGCATTAGTCCACAGTGTCCTAACTACATCTAATAATGTCCCATTTGTTCATCAAAATCCTCTAAATTCGTTTGTTGTTGTTGTTGTTGTTGTTAGCATTGTGGCTAATTGCTATCAGCATACCGGCATGTCTTGCTCCTAAAAGAGATCAATAATTTGGAGGCTCAGAATGCTTTAGGTAAGTGAGCAAAACACGTGGACTGATGCAAGAAACTTACAATGTAATATTTAAAATTTGTATGCACATTTTTAAGTAAGCTAACATCATGTATTGCACCTTTAACAAGCCTTATTATTTTGCAGTGCATATGTAAAACCCAAAGCACAGTGACACGCCAAGCCCATACACTCCACGTTATTACGCTAATAAAATAAAACACAACCCCCATTTCAGTCATTCCAAGTCAGAAAAAAAAGTTGCACAAACCGCTGCACGATTTGTCAAACTTATGAAAACTTTCTATCAAAACGAGAAAGGGAGACGTCTCATTATGGCTGACCAGACTTGGCGCGCATTCTGACAGCGCTAAACACTGGAGACATCAGGACAACAAACGTCTGAGAACTTCTCTGTACTGTCTGCCAGCTACATCCACAGGAAAATCAGTTAGCGCAACACGGCCACTTGAGAGGCCTGTAAAACGCCCTAACCAAAACATGTTTGTTCTGCAGTGCCAGAGATGAAGAGAGCATCCATCATATTTGCAGCGGAGTTTGACACGACACCGGGGTCATGCTCCGCCAGGCCCAGGCTTTTGAACGAGCCTATAAATCAATCTGGTTTCTATTACTAACTATTAATTTGGCTTTAAAGTTTGACTGTGTTTATGAAATACAGGGCTGGGTGATTTATGTGGACACACTGACTCACTCGTTCACTTTCTTTAATTGCTTAGTTTCCAGCTCGTGACCCCAGGGTGACCTCTGCGTATGGCCGCCAGGATGTTTCGAAAGCTACTCTTCTGGTTCATGCAAGAGTGGAGTCGACTGCAGCAAGTAAGTAAACGGAAACTCACGATATGTTAATGTTCTGTTGAAGTAATAACTGACAGGTCTGTTTCCTAATACTCCAGAAAAAAGAGGTAAAGCTCAAAGGAGAAGCTCTTCACTCCTGAAGTAATCCTCATCACAGTTACAGACAGACGGACAAATATACTATACTTATGACCTGGCTTAAAAAAATTTGGAGAGACCCCACTGTAAGATTAAGGATGGGCAAGGTGAGTCAGACCAATCACATCATTGAGGTTTGGCTAAAATTGCACGTTCAAACCAAAACAAATGTGGCAGCGTCGTCAGAAGACAAAAAATATGGCAGCGTTTATTTTAGTAGAATAACAACCATTTTGACTTTTGAAAAAATGTGCACACAGAAGAGATTTGTGAATTTGTGAAAAATGTCAGTCTCACAGAAATGCATATCTATAGCCTATTACGACATGTTATTGGCACATCATTATCATGTGTCTCCTTTTTTGTGTGCCACTTCTCTATTTGATGCCGTGAAAAGCATCAAATAAGATGCTATTTTGTTAAAATAGTTTGACTTGAAGCCACGTGGGGACATTTTCTTTGGGTTTCATGGCTAAGTTCAGGTCTGAAGTTTGAAAAACCTGTAAGTTTTGTTTTGGGGTCAGAGGCTTTGAGTCAGTACCGTGCAGAGGCTGCACCTGCCTACACATGACTCAGCTGAGACGACTGCATGATTTAGAAAGTATTTAGAGACCTGGATCATTCTCTTAGGGCTTTGATCTAGTCAGCAGCTTGTTTTTTTGTTGATTAGACAATTACTCTATTTACAAAGGCTCTGGATGAAATGTGGGACAACAGCTGTCTCGATAATGACAAATAAAAAGGAGGTGTATAACGGAACGTCACACCCGAATCGGGATCTTGGCAACCCTAGGTGCATTAGAAAATTTTGTTTCAGATTCTAAGCTTTGTTCTTGTTCTGGTCCTTGTTTAGAAATATTCATGGTACTTCTGGATTCAATTCATTCCACATCACAAAACTAAGCTCCTTGTCTTTCTTTTTTGTCTCATGAGCCAAAATCTCTCTCTCTCTTCTCTCTCTCTCTCTCCTCTCTGTGTCTTTCTGTCTGTCTCTTCTTTTACAATAAGTTTCATAACACACTTTTCCTCTTTGACCATTTCTTAACACAGACATTTTGAAGTTTCATTCACAGCTCATGACCCCAGCGCGACCTCCTACTCGAGCTGCCAGTGGCTTTCAAACTGCGGTCCCAGTCTGGTCCAAACTGCTGAGCCAATCCTTCAGCATTCACAACACAGCCCCATCCACTCTGACTCTCCCTCTGCCAGACACTGACAGACACCTGGAGAATAAACAGATTTCCCTCCACGCTAGCCTGCTAACCAAACATGTCCAAACTATAATACACAGCTGCCTCTACCTCCAGAAATATGTTGTTATTAAAAGATGTGGAGATGCGATTAGCAGATAGTGAGGCAGTGTACACACGGAAAACTCAAACTTAGCACGCGGCATGTGAGCCGACCTGTGATTATTATTATTTTGTTTACCACACATTTATTTCTCTCTTCAATGTGCTTTATTGTTTTTTACTTAAGGTGTCCGGAATCCACTGCACTTCTTGTTAGCTGGAGACAGAAAAAAAGTCACTGTCATTGCCAACTTTGCATTGACTTACTTCTTTAAAAATGCAAAATTGCTTCTTTTAAAAGCATAATACCGAGCCTCAGCAGGATTGGTTTCATAACAATGACGCCTCGGCCCATCAGCGACTTGCAAAGTGGGCTACATCAAATTTTTTGTTACAAGCCCAATATACAAAAATAGTACTATATTTTTGCACTAATTATTTATAGCACAGAACATGCTTAAGCAGGAGAAAGGTGCGGTGCTTTTCTTAAACTTAGCAGCTTTACACCAGCATCTTTTGTTTTAGAATGTAAGACCAAACAAATAATCAAACGTTTTGACCTGATACGAATGTTGCAAATATTCTCCATGATATCTGAATGATTTAAGGGTCTAAAACAGTGCAGAACTCAGACATCCACCCATGACTTTGACATTCAGAACAGAGTTTTCTGAGGCTCAGTATAGAGAGAATAGTGTCTCACAAACAGAACTCAAGCTGTGATGACGTAGCAATGTTAAAACAGAATGAAAAAGAGCAGCCAGACAAACTGAACTGGTCTTGTTTTATCAAGAAGCTAAGCAGGTTTGGCCTGAGCAGTACTTGAATGTCAGACCGCTGGAACACCAGAAGATCTGTTGTTTTGTCTTGAGGCAAGACACTTCACCCAACGAAGCTATAGTTTGTGTTGGTGGTGGGAGGGGCAAATGTTGCAAAATGGAAAAATATCAAAACACATGAATATTATTAGTATTAATAGTCAGAGCTCTGCTTTTCCTGTCTTTTATTAGATTTAGATCAGCATATCAGGCAATATTAGTGTGAATATTTACTTTGAGTCATTTTCATTGTAATTCAGTATGAAGCTCTAACTCAAATCGTGACATGGGAAACACATCTGCATTTATGTGCTGTTTTCTTCCTTGAAACATGCTCTTAGTAGCCCCATTTTATAATCTCATGCACCAGAACCAATAGAAATAGTGTGTTTCCAGGAATTGAGTTACAGCTCTATCTATTGACTGAAATGGGAATTTCACAGGGTAAAAATCAAATTGATCTTGTTTGATGTGCTAATGCTGCAGAAATGCTCAAAACATGTCTGGATGATTAATGGACTTAAACACAGTGCAAAAGATGTCAGAAATCTATCTATGACATCACAGATCAGGGACATTCAGAAGAGTGTTATGGGGGAACGAAAGATATCTTAGAGAAAAACTTCAGCAGTGCTTTTAATGAGGAAGCAATTTTAAAATAGGGATACAACTTTTATTTTATTTATTTATTGTTTATTTGATAGGGACAAATACAACAAACATAGGTAAGCATGCAGCTCTCTGATGCAGGTACCATAGTGTTTATAGCCAAAGGCTATTCGCAACACCAGTCCCTAGAAGGGCTTTTAAACTTCAAAAAGTCCATTTTGATATGTCTCCTTTAAATCAAAATACCAAAGAAAGGAGTCTTAAAAAGACAAGCACACATAAATACATCATATTTGTTTTTAAAACAAAACAAAAAAAAAAACAGACAAGTTAGCTTTAGCTCGTAGCTCACAGTTCTGTCCTCAATCGCCCTTATTATTCTGTCACAGGACAAAATATGATAAATTTACCCTTGAAAAAAGCACAAAGTAGAAAGCGCTAGCTGCTAAACATACTTTTGAGCTCATATTTTCGGTCGTATTCCATCCCCCAGTCGAGATGCGTATTCTTTGAGTTTTCTCGGCGGATCCATTCTCGGGGTAAAATGATTGGGCAGGCTCGCAGAAGTATCGCACGCTGTTTGTTATGTTTGAGAGCTTCGGGGAGCTCATTACTCTCAAGCACAAGAGATGAACGCGGCGACATACTTTACACTGAGATTTTAAAAGGAAAAATAGCAGCGGGGACAAATAGAAGAACAAGTCGAGCTGGTAGATTTGATTTATTCACACGAGCGGCGCAGAAACGGTGGAAACAGACAAGGATATACAGTAGGTAAGTCAGGGATTGGGTTTTGCACTTTATGAAGTAATGGCAATAAGTGTAGCCCTGGTTTGGCTGCAGGCTGGATGTACTGCTGTCAATAGACTCAGATTAAAGAGAGCGGTTAGACTGACACATCGGCCAATCAGATTTGTCTCTCAAGCCTAAGGGGGATTTGGGACTTCTCCTGACGTTTTATTGGTTAATATGGTTTATAGAAGGAGACAGACTACATAAGCAATGTTCTATGGCAAGACACTACAAGGAGAATGTTTTTACGACTAGTGCACTCTCAATAGTATATCTCAACTTTGTATATCACATTTCAACATTATTGAGCAATAGTGGCGTTACAACATCCTACAGCCACTGGTATTTAATCCAGATGTCTGACAGATAAATTAATGTTGCATAAATGTAGTTTTCTTTGTTATAATACAAAAAGTGAATGGGTCTAGTCAATAACATAAGATTGAAAATGTGAAACTACATTTAAATGTTTCAGAGGGTCCTTCTGTGGGCCTGTCTACTTTGTCTTAATAATACATTTTTGATCACCAACTGATAAAAATAAAGCCCTTGGACATGTAAAATGTAACACTGGGGTAAACGAGTTGAATACCGTATTTAGTTACTTTTAGCTAGGTCGCATCTAACACACCAGAAGACTGGTCCGACTCTAGGAGGGTTAGGACAGTTAATAAATACACAACACAAAGATTTTAAAGTGCGGTTGGTACCTTATATTATAAGTGAAGACATACAAAAAGAAAATGCTATGAAAACCCCAATATTTACAATCTGCAGATATAATCAGTATTTCTCTTTCCTAAAGAAAATAGATCGATCATGTACAATATTCACAGTAAGGGAAAAAACACAATTCAAGGGTTAGCTTGGTCCCTGAATGTAAATACCAAAACTTTCACAGTTCACACACAATAATATTCAAAACCCAAATCGAGAGAGCGGGGCACAACTTCAAATGTCCAACGTGCCCAAATGTTGCGAGTTTCTCAAGCTTAAATGTCCATATTCAAAGTTGTCCATAGGCAAAATGTTTGAATGTCCATAGGCTAAAAGCCGTTGAGTGTGTAGGTGTGTGAGTGAAAAGGTGGGGGGGGGGACAAGGCTACCAGAGCCTCCTACCAGACCAGCAGGGGCGCTTGAACTGAGGTTTGTTCGGCTCCAATCTTAGCTCGCCATCGGGTGGTTTCCCGAGCAGGAAAACCTGGCTGGCCTGTATAAACAGGACCGTATTCAGTAAACATTCTCTAACTAGTTAGCTTCTGTGTGTACACATCAATTAATTCATTCATATTACTCTTTTAGCAAAAGAATAAATAGTTTCACATTTCCACATATTGTGCATTGATTTAAGACACAATAGAAAAAGATAGTCATTCATAAATAGCATATAAATAAATACCATTTCAAATATTTCCACAGTGTTGTCAAAATATAAATCACAGTGCAAACTGCAGCTAGTGCACTTAAAACTGCAGTGACACTTAACAATAAGCACTCGTTTGTAAACCATTGTTTCCGAGTGCCAGCATTAGCATTTGAAAGCTAGTTTGGACGTAGCTAGTCCAATAAAATGCATAGTTAAGCTAATGCTAATAGCATTTGTTGCAGCACAACAACACAGGCAAAACAAATAGACAGACTCACCAATTCCCTTTTAAAACCGACGCACCACGCGACCAAACGGCTCCTACCCCTGCGCTGGCTGAAGGCTCTGATAGTGTTCGATCCCCCACGCTTCTAATCTGAGAGCAGCGCCATCCGCATGTAAAAAACTCTACGAGCAGCGTGATTGGCTGAACGCGGGCACGCTCCGACGTTACGTGGGGACGTTCGCGCTACGTGATGCGATGACGTAATCACGTAGGGAGAACAGACGACTCACATTAATTAATATATTTTCAAGTTAAAAAGAGCGTTTTTTCAACCTGGTTACAAAAAGATAAAAAGAAAATTGGAGCCTTCCTATTTAGCGTTAAATCAATCATTCCAAGACTAATCAATTTTTTTCCCCTGTGAACTTATACGTAAAAATGCCCCAAACACTTGAATAGAACTTTTAAATAGGCTCTGCCTAAACTTTGCATTTCATTTCTATATTCAACAGGGCAATGTACAGTTGCATAATGCCAAAAGGCAAAGGTGCTTGTACCAAATTATAGCTAGAAAGCCAATTTCCATCTGTATTTCTTATAAAGCCATGTGGAAGAAGGCAGTAATAAACAGTGCACAAACTGTCACATCTGAGTTATTACAGCTCTCTAAAACTCAATTTTAATGACAAAAGTTTCACCTTTGAAGAGGAATTGTCAAATTTAAAAAGATTTCTCGTGTTGTTTAGGCCCAGGCTAATGACACCAGCCTTACTGCTTTGAATATTTCACTAAAAAAGTTTTTGGCAGAAAAGCCAAAAGCTTCAACTTCACAAAGAGTCCACACATTTGTCTGTGCTCTAAAGTCTCAGAAACAGTTAAACAGAGTAGACAATTCTACTTGGGCGTTTTAAGAAAAATGGGTCCTAATAGAAGGCTTATCTGTATTGTGCATGCCACCTGCAGAAAGATATGCTGTCCATCTAGTTGGCTGCAGAATCTTATTTGATAATTGGATGAAAGCTAACTGTTTCGATCAAGTCTGAACTGGTACAAGGGACATCGGGCTCCTGAAGCTTGAGACATAGTTTTTTTTACTCACTAAGTGTAACGTGTATAAAGACAAATTACATTCACAAATGTTGATTTAGCAGATAGCCTGTTGTCTGCAGGTGAAGACAAAGTTACTCACAATGGCCTTACAGTATACAGCTGAAGTTACAAGTGCCCATTGAAGGCATAAAAGCTCAATCTAAACTTGCCAAGCACAAAAACCGTACATAATGTGGTGCAACGACTCCTGACAGTAAACAGTCCAAGTGTAACATTAAATCCAAGAGAGAAAAACCTACAACCACAGCTCACATAATGCACAATCATGGCACTAAAAGCTCTTTGGATTTGGACGGCTCCCCTCGGCGCAAACTCAAACTGAACCGCTGTCTGCTGCCGACTCAAACAGGTTAGTGTCTGGGCAGCGAGAAACAGAAGTGAAAAGATCCACTTGAGGACTTTCCTGGCTCTGTCACGGCCAATCTCCCTGAAGAAGCGTTACCCTGTGTGCAAAGGCTCATGGGACGGCAGCTGGCTCGTACCGTCCTGCCACCGGCCTGCTTTACATTATGCTCGCCGGGAAGTGGGGAGAGAGAAAAAACAGTGGTGTGCATGCTCCAAAAAATCATGTCGGATACATCAGTGGGAGCGAAATCTAAGTGACACGCAAGGAACATTTAGAGCCACTGACGTCGCTAACAGGCTAAACCGTGGAGACACTTCATCCTGTGTGAAGCGCCAGAGGTAAATGTTATTTTTCAGGGAGCGTAAGTTAAGGATGTGCAAACAGAAAGCGGAGTACTGGTGTTTTGATAGACAAGGATAGTTAAAACTCAAGGACGGCCCAAAACGGTAAGCGGAGCAAGATGCTGCCTAGGGAACTAAAGTCACCAGAGGAGCTCACAAACAGGAACAAGTTTGTTATACAGTGCACATTATATTTAAAATCTGTATTGTTTTTGTTTTTCTTGAACCATAACTTTGGCATCTTATGTATTTGGGCACATATATTAGAGTATTTAATTCTGATCCCTCATCAAAATAAAGTTGAAGTTTTGTCTATGAGAGATTTTTCATTCCCCTCTGAGCCTCAGAAAACACTCTTCAGAATGTCCCTGCTGTGTGATGTCATAGGTAGATCTCTGAGACCTTCTGCACTGTTTCTATGTCCATTAACCATCCATACTTGTTGAGCATTTCTGCAGCATTAGCATATCAGGCAAGATTAATATTTCTACTGTTTTCTTTTACTGATCATTTCTTCAGTAGAGAGAGCGCTAACTCCATTCCTGATGTTGTAAATACATGACAGTCACGTGGGTTGTGCAACACATTTTTATTGCTTCTGGTGCATGAGATTTTAAAGTGCAGGTTTGAAGGATGGGACCAATGCAAATAATGCATGGCAATCATGTGTTTCCTATGTATGAACATACATGGCTTTAAAGGAAATAATGTATGTGACATGATCAAACTGATCTTGCATGATCTGCTAATCCTGTAGAAATGCTAAAAACAAGTATAGATAATGTATAGACTTAAATAATGTAGAAAATCTCACAAATGATCAGAAATTCAACGTGTTTTTGTTAGTAAATTATATTAATTCAGTCTTACTAGATATTATTTTTTTCTTGTTATTTATTTATCTTTTGCCACAAAAAAGTTGATTCATACAAAACATAGACATATACTGTAAATACAGCAGAGAGATTAACAAAGCTAGAACATAAACAAAAAACACTCAACTTAAAAAAGATAAGAACAAGTCTTGGCTAGACCAATACTTTTTTAATTAAACTTACTGAACGTGGTTGCATTTGTGTGCCATGCTATAAGATGTGAACGCTCACAATTAAGCCCAGGTAATATGTTCACAATCTAGAATGTCATTATTTCAAGTCCAGATGATGGACAAGAGCTAATTTTCCTATGAATAGTAATGTACTTTGTCATGAAATGTGATTTCAGTTTTGCAATTTTTTGTAATGCAACAAAAACTGTATTCAAACACTTTCTGTTATCAATCCTTCATTAGTAACAAAAAACAGACTCAAATAAAAGCAAGCCTTAGTAATATATGTCTTTTTACTCCGATAACACTTGCATTGGCACAAAACTGACTCATATTTGTTCTGGAAGAGGTTCTTCCACTGTATATTGATCCTTTAGCTATGTCTTTATCTGACAATATTTCAAAGAATGTGTTTAACTTTCTATTTCAATTGAATTTTGTAGCTGACTTTGCACCTCCAGAAAGTCACACAGTACACCTTCAAATATTACTGTTTCACAATGTTCTGATATCACATGATCAGAACTCATTGTGAGAAAGCTTGGGCAAACCTTGCTAAAGTCAAGACTTCGAGAGCATAATGTAGGCCTACAAAAGTTCTACAAAGCGCCAAAAAAGGCTCCAAGTGTATTTTCCGAAGCCGATTCAGTGCAGTCCAAATGGCTTTATGTGGTTTAGCGCCGTTTGGTTCCATGACCTCTAAGTCCTCAAAGAGAATTATCACATTATAGCATTCCAACACGCCCAATTTCCCAAAATACCGCTCAAGGCTTTTGCAGGCGCGCTCTGCTTAGTGTTGTGGTGGTGAGGGAGCACTTCAGTGGCACTGGATGAGTTGTTTCTTGTTTACTTCAGGTATTTATATATTTTTTTGCCTGTTCTTTGTGCCTTGGCTGCTGTTCCGTTGTCATTATGTGTCTCCTCTTCTCAGAAATGCAATAAAACACAAACCAAACACACAAAATGACTTGCTTACACATCCAGGCAACAGCAAAACGCAAACTCGAAAACAGCTTATTGTCAGCAACTTGGAGCGTCCCGGCCACCGGTGGATGAGCAGTTTGAAGGAGATTTATTCAACGTAATGGTACGCTGTGTAACTTTTCTGCTGGAGTTTGACACATGATTTGTTTCCATGGAGATGTCACAGTGTTGACAGGAGGCTGCCAGGTCAAATACATGTTACTACTCAAATACAGAACTGTAATTGACGCTTAAAGGGCCCATATTATGCTCCTTTTTGAACCATGTTACAATGATATTTTCTCACCAAAAACAATTCTAAAGTTGTGTTTCTTTGAATTCACACTTCTCTTTCTTCTTCACTTGACTTAAAAACATTCTGTTTACCTTATGATGTCATTATGTGGTAATAAAAGCTGTGATTTACAGTTCTTTTATATTATTCAGCTACAGTGGAATTTTTTTTGTATAAATTCAGTCTTGTAATTGTTTAAACTGTAAGGTATTGCTATTGTTTTAGCCTTATTTAAAATTTTGCCACCCACTTTATTCAAAAATAATGAAGACTACGTGAACAAATTATTAAAATACATATAAAACGACTTAAGATAGTCTAATTTTAATGGTATGCAATTTTACAATAAACCAGTTCAACTGAGACTAAATCTACCACTTAATTTGTAGATACAGAAAGCAGGGTCACTTAAACATTTATAATTGAAGCAAAACACAACTTTCAAGTATGTTTTTGCAGAGGCAAAAACATTTCAACAGGAGTAAGAACTCAAAGGAGTCAATTTTGTACAATATAGGACAATTGAAGTCATGTTGAACTCAATTTAAGTAAAACACATATCAAAATTATTCACTCACACATGTTAAACTGACAAATCATGCATTTTTGTAGTGTTCTTGTCTTTAGCTATAAAAACTGTTTGTACACTCAGTCAACATTGGGAAGAAGTTCATTGCAATAACATTCAAACATGGCAAAACGCTTACTATAGTCTTTTCCTGACCCACTCCTCACAAAAAATCCCATCACGTCACCACGTGACCACGTGTACTGCGTTTTGTTATGTGATGTTGTGTGTGTGTGTGTGTGTGTTTTTTTGTATATTTGCTTTGCATTTCATATTAGGAAGAGCGAGTGGCGGCGCAAAAAAGGTGCAGCGGCCTGGGGGCTCACTCCAAACGTAATTTTGTTATACTCTGTGACATTGACAATAAATCTTTCTGTTCTGTTCATTATAGAGTCTTTTGGTAGCATCACCATGGAGACAAGCAGGTGGTGTAATTAGTCCAAAACTTACAAAAGTGCATATTTAGTACAATGTGCTGTATTTCTGTGTATAGTTGCTTTGTTAGTTTAGGATAGTTGTGACTGACAGATGAACATGCCAATCGGACACATATCTTCTCATGTATGAAAACAAACCAACAGACATGGCTGCTTTTGAGAAAAAACTTGGGAACGGCCAAAGAACTCATTAATTTCACGTGTGTCATGAAAAATAAACTAATTTGATTGCTTAGTAATTGATTTGAGAAGCAGCAGTGGGAGTGACGACCAGACCCGCTTTCAAGAGCCTGTTCTTTACCATGAAATTCAATGTTCTTTACTCTCAGAGTTTGAAACTACATTGAAAAGTAATTTTGATCATTTTAGTAATTAATCAATTCATCAATCAATCAGATAGCTGGCCACGAAGTAATAGAAATATATTATACTATATTTGCAATAGGCAATTTCTCATCATTTCAGTCCTAAGAGTCAAACAAATTACCAAGAAAGAACCCACAATCACATAGAGACATATCTTTGCATACTGTACACATTTCCATACATCCAAATATATCCTCCATCTGTGTTGTGTCTGTCGGCTCATTATCCAGTAAACTCCACATAAAACTAAGTGAATTTATTGCCTTTCCAGTACTTTTCTCAGGACACTACCCTCTGTCTGCATGTGATTTAACCCACAGTGAACATATGAAAAGTTACGACGTTCGTTCTGTGAGAGGAGCAGCAGTGACGCTTTATCAGAACCATGTGTTGCTCCCGGTGCCAGGGCCGTAATGGCATGATTGAAAAGAAGTTTAAACTGTGGTCACAACCCACTCACATCTGACTCTGCAGAGGTCTCCAAAGTTCAGCCGCGTCTCTCTTCTGCCTCACATTAACTCTTCCAATATGTACATCATGCCGTCTGACAAAAACGGGGCTATTACTCCAGATTGATGGCGTCACCAGCGGGCATGGATCACCGTTTTTGTGAGCGCACTCGCCTCCATTGTTGCTATGGTTCCAATTTATCTACAGTAAACAGTAGGGGAGATTTGTCATTTGGGATTTTAGAGGGAAAAGAGCAGAGTGGAAAAACAACTGTCAAACACAGCAGCGCGAGTCAAATACAGTCATGAATAAACTATTATATTGCGTTTCTCTATTCCGATACTGAGGCTAATTGAGATTCAAATGTTAGCGCTGGTGACAGCCAGAGCGCTAATTACAGTCCTTTTGTAATGGAGAAAATGAGATCAATGGTAAGAGGAGCTACTGTTATGAACAACACCTCGCAAGCAGCAAACATAATTATCTCATTCTGCTTTGTACCGGACATTCGTTATTACAGTAGCTGTATGAGCAATTGAACATTACAAGAATGGGTCCACAATTTGCCAATTTTGTTTGGATAAAGACAGCATTTAAATACTGAACAAAAATGCTTTTTTAAAATTTTTAAGGGCACAAGCCTTAATCAAGTCTAAATCTCTAAGGACAAAAGACTGAGCCATGTTTTATCTCTGACGCCACAAGTTCGAGTCAAGTCTGATTTTCTAAGGGCACAAGTCTGAGTCAAGTCTTATTCTGTAAGGACACAAGTCCAAGTCATGTCCCAATTTCTAAGGTCCACGGGCCAGATCAGTTGGTGGCCTACCTGGCCCACAGGCATTATAATTAAATGAGTCTACTCTAAGGGCACACGTTCAAGTCAAGTCCAAGCTCTAAGAGCACAAGTCCAACATTTTAAAGACACAAGATCAAATCTCTAAGGACACGTGTTTGATTCAAGCCTGAATCTCTAAGGGCTCAAGTCTAAGTCAAGTTGCAAGTCTCTAAGGCCACAAATCCAAGTCGAGTCTGACTCTCTAAGGGCACAAGTCCGAATAAAGTCTGAATGCCAAACTGCACAAATCTGAGTCAAGTCCAAATCTCCAAGGGCCATAGGCCAGATTAAATCTGGATCTCTAAGGGCACAAGTTTAAGTTTCTAAGGGCACAAGTTGGAGTCTTTAAGGGCATAAATTGAGTTAAGTCTGAATCTCTAAAGACCCAAGCCCTTAGAGATGGGGCTTGGGTCTTTAGAAAGCACAAATTTGAGGAAAGTCTGAATCTCAAAGGGCACAAGTTTAGTTATTTATATTTATTTAGGATAGCCTCTTGAGATGCATCGTCTCTTTTTCAAGAGGGTCCTACATTTGGGTCTTTGTATTTACAGTATGATGAGCCTCACTTGATTGTTATGGCAACGTTGTGTCAATCAAAATGCACATTTATCTAGTTATTTATTTATTAGGATAGCCCCTAAGCTCGAGTCAAGTCTGAGTCTAAGGAACAAGTCCAAGTCAAGTTCAAATCTTTAGGGGCACCAGTTCAGGTCTAGTCAAATCTTTAAGGTCACAAGTCTCTAAACGGTACAGTGCAGGCTAAGTATTGTCTCTAAGTACAAACATACATGCTTCAGAAGTTGTAATTAGCGCAGAAAACGGTGCTCTAGATTAACTTGTTCAGCTGCACTTACGTTTCAAAATCACACGTGAACTCAGCCTATCGGTGGAGTGCATTATTAGCTATCGAGCCTACAAAACACAGACACAGTTGACACGTTCCTTTCGACTCCCGACAAACAGAAACGCGACACAGTCTTACCGCAGCTTCACACTTAGCCTCCTAATAAGAGAGCTGAAGATATGCCACGCCAGCCATTTCATCAAAGCCCCAACCTTTTACTGCCGCATACGGAATAAATAATCACGCGCGGCACGTTCAAAGACAATCCGACACAAAACTCTGCACGTCATGTCAGCTCCAATCAATGATTATCTGCGCTTTTATCTGCGGCTGCGGCGACAAAGCCAAACATTTCTCTCCCACTGACAAGCTATGTAAATAAAATCTTATAAAGTCCTTTTACCCTTGCAGGAAAAAAGCCAGCTCCAGTTCCTCGGTTTCTTTTCATATAAAGTCAAACATGCCACGCTGAGGTTAAATTATTTTTGTGTTTACCTTTCGCGCTTGCTATTTGCATGACGAATGGAGAACAAAGCAGAGCATGAAGTGACATTAAAAGACTACACTATTGTCACTGATTGTTTAAACAATAAATATGTTGTTTACTTTCAGCCCCGGCACACATGCTTCTGATTTGTGAATGAACGCGACCTCAGATGGAGTTGAGTTTGTACACTTTAAAGCCTGTAGGCCCTGGAGTGACGGAGATGAACTGATCTCAACTGTAAATATAACATTATTTATGGATTTAGCAAAGCACGGTAAAAGTTTGGAGTAAAATTGTTCCCGAAAACGCAGGTGAAAATGTCAGGATTTAAATATTATACAAATGGCCTGCCTTAGTCATGTTATACTGTAATGTTCTCTCACCAAAACTGTCCCTTGAGTTGTGTTTTGTTTCATTCATAAATGTCTTTTTAGGTAGATCTGCTAACCTCTAAATGCTTTCTACCATATTGTGATGTTGTTTAGTGGTAGTTTTAAAATTGACAGATAATTTAGTCTCAGTTTAAATAATTCATGGCTTAAAAAACAGAGTAACCTCCGATACTTTCTGTTTAGTATTACCTTTGGTTCAGTTCATGTTCTTCAATACTGTGAGGAAGTTATTCTTCACAGATCTTGCCTTTACTCCTTGCTTACTTCATTGTCAATAAACATGTTTAATATCATATAGTGAGGAGCACAGAATAAAAACCATCTCAGATTAAGGCAAAAAAATATATTTAAATGAAAAATTGACCAGTAAAATAAGATTTTGTATTGTTTATTAATTGCACTTTTGATTCAACAGATGCCTATGGGAATAGAATATAATTGCCTGACCAGTCAGCCCCGCCTACATTCTGTTCAAATGCAGAAGGGTCTGGAACCAAAGAAGAAGCCAATCACCTTGTCGTCCAAAATTAGAACGATCCGATCTCAAATGACCATTTCCCACCCCCATTCCTCGTCAATTTCAAAACATTCAAAATGGCGGACATAGCTGATCGATTTTTTTTTTTTTTCCCCGTTCTTGCTTCAGTTTTGAACAATTAAGAATGTATCAGTTCCTTAAAACTTTTTCTGGTGTAATATTTCCTGGGCGCCTGGAAAGCCCACCCTCAAAATCGAAACCCAGCTCTCTGATTTCAGACCTCATGTCTTTGTAAATTGTCTGTCAAATTATGTAGGGACTGGCTGGGCAGGCAAAGAATGTAATACTTATGACTACTTTGCAAATCCAGTTATGACAAATCCATAAATAATTGAATCTCCAAGAATCTGTGAAGCTACTTCACATTATGACAAATGAAACTATAGACTAAATCAACATTGTTTGGCTGTTAAACATATGGTGTTTAAACCATTTTTTTAGTTCAAATTGTTACAAAGGACCCAGCTCCAGGTCAAACGGCAAAGGCCAAAGTAATTTTAGTTAGTTAGTCCATCAGATGGAGTTGCCCTCACATACTGTGCTGATCACAAATACCTGCTGTCAACCAATCACAGTGCTCTTCTTCACCCTTAGCCAATCATTTCTTTGTCTAAAATGCATTTGTAGTAGCAGTTTAGGTTGTTAGCTTCTCTTTCTAAGTAGCCTACATTTGCAGATTATATAACTCACCCTTGAAACAAACAAAGATTGCAAATATACGATCATCACTTATTTAGTTTTAAACTATAACTTCTGTGTGAGAAAAACTTCAGAGTAACAGTTTTCTATTGACTTCTGTTTGCGCTAGCTTATAGACGCTTAGCTAGATGACTACATAAACCCATTGTAATAACTTCCTGGATCTGCGCGACTGTATGAACCCTGACATTCTGCAGTAATGAGCAGCTTAGACTCCTCTCTTATCACACTAAAGATCAAAACAGTGGCCGCTAATACATGTGAACCTTTGTGATTCCTAATTTGTCGGCGCTGCCCCCTCCGTAGACGCGGGGCTAAGTGCACGGGCTGTGGATAATTAAGCCATTGTGAGAGGAATGTACGTGAGCTGTCACTCCGATGCCTAACCATGTCACCGCGGGCAACGGAGCCGCGAGAGGACAGCGGCCCGTCGCCTTTGATCTGGCCTCACGCATTCACAATCAGCTCACTCACATGGACAGCGCCACTTAAAGCAATAGGAACCGGGGCCGTGTTCAAAGAAGAGGGCCCCAGCTAAAGGTAGAGCCACTGTCAGAGCGGAGAAAGGATGAAAGGAGATAGAGCAGAGGGAGGGGACAAATCCACTCTAAATGAAGGGCTACAGAGAGATCCAAGACAGTAAGAGGTTCACTGGGGTTGCCACATTTTCAGAAAGCAACAAGCGACCAAGCGGCTACAAATTTTTTAAAACAAGCAACCACATTCCTTTGAATGAAGTGAATAAAACAAGCATGTAGGTAAATGTAAAAAGAGTTAAAATTGTATATTTAACATTAAAGTTGGGGTACATGACGTATTGTTTGCCTTTTCCACCATTAAGTATAATGTAATGGTACACTGGACAAATAATATGATAAAAAGTTCATTCATGTTTGAAATAAGTGCTGTTTGTGAGTGATGTTTACTTCCTTAAAAATGTAAACAAACTGAAATGAGTTAGTTAGTTTTAAGCTTCCTACATCAGTCTTCTATGTTTTGCTCACTTACTAAACACATTCTGAGCCTCTGAATTGTTCATCACCAGTGTTGGGTACTAGTTATTTTGTAACTATTACTGTAATATTCACTTTTCAGTAACTAAGTAGTGTAACTCATTACTTATAAAATGTTGATAATATATTACTATTACAATATGAGTAACTCAAGTTACTTCATATAATTAATTGCTTTATATTCTATTAAAACGTCACTTCAGCCAAACACCAATAATACTGTTTGCTTAAAGGTGAATCAAATATTAGGAGGAAAATGTGTGACATCACATTTCACAAATTAACCAGTAAAAATGTAAATGTAACAGATCAGTGTTTACAATGTTTAACAAATGGCATTACTCAAAGTACTCAAAGTAATCAAAGTAGTGTAATCAGTTACATTTTGAGACAGTAATTGTAATACAATGTATTATTTCTCCTGTAACTATATATATATGATTACAATTTTAGAGTAATTACCAACTGTTATCACAATGTGTTTTAAGCTTTTTCACAATTTTTATGAGCGAGACGTGTCGGTATGCTACCGGCAGTTAGCTACAATGCTAAAACAACAACAACAGACAAACTTAGCAGTGAAGGGTGAACAAACAAGACATTATTAGACAAAGACTGGCTATTGTGGATTAATTTTCACCTGAATGGATAGATTAACCAGACATCTGTGATAGGGACTAAAATCGAGTATGTCCCTTTAAATTTGAGTGATTTGGAATAAAAATAGCCTGTATAGGTGTAGGCTACTTATAATCAGAAAATAACACAATATAGTTGTTCTGATGGCAAATCTTATAGGTGAAAACCCAAATACAATAAAGATAAATATGACTTAATTCAAGCAGCTTTACCTAGTAGATTAACTAAGTTTGTATTTTTCCATAACAACTGTTAAAATCGAAGTTTTGCAGTGTGAAAATCGAGTAACCCAGCTTTAAAATTGACTTTAAAACATAATCTGTATTATAGTATATTTTCATGATTCAAACTAAAAACTAAGTCCTTTAATAACATCAAAGTGCCAGTGAGAAAAAAACACTCAAAAAATGCGTAAAAAAAAATCATAAGCGCCAATAAAAACAAGAAATAAAAAAGTCACCAAGAAGCAGACTTGGTGACTATGAGTTTGACTTACATCGTCCCCGCTGGGCTTGACCACCTTCATGAACTCGCCCCTCGCTCGGCCTCTGACGCCTCCAGCTTTGTTACTTTTCTGAAATCCAGGAACTTGAGCTGCGGTAACTTATGGAGAACAAAGTATCTGCAAAAACAAAGAACAGTTCACATGAATGATAATGAATATATACATTATATGTCAGACTTTTTATATGGAGCAGTTCTTGTTCATTAAGAACGTGGAGGGAAGAAACAGTATGGCACTAGGATTGGATTTCTTAGTTATAAAATGTGGTCCGATGTTCATCCAATTCACAACAATAGAAACTGACACACTTCGCTTGTTAAAGGGGACCTATTATGTCAAATTCACTTTTCATTTTTTCATTTTCATTAGTTTACTCAAAGTTATATTTGAATTGATTCATACATGTTGGAGTAATCTTGTATTGTTTTTCAGCTGAAACTGAAGTGCTCAGAAATCCCGTTCTCACCTACCACCTATCCCACTTGTCTGTTTTTACTTGATATAGTTCAAAAGATTAATCCTCAAAGTGAAGCATATATGGTTCAAAACTGTCCCATAGCCACTTTCCAACAATAATAATTTGTTATTTAAAATCTGTTGCTTTTTACAGTTAAATTTTAAAGTGAAGAGGCGGGGCTTATCAGATCTGCAGTTTTGAACAGGAAGTCACTAGAGCTGTTCCTATTTTTAAGCTGTTTTAGATCAACTTTGTGTTTTACAATGAACAAAAGGTAAATTACTGATCTGCATATGTTCTAGTTTCTTACTAAATATAAAAAAATATTTGAAAAGGGTTTTGTTTTTGTATTATTAGATTGCATTAAAAAAATATTGTGTAAGAGGTTGCTTTTATTTTCCTGCTGTTTTTTCCCATTGTGGGACAAACAAAGAATATCTTATGTTAACTTACGTGTTTGACTGTGACTTAGATGAAGATCAGATCAACTTTTTGACAACATCGTGGAGAAATACTAGTATTTCCAGATTGAACACTTTTTCTTCCCACTGTACATACATAAATATATTTCAAATAAGTTTTAGATGTACAGTAAAGTTTGTATTCTGTTAATTTATATATTTCTTAATAACTTCTATCAAGAAGGAACACATTGGAATGAAGAAAAAGTGTACGAGAAAAAAATTAATTTAAAGCATAAACTATCCTCATAAGTACAATACAGCAACGGAGTTCTGTCTGTGAGATACTACCCTTTCTCCTCTCAGCCTCAGAAAACACTGTTCTCAAATTCTCAGTTTTGTGATGTCTGCAGTTTTTTCTGTGGACTTGTTTGGAGCATTTCTACAGCATTAGCATATCAGGCAAAAATGGTTTCATTATTGCCATGTAATTTCCTTTGTAGTCAATAGATGAAGCGCTAACTCAAAGCCTAACATGCACTGCAAAAACTATATATCTAGACTTGCGTAAAATCACTTGGAATCAGAATTTTAATCCAGATTGTATCTAATCCAATCCAATGGAGTAAGAACAATTGTCTTAACTCATTGGCAAATAATTTGACTCTAAATAAGAAGCAGTGTCTTGAAATCAGTTTGAATCACTTTGAAACAAGTAAATGAATCTGTCTCTACGATAAATTGAGGTTAAATTAGTCAAAATGCTTGAAATTAGGTTTAAATCCTAGAATAAAGCAAATTTAACTTGTCATTAAATACATTTTTTGCAGTGTGGGAAGCAGATGACTGTCAAGGACACTTTATTGTGCATATTTTTACAGTGAAGCTACAACACAACAATTATGAAGCATTACTCATGGTAATTTTTGGTTATTATATTGCAAATAGTAGTGACACCAGCATTTATTTGTGCCCACAAAACTATGTTATGATTACAAAGCCCTGCTGTCAAACCAATCTCTCTGCTGCTCCACTCTCAGCCTCTCCTTTCACCTTCTCCTCATGCTTTTCCAGCTGAAAGTAGTGTTTGAAATGTGTTTGTCGGAGGTGCAAAGTCTCTCAAAAGCTTGTTTAAAAGTCAAGTCAATAATACATTCTATTTATCCGTTGATATTCTACATGTGATTGCGTTTGTTTATATAGACGTCCTGTGCTTTGCTTAGCTGTAAAGTTTTAAAGTGCTTTATGAATAAAGTTGGTATAATATTAGTACTTGTCAACACTCCTCTCTCTGATCTAGTGCCCGTCATAACCATTTCTTGTCTGGTGTCGCCTCCATTCCATATTTCACTGATAGTCTTTGTGCATAAGGCCTCAGAAAACACATAAGCAGCCGTGTAAACTGCGCGCACTAATCAACATGACACCAACGCTAGTATGTAAATCACACTTCAGCACAAGTTGAAAAGATGTTTAGTCTGATTTCACTCGCATTTAAAAACGCTCCTTCCTTGTATGTAATAACCTTCAAAGCCGATAAGAATAAGTGCGACATATAAATAGCACGAAAGCAGATAGGAGCCAGCCGCCTGCCACAGCTGTCAGTCGACCCGCATCAGCGTATCTCCGCCGGCTCTCAAACGCACTCCCGTCTTTCATTTCGGAGGCAGGGAAACGTCAGGAGATAATGGCTGGAACACATCGATGACAACAGATCCTTTCACGTGCAGCCGGGCAGGAATAGAGGAACCAGTGTGTCAAGGATGAGTCTGCGGGCCAGGGGCAGGCGCAGGAAGGCAGGAGGCAGCACCTATAAGTGGAGAGTGTGAAAGGACGGGGCGGGGTGGCGGGTTCGGGCCAGACGAGCTGCGACAAACTGATGACGGCGATGAGATGAGATGCCGGCGAGGAGCTTTCAGCACCTGCAGATTATGAGCGCGGAATGTAAAGGATAGAGACGCGGGAAATGGGCTAGAATTAAAATCGTAAACCTAAATGATAACTTGGACTTTAAGTAATTTATGATACTCACTTTACATGTCTTTAAAATGTAAACAAACAGAACTATTTCATTAAAAACTTATCATGAGTTCGTGTGTCTTGGCCCTTTACACGCTGCTCTTTTCGCTCTTTTCATTCTCTATGGAGAAGTAGTCGAGTCATGCTAAAATAAAATAACTAAATATTTAGTTGCAAAGAGCAGAACGCAACTTACAGCTATAATCAGCTATAATATTACTAGCTGAAAGTCACTGTCTGCTGTGTGAATAATAATTTAGCTTGACTCATCTTATTCTCGATGGAAAAAGAATGGGATGCTAACAGACGATCCACAGGTAACAATTGTCATAGGAGACTTTTTGTCGAGTGACTGTCGTGTCTGTGGGGTCAGTGCGACTCTGTTATGACTATTTTCCGATCTTTGTAGGATTCCAACATGTTGTAGCAAAAAATGTATTCATTAGATTTTAAGATGCATTTCTATTTATTGACAAATATGTTACCGCTGTTCTTGATGAAATGCAACAAATTGTGTTTCTTACAAGTTTTATAAACACTTGACAACCGAAGCTAGACTGCTCATTTTCTAAAAGAAAAGCTGACCTGTCCTGGTCAATTTAATACAAACAGTTTATCAAAGGCCTATAACCTGGGAACTCTCCAATTCTCCAAATTAACCTTTTTTTCTCCTTCCTGCGTGCCCTGTTTGAGATGATATGTTCAGATGCCCTTGGGAGACAGGCCTAATGCTATACATGAGGTGGAGGTCCATGTGTTAGCAGCCTCAGAGGGTCAGAGCAGATGACAAGGCTGTGTCAGGCCACAGGGACATGAATGATTCAAGGAGGTCGCACTGGGACGATTGGGGAGAGGACCTGAGGGGCACAGAGAGGATCAGCCAATTCAGTTACACTATCAAACATGGGAGGTCAATCATGGCTCAGGCTGCTGTCAGCATCAGCCATGTTTCTGAGAACTTGTGTTTTTATATGACAAAGATACGACAATTTTAAAAAGACTGTACATTATTTGTTTTAACAACAGTTATATAAATGGCAGACACGATATGCAAAATCTTTTTTAGTTGTTTTAATTATTTTGTTATCTCTGAGCCTCAGAAAACAATTCTCTGAATGTCTCTAATCTGTGATGTCTTAGGTGTTTCTCTGAGATCTTCTGCAGTGTTTGTAAGACCATAAATCATCCAGACCCTTTTGAGCATTTCTGCAGCATTAGCATATCAGACAAAATCAATATGATTGTTTCACTTGTGTAACTTCCTTTGCTAACTAAATCCCTGATGTGGGAAACACGTTACTGTCATGTGAAATAGTAACATTTGTAAGAGGTAATGGTAGGCTCACTGTGAACTCTTTTACGAGGCCAAATGGCCCTTTTGAGTGCCTGAAGATTCACACAACATGACTTTAATCTGTTGTGGTTGAGCGCTGTCCTATTTGTGTGGTCTTGTTCAAAGAGCTGAAAGCTGCTATTTCCTAAGCTCAAGTGACATTCACGACTTAATGGTACCGACTGGAGGAAGTGAGCTTCTCCTAAGCTGCTCCCACTGCCTGGAACTCCTTTCAAGCAAAATACATTACATGAACTTGTCTCATTAGTTATTTTTTTCTTTTGTTTTTTGTCCATTTCTGGTTTAGAAAGACCTCAAAGAACAAGAAACAAGTTTTGTTTCTAATATTGTCTTTAGTTCTAATAATCAGTAAACCTAATAATCATTCACCCCTCGGGACAACTTACAACAAGCTCCAATCTCCCTACAAGGTCCAATTATAAAAAAAATTGAATAGCTTTGCAAGCTTTAGTCACACTTCCTTTGAGTCAAACCTGAATGTTTTTTTCCAAACCAGCCCTAACAGCAGCTACTTTGATATGTATTCTAAAGTGTCCAGTGTTGTTGTAATACCACAAGCAGCCACACAGGACAAGCCTGGTCAGTTCATTTAACCTTGCCCCACACAACACAGTGTACCGATCTAGTCTTTCTATGTCATTGCACTAATTGGGGCACCACTGGCGCACACAGGGGCATTGCACTTGAGAGAGCTGCTCCCGAGGCGCTGCATGGGCTGGGTATTTATTGCCCAAGGCCAATGCTGTCACGACCTGCATTCAGCCTAACCTTGTCAGACATGAAATCTGCATCACGCTCAAATTGATGTTTTACTATGTGACACATTATGAATATTACATTACAGGACCGTCGACATTGTCAGTCAAAACACAACAGCTTTCCTCACCAGCAAGATAAGCATGCAAGGAGAAAGGGAGGAGCGGGAGAGCGAGGGGGAGGCAGACAAAAAGACAGACCAAAGATTATTCAAGAAAGGCATGGCTGTTAAATGATTAATAAGCAACACAGAGTCAGAAACAAGCACTTAAGGCTAAAACAGACAAAAGAGAGTGTGCGTTTGGCCTTTCATGGCGTTTCATGTAAAGGACCCTGACAAATGGTGGTCATATTGCATGGCTTGAGGCCCGGACTGATGTTTAATGCATCATCCGCTCTGGTATGGCAGGGTAGTAAACACTCATTTGTGGTGCTGACTAGTCACACATGAAATCCATTTTGCAAAGGCAGGACGGAGAGGCCAGTTGACAAAGCTTTTAGAGTGATGTGGTTGAATCGTCAGCTTGCCTGTGAAACGCAGGGGGTGGGATGTAAAAGAGAGGAACATCTCCAAAGCCATTATACACACAGAAGCCATCAGTCTGAATAGCTCAGTATCCAAACTATCTGTCCGGAAAGATAAACCCACCACAGTGCAATGTGTAACACACTACCTGCTTATTCTATTATTTATCTAGCGCAGAGCAGTCACTTTTGTGGTGAGCTCTAGCAACAATGCCCGATTTAACTTTCATTAGACAAAACATACCTATATCTTTAAGTTGGATTTTCATTAAACTTTCTGTCATTCTCATAACCTATGTTTTTGTGAGCATATTTTGGGATATTATAAAAAGTGGAGTGTAAATTTAACTTATAGTTGTTCGAAAAGCAATTGTCAGCTTCCATATTGTTTACTTCATAACTACAGCACAGAATGCCAGAGTTCATCCCAAAGTCAGGGGAAATAGAATTGGACTTTTTCCTAGACTTTAGTACAGAATAAGAAATCTCTGTCATTGTAGCACTAGATTGGCATCATTACATTTCTATGCAGATTTACTTCATTGATGTTAATCATTGATACAACACCGTTATATATAAAAGCAAAAGCATTAAAATGAGTTAGCTTACTAGAGTTATCAGGCGTAGAACAGATGACTATATGAACTTACACAGGTCTTAAAAGTTTTTCCTCTAGATTGACAGTAAAGCTTAACAACATAAACATTGCATAGATCCTTCAAATGTTTACAAACAGAATGCTTCTAAAGCTTTTTCAATAGAAGAACTACAAACCCCAGAATAACATCAGAGCCTTGTGAACTTGGACAATAATCCATCATAAATGTAGCAAATCACAACAGTCTGACAAAGACATGTTTGTCTAATTTCATCAAACATCACAGATTGTGGAGTAAACCTCAGACAGAGGATGGTCTGTGCTTGTATTAAAAGGCACATTTGTATCTTGTTGTATTAAAAGATGAATAGTTTCTTCATCATCAGTACAAGACTATGAGCACAACTACTCTTTCTTTTAGAAGGGTCATACATATGAAAAACAAGTAAAGTTAATTCAGCATACACAACCCCACAGCTAACAACAGATGGCATAAGGAAGTCCTGCTGCTACTGAAGACAGAGTCAAGCTATGTTTAATGAGGCTAAAACAATAGCTGCAATAGCTCAACTTCACATGCATTCATCTCTATGAAGTGTTGTGCAAAAGCTGGTTAAACAAGTCAGTCCCAAACTAATTGTTTTGTAGAGTGTTGTCTTCTACTGAAATCCTGAAATGGAGAGTTTAAATATTAGTCTTATTGTATTTTAGAAAAGAACATACAAAAGAAAGAGACACATCTGTTTGTTTGTATTTGTTTTTTAATGGTAACATCAAGCTTGATGTAGATAAATGTTCATCGTCTTTGTCAATGCGTTTGTATCTTGTTGAAATAAAATTAAATTCAAACTAATTTGAGGGAAGCAATTTTAAAATGATGCAGTCTGGTGAGTATTTCCTGGACTATCACCTTGTGACATCAGATGGTGAAACTGAGGGTTTTGAGTTAGTGAGAAAGATGGATAATGCAAATGTGCAGATAAAAAAAACAAAATCATACATTCTCCTAATGAAACGCAACATTCCCACCAACATAGAAGTCATTTTCTCATTCACTTTAAACAAAATTGTAACTATTGTCTGTAATGTGGTTCAGTCAAATATTTAAAAGCCGCCTAACCCATTTTAAAATTGAAATGAATTAAAATCAGTTCTGTACTAGTACAGACATGTTAAAGTATTTATTCTGGTGAAAAGGAGTTCCCAGTGTGTCGTCCTATGTCCAATAAAAGAGCAGTGCATGGGTGGTCTGCCTCAGTTTCTGAAAACATTATTTTGGTTAATTCATGTGGACATAAACTATGTTCTGAGGGTTACTGACAAGTAGAAACTAGTTCGACCACCATTTTAATACTTTATTTCCAGTTTTGCAGTGTAAAAAAAATCGATTACATAGCTTTAAATAGTAATTTTAGTAGTTTGTTTAAAGACTTTTTTAAAGCCATAAAATCTACTTCAGTAAATGCATGTTTCGTTCAAAAGACAAATATTAATGTAGGATTCTTCAGCTAAACTCAGACAAGACTGAAGTTACATAAAGAAAGTGTCAGCAGTCACCTTCACTCTGTCTGTCACTCAAACCTTCCTTCTGCTAGTGCCAAAATCAGGACTAAACATGGAACGGCCTCAGAGTCAGGGCTAAACATCGACCGGCCTCAGAGTCAGAACTTAACATGGACCAGCCTCAGAGTCAGGACTAAACATGGACCAGCCTCAGAGTCAAGACTAAACATGGACCAGAGTCAGGACTAAACCTGGACCGGCCACGGAGTCAGGACTAAACCTGGACCGGTCACGGAGTCAAGACTAAACATGGACCAGCATCAGAGTCAGGACTAAACATGGACCAGCATCAGAGTCAGGACTAAACATGGACCGGCCTCAGAGTCAGGACTAAACATGGACAGAGTCAGGACTAAACCTGGACCCGGGCATCAGGGTCAGGACTAAACATGGACCGCTTCAGAGTCAGGACTAAACATGGACGAGTCAGGACTAAACTGGCTCAGAGTCAGGACTAAACATGGACCGGCTTCAGAGTCAGGACTAAACATGGACCGGCTTCAGAGTCAGGACTAAACATGGACCGGCTTCAGAGTCAGGACTAAACATGGACCGGCTTCAGAGTCAGGACTAAACATGGACCGGCTTCAAGTCAGGACTAAACATGGACCGGCTTCAGAGTCAGGACTAAACATGGACCGGCTTCAGAGTCAGGACTAAACATGGACCAGCTTCAGAGTCAGGACTAAACATGAACTGGCTTCAGAGTCAGGACTAAACATTGACAGAGTTAGGACTAAACATGGACCTGCCTCAGAGTCAGAACTAAACATGGGGAGTCAGTGGAGTGTTCTATGCAGCTAAGATCTGGAACAGTCTGAAGATGTAAGACAAGTTTTACTCTGACAATAGTGAAATCTAGATTCAAAACATTTCTTAAGTTTTATCTGCAGTCTTGTTTTTATTCATTCTAAACATATGCATAAAGCTGTTTTTTATTGTATTGTCCTGCTTTGTGACGCACTTTGAATGACTTTGTATATGAATTCTTCCTATACAAATGAACTCGCCTAGCCTAAACAAATCAATACATAGAGCACAGAGTGAAGAGACTTGTGTGACCTGTATCTCTGGTAGTCGTCCTCGTCCTTGTCCGGGCTGACCAGCTGGTTGGGGCAGGCCTCGTTGCCCAGCAGACTGAGGTACTCCAGCGCCGGGGTCACCTCCGCCAAGTGCTCCAGCAGCGCCTCTATATCAGTCAGGTGTCAGAGGCCGCATGTCAAGGACCCCGCTCGGTTAATTACATTAGCATTTAGCCCCCTCCTGATGCCACCCCCTCCCACTACCACAACCCTCCTCCCCTTTTCCCCGGATTCTCTTTTCGGGCGCTGAAACACATCACTGTCAAATTTACTGAGGTTTTCAAAGGCCCGAGTCAGTGGCTTTGTGAGACTGGCCAGACATAGGGGCAATTTAAGGTGCGGATTTGGCATATACGAGTGACACGATTTGGCTGCGGCTGCTCTGCTTTCTCGCGCTCTCTCTCTCCATGCCTTTCATTTCCTAGGTGGCCCGGCGCACAACAGTGACAAAATGATGGATGCCCTGCGGTTCAAACGGTCCGTGCTTCCCAAAGCTGTGGAAAAAAAAAAACTGGAGAGAGAAAAAATGTGGTGAAAAAACAAACAGCCTCTAAGCAAGCACATTCATCACTAATACATTCGCTCGGAAAATTGAGCCCCAAAGTGTCAAAATACAACGGTTGTAATGCGGCGCGCTAGCTTTAAAATGGCACCGCGCCACGACAGGATGTACATAATTGGCCTATTAGCATGTGCCGACCACTTCACAACCGAAAGTTAGCTAGCTAGCGCCAGACGAGCACTGTACTTCAAGGAGTCGTGTTTTTTAACATTTTTTCTCTCCTGTGTTGACTCTGGAAAAGTGTACACGCGCAAAAAAAAGAGAGAGAAAAGCATCGTTAGCTAGCGAGAGACGCGACTAGCAAACAGGACACTTTGCTAAACCTGTTCTGAAGCTAAGAGGGGAAGTTCACACGTCGTGGAGCAGATCATAAACAACCTGGCACTGTGGCGCAAAGCTAAATGTTGCTAGGAAAAGTGTTTGCTCAGGGTGGTAAGTAGGACACACAGCCCAGCCATTATAAGTGATGAGTGAGCATGTGTGTTTAGTGACATGTCGAATTATGCTACCGTTTCAGGCACATTCACACTAAATAAATCTGCTAAGTAATGAATTATAGATGTGGCAGGAAAAAAAAATAATCCAAGTTTTTCAAATTCTACAGATTGTGCTGTGATATGCAATAATACAGCTATTTACGGATGTTTTTGTGGTTAGATTTGTATAGAGTTACAAAGTAAATACTAAAAACACTGCAATACTTGATAGTTATTCTTAAGTAATGAATTTAACACTTGCTTGAGTTAATACAGCTCTATCTCAAGAGTAAACAGTGTAAGGAACAAGACATGTTCCCTCTAAGTGTCAAATCAACACTTACAGTTTGACTGTGAAGCTTCTAAAACATAATAAGTGACATTATGTTCAATTTGTAGAGAATTTTTCAACTACTCTGTGATTTAAGCTTTTATCTATTTTATTGATTTTCTTAGTGTATTTTTTATGTTTTTATGTTTTTTGCAGTTTTTTAGAGAAATACAACAGTATAGTTTTTCTTTGCCGGTATTTTAATGTTACATTAAAATAAAGGATTCTAATTTTGTGATTTGCCTGGATATTTATGTATTAAGACGTTTTTATTGTAATTTAAAGGTATTCTTTCTTGTCAGTTGTCAAATTTCCTGATTAATGACACATTTGTATCACATTTCAAGTTGTAAAAACATTCCAAATATATTATTTATGTATGTATTATTGTACATTTTAGTAGTGTGTGTCACATGATGCAGTTTACTCACATATACAGTTTTAAAAATTAAGAAAACAGACTAAGTGACTTAGACGGAATCTATATAACATACAGTGTCATATTTGTAAAATTTCAGTGTGAAATTTGATTCTATATTATAACCACCGATGTAAATCACTTTGAATTACTGTGTGCACATACTGAACTATACACATAATCCTCTCTTACCATAATGAAGGCCTAATGCTGGAACTTTGTAACCATTATCTGCAACTAAATTAAAATGTTTGCTAGTGTGCAGGATCTTTGTTTCAATATGTTATTAAAAATAATAATAATAAATTAAAAAATCCTCAAAACCCCAATGTAACAACATTGGTTGCATACTGTTCTAGAAATGATGCTGTTTTCAGTTTCTTCAATTATGTTAAGATGTTTTACCTTAGAGCAATAGCAACATACTTCCTTTTTAAATTAGCTATTCTAAATTAGAAGTATTGTTGATGCACAAGCGAGAACAAACACACTGCATTTCCTAGTCCTGAAATCTCATGCTGTATGATTGTTACTTTGAGCTCCACTAGAGGTCCCTGTGGCTCAGAAACCAGTGCTGAGGCTGTGAGACTACAATCCCTGCTCTATTCACTCAGTTCACTCTTCAACAGCCAAATGCATGTTCATTAAATGTGCTTAATCACAAATACTAGACTCAATAAAAGCCTGGTTATCTAATTCGCCTCTTGTATTCTTCTATAATGCTATTTTCTATGTTAAAATGCTTGTTTGAAAGGATATCTGGTTCTTGTTGAGCGTCAGCGTGTGCAGATGAGGTAACTTGGGCAGGCGGAGGTCATTCCCCAGTTGATTGTTGTCGACTATCAGCTCCTCCAGCTCGGGGAACATTCTGAGTCCAGAGAGAGTCCTGACAACGACAAGAAAACACAAGAAAAACATTAGGAATTGAGGAGCTTGTGAATAATAATGCAGACTTTGGTGTGGGACGTCAGGAATATTAGGTTAATCGAAAATCATGACTATTCAAGTCACAAATATTGTATAAACAAAAGGATAATATCAGTGTTAAATATAAGTAAAATGCATTGAAACTCTACAATTGTGTTTAAAGTTGGGGTAACTAACTTTTTTACTTGTAAATGAGTAAACTTTTCACGAGCCAAATGCTGCGCTCTGATTGGCTGTGCTTGAGTGACCCTCTCCACTTTCACTTTGTTTGTAAAAATACATTCATAAGCCATAATTGCAACCGAAATGAAGACATGCCGATATTAACCATGTGTCCAAGGGTTTATAAGAGGAAGTAACAATACAGAAGTAACTTAAATTGTGTTGTAAATCCGCCCCCCAGCTTTAATGTAAGTGTACATTGTCCTAAAAAACATAACTTAGAAAATTAGAACAAATTAGAAATCAGAAAAATGTTGGGTCAGGTTTATACAAAACATGTCAATATTGGGTGCAGATATTTTATACACCAAATAAATTTATTTTAAAAATAATTCTATAGTGAATAGTAAATTTGAGATTTTGTCAGCTTTGTTCTATATTTCAAATGTCAAATACTGTAATCTAATGTAAAATTAAATGTATTAAAATATTGCCTTAATAATGTAATAATGAAGTAATTGGCTCATTCCTACACATTTAAAACTAAATTCTGTCTTTTAGACTTCAGAAAAGCTACACATTTTCAATCGAACATTTCGAACTTGTTAGAGTGCCTCTAACAAGTTCAACTTATTTCAGTAAAACAAAGTTAAGATCATTATATTTAAGATTTCACTAAACATTTTGCAGAGTTCATCCCAGTTTAGCAACTGTTCCTGGATTAAAAATGTATTTCCTGTTCATAGTTGATGACATCACACCAGGGAATTGCTTAGCGACCATGTAATAAATTGGGCCAAAGCTCTTCAAATGTAACAAGTTTTCACAGCACACCTGTTTTGTTAAATTTATGTTTACAGGGTCTATAAAATAAGATAATTGTGAGAAAATTGAAAATGCCTTTGTTTCCTCTGTGTGATGTCATCAGTTTAAAACTCTCCTCTACTTCCTGTTATTTTCAACATATTTTCATAACTTTTCTTTACAAACTTGTTCTTGATTTATGTAACATTTCTATTTACAACTATTAATCTACAAAAATTTTATTAAAATAAAATGGGAAATTCCGAGAAACTTGTCATACGCACTTTAATATAATATCTTTTAAAAATGCAACAAAATCATTGATGCCCATGGGACCCGTGGGCCAAATTTGACCTGCTAGGGGGCCAATTTGGCTCACAAAGGGTGTCTGTTGGGACCATTTTTTAAATTCAATTTTGGGTTGAACAAAGGACACCAAGTCAGGTGTAATCTACTCAAAGACTGTTTAATCATTATAGTCTCTCGTACAAAACAAAATTAGGTGTGTTCTTTGATACATTTTGGCCCACCATGGAAAAAAATCAGCAAAGCATAGCCTTATAAAAATAAAAAATTGGGTTTCCCTGATCTAAATGCTTTAGTCACATTGAAATACTGTATTTACATTCAAAAAGCTTAATTAAATAAAATTGATCACAAACTTGAGGAAAAGTGCTGATAAAAAATGATGAAGCGAAAGATTTGATTGTTCAATGATAAAATCGCCAAATTGTGATATTTTGCATCACAATAATCGCAACACTACAATTTCCTATCGTGACATCCCTGGTGCAGAGTTTGTGTCCGTCTGGGCCCTGTCAAAACCGCTGAATGACAAGAATTAGTAGTGGTGAGCTCCTCTGGCATGGCGAGGGAGGCATCCTTCAGCTCGTGGCAGGATGAGGGATGGGGGTCACTTGTGAGTAGCCAGAATTCAAAACAAAAGGCTTCAGAAATGCGCCGGGCAGGATGAATTTGTCAATGTCTTGTGCCTGGAGGCGCCCAGTTTCGCCTGACCCTAACCCTCCATTCCCAAGACAAATCACTCTGTCACAGCTCACCTTCACTCCCCAGACACAAATTTAACTTGTCATCCATCATTTTCCACGGGAGGAAGCGGAATACACTCACAGAAAGAGGAGAAAAGTTTGCTGCGACAGAGGTTAGCAGGCGATTTTAACTTGAAAGGAAATGTGATTTTTTTAAAGGAATTCTGGGTTTGCTTTTTCCCTTTTTTTACGAGGAAAGGTGAAAGGGCACGGTAGCTCTTTCCTTCTCTGTCTCTTCGCAAACATACATTCTCACAGGCATAAAAATGATGGAGGAGGTTGTTAGCGCTAATGCTAGGGGCGCGCTAAGTTCAAGTCACAAGGTGCGCTAAGGCAATCGCCAGCGTAACTCAAGCTGTCAGCCTGTTGCGCGTTTTTACACTTATATTTATGACAACTGGCTTCAACACAAACTTAACGATTTAAGACGCAACAAAACTATCAGTGTTTGACTTTTACATATACAACATAAACTGTAACTGCCTTTCTAAGTGGTTTTTACGTTTAGATTTGAAAGTGAGTTTTTGTCTTACGCATCTGCTGCTTTTAAATTGCTGGACTAATAAAGCGTTAAAGGGGAATCTTGGTGAGCAAAATCTTCTTTTCTGAGTTTGTATCTATTCTAAAACACCGTTCTCTCATAGTTTACTCAAAGTTACAAGACAAGAATTCTAACAACAGAATAATTTCATTTTTATAGACTAAGTGATCATTTTAAAGTTTTCTATAGCTTATCTCGCACTCTGATGTATAAAAGTGAGTGAGGCTCGGGAATAGTAGAAGTCTTCAAAGTAGTCATCTGGACAGTGTTTCCGAAGATCAAGACGTTTCGACTCTCATCCGAAAGTCATTTTCAATCTGAATTCAGATTCAGATTGAAAATGACTTTCGGATGAGAGTCGAAACGTCTTGATGGATCACTCCTGGATGAATGAGGGACTACACAGTCTTGAGGCTCGGGAAGCAACGTCAACAAAACAATGGTTACCATAGAAACAATGGCAAATCTGCCATGTTTCTTATCAAATTTATTGTCTCTCTTCAGGTGGAAATAAGTCCCCAATGCCTTGTCTATGTCTAAAAATGTCCCTTTTGTTCACCCCAATCCAAAAAGTTTGTTTGTTATTTTTGCTAGCATTGTGGCTAACTGCTGTTGGCATACTGGCACATCTTGCTCTTTGAAAATACTTAAAGGGTACCTATTGCACTTACCTATTGCGTTTTAACATTGTGTTTTCGGCAAAACAAAAAAATTGATGTAGATAGAAAGAGGTCCATTTACTTCCTGTGCAAAACTGCAGAACTGATTCACTGTAATATTTTAATGTAATAAGCAGCAGATTTTAAATTTGTCTTTTTGTTGTTGTGAAGCAACTGTCAAGCAACTGCCTAATTTGAGATTTCATATTCATTTATTTATTACAAATGGATTCGATTATTACAATGAACTTTAGGTTGGGCTCAGTCAGGCATCACTGGATCGACTGCAGCTTGTTCAATATGCTGCTGCTTGGCTTTTAACTGGCATTAGAAACAAGAACACATCACTCCAATTTTAAAGTCTTTGCAAAATACTTTTATTTGTTTTTTTTTTATGTCTTCTTGCCCCACAGTAGCATATCTGTCTGATCTGCTGTAGCCTTATGTTCCTACTCGTTCTCTCAGGTCAGCTGATCAGTTTTTAACTTGTAGTTCCCAAAACAAAAAGAAACAGGTCCAAAGTTCTGGAGTGAGCTAATTTGAGCCTAAGACAGAGTCACTGTCTGGTTTAAGTCTTCTTTAAAAACGCACCTTTGTAACCTTTTTGACTTTTTGTTTCTTTTTACATTGTTAAGCGATCATTTGTGTGTAAAGCACTTTGGTCGACTTTGTTGTAAAATGCTATAGGAGTCTGAAATTACTTAATATTCACAATTTAATACAGACAAGTAGGCAGAGATAGGTGGCAGATGAGGACAAGACTTTTCTGAGCACTCAATCATCAGCGGCAGGACAATACAAGATTACTCATGCATACAGGAATTATTCTTAATAAAACTTTGTGTAAATTAATGATGAGAGAAAGCAGCTAAAAATGTAGAAAAATAGATTTCACACAACAGGGCTGCTTTAAAACACATCGTGGTGAACATTTCGAGGCTCAGAAACAAAGGAAAGAGCTAGCCGGTTGAACATTTTACACCTGTATTTACGACGACTCTCACAACCGTCCGTAGTGATTAAAGATGCACCATTGTTATCCTTGTTTGACTTTTGCATCATAAACAACCTGACTGTTTAGCACATTAGAAGAAGCTTGGATAAATATAAGCTTGACGGTTGCATCTCGGCGTGACAAAACCAAGAAGCGCTGGAGTTAAACAGCTGCGGTGTCAAGTGAAGCTCCTTCCTGGCTCTGTCTAGTGTCTGCGGCTGCCAAAGTACACACCAAAGGCCCGTAAATACAACACTTGTGCCATGACAATCTGCAAATGAAAGGAAGCAAAGGGGGGGTATGAACCGGGTAAGTAGGCTGTGAACGGAATTATAAAGTAACACGTAGGAGCGCCACAGGATTAGTGTTATTGGCCAAAGTGTGAATTCAGTATAGGGTTTGGAATCAGGATTAGTTTATTAAGTCAGGATAATATACTTTGGGATAGATTTAGATTAGGATGTTTGTAGAGAAAGAGCAGATTGATGTGTTATTTAATTAAGCAAACTTGTTTTAAAAGTGTTTTTCCCATATTTTGCCGTAAATTTAGAATCAAATATCACCTTTAATATGATGTGATGGCACTGATGCATTGGTTGCGAACAAATGGCAGTGATTGGTTAATGTGAAAAAAGGACCCGCCTACCATAGAACAAACAAGATACAGTCGGCAACGCGTCATATTTGGAGGCATGGCCTGCTGAGGAGGAGAGTCTCATGCCATGTCTAAGTATGAGAAGCTAAACTTTTTACTTCTTTTAAGACGTTTTATAGCGAATTAAGAGTATTTTTAGCACAACTAATTCAAGTTGAGTTACAACCGGGTTTAAATGGAGGTTACTGATGTGGCGGTATGTCAGAAAAGTAAACAGAAGTTAAAAAGGAGCTAAAAGACGCCCGGTGGCATTAGCATCACGTTAGCATTTAGCTCGCAGAACTGTTAGCACTGCCAGATATATTATATAGTTGGAAGGTTGAATCATTTTATTTATCTCCATGTCTTCGTGTCTATATTTGACACAATTTACCTCCTAAAGTTCACATTTGCTATTGTAGTTGTTGAGCAGTGACTGATAAAGCAGTTGTTCTGATTCAGACTCAATGTTAAGTTTCCCCCTCAGAGGTCTGATAGTGGTCTTTGATGTCGACTGTATCTATGCTGAGACGGTTTCTATGAAGTTAAATGAAACCAGCTGAAACATCAGGCTAAATAAACTAGCCCCTGTAAATTCAATTCAATTTATTTTTGTATAGCCCAAAATCAAAAACAGTCATCTCAAAGAACATATTTTTGTGTATCTATCGTTTTTGTGTATGCATCTATCAGTTGAGTAGATACAATGTGAAAAGTGTAAAATAGCATTTTCTTGATGTCCTATAGACAGTGTTTGATTGAGGCCACGTGGTTGTGTTTTATTTAGGATTGGACTGTTGTCTGTCTCACTCATGTGTGAGTTTAAAGAATTAAAACTTTAAAAGGTGGAGTGGCCCACCAACGCACAGTCAATCAGAGCACTGCTGCTGATAAAAACTACAATACACAGTGGCTTTTTTATAAATAAAAAAGAATAATAATAAAAAATCAATCCGTCAATCAATCAATCATCAATCAATCAATGAATTAAGTCATAAATAAAAAGTGTTAGATTTGCTTTTAGTGGAAAAGTCAAATTTTCCTATTATTTAGGTAGCATCCTAAAGGTACACTGTGTAACTTTCAGGAAGTCACACAATTCAACACAAATAAAAACATAAAACCTTTGGGACATTTTGAATGAGAATAAATCTGTTTTATACCATACTATGTACAACATATAGCTAAAGAAAATAACAAAGGAGCCTCCTCTAGACCAAATATTCTATTTGTGGCCATAAAAGCCAACAAGGTAAGATGCATAGTTTTATTCTTCAGTTAATGCCACAAAGAAATCTAAATGTCAAAAACAAGCTTTTATTACGTTGCAAGTTTAAAGTTTAAATTGTACTCATAGCTTTTACAGAGCAATCAAAGCTACAACAACTCACAGAATCTACTATAACAACACATTGTAAACATTCTGAAGCGTGTCTAATTACTGTACTGACAAATGCCCGACCATAAGGGCATTCTCTAATTCATTTGCATGTCTAATATCTCCATAATTGCGTAGTTTGGCAGCAGAAGCGCGTTGCTATCGCTAACTAGCTCCACCTGTGTGTACATATGTGTGTGCGCTCCGAAGCTAGTCCTCTGGGTTGTGTTATTAGCTGGCTGGTTAAAGGGAGCTCGGCGGCACAGGGGGGAGCCATATTAATTGTTGTTTTCATGTCACCACTGCTGCGTGCACTGGTTGATTTAATCAGTTAAATTCACAGCCAGGGGAGAGCCACCGAGTCCCATCTACTATTAACTCCAGCGCCAACATCTCGCTTCTTATACGGCTTTGCTCTGCTCCCTCTGCACATTTCCATAGACGCTTTCATTACTTTTTATAAGCTTTTCTGGTTTTAATGCGCACGGCTTAGAAAACTAACAAAGTGAAAGGCACGGCAGTAAAGTACTTTGCAGCAGTTTGGCTTTTAATAGAACAAATGAGAGGGAATTGAATGGGTTCCCGGGGATTCGGAGGAGAGGGAGGAGCAAAGAGTGAGGCTAGAACAGAAAGTAGTGTAAGAGTTTAGATTTGGGTCAAGAAAGGGATCTGTATGGATAAATACAAACAAAGAAAACAGCTAACATAAATTTAAAACACATTTGTAATAGAAGAAGGTGTAATCCCTTATTCCTCCAGGAGTGATCCAAGTTGTTGTCAACTGGAATCTCATTAGCTGTCTATTCACCCTATTTTGCCCCGCCTACTTTTGTTGGCAATGCACTTCCTGTTTAGCTATATTAAGGTAGCTAGCATGTTTACTTGTCTGTCTTGTAGGTTGATCTCGAACATATATAATGACAGTTAAAAAAATAAATCCACCAACTGAATTATACAAGCTAACCACAGCTAAACAGGAAGTGCACTGAAAAGAAATAAGGTGAATACATGAGGTGGTAAGAGTTGAATCAAACCTGCCAAAGCAAGAAGATAGCTTAGGTTTTTTGATTCAGAACTGATGAATATTTTGACAAAGGTAGAAAATTGTATTTATTTATGTGTTTGTTTTTTTACTGTCCCAAGAAAGTATCTTAGAGTGCATTACACTGGGTACACTAGGTGAAAAAGGAATTCTCATGTGGGCCAAAAGTGCAAAGTTTGGTTTGTTTGGAGAGTTGGTCTTGGCTTGGTTTAATTAAAAAAAAAAAAAAAATCAACATTTTGGAGTTATTGCCCGATAAAGATCTAAAATTCAAACGGAAACAACTGAATATCGTAATTTGGGTTTTGACAACTCAACTGGAAAAAATTTGAGTAAAATAAGTAAAAATGAGATTTAGGATTCAGACTGCATTAACTGAGATCAAGACCTTTCCGACACCAGAGTGCCCCAAGACCACAGTGTCCCAAGACCACAGTGTCCCAAGACCAAGACCACAGTGTCCCAAGACCACAGTGTCCCAAGACCAAGACAGGATCAAGACCAATGTCCCAAGACCAAAACAAGACCAAGACCACAGTGTCCCAAGACCAAAACGAGACCAAGACCACAGTGTCCCAAGACCAAGACAAGATCCAAAAGGAAAACTTGGTCTCGGTGTCCAAGACAAAACCAGGAGTCCAAGATAAAACCAAGAGACCAAGACAAGACCGAGTCCAAATGTGCTTAAGTCCGAGACGAGACCAAGACCTTTAAAAAGCGGTCTTGAGTAACTACATACTTTTAAATTTTAGATATTTTTTTTGTTTACTGTAGAGAACAAATTTAGTCTGATTTATCCCAAAACGGTTCATGTGACTATAATTTAGAAATGGAAGAACCTTCAAAATGATAAAGGGTTAAAACAAAAGCAGGACAAAGCGGTGTTGTGTTAGCATGAGTAGCATGAGAGAGTAGTGTTTAGGTGACTGTCAGTGAGCGTCTGAAGCAGAAGGCTTTAACGAGCTGATGAATGCTCTGCTTGTTAAGATAATTATGATGAGGCTCATTGTCAGGTCTAATACCTCAGCCTCTTCACGCTTTGACTAGCACTTAGCCCAGATCCGCTTGACTGCACGCTGTTGTTGTGTGCTTACATTAGCACAGGATATAGGTGTTAAAACCACTAGAGCCGCGTGTGTGTGTGTGTTTGTACAGTGAGAAGAGAACAGGTACACACACACAGGTTTCAATGGCTTCTGATTTATTATGTTTAGATAATGTCTACTTGAACTAATAAAGCAGTGGAGTAAAGCACACAAGAGTCAGGTGTTTCCCACATCAGAAAGTGAGTTAGAGAAAAAAAAACCAAATCAATTTTGTCTGATATGCTAATGCTGCAGAAATGCCCAAGACAAGATGATTTATGGACTTAAAAACAGTGCAAATATTGATCTATGACATCACAAATCTGGGACATTCAGAGCAGTGTTTTCTGAGGCTCCAGAGGAGAACAAATGAAATCTCACAGACAAAATGTCAGCTGTGTTTTGCATGAAAAAGCATAACCTTTACCCTTTAACTTTCCTCATAAGATGTAGCAAGACATTTGTAATTCAGTTATGCTTAAAACATGTAATTTTTGATAAAAACTTTAATAAAAACTTTTGTTTATTTGATATTTGTAGTGTTTTGGGAGCAACATATTTCAAAAATAAAAAAGACACAAAAATAAATAAATACTCTTTGTCCTGTGAACAGAAAATTGCAATACTGCAACATAAAAGTACAAGAGCAGAAGAATAAAAAAAAAACATATACAAACATGTTATTTAAAAAAGTACTAACAGTTTAAATATACAAACATCTAACTGTTTAAACAATAGAGGATATACGTAGATAAGTGGAAATATAATAACACTTAGGAAATTTTAGTGTTGCAATGCAAAAGTTCAAGAATAGATTAATTAATAAAACATATAAACAGCAATTGTATATATCAAATTAGAAAAAGATAATTTAAAAAAGCTACATTTGTGCAAATAAAGTAAAACAATGAGGCTTTAAGTACAATGGGTGGCTATAAAAACATCTACAGTATATTAAACTGCTCAAAACAAGAGAGAAGGGGGGGCAGAGCGAGAGAAAGAGAGAGAGAGAAAGACACAGAGAGAGAAAGAAGAGAGTGGAGAGAGAGAGAGAGAGAGTAGAGAGAGAGAGAAAGGAGAGAGAGAGAGAGAGAGAGAGACAGAGAGAGAGAGAGAAGAGAGAAAGAGGAGAGAGAGAGAGAAGAGAGAGAAGGAGAGAGAGAAAGGAGAGAGAGAGAGAGAGAGAGAGAGAGAGAGAGAGAGAGAGAGAGAGGACAGCAGACAAGGACACAGCAGAGGAGACAGTGCTGACCCAGGGAAGGGGCCGATCAATGGCCTAATACTAATGCAGACGTAGTGATTGATAAACCAGTGCTGACAACATGTGGAAGAACAGTCTCCAGAGTTATCGGCTGAAGTGTCAGTCACAGAGGCCGATGGATGGGCTGTGCATGTGGAGCGTCATGTCACATCTGCTCAGGGCGACGGAGAGAAGCTGACGGAACACAGCTTTCTTTACATACACACTGGTGTGCAGGTGAGGACACAGAGAGGGGTCAAATATTAAAGTATGGAAGGTGAAATTATGTGTGGAGTATGCACAACAGCTATAATTTGATTTAAAGGATATATATTATGCAGAATTGATTTTTGGTGTTTTTAATCCTGTTCTAACACTGCTTTCTCATCAAAAACACTGACATGCTATTCTTTGTCTCAGAAAATACTGTTCTGAATGTCCCAGTTTGTGATCTTCTGCACTGTTTTTTTAAAGTCCATAAATCATTCAGACTCATTTGAGCCTTCTGCAACATTAGCAAATCAGGTTAGATCACTTTGGCTTTTCACCCTGTGAATCACATGTCAGTTTATAACAATAATAATGCATTTTCTCCTAAATGGGTGTCACATTTTGTCAGAATACACAAATATCCATTTTAAATTTACAAAAAAACACTTGCATCAAAAACAGTGACTTTGAAAAGATCTCTTAGCATCAAAAACATTGTTTTATTTTATTATGTATATCTCTTTAAGGCCCTGGACACAGCTCTTCTGTTTCAGGTAAAATGACACATATTAAAGTGAGACTGTTTACAGTTCTGAACTCTGTAAACATCTTTATAACTTTATCATGTGGAGTGAGCATTAATGTGTCCAGCTGCAGACTGACTGTCCATTTACAGACGTCTAAATATGGACAAGTCTTGACTTGTGTCAACATGGACATCTCAATCTTACATTTATTTTCGAGATTGGTTTAAATTGGACAAGAATACTTGCTTATCCAGTTCTCCTGGCGTTGATGTACTAATGCTTTGAACAGACATGTTTATATTTAGATGAATAGTAGAATAGAATAGAATAGAATAGAATAGAATAGAATAGAATAGAAAAACTTTATTGTCTGCCCCAACATGTGGCAGAAATTCGTCTTTGACAAGGCTCAACACATTCATCCATAGCTCATTCATACTGTGCAGTAGATTGGTTTGTCTTATAGTGAACTATACTATGTTTACTGTGAAGTCCAGCTGAGTGACCAGAGCTCTGTACAAGCTCACAGTAAACCCACATGTTCTCTGAAGGGTGAGTTATAGTGAACCAAGCCTGTTTACTATGGTCACACTTTGCTTTTCCGACAGGTAATAGAGGTGTGTCAGAATAAAGGATGAACCCTGTCCCCTGTGCGGACTAGAGCTGAGCCCACATGTCCTCTGAAGGGCGAGCAGCACTGACAGACACTCTGACGGCCAGCGCAGAGGCCAGCAGATAAATGTTTGATGAATTGACCAATACTGAGACGGTGATGGCCTTCATATGTGCATAATGGACTATTCAGAGCACACTTCTGATGGCCTGCCAGGATAAGGCTGTGTAATGAATGGAAGAGGGAGTGGACTGAAGCCCGGGATGAGGCCTGGCTTTAATAAACTTAATAAGAAAGGTGAATGGTGGCGGTCGCACAGAGGAGGAGGCTGAGGAGATGGAAAAGGAAGTGACTATGGGAAGCTAGCGGTTACAGTGTTGGTTTTTAGCTGTCACTGAAATCTGTAAAAAGTCAGGTGTTCTTCAGAATCAAAGTGACAGACACTGACAATGATAAAACAGAGAAAATCATGCGCTGAAGAAGGCCCCACGCAGATGAAAGGTGTAGGCAAGTCCACTACTAATAAAGGACTTTTTATTTAGTAATCATAGGGCCTCAGATTTTAATTTTTTAATAATAGTAGCTGGATTTAAACTCATCTTATACCTGTTTGGTGCAGTTCAGGACTCGTGTGACTCCCGCAGAACTTATAAAGAGCTTAAAACCAAAGCAGTTGTTACACAGTGGTTGAAGCAGCTTTCAGGTCATTATACAAGCGTTTTTGCAATAATCCATGCATCGTTGGCCAAAAACAGAGCACAGTGAACTGGAGTTGGTGAAACGGGCAGATCGCACATGCCCCAAACCAAACCCGCCTTATAGATTATGTACACAGGTAACTCTGGGGATTTAAAATGTCTTTCTTCACAGATGAAAACATTTTTCACAGCATTATGTCATTAGGTGATAATCCAGAAAGAGCCTGAATGTAGAATCATTTAACAATTTTGCCAATTGTGCTAATTGTGTTTTACCTCTCAGATATTTACAAACGTTATTTCAAATGGTACATTTTCAAACTCCAATATCATATCTGCCATAATCACCAAGCTAAAGAATGTCCAGATTACCTTCATAACATATACTGTACAACCACATTTAATGTTTTTACCATAAAGTCCGCACATTTCAATTCAAACATCATGAAGCACCAAACTACAATATCCAAAGGCTGAATAGGACACATACTATATGAGACCTTAAAATAATTGGTCTGAAAGATGATGTATGCAGGAGGAACTGCTGTCTGGGCTGCTAATTGGTAACTGCTAATAAAGTCAGTAAATATTCATAGATTTCAACGCATTCAATAGCATATTTTGTTTTAAAGGAGACATATCGTGAATTTTCTATGGGATTTTCTATGTAGGGTTAGGGTTAGGGTCCTGCTTAAAACTACAAACTTTGAGTAAACCAATACTGAGTGCACACTAGAACAAGATTTAAAAACCCACAAAAGTAATTTTACATAACATGTCCCCTTTAAATTATAAATTACTATGGCAACAATCCTACTTTTTCATCATTCTGAAACGCATAGATACAGATGTGATTATAAAAGAGCAAAAATTACCCAAATCACTAAAACGCCGCTATTTCATCACACCAACCCACAGCATCCCCACTTCAAAAAAACTACTAAAATAAGGCATCAAAACACTGGTATCGGGGTGAAGTCACGGTAATACATTATCTGTAAAGCAAATTAATGCCCCCATGTGGAACCCACCCGTACCACCTCCACAAGCCCTGATCCTGCCTGGAGCCTTGCACCAGCCCGTCCCGGTGTATGCATGTGTGATTAGCCTGTCATTATCTGTGTGCATCAGCTTGGCCCCGCCCCTCCGCACTCCGCCAGGCCTCAGGTGGCACTCATTTAAAGATCACACGTCCCGGACACACGCCGCCCTCCCTCCGCGCATGTCAATTCACACATGGGTAGGGGATTACACGTCTTCTCTCTAGGCAGCTGCAAATGACTATTAATGGCAATGCAAATCATTAGAGTACATTTGGCGCCGCCGGCCAATCTCCCTTTATGTGGCTTTGGCTTCTAATCTGTTTTTAAATATTGTGCAAATTGCGTGGCTCTGATGCCGGCGTGTGTCTTAGGACTAAGTGCACCACCGGCGATGCCATTGGAGGTGGCATGTCAGATAGAACTTTGCATAGGTTTGGTTACATCATGAGTTCCAATACAAGGAGAAACAAGTGAACTTAGAGGAGCTGTAGCAGAGGCTTTCATTTGCCCCAGTGCAGATAAGTTTTTATCGAATTACAACATTATTTATTCTCTGCAAAGTAAGAACTATGGAAACACGTAAAGCTGCAGCAATGACACCAACTAGAAAAATGCAACGAGTTGTGCCTTTAAACATTTGATACACACAAATTCTAAACATCTGCACTGTACTAATGATAGTAATAATAATAATAATAATGCTTGGATTTATGTAGCGCTTTTAAAGAAACCCAAAAGCACTTGGTAAATGTTCTCTAATTAGCACTTCCACCTTACAAGGCACTCAAAGTGCTTTACAATCAGGGATCGACTCACCCAGCGTACACAGACACTGAGGCAATGTGGGTTAAGTGTCTTGCCCAAGGACACAACAACATTCGACTTTTTGTCGTTCCATTGTGGCACCTGGTATTCCAGTAGTCTCCCATCCAAGAACTGCCCATGCTCTTCCTTGCTTAGCTTTGGAGATCTGACGGGATCAGGCTTTGACAAGTAGATACGGCTTCATACTTTCCATCACTCATTCACTTCACCCTCTTTAGAGGTAAACTACTATTGTTGCCACAGTCGCCCTTGGGCAGACTGGTGGAAGTGAGGCCTTTGCCTCGAAGAGTGATCTAATGAGAAATAGAAAAGAAAGTGCAGTCACAATGAAACTACAATGGTGCTACTGTATCAAGAGTCATAGCGTCCCATGCTTTGGACCACATGATTTTCAAGTTTACTGTTTAAAAAACATGAACCAAAACTTAAATATGATAGCTTATGGATTTTAAAACTGGAACATACAGCAGAAGACCCTCCTCCAGGCCATTTTGTGGCTATGAGAACAGTCTCAAAGTAATTATTTATGGCATTAAAACATCTAAATGAAAAAAAAAGTAATAAATAAATTGCTTTTATTCAAGTGTATTTGTGGTTAAAAAGTTACATTGCACCTTTAAGTAAATTACATAAACATTTGCAACAATTCATTTTAGCTGCCCTCCATCTGTATTAATTAAGATTAGTCTGTATAATATTGTGACGTCACATGAACTCAATTTTTCGTATTTCACGGTATTTTTTTTCATTGTATAATTTAGTGTCATTTTCCCCACATATTCAAACAAACAATTTGTGTAGGATATATGGACACGCAGTAGTTGAAGTGCTGAGTGTTGCTATCTGGAACCTTTAAAGCCATCACATGTTTGAATGATGAGAGCGCTGAAGAGCCTGTAGTGTCGGAGTTATAGACTACCCCTGTGGATCTCCCCGCTGAGTGTGTGAGCTTAATATTCTCTGCCAATGTCATTAGTGCTGGCACCGGGGCTGGGAGCACTGTGAATCAGACAGACACTGATCCTGTCAATTCACCGGTACTGAAGGGAGAGAGAGAGAGAGAGAGAGAGAGAGAGAGAGGAGAGAGAGAGGAGAGAGAGAGAGAGAGAGAGAGGAGAGAGAGAGAGCAAGGGGAGAGAGGGAGAGAGAGGAGAGAGAGAGAGAGAGAAGAGGGGGCAAGAGAGAGAGAGAGAGAGAGAGAGAGAGAGAGAGAGGGAGAGAGAGAGAGAGAGGGGGGGAGAGAGAGAGGCAAGGAGAGAGGGAGAGAGAGAGAGAGAGAGAGAGAGAGAGGAGGGGCAGAGAGAAAGGGAGAGAGGGAGAAAGAGAGAGAGGGGGAGGAGAGAGAAAGAAAGAGAGAGAGGGGGAGGAGAAAGAAAGAGAGAGAAAAAGGGAAAGAGAGAGGGGGAGAGAGGGGGCAAAGAAAGGGAGAGAGAAAGAAAGAAAGGGGAGAGAGAGAGAGAGGCGAGAGAGGGGGAGAGAGAGAGGAGAAGGGGAGACGGGGGCAGAGAGAAAGGGAGAGAGTGAGGGGTAGAAAGAGAGAGAGAAGGAGAGAGGGGAACAGAGAGAGAAAAAAGAAAGGGAGAGGGGATAGAGAGAGACAGAGGGATGGAAAAGAAAGAGAGGGAGAAATGTGAGGAGAGAGAGAAAAAGAGAGAGGGAGAGAGAGAGAAAGCGACAGGGGAGAGAGAGAGAGAGAGAGAGAGAGAAAGAAAGAGACACGGGAGAGAGAGATAGAGGGAGAGAGAGAGAGAGAGTGAAAGAGAGAGGGGGAGAAAAGAGGGGAGATAGATAGCGTGAGAGAGACAGAGAGAGGAAGAGAGACGGTAGAGACAGTGACATAATGAGTGACAGAGTAGAGGGAGAGGAAGCAGGTCCAGCCTAAACGAAGCCTGTACTGTAGTGAGGTCATGTGGACGTGGGCCGCTCACTGCCCCCTGCATCTCAAATCCTGGTCTGATTAATGACCTGAGATCAGGCCTGCTGCAGGGATAAGGAGCTGTCAGACGTCCCTGTCAGGAAGAGCCACATAAGCCTTCGCTTGACCTCGCTTTGGACCGGGATGAAGTGTAAGCCGCACAAACGACCCGCCGGAGACGAGAGGACCATCCTCAGGGAGATGACACAACAAGTATGGATGGATGATAACGCTTTTAAACAGTGGAAGATAAAATGAGATGATAAATAATGATCTTTAGTCACCTTATTCTGCCTACTGCCTAAGCATACTTCCTGTTTTTTCGCATTTAGTTTGTAGAATTCAGTCACATGATTATTTTAATTGTTTGAGATCAATGTACAGAATAGACAAGCAATCATGTTAGCTACCGTTACAGAACTAAACAGGAAGGGCGCTGCCAAGAAAAGTGGGCGGGGCAGAATAAGGTGAATTGTTGGAGTCAGTTACATGCCATACAAGATTTGGTTGCAAATTTACTGAGAAAAGTCTTAAGCTTTACAAGAGCTTCAAGACATAATGCAATGTAATCAAAGCCTGAATTTGAATTATTACAATTAACAAAAACATGACTGTGTCCAAATGTCCTCAATTACTACACAGTCCTGTCCTGTTTGGCTCACTACTCACCCAGATCAAACCCAGGGTCTTCTTGTGGTCACTAACCCTAACCCCAGGCTCACACTGCATCCAATCCAACTCCACTACAGCCACCGGAGTGGTCCAGCTACGGTGGGTGACTCACATTAGCTCCGGTGGTCTGCAGTCCTGCTGCCGACCTCGCTGTACAAAAAAAAGAGTTCCAGAGTCTGGCCAAAGATACACAGGGCGGATTGTATGCGAGTCACTCTCAAACTTGATGCAGTGTGAGCCCGGCGAAACCCTAACCCAATACATTTTACACTGCTGCGTGGTCTACAGTCTGATTGGTTAGCAAGTGAACACAGATGAGTTGTAGAGGTTCTTCAAATAAATAACTTACATTTTAACACAACACGTGCTAAAACAGCTGTAACGTAAGAATTGTGTAAAGAATTAACACGTCTTGTTTAAGAATGTAGATCTCTGCAATCTCCTATACTGTCACATCACTCTACTGTACACAAAGACACACTTTGAGCATTTCTGCGTCATTAGCATATCAGGCAAGATCAAGGTAATTTTTTTCCCTTTGACATTTGCTTTGTAATCCAGAAGAAGGAGCTCTAACTTAATTCCTGAAGTGGAAAATAGATGTTTGCTTTCAAGATGTCATTAGAAACTTTGCCAAAACTGATCAACCAAAAGCTCCCTGATATTCAGAAGAAAAGTACCACAGCCTCGGACATCATACTTTTCATTGTTTGATAAAATAAAGTGTGCACATTCTTGCCTCACATATACATCCGCAGACCAGTGAGACGCGGTCCATAATTGTAAATTGCCTGCTGTATGTGATGAAAAGCGCGGCTGTCTCTGCTGCTTGTCTCATTGAAGTGCAGACACATCCAATATGTGGGAGAATGTTGTCCTCGGCGCGGCCCTTGTGACTGTTTGTAGGCAAAGATTAGTTGTCTCTCCACATGACAAACACGGCCCTTCCTCAGTGAGTGTGAGCTAAAATCAATTTGCTGATGACACAGCAGCCAATGCGCGGATCAAAGTGACACTGGCAGTACAAACACTCATATAATGACACACCACAGCAGTGACAGGCCGTCATAGGGAAAGGATATTCAATCACAGTAATTAGCAACTATTTTCCCCTCTACGCTGCTTTTATTTGGATATCGCTCGATGTAAACAAACAGTTCTGCAGCTGTCGTCACGCTTACCCAGCATGCACTTTGTATCTTTTATATTGATTTTAACAGCTTTGGTCATGATTGTTAACTTTATTGGAGTTTTAGGGAATGTGGATTCTTTCTGGATTTACAAATGAGCAAAGACGGAAGAAAGACAGAGAATTTCGCCGTTGACAAAGGCTCACAATAGTAAAAAGAGAGAAAAAAAAAAGGGGGATTTTTCCAGCTAAACGAACTAGAAGTGAGTCATTTGAGATTTGTCTGTAAAAAACTCAAATGTTACTTTACAGTTTACAGACTAATTATTATGCCATGCGTGTAGGACAAAGATAAACTCCAAAAGCTACATTTCACTCTTGTTTCCGTTAGTTACCGGCGTTCCGTAATGGTGACTAGAACAAAGGCAGCAGCTCTACAGAGAGTAAAAATGCTAATAGATCCTCAGCTCTATCTACTGTATGTGTAGGATTTGTGTTGGCCTGGCTGTCTGCGCTGGCTCTTGTCATTACACTGTTCAGGCTCGCTGCTTGTCAACATCTTTGTGAGAGCTGGAGCCATCCCACATTACGTTTGAGTGAGTTCAACTGTCAACTGCCAGCCATTTGTATGCCTCAGCATCCACCTAATAGCAAATAATCACTACCCGGCGCGCTCTTCATGGCAAATGATCGATGTTGTCTTGAAGTCTGATGGATGACCCTGCCACAGTGATGTCCAGGCATGCATTAAAAAGCACCTCTATGAAATGCCTGTCAGGCGGATGAAGCGCCAAATCACAGGCCAGCGCACGTGCTCGTACTGAGAGATGGAGGCGAGATGAGAAAAACTGGACTCAATCAGGGCAAAGTGTAAAACGTTTGTTATCTGTGATGCTCTGTGGATACAACTGACATGGCAGAGGATTAGGGCTGGGTTAGGCTTAGGCCAATACTGGGGGACCAGTGTTTGTTAGTGTTTTATATATGTTTCAACGCAAATCTAAATGATACAAGCTAACTGCTGTTTATTAAAGTCAGTGTGGAAAATAGGTATAGAAGCAAATGTAACAAACACACATTTTTAGAGCAAAATTTTACTTCTCTACAGGTCAGAGCATTTAGTACTTTCTACTCCACTACATTTGTGAAGATATTTGTAGAGACAGTATAAGACGATCTGAAATGGCCATGGTGACAACCATATTAAATCTCATTATTTAAAAATCATATTTAGACAAATTATGAATTTCAATGGCTAGACTAATTATTTAATAACTGTTATTTCCCTTGACCAAAACAAACATTAGTTTAATAAAATATCTACATTTGAAGTTTTTACAACTCTCTAAAATACTTTGCTTTTCACGCCAAAAATAGATTTTTCAAACTTTACTTAAAGGTGCTCTTCCCAATTTTTAATTATTTACAAGTTTTTTTTTTTAATTAATCATCATTAAATGCACATGATTTGATCACTTCATCCAGAGCTTCCAAATTGTTCAACATTATGCATTTTAAGCTTTTTTTTTAGAGATGTTAGGCGCAAGATGTGCTAATAGTAGTTAGCCACAATGCTAACAACAACAACAACAAAAACAACAACAACAACAACAGACAAACTTAGTGGAGTTTGATGAACAAATGGGACATTAATAGACATCATCCGGACACTGCGGACTGATATTTACCTGAAGAGTTACCTTATTAAGGTATATATGAGCTTCAGGAAAATTTATTTAATTTTTTTTTTTGAATAAAAATCAGGTATAGCGCCTCTTATGTAATATTAGTTTATTCTGTATGAGTGGTTAGGCTATAGCTTAAGTAAGGTCGTCTATTAAGGACGGTGTACAATTACAAAGGCAGAGATGCTTGTACTAGATAATAGCTTTACAACTAATTTCCATCTGTAGTCCTGCAGAATGGAGAGGGGAGGCACATTGGACATGTTTTTAGTTATAGGAGGAACCTGGAGTATCCAGAGGAAACCTACGCAGACACAGGGAGAAGAAGCAAACTCCACATAGAAGGGCCCCGTGCCACCCAGGACTTTCTTGCTGAGGCCAGCCCTAATCGCTGCACTACCGTGTCGCCCATCGTATATTCTGAGACTCCGAACAAGAACTCGACAGTGCCTTTCAAATACTTGTCATGACTTTTAGAAGAAAACCGTGCCAGTATGCTAACAACAGCTAGCCACAAAGATAACAACAACAACAACAACAACAAGCCAAACGTCCTGGATTTTAGAAGCCAAAAGATGCATTAGTAAATAGGTACAATGCCATTATATCAGTACAGGGAGGGAAATGATTTTAAATTACTTTAATTAAAAAAGTCAAAGATATATTAATATTTCAGAATCACCCAATTTGAATACATTACTTTAAGGTACACAAAAAGTACAGTATGAATCCCAGTCTCAGTCATTTGGGATTTCTACTTTGTCTTAATAATCTGAGCAAAAAGCTGAGAAAATGCCTGACAAAAAGACAGAGTCACCAGCAGGAAAGAATGAGGTAAGCGAGTGGAATGAGTGATTTGACAAAACTGGCTAAACGCAAAAGCTAATTCCTCTGTATGAGCGGAGCATTTGATAATGTGACGGGCCCTGCGGTGTGACTGGTCGACAGCGATCTCGGCGGTAGACTCCTCGTGTACCACCTGGGATGCTTCCTCTCCTCCTCCCTCGCCTCCATTAAAATGCGCTGCGCCACCATCTTTGATCTCCCGCGCGCTGACACAAATCCTTTCAAGCCTCAACATTTTCCTGCAAAGGTAATTAGCGCTAATTAAAAAGTTTGGAAAGCTGGCCCCTCCTTCAGGTTACCTTCTTCTCCTCTCTGCGGATGTGTCGGCTGCCTTCCTTTTTCTGCGCCGTCCCGCGAGCAGGCGACGCTATCTGGGAGTTTTGTGGGTGAAATCTGTGCACCCAGCGAGGGGTCTATCGGAGGTCCTTCCCCCTGACAAAGCTCTCTCTGCGGGAGGACATGTAATGACACTTGTAACTAATGCAGAGCTCACCCGTGGAACAGGTGGGGATTTTAATTGGGATATCCAAGCTTGGGGGGCTTGTAAACATACGAGTAATTAACTTGATAAGAGATTCAATTTGCTGGAAATATCATTGCGCAGAAAGGTATAATTTAGTATAAACAATGATTTGCATAATGAAAGAGAATAGTGCGGCGTGCTGACTGTAAGTGTAATTAAAGGGCTTCCTGTTTGGTGTGATTCGGAGGATTGGAGATGGAGTCGGTAACATGGCCATCAGTCACTCCGCAGCCTGCCTTATTGCTTTCATCAAGCCATTATTATGATATAATTAGGCGCCTTTCCAGCGTGTTATTAAGTGGCTCGCTGAGTGTCAGGTAGCGAGGCGTCTCAGAAAGTGACACACAAAAAAGCACTATCGCTCCTCTATGTTTCCGAAAGATAATTACATAATCTGGGCGCGGAGAACAAGCAGAAAAGTGATAATTAGACAAGTACTCCTGCCAATTAGACTATCAGGGCTTTTTATTCCGGCGGCGTGTGAGAGAGCGCGCTGCACTTTCATGTCTGCTATCATAAAGTTATTAGGCTCAAAGATAATGCAGGCGCTAATGGAGACAATGGGAAATGAAAGAGTCTGAGAGCAGACAACAGAGAGGAGATGTTCACGATTGTCACGGCATCCACATGAAACGCCAATGTTCTGTTGTTTCACTGTGGTAATGGGCAATTCATGGGTGATAAGGTGAAGTCTGGGCTAAGATACAACACTTAATTGGTTATAATGTCACACGGCCATACAAACAGCTTCTGTTGTACAATTTATGTCTTATCTGAACTGGAAATATGGGCAATCGCATAATGAAAAAAGGTTACTGACATTACTAATGTTCAAACAATATGAGCCCTGAAGAAGACCTATACAATAGTCGAAATCCGTAAGCATGAAGCAACTTGATAAAATACTTTTATTTTAGAATATCAGTGTGCCTCGGATTATTTTTGTACTTGAGTCATGCTTTTAAGACCCTCCCGAGTCTTTGGGCTGCTACTTGTCCTTGAGATGCAGCTGATTGAAACTGTATAGACCCACTGATGCACTCCCACTTCTAATTTTGTAATCAAACAATATCATTACAAATGGTAACTAATCTTTTTTATATTGTGTGTTTTCTCTTTTCAATCACTACATTGGTGTCTAAAGTGTGTCCCAATGTGGCTCCTGGTGTTCCAGCGGTCCCCCATCCAAGTACTGACCAGGTCATCTCCTGCTTAGCTTCAGAGAGCTGATGGGATCAGGCTTTGTATGGTCACAATTCAATCTAACACAAATGTGCTAAATCAAACAGGTTTTCAAGATAAATTAACATAAATAAGATTTTAACCTTGTTATAACTGTATTTTTCATCATTTGTTTGAACAAAATCGTAATTTTATTGATTGATTCGAGCGAGTTTGATGCTTGAGGGCTCAAAACGTACTCATATTCCATATAATCTTTTCTGCTCTTTGTAGCAGTTATTTGCTAAACATAGGATACATGAAGGACAAAAACAAACCACATACTTTGCAAACATAAAAAACATGTCATTGACCATAGTGCCACTTGCTCTGGTTTTGTTTCTGCTTTGAACAGGACGTCAAATGTCTCTATTCATGTCTTTTCGTCTTTCTCAAATTAGTGTTTTACATCGGACAAAATGTAATTTACAGATGAATAATAAAAAACACAGGTCCACAGTGGGACCTAATTACATTCCCACATTTTTAATTACATAAAAGAGATAAATGATTAGTCAAACAAGAATCCATTAGAAAGCCCTTGTCGAAGTTCAAGTTTTGCATAGATGTGATTGGGCAGTACAGTCAACCACTTAAGTCCATAAATATACTTTTTCTCTTGTTTGAACCGTTTGCATTCTGCTTTTTGACAGTTTACTTACTACGTACGTTACTTTGCATATCCTTTTTAAAAACAACTATTTAATTTGTAGTTGAATGAATGAATGATACCTTTATTAGTCCCCACAAATGGAGAAATTACAGTTAGCCACCTCTGCTGTGTTGGTGCTTAACACAGAAGGCAGATAACAGATCACATAAAGCCCTTTAAGCCGTCATGTCACTGCACTTCACAGAGCAGAAAGGCCATCCTCACACAAGACTGTTTGATGTGCTCCCAGTGCTGCATATGGATCAGTGCATCTGATAATATAACATTGTCTTTATGTTCACAGAGCACATGCCTTTTATCCTCTCTGCTAATCCTTTATAGTCTTAACTTTGTCATTGTGTCAGGAGGAGGGCTATGTGTCAATCAATCACTATGATTTGTCTCTGAGTCGGTCTTCAACATTTTCTTCACTCTGACCCAGATGAAAACATTTAAAGCAGAACTAAGTAACATTTTTATCTCGCTAAATGTCTTTATAAGTCTTTGTGATGGTTACATATGTATTTTTGGGCATTTGAGGCAAGTGTCTCCGGAAGAAAGTATTGCAACAGCAAACTTCTTCAGTCCCAAACACATTCACGACCTGAATTTCTGTCTTGAGCAACCCTGGTTCTTTGATTTTTTTAAATTAGCAGTATAAAATGTGTTTAGATGTGTTTTTGCTGCCTTTTTCAATCTTAAAGTTACGCAAGAATGAGAAAATTTAAAAATAATGTTAAGTTTGATTCAGTTGGTTAGTTTAACTACACAAGTGGCTTATTCTGCTTTGACCCTACTTTTTTACAAAGTATTTAGTAATAAACTGTAATATATATATATAGGTCAGTAACTTACATTTTGTTCATTATGAAGGACAAAATGGATCTAAAATGGTTTCTAAATATAAACTGATTAAGTGACTTCCTGCTTGAACTGCAGAAGTGTTAAGCCACGCCTCTTTATTGTAAAATGTAACTGCAACAAGCAGCAGATCTTATTATTATTATATTTTTTTATTGTTTTATGATTAATTCATTACAGTTTTGAAACAGTAATGTCATAAAGTAAATACAAAAAAGTTGGTGGGGATAGATGGAAGGTGAAAACCAAGTTTACTGAACATTGGAGCTCAGCAGCAGAACAATAGACGATTATTCAAACATGACTCAATCCAAATACAACTGTGAGTAAATAATAATAAGATAATAATCTTATCAGTCATGTCAACATTACCTCTCACTGTATTAGTCTTGTTAATATCATCTCATGCACTTATGTTCTGATTACTGTGTATAGTTGTATTGCCTTTAATTGTCTATCTTACTTAGTATACTTATTTTTGCTTGCCCTTGTACTTTGTATTTAGTTGAATATTATTTTATTCTTTCTCAAAACATACCTAGAAAATGTTGAGTTGTAATGTTGGATCAAATAAGGCTTTTTCCACAGCGGAGGAGCAGAGACAGTAATTCCAGCCTACAGCGTGTTTGCTATTTCTAATCATGCATGTTTATGTGCAACTTTGTGACAAAAAGCTCCGGCGACAGTTGATTTGCAGTGCTATTTTTTCCACATTTGACTGTCATCCCATCAAAGTGGCAGATCTGTCAGCGGCTTTGAGCGGCTCACGCTGAATGATAAATATGTACATCAAAACTGGGATTCAGTGCCAATTATGCATTGACAGAGATGTCAGGCAGACTGTAACATTTAAATTAAAATGATGGCATTCAATTTCAAAGTGCGGTGTTTGGTGACATGTTCTATTATCTCTCACCATGGTGTAAGATGAAGCAAAAACAACTGCTGTGAGGAGGAAACTCTCCCAAAGGTTAAATCAATAACACTGTTGTCAAGAGCCTTCTTCTGCACACATACCTACGTGTCAATCAGCAGGCCTATTAATAGATTTGTTAGAACCCAAACAGAGCTGCTCCTGGCGTTTATAGTGAGCAGCAGCTCATCACGGCCACAGTGTGTCTTGTAAACACACACACAGACTGGGACAGTCTTCAGCATGACTGAGCTGCTTTCAAACACCTATTTTCTCTGTGTAAAGTCACACTTTGGTAATTGTAAAGTTAGCTTTGTACGACCATGTAAAGCTTGTAAGGCCAGATTTATCAAGCATTTGCTCATGTGCAAAACAGGTTAGTGGGGGCAAACACTTGGCAAGCTGACATTTTTCTTTCGCACACACTAAAGTTGCAGAATTTGAGGTGGTGCATATCTCTTTTGTGTAATATGTAGTATGCACATATTCCAATATTAAAGTATGCATAAATTGCTCTCAAATAAATATATTTGTTTTTATTTTGTTCAGTTTGCACTCACAATTTGGCTTGATAAATCAGGCCTAAGTGTATAAGAAATGAGAGGCAGGCAATGTATAAAATGTGACTATAAAGGATGTTTTTGTCCTTTATAGTCACATTTTAAAACACAACACAACACTAAGCATGTTGTTTATGTGTAAACACGTTGATTAAGCATAAAGACAAAAAATTTATCTTGCAAACTTTTAAAAGTGGATATATCGACTTAGGATAAATGAGAAATAAAATTAACCCCCTAAAAGAAAAGGGGCCCTCAAACATTCTGTAGAATGCTTTGCCTGTTACAATATACTTAAGTCATTATGTATTCTGTCATATACTACACTCTTCTCAGACATAACAGCAACATACTGTACATAGAGTTTTAGTTTGTTGTGAATATAATGTTGCTTCACCGGAACAATGTATTCATTTAAAGGTGCAGTAGCTATTTTTCACACCATATAACCTGAAGCAAGACCTAGTTCTTAACTCTCACAAATTCTTCAGCACAAATCAAATCCACCTATAATATATATATTTTTTCTGCAATTAAACCTTAGAATCAAACTTTCGCAGACGGCAAAAACAGTCTGGAGGTGACCACTCAAGCGCAGCCAATCATAGTGGTGCATTTGGAAAAAAAACGTCTTTTATTTTGATTTAGACAGCACACAGTGATCTGATTTTGTCACAATCTGCTGCTTATGCAATATACTGTTTGGTAGAAAAGACACATTTTTATTAATTTACAACTAAAAAAGTTCAAATTATTATTTTGCTAATACTAGTGAACTTGTTCATCTCACTGTAAAAAGTATGTTATTGCGGGACAATTACAAAGCAAAATGAAATCTTTTAATATAGTCTATACTAAAACAAATGCATGTAAACTCTGTCACCCATTAGTAGCCTATTTTTTAAAGAGTTTATTTTGATGAAACAGGTCACAAACCTGAGGAAATGTGTTGTATTTGTCACAGTGAATGGGACAAATTTAAAGATTACACTGATGTTTGGACAAGGTAATTGTGAATACCTTCTAAACTGTGATACTTCGCCTTTCAAAACGATAATGAATATGATAAGGTTGGGATGATATAAAGGAGTAGACCAAAGTGCCTCCCATAGCAGCCTGTTCACCCCTCCCTCCTCCCCATCCCTCACTGCTGGCCCATTACCTTTACAGACTGAGCCTCATTAAAGAAGGCAAGTTGAGTCAAATCTTTGAGTAATTCGGCAGAGGTGAATTGCTGTCAACATCATTAAGCGTCATCTCTCCAAGTGCTCACTCCAGTCCTCCTGAAGTGTTCTTTATTGTGTAATGATCCAAATCTCTCCCTCTCTTCAAAGGAACCCGGGACGTCCCACCCAGGCAGCCGGCTGACAGTCCACTCATCTGAGCAGGTACCATTCCACCGAGGGAGCAGAGCGGAAGGAGGATTAGCGCAGAGTTCATTGGAGAGGACACGGGCCTTTTCAGAAGACTGTTTTGTCAAGATGAACTAATGGTGAGTTGTGTGGGTTGTTCTCCGGCCCGGTCTGAGGTTTTAACAGTGTTTACAGATAGAGGCGAGATCTCATAGGGCCACGGGTCAGACGGGCTTCGCAGTGACCACAGTCCACTGTCAGGCCTTTTAAGGAAATCAGAAGAGGGAGCGTGTTCAGAAGGTTGGCTAAGTACATGTAGTAAATGTGGAAAAGGAAAAGGTGATATACGCGTATACACTGCAGATCAAATAATCAGAAATATTTGATTTACAGTCAAAATATTGAACTGTCAACGCATTGAACATGTGACAGTGATGCTGATGTTTGTCAGAAGGCGACTGCTCTCCTACAACGGCACAGACATGTCATCAGTTCATTTCCCTTATAAATCCAAAACTGTAAAGTAACTGTTATATTATAAATTGCAATGCACAACATACAGTATTGCAATTCAATATAGTTTATACTTTCATCAGAATGAATGGGGAAAGAATATCAATATTGACTAAAGTCACTTTATATTGCAAAACAATACATTTTTACTACGGTAATTTGCCCTGAATGAATTAAGTTAGATTAAGATTGATGCCTGAAAAAGCTCATGAATCTATTGTGTTCTGATTTTCTGGACACTGTTGATCTGAAATTGTAATGCATTAGATACTCTTCATTAGTTCTCAAACCTTTCACAACTAAATGGCTCTACCAGGTGGATTCTCACAACAACAGAGAAGATCCTCACCATAGTTTTCAACACAGTCACCAAAGAAAACATAGTTATACAACAAAATGACAATGATGTGCGATAAGCACTTTTCATGCATTTTTATGCCAATATGCTACGAAAGGCCAAAACGTAAAAAAAACGTTGAGTGTTGGTTGAAGCCAAGTTTGGACATTTTATTTGGGCTTAGCTGGTAAGTTTAGGCTTTAAGTTACTAAAATATTGGTAAATTTAGGACTGGGGTTTGAGGCAGAAAGATTTACCTGCTAAACCCAAAGAAAATGTTGCCATGTAGCTTCAACCAAATTCTTGTTATTTTACGTTTGGCTTTTGTAACTTTTTTTTTTTGTAAACTTTGGTTGGTTTTGTTTTTTTTTCAGAGCTGGTAGAGCTGCCTCATACCTGTGGTACGATTGTGAGATATTGTCATTCCAACAAAATTATAGACTACTGACTTTTGAAAATCGTGCACATAAAGTTGATTTGTGTTTTTTCCATTTAGAAAAAAAAATACAGCCCTCCAAGCTCCACAGCAATTTTAGGTTTAACATGACTAAATACGTCTAAACACTGATGTCACAATAACGCAATAGTTCTAAGCAACCACCTATTATGCTCTACATTAAAAGTAACAATTTGGTAAACATTAAGACTTGTTTCTGGGGGTTTACACATAATGACATTTACTCTGTATTGGGCAAAGCATTGTACCAGTAGATTCTTGGCAATAGTTGCTACACACGCAATACATAATGTAAGAATAGCATCAAGTTTCTTAAGTTATTTAATATTCCAACTGTTATCAAATTTAATGCATTTGGTAGTGTTACAAGCTACTAGAGGCAACATCAACTTTATGCAATAATTCCTTTTCAATTGAGCACTGAACAGAAGAGCCAAGCTGCTGTCACGATTCTAAAACATTACGTAAAGCTTGATTCTGCTTCATTCTAATTGGTTTAGCTGGGTCATGATCTGTCCATCCTCGCTCATGTTTGCTGACTGAGGTCTGATCTCACAGGTCCATTGGTCAGGCTAGCTCCATGGCTAATTACAGTGAGCGCTAGCCTGCTTGTCATGCTCCGTGTCCCCTTCTCTTTTGTGGCATCACTATAGAGCTCCGAACCATGCTAGGAGATGTCCGCTGGGCCTCGCGCTGGGGAAAACCACCCTTTGTCCCGTCGCCATTGTGCTCGCCCCCTGCTGGGCCAAGACACAGGCCGGGTTCAGCGGGGGGATGCTTCTGGAACCCCAAGACCTACAGTAAATCTTCAAACAATTTAGACAAACAAAACATGAGGCGCTGATCTGAGGAGAAGAGAACAGGGGAGGGCACGGAAAAGCAGATGAATAAGCAACATCAATTACCGAGGCTTTGACCTGTTAGACCCCCGCACCACGGCACGCATTTCACACCAAATCGCTGCAGATTGAAGTTGACACCGCTGGAGTGGACACAGCGACCCCCTCACAACACTAAAACCTCCAACTTAACATGAGAGAAAGGCGGTTAAGTACATATACAAGAAGGCCAACCAAGCAGAGGAGGGTATGAATAAGAAAACACACAGATAATGGGGCCGGTTTGTTTCAACTAAGACAAAATAGCTCAATTTGGGCACTTAGGACATTGGAGGAGGCCAGGCTGAGGGATGAGAGGAACATGGGAGTGGACAAGCGCAACAGGTCAATGATCAGCAGTGTATGGAGGGACAAAGCTGGATGTCCAACAGGCTTAGGGAGCGCTCAGAGGGGTGCTGAGGTTCCACTGTGGACAGAGAGGACCAGGGCAGACACCGCAAAACAAACACATGGGCAAGGAATCAGCTGCATTTTGTATTCATGCAACAGGCAATAGATTATAAGATACTTGTAGGTACTCTGTGTGGTCTGCACTAGTTTGGTGGTCAAAACTGTATCGTTCTTTAGCAGTTATAGCTTGGTCTAGAGCTAAGTCATAATTAATTTTGAAGTTAGAGAAAGGAGAACTGCAAGAACGTTTGAATTGAATGTTAAAACAACCCGATTTCACAAGAAAGCGGACATATACCGTGACATTACAGATCATGCAAATTGCTTATGATTAGCACGATTTCACAAATTTTTTGCGTGTTAATGCCATGAAGTCGTGAGGTCGTATGCTTAACATACGACCTAGGGAGGCTCACAACAGTGCTTGATGAGGCTCAGAGGAGAATGAAAAATATCTCACAATCAAAACTTCAGCTGTGTTTGTGACGAGGAAGCAATTTATACTAAAAACTCAGTAAGTCATTTTGTTTATGTGTACTTTAAAGAGGTCCTATTGTGCAAAATACATTGTTCAAAGATTTTAAGCTTCATCATTAGCTTACTCAAAGTTATATCTGAATTGAGTAATCTTGAACTGTTCTTCAGCTGGAGCTCAATGCTCAGAAAATCCCTGTTCTCACCTACCACTTATCCCCTCCCACTTGTCTGTATTTACTTGTTATTATTCAAAAGATGAATACTCAAAAAGAAGCATAAATGGTTCAAAACTGTCTCATAGCCACTTTTCAACAAAACAAAACAAATTAGTTATTTCAAATCTGTTGCTTCTTACAGTTGAATTTAATCTAATAATAGAGTTGTTTCCATTTTCAAGCTGTTTTTGATCAATTTTGTTCTTTTACAATGAAAAAAAAGTAGTTTCCTACTAAATAGTTGGAAAAAAATACAATTGGTCTCTATTAAATGCCTTTCTTATATCAAACCTAGCTTATTTTTTTGTAATAACACTATTTACAATGATACATAATGAAGTCTTAACAGAGATGCACCGATTCATCTTTTTCGGTTCCAGTTTTGACAATTTGACTTGAACTGTCCACCAAAACCCAATCCAACCAATGACAGCTGAACTAGCTCTTTTTCAGCATGAAACAGCTAATATAGAATACTATCAGTCTATTTATCCATCCATGAACACGCTGACTCCTTCAGTGTCATTTTATATATGTTGGAAATCTCACTTAGACTTTGGACTTAAATATCGTTTGTGACACATTCCATTCAAAATAATCCACATATTTTTGCTCTTGTCCATCAGAGTTTCTTTTCTGGGAACAATCCCTATACTAGGCTGGCAGAAATCTGTCATGTAATAGAGTATATCTTCTATCTATTCTCACTATAGACAGTTGAGCATCAGTTTAAAATAGCAAACATAACAGCCACCATATTAGCAGTTATCAGCGATTTTGACAAAGAAATGATTTCCTCTTTTGTAAGAACTATAATGATTCCAAAAAACTAGTGTGTTCAGAGGTGACAAAAGCGAGAAATCTTATCACAGTTTGTCAATACAGCGTTAATTAATCTGATCGCAAAAAAACCTCCAAACTGACAGGAACGAGAAGAGAAGCGTCTGACAAGCGCGCCCAGGCACACTGACACATTTTGGGGCATGAGAAGTCGTAACTGTACCCCAATTAGCCACAAGGAAGGCAGAAAATATGTCCCACACTCACAGAACAAGCCGGAAACTTAATAATATGACACGGCGAGCAAAAAACAAGTCTTTTTATAGCCGCGTCGCGTGAGAATGAACGGGAACAAGAAAGGCCCGCGCGAGGAGATTTGTCAGGGTTTGGTGCGTGGTGTTGTTTTTTAGCCGCGTTGATCTAAGTGGCATGATAGATGTGATGAGCATGCCGGGGTAATAAAAACCGTGAGGGAAACAGATGCAACCATTACAGAATCCTACAAAGGGGGCCAGCCAGTATTTATTACAGGATAAATATGGAGACGACAAATTCAATGGTCTCGAAACTTTCAATCTGTTTCGTTCACGAGAGCATGTTTGAGTCTGGTGTGAGTAATTTGTACAGACAGACAAATGGGGAGAATTAGGGATGGGAAATGTGTCAGCAACAAAATGCAGGATTTGTTATAAGGGTTTTTGCATTTTGGAGTGTGTTTTTTGGCAAGTTGGGACTATATTTTATTATGATTATATTATTCAAGAGAAAGGAGACCTCTTTGGCAAAATCAACTTCTATCAGCTTTAATTCTTGCTACAGTTGTGCTTCCTAGGGGTGTAAGGGTATGCTAAAATTATTTTTGGTTCGGTTTTCAGTTTTGAAAGTTGTCAGTTCGGTACAAAGCAGATGAAAAAGTGGCGAACTGTCCACAAAAACAAGTTTGTGAAAAATAAGGACCATTGGATCATATACATGCATGTCACTATAAAAGAATATTATAGTCTACTTTTAATATTGACAAATAAACCTTGATGCCCTGCAATAGCAAAAAAAATATTAGATTCAATTTGTATTTAATTTTATTTGGATAAAATTATGTCACTGCAGCTGTACAAATAAAATAATTTTCTTAATCATCCATATGCCCAGTGCCTGATTCAACTAATATAAATGAACAGTGGCTCATGTGTCGGTGTTTGTGCGTCGCTGTAACTGGAGGAAGCTCAAGGAGCAGCTAAAGTCTGAAGCCTTTGAGACTGTTCTGATTCGTGCATATAGTGCATATATATACTGTATGTAAATATGGAGATGAACTCTTTCGTACGAAGCTGTATTTGTACAAGATTTCACTCAAAGAGAGTCGTGTGACTCTGCGTGTGCTACAGGTGAATGTTAAAGTTTAGGCTTAAGTTACTAAAATGGGTAAGTTTAGGGGGCTGGGGGATTTATTCATTAAATCCAAAGAAAATGTTACGTTGCATCAACCCAAATTCATGGTTGTTAGGATTAGGCTTTTCGAAACATATTTAGTACAAAAAATAAATAAATAATAATTATTGGCGAGAAAACATGCTCATCATACATTTTTGACATTTCATTGTACTTTCTTCAGCGCTTGGGCTGAACTTTTCACACTGATAAAAGATCATGGCTGTCATTTTGGCAGCCATATTTCAGCTTTTTATTTATTTCCATTTTTTACTGTTTACGTTTTAAGGACAAACTGGGACAGGCACATTTCACAAAGAGACTACAGGACCTCTTCTAAAAACAGTTGTCAATATTTTTCAATTTGGGCCGATACCAAAATGGTCAAAATCTTAGGGCTCATTCTGATTTTTGATTGGAAAACTCTCTTGAGAACCAATATGCTAAATGCAAATAGCAACAAGTCTATTGCTTAAGAAGTCAGATTTACAATGACTTTCAGTAAAAATCAGATTACATTCAAACATGTTTGTATCTGTGACACACATAAATCATGTTAATGAAAATCTGAAGTCAAAACCTTACATACGATTCCTTTAATTCATGTAATACTAAAATGTATATTTAGAAGACCAAAAAAACCTGTTATAAGCACTTTAAACACCTTTAATGGCTTTGGCGTCACCATTTATCTGTACAAGAGTGAACATTTCAGACATAACTCCATGTAGAGTGTTTTCACAGCAAATAAAAATGGAGAAATTTGCATTTCCCTGGTTGTTTCCACGTTGTGTCAAAGAATTAGAATGCCTGGAAGGTGCAAAGAACGAGAAGAATGAAATTGACGACAAAAACTGTGGCATCTTTAAACCTAATAACACTGTGTATCTGAATATATAAAGTGCAAAAGTGATGGTTCTATTGTAAGAGCGAGAAATCTCCACAATTCCTTGACACTTGATCTTCAGCGGAACATTAGATTTGGGCGACTGGTCTGTACTAATCACCGCTCATTTTAAGGTCAAAGAGTGCATTAAAATTGTCATTCTTCCAGTTCAAATGTAATAATGTGAATATCATAAATGCCATTAGGGGATCTAATGAAAGCACCGTGGATCATTTTGCCTGGTGAAGCCGTGACAGACCCGCCTAATCTGTCAGAGCGCTTCAAAAAGAATAGCAAATCTCAGCTGTATCGGGGATTCTTGAAACGCTAATGTAAAGGACTTAAGTGTTAGCACCTGTTTCAAACAATAGACCCGCTCGCATCTCTCTCCCCCCCGACCACGGGCGATCAAAGGGAAAAGATAATGGAGGCGATGCCAGTCAGTCAGTCAGTAAGTCAACCAGCCTGCCTTTGCAAATGGAAATCCGGAAGAAAGGTAGAAGATGGGAATCATTTTATCTAGTTGACACACATTACAACGGAGAATTTCAAAAGAGTGAGATGGAAGCTCTCAGGTCAATTATGGTGTCAGGGCTGTCAGATGCCGATGAAATATATACCTTTGAAGAACACTTTACTCCAGGGATGGACCGGGAAGGATGTAGTGTTTAACCCGGAGAAGGAAAAGCAGAGATGACGGAGTAAAAATCACAAGCGGCATTAATGGAGCGATTTCGGGCGAGCGACGCTTTGTCAAACGAGAAGGACTTAGTGAAAGAGAGAGAGCAGAATTATATTAAAAGTCAGGCTGATTAATGATATCGGCAGTAACAAGGTGCAGACTAATTACTGCGGTAATTAAGTTAATGGGCAGAAGGAATTTACAATATATGTTTTTGGTTGGGCTAATAGATTGTAGGAACGTGTTACAGATTCTGCAGCTCATTATGTGTATGGTGTATTAAAGGAGACATATTGTGTGTGTGTTTTTGTATATTTAGTCATAAACATTTACATAATGATTACTAATTTACATTTTGTTCATTGTAAAACACAGAATTGGTCTAAAACAGTTAAGAAATCCAAACGGTTACACTGCCTTCCTGTTCAAAAGTGCAGACCTGTAACAAGCAGCAAGAATGTTTTTTTAATTTTTTGACTGGTTTGTATTATTTATTTTTATATTATAATATAATTCATGTTTGGTGTAATGGCAAATAAATACAGATAAATGGGTGGTGATACAGGAATCGGCAGCGGTCAGACAAAAAAAAAAAAAGATTACTTACAACTTTCAGTAAACTAATGATGAGAAAACACTATTATTGCACAAGAATAGATTTTACACTTTAAATTTCTTTTAAAGTAAACACTTCTAGATAATAACGTAGATTTTCACTTTATTCTTGTAAAATTACAACTTTTCTCAAAATCTTAAATCTCTTATTGCAACTTTTTACTTAAATACTTTGTAATCAGATGTCAGTTTCAATGTAAAGTAGAAATTATCATTTGACTATAGATGGATTTTCTGTTTATCAACACGGGCGATGCGCGCACACCTGTTATGCAAAAAGAGCCATCACGCTCATTGACACAAACAGTGGAAACATGTCAAAAAGATCCATTGTCAGTTAACTACAAGAGTTTATCACTTTGCAAAAGCAATAGTTATGCTACTAAGTCAACATTTGTAAATGAAATTTGACCCTACGACCCTTAAGAGGTACATTCAGGTCAAGCTTCAGGAGACAGACGTCTGTCAGACCGGTTCAGACTGAAACAGCTGCTTTCGTTGTTCGTTTTGTTGTTTTATTCAAAGAAGTTTCCCAAGCTAACCATGATAATAAAACACACTAAAACAAGCGATTTCAACAAAACCATGAGCAAAGCAGACTGATTTGTGTCCTTTGAAGCTTTTTCAAAGAACATTGGCGAATATTTTTTTCAATAGGTACTATATTCGTTAACCTGGCCAGCCAGATGGTTTATCTCGCAGTATTTGTGATTTCACAAACACTAGATAAACCATCTGGCCTTCGTCCGGCTCGATTGGTTTGAGAGTCCGAACCAAGCGATGACCAGCCCAATCACATCACAGCAGCGAGGTTTTGAACCAATCACATTGTAGCTCCCCGGTGCCGCAGCCGAGTCTGATTCAAGCTAAACAAAGACGGCGGCTCCCGTGGATGTTCGTGTTTCTGCTGCTTTTGATGCGGCTTCATCAGAAATACGGAGTAATTTCTTTTTGAAAGAAGAGCAGTATGTGTGACACGTACTTGTTCTATCTCACGCGGACATTGGATACACCATTACGAGTTGTTGCTGTGATTGGCTAGCTCAAATAAGGTAGGCCTCACACCCAATCAGCTTGAAGTATTTCACTAAACGCCCCACCTTTTCTCGAGCGCTTTCAGCGAGTGAAGTCCCAGATGGATATAGTGAGAACTCAGATAGGAGTTCAACACATATCCATCTGGCGTGAGCCAGGTTATATATTCGTAGGCTGGATTTGCTATACAATCTCCATCACTTGCCAATGCGACAGACGCTCCTCAACAGATAAGTGAAGCTACAACTTTTATTTGGTGTTATTTATATAATTTGTCTGCTGTTCTCACTAGTCACATGTAAAAGCGGACGTTTGGTGGTCACTAGATCAGAAATCTCTTGCTGAAGTTTGTTAGCAGTTTTATACACAGATTTTATCTACAATAAAATACTAAAAGGTTTGTAAACTCCACAATAACATGTAACTGACCTCTGCTAAATATGGTCAGTAGGTTTGTTCCAGCTGACACTCTCTCGATCTTTCATAACTTGCATAGGGCGACACGGTGGCGCAGCATTAGCACTCTGTCCTCATAGCAAGAAGGTCCTGGGTTCGACTCCCGGGCCACCCGGGGCCTTTCTATGTAGAGTTTGCATGTTCTCCCCGTGTCTGCGTAGGTTTAATTTTGCGGGCTAATGCTAACGGCTATAGGAAAATAAACAAGGGAACGCTCCGGACTAGCTCAAATCTTACCGCACTAGCTCAGATGCTAAGTGTTCGATAGCATTAGTATACTGCACATCTACAAATTATATGTTTATAGGCCTATCAGTCTTGTATGAGATAGGATAGTTATTGCTAGCAAATGTTACAAAGTACTAATATTGCTGGTCAAATACTTGTATAACAAGCTAGTTGCAGCCTTAATGCAATGACAAAATGAAATCAGGCCAAAACACACTTAGTCCATAACATACGTTAGATTAGAGTTTCCACAGCCCATGCATCCAGCAGTTTTTTAACCTGACCATTTAAATGTAAATAGCCTCAGCTTGGGCTCTGGGCATAAAACACTAACCTTGAGACAGTGAATGACAGAGGGAATTATGGGTAATTGTAGCGTCACAGGGGGAGACAGCTGTATGATGAGATTCCGTGTCATTTAGACAATCAGAAACTTAAGAGCCGCAGCGGTACATCTCTCCCCATCGAGGCTGCTGCTGACACTCAGGCTGATAATACCACCAGAAGACCAGAACAAATGGAAATGGAGGAGAAGATAGGTGTGATTCCTCCTCTTTCCCTGCGCAGTGTGGGCCGACTGATAGCCCGCACTGCTCTCAGCAAATATCCCCGCACATGTCAAGCTGCCAGGCCGATAAGAAGTGTCTGAAACCAAAGATGAGATTAGAACTTCCAACGCTATGACACAGGAGGCAGCAGACAGGCAAGTTTAGATCTCAGACTATACTAGAGCCGTGTGCATCGTTGCAGGGTCAGGGTGTGAGCAGATTATGGTAAAAAAAAATCCTATATATTATTATTACAATTAAGTTTGGAAAGTATTTGCTACAAATTGACAATTGGGAATGGCTTGAATTTATCTGGACAAAAATAATACAAAGAATAAATGATCAAACTTACCAACTAGCAGAAGTAGTGTTTAGTTTCAAGCAAGTCTCACGTTTTTGGCTTCAAATCCAAGTCAAGTTCCAAGTAAGGTCATGTTTACTAAGAATAATGTACAATTACATTTAGCACAAAGGCAGAGATGCTTGTACCAGATTCTAGCTTACAGCTAATTTAACCCTAACCCGGAAGAAATCTACGCAGAGAACATGCAAACTCCACATAGAAAGGCCAAGGGAGTGGAACCCAGGACCTTCTTGCTATGAGGCCAGAGCGCTAACCGCTGTGCCACCATGTTGCCCAGAAAAGAAAGATAAGTTCAAGTCAAGTCAAAGTCCTTTGATTTTAAGTTCAAGTCTTTTCAAGCCTTTATATTAAATTACAGAACACATATTGTATTTCTACAATTTTATATTTTTCATTATTCCATATATTTCTAATCACAAAAAATAAATGAGGAGTGGTATGTTTCTGTTTGTTAATGTAAAATTACAATACTTTTTTAAAAGAAGCATGTAGTCGTCACAGGGCTTCAAGCACAAGTCAAGTCCCGAATCACTGGTCTCCAAGGTCAAGTTAGTTCCCAAATCTAAGTCAGTTTTGTCAAGTCAAGTGATCAAAACAGTGACTCAAGTTCACGTTAAGGCTTGCAAGTGCACATCTCTGCCAACTAGTTTTAATAATTACAAACCGTAAACTGTGAACATGCAACTTGTGTGAATTGTGATGAGAAGTCAGATTGAATCAAATTGCATTGTTCGTTTTTTTAATACTGTATGTCGGAAAAAAATCACAGCAAATGTATCAAGATAGACATTGTATCGAACAAAGGTTTTAGGTTCCCATCACTACTGGCTTTACTGCTGCTGCTGTCTGTGCTCAGTTTAGTAGAACTCATTGCATGTCCACAATAACAGGGCAAAAGGGACGACTCTGTTAGAAGACAAACACATGTGATCGTCAGTTGTCATTTAATCTCAACCTCAGTGAAAGCTGCAAACGTGAATGGATGAAGTGACTGTCAACATAATGAATTCAATAAAAGCAACATTGTCTGCTTTGTCACATTTCAGAAGGCCTGACATGTAATTACGGTTATTTGTAGAAATGGCCTTCATTATCATCAGTGAGGGTCCTTCTACTGGAAAACAAAAAGCATTCAACATCCCCCCGTCGCAGCGTTGTCGTCCAAATGTGAGAAATGATAGTTTGTCATCAAAGAAAAGGTTAAAGCGAAGAAAAATCATTTATTTCTGATTTTCTGTTGTGGTTTTGATTAATAGAATTTTTCAATTTGCATTTATATAGTTGTGTTTAAAAAAAGGAAATAAAATTGAAATATAATTATGCAGCTGGTTGATACAATAAAGTGGGTTTGCTTCACCTGTGTCACACCAGATGGACATGAGGAGCACTGGGAATAGTGATCGCAAACTTCCTGGTTCAACAATCTCAGGCTCCCATGGTAAACCTTCATAAGGGTTTAGAAAATATATATATTAAAACTTTAAAAACGACCTCTGGGCTAATCAGCTCAGTGGTGAGTCATGAGCGTAAGACCTATATCTTTGTTTAAAATTGATCTCTGTAGCGCTAAAACTATTAAGTTAGTCAAATTTTACGTTATAGATTTGCTTTTTAGACTGAAAACAGCTGCACTGTGGATCTGAGTAGGAAGAGAAACTCTTAATATTAGAATTTTTCGAAAAGCCTATGGGACTTTACATTGGGAAATTTACTTCCAGAACCTTGGCGATCTTGAGCTCCATTGAGTTCCGAGTATAATAGATGGAGGATCATAGCAAATACTTGAAGCTGATTGGCTAAAGTGGAAGCAGAAACTGGAGAACTCAAATTCTAATGTTGGTTTTCGTCCACGCCTTGGGCCCAAGTACAAAGCTGCACTGTATTGGCCTGATGGTCTATACAAACCCAAACATATTGCTGTAATATTTATAAAAATAAAGAGTAGTTAACTTATATCTCATACTGGTCATGGTACCTGTCAGTGGCACAAAAAAAAAAAAAAAAAACAGAAACACGCTAACGTTATGCTGCTAGCTGTAATGACACTGGTCATGCTGAATTGTGATCGATCGGTCACATATATGTCAATCTGAATCGTGATTGGTCAGTCACAACAGGACTGAAAGTTTTAGGACTAAATTAGTCAATTGCAGCAGTACAGAGACAATGATAATTCATCTTAGTCTGTCGGATACAAAAGAGCAAATGTACATTGGTGATCACACTGCAATAAAACAATGAACTGTACAAGAAGAGAAAAAAATTCTCATGAAAGTAAGCCTCCCTCATGGACCTTCCAGTCTGGTGCACTGACTGAAGATCTACCAAGCCTCAAAAGTCAAAGAAACTTCTCATGGACCAGTCACCACTCATACCTGTTAAAAACTGAAAGGACCCATGTTATCCATATTGTAGTTAAACATTTTAGTGTGCACTGCTCCTTACAAAGCAACGTCATCTTCTCATGCATATTTACAACCTTAGCTAGTTCTGCACGCTGTCATTAAAACATTTTCAACATCTGAAAACAAATAGGTTTTGAAACGGTAAATAAAAGACAATTGCCAATCATCAGAACTGTTTTTAGACGCTTCAAGTGCTGGCATCACTACTTTTCACCTTGTCTTTTCTTTTCAGCAACTTAAAAACTGACCCCCAGGTTGTGGATTCTTGCCTGTCATCGTCACAAACTTAACTGCTATTAAAGAAAAAACTGCAACTGCAACGCTGAAGTAAACAGCAGCATTAGACACAGCACAATGACGTACTCAGATTAGCTGCGATAAGACCACAGATTGACTGACAAAACAACGACCAAAAACTATGGAGAGAGGCAAGTACAGGGGTAATGTGCTCTCGCCTTCTATTAAACCAGCAGCAGCATTTTGGACTTGATGTAAACACTGTAAAGAGGATTGGTCCAGCCCACAATACAGTAAATTACAATAATCTAAACAAGAATATATAATCAAATGGATAACTCGATCAAATTCACTGGCTGGAAGGTAAGTCTTATTTTTACTTAATATTCTGAGCTGATAATAGCTGGTTTTATTCACCGAAAATACTCAGGATCCTCCAGTCGTCTTTGCCTAATCTGTGCCACATCTGAACAAACATGAAGGCTACTTTTCCATTGTAGTACTTTATATTTTTGCTTTTCATGATCCGGACTATGGACTATGTATTGTGTATTGTGAAAGCACCTTAAAAATGTATAATTATTCAAATATTTGTGAATAGAACAAAGCACAACTCCAGACATGTTTTTGATAAAGAAACAGTATTCAAATGCGGCTAAAAATTCACAGTCATTTATTTTGTGTAATGTAAACTCTTAAAAAGATAACATAAACATTAAGGTAAAATGCCTAAAGAGCTAAAAGATACTGTCTGCCGCAGACTAATAGCACCGCACTAGAAGAGAGAGAGAGAGAGTGAGTCCTCTTTTCTTTTCTTTGGTTTCATTCCCTTCTATTTTTCTTCCCTCCGTTCTGCAGTTGTGTGTCCTGACCTTGCAGCTTCCATGGCCCATCCATCTTGGGCTGCTTAGCCATTTCGCTGGCTTCATACTGCGCAGATTAACACAATTCATCACCACAATCATCCTCCATTCATCACCCTTTCCAATGAATGTTTTGACATCCAGTTAATTTTCTGCTGATGATTTATCAAATTATAATTACCATGCTCTGAAGGGCTCATTTATTATGTTGATACATGATAATGATGCCAAAGTGGATTGAATTTTAAGTAAGTTCTCTCTGCGATTATAACATATGCGTTATTGTGAAGAATGCTGTGCGATCAGTTTCTTTACGGCCTAGGAATTCCTCAGACACTCCTAATGTTGGAGAATCAATGCAAAAAAGGGAGACAAAGTGAGAGTGTTAATTCCATTTTTTACAGAACAAATTGTTTGGCTGGGGAGCAGTCAGCATGAAAAAGTTCAATTAGATTGTGAGCTCCATCTTGGATGCTCAGTAATTAAAAAGTGCACTAATTCAATCAGGGCTGGGACTGGGGCAGAGGAGTGTGCTGCTTCTTAATAGGTTATAGGTTATTTCTCACATACTGCCCACATAGGCACTTCATTAGCCTTCTGCTTTACAATTCACTCAGCTTTCAGCCTCATTATTATCCAGGTTTATTAAAATCCAATGGCCGCCTATCTGTTTCTATTACTGAGAGGCTGAGCAGGCTAATGCAGTGGGTCAGAGCTAAGGGCAAACACCACTGCTGCTTATGAGCACTCAAAGAGCAATGGGAATGGCTATTGAATATGCGTTATTAACAGTGTTTGTGTTAGCAAACAGAGCGGGCGCTAACTGGGCAGAATGACCCTGGCCACAGTGCACACATATCTACTTGGCCTTCCTAACCTCTCCATGCACATGTGCTTGTAAACTCTATGTCCATCATTAAAGCTCACACTGCATCATTATATTTTACACTTGTTGTCACTCGGACTTTTTGTACGTTTTGAACGAGCATTTGGCCTTTGAGTGTTTGACCTAAGCTTACACACCCAGCTCCATCCTTCGTGGAAAGATGGAGGCGTTAGGAGTGGTGCAGCAGTGCATTGTGGGCCGTGCAATGGGCTCAGGGAGATGAGGGCTTAGGAGGTGTTAAAGGTTATTGAATGCAGGAGAATTCTCCTGGCGGCACAAGCATTGTTTACAGCTATCTATTTTTTTGACTCTTTGCCCTTGGGCTGCGGCCCATAAACAGAGCTGCTCTCCCCCACACAGGCGAGCCCAGAGCAGGCATAATTGTGAGTCCCCCTTGGACGTCCCAAAAGTGAAAGATGTGTCTGGTAAGTGAGAGAGGTCAAACACCAGCATGGATATTTATTACATGCACTGCAACCAGATGGAGGCAGCCCATCCATCAAGCAGAGCTGTCATGCTGGTCACAAACGTTTCCCATAAAGACACCCCACTGCAGTAGCTCCTCTCCTCCTCTATTCTCCTCCTCCTCTCTTCTGTTCCTCTCCTTCTCTGCTCCCCTAATGTCCTCCTCTCTTCTTGTCCACCTCTGTTCTTCACCTTCTCTCCTCCTCTGTTCTTCTCCTCCTCCTCTGTTCCTCTCCTCCCGTTTTCTCATCGCCTCTGTTCTTCCTTCCTCTCTCCCTCTGCCCCTGTCTACAACTCTTCAGGTCCTTTGGCCAGGAAAGAGGATGTAATGAACTTTAAAATCTCTAAACGTAGACTCTGCTCCAACAGTGTGTCCATGATTCTGCCATTTCTCTCTCATTAGTGACTTCTTTGTCTTGTTCTGAACTGGACCTGGCCTATTTTCAGCCAGAACTTTTATCAATAGTGCAGTGACCGCTGTGGATGGTCAGGAGGGCAGCAGAGCAGGCATGCAGCCAGGCAGCTTAGGGAGATATTACAGAGGAGAAGAAGGAGCAGTCTGACACTTGCTCCCTCATTCATCAGACCCTCATAGGCCCGTCGGTGACAATGAAAAGATTTCACAATACAGCCGCGGCAGAAACTCATTCTGGCCCTCATCCATCATGCTCAGCCGCTAGCCGTTCCACTGACCTAATCTGTGATGCCTCGCTGGCTGCACCCTGTTCCTTAAAGGCAGGCTTCATTACTGTGAGGGAGAGAGGAGATAGAGGCCAGAGGCCAAGGGCCCGGAGGAAAGGGCCGTGTACGCACACTCTCTCACTCACAGCACTCAGGTATATAAAACACACTGTCACATCCTACTGTTCCTACAGCAACAAGCACCGAGGAACACTGCCACAGATCATACACCTGTGAGAAACACTGTCACAGATCATACACCTGTGAGGAACACTGCCACAGATCATACACCTGTGAGGAACACTGTCACAGATCATACACGAACACTCTCTCTCATTCACAGCACTCAGGTATATAAAACACACTGTCACATCCTACTGTTCCTACAGCAACAAGCACCGAGGAACACTGCCACAGATCATACACCTGTGAGAAACACTGTCACAGATCATACACGAACACTCTCTCTCACTCACAGCACTCAGGTATATAGAACACACTGTCACATCCTACTGTTCCTACAGCAACAAGCACCGAGGAACACTGCCACAGATCCTACACCTGTGAGGAACACTGTCACAGATCATACACCTGTGAGGAACACTGTCACAGATCATACACCTGTGAGGAACACTGTCACAGATCTACACCTGTGAGGAACCCAGAGCCCTGGATATATCTGCTGCATTAAGTGTGAGAACCTCCTCCTCCTGCTTCAGGTGTTTATGCAGCTTGTTTCTGTCACGGACAATCACAGCTCAACGACTGAACACTCAGGAAGAGAAAGGGTCAGCTCACTCACATCAACACTGTAAATGCACTGCTGTAAATGTGGCAAATGATGCAAAATGGACCAGCTCTGTACTTACATGAGTTATTGTATGACTATATAATTATTATGAAGATGTCTTAATCAGTGATACAGATAAGATTGTGAAACTTTTGGCAGAAATGAAAGAAGAAATATAAGATGATCAGTTATTGTTGATGGAAAAGATTGACACTATGCAGCACTTTGTTGTGACAGTGACGTGCTGTTAAGGAGCAGGAAGATATCAGCATGATTGTTCTCATCATTACAGGAATCATCACTGTGGTATCTCATGCATTAGTTAGAATATAAAAAGTATAACACAGCTCAGACACTATTATTCATTAGAAAAAGAGGTAATGCTCCATCAAATTATCAAAATGATCTTGCCCGATATGCTAATGGAGTCTAGATAATTTATGAACGTAAAAACAATGCAGATCTTAGAGTTCTACCTGTACATTACAGATTTAGGACATTCAGAACAGTGCTTTCTGAGGCTCAGAGGGAAAGGATAGTATTTCACAGGTAGAACTCATCTCTGTTTTTGATGAGTAAGTGATCAAATTTGAATAGTGCATGCCCTTAAATGTTGTAAATTAAAAATGACTGAGCATAATACCCATTAAGACACACTACAAAATACTATACTGTAGGTCTTTTTGTTTCTAGCAGAAATTATAAAATGAAATCAATTTGTGACAAACATGAAAGTGATAATAGAAACATAGATAACATGACCCTGATGTAGAATAATTAACACAGTGAACATAATAACCGTGACGTGTCCTTCAAACCCTCCTCTTTACTCGGGCTGCTCCCCTATTCCCCACCGCGTTGACTGTTATTTAACCAGAAGCGCTTGGTAAAAGGGTCCGTGGCTGACCCCAGATCAGACATTATGGGTCTGTATTCCCTTAAGTCCCAGTATAGGCCTGTAGTTCGGACTGCTCTGCCAGCTGTCCCTCTTATCTCTAACTGCTGTGTCCCCAGACCCTGTTGCCGCTGCCTAATGGAGCCTGTCTCTGCACCCAGGGACAAATTCAATCAAAGCTCCAGCTAAACATCCTCAAATAACATTGTTTTGCCGCTCCCTACCAGTGGTGATATTGAAATCAGGTTAACAGCCTGGGAAGCCATGTTGTACGACATATACAATAAGAACTAGTTGCGCAGTGGTGATATCAATTCTACTAAGATACTTGAACATTCTATGATCAGTTTATGAAGTGAGATGCAATGGCTACTGTTCTTAACGTCCCTGTACCTGTGTTTTGTCCTCCATCATAAACGAACAAATTCAGTTTTGTCCAAGCACTAACACGCTATTGTGAGGAATTTAGTTTTTTGTTTAGCCTTTTGTTCTTGTTTGTGTTTTTAGCATGGTGTTAGCATCCGTTAGCATGCCACGTCGCACCACAAAGTTGTAAAAAGAGCTTCTAAACACATTGTGGTCAATATTTATGAATCTCTGAATGCTGAAAAGAAGTGAGCAAAACATTTGACAGCTTTAAAGGTTTTCAATTAATCAATTAAGTTTCCTTCCTTGAAATGTAAACAAACAGAAATAAAAGTTTTAAGCTTTTCACATCATGGAGACATCTTTAGCTCCTAATCATAATATTAATAATGTAATGATTTAGAGAGCACTTTTCATGACACACACATTTGCATTATTCATTCACTCCTCACTTGATCTAATGTAGCAGCCACGACTGTCCTGAACCAGACTGATGAAAGCAAAGTTGGCATTTTTACCATCCATTCACATCTCACCAGATCCATAATAAGTAAATGGTCTCTATGGTCTTCCACCTTACAGGGTACACAAAGCACTTTACAATCAAGGATCCACTCACACAGTGTTCGCAGACAGAGAAGTAAGGGTTACCAAAGACACAACAACTCTTTACTCTAGTTGTCCAACACCTTTCTGTGGTCTTCCATCCAAGTACTGCCCCAATCTGGTCCTACTTAGCTTCTGATATCTGACAAGATCAGGTATGTACGTATGCTCAAGGACAAAATGGTAATTTCTCCTCTTGTCATCCCACTGTGGCACTGTGGTGGCAAGGTGGCAGAGCGCATAGCCCTCTCGCCTCACAGCGAGAAAGTTGTGGGTTCAACCCCCACATGGCACACCTTTCTGAATGGAGTTTGCATGTTTCTCCCTGTGTCTGGGTGGGTTTCTTCTGAGCACTCCGGTTTCCCCAACCAAAAACTTGCAGGTTAGGGTAATATCCTCCAGCTATGGTAGTCCTGATCCCGAGCGCTGCACTGTGGCGCTCACTGCTCCTGAGGAGGTGTCCCAGAGGCATTGAACAATGGTTTAAAAGCAAAGGACAAATTTCCCTACGAGGACAGTAAAGTGTACCTTAACCACCTGGTGTTCCATCAGTCTCCCATCTAAGTACCGTCCTGGACCAATCTGCTTAGCTTCTGAAATATGACGAGAGCAGACACTGGCATTATGGTTTAGACACATAGAGTAGCCTTCTTGCTAGGCCTGGTCTACCTTCGCAGAGGGTAGGTTAATCTCTATGCAGGTTATTTTTCAGGTATTTAGTATTGAAATATAACATCAATCTCTTAGGATTTAGTTATGACCCGACTTGAATAAGTTTTTCTTTAAATACTCCTAAATACTTCTAATTCACCAGAAAACATCTTAAAAGGAGGAAAAAGACAAGGCCTACAAATATGACACGTTACCAATTCCACCTGCAACTAAACACTTCAAACACTTTTGCAATTTCAAACCGAGAGGTTTTTGGACATGTTGTCTAACACAATCCCAACGAAGAAGTCATATCCAACTGCTGCAGTACATCAACCACAATCCTGCACCCCCACACACAATCTCTCTCTCTCTACATCACTTATTGCATCACACTTTCTCCCATTTGCTTCCGAAGATTAAAGCGACGGCTAATTGACAAGCAAATGCATCCAGGAAACACAAGGCAGACAGATCAAACTGATGGGGAAGTGTTTACGCGGCTTACATCAGCAGCACGCTTAAACATGTACCACTTTAACTCCAGCTAACCATCACCTCACCCACAGTTCTGCTTCTCCCAGGTTTATGGACGGACCTGCCTGCATAATCTGTAATTAAAATGGAAGCATTTGGAGCCAATTAAAATACATAAAGTGTGCGATGGATAAAAGGCAGTGTGAGAAATCAATAAACAGGGTAATTCAGTGTGGATAGAGGAGCTTCCTGAGCCTTTTATAGGACACCGTTAAGGAAGGGAAGAGTTCTCCAGTGATTTTTTTTGACAATTTAACAGGTTCGGCTGACACATTAAATGACTATGCTGACAACTTAACTGCGCTGCCAATCAATATTTCCTATTACTCTCATTGTCAAGAGGGAAAATAAAAATATGATGTTGAGGTCGACCCGTAAGTGACAATGCATTAAGGAGCTATCAGCTATGCTTATTAATGCGGACAGGCCGTCATAAACAGCACATATGCGACTGCTAATGCCCAGTCCACATTTCAGTTCATCTGTACCAGTGTTAGCACAATCCTGATGGAAAAGCAGGTTTTAATTGAGTTGTGTTATGATAAAACAGGGTACATCTGCTTATCATGTATGTTTTGTTTTTGTCCTGTCTGTGAGAGAATATTCTTTCCCGGCTGAGCCTCAGAAAACATGATTCTAAAGACCCAGTTTGAGCATTTCTACAGCATTAGCATAACAGGCAAGATTAGTTTGATTATTTACCCTGAGTAATTCCCTTTGCAGCCAGTAGATTGCACTCTAAGTCAATGTGTGACATAATAAACACGACTGTATGCTTTGATGCACTTTTTGTATGTTCAAGTTCACAAGACGCCACATATGATAGTCTTTAAAAATAAGCATCTTTTGAAAACAAAAGTTAGCTTGTCCTGACATGCTAATATTGAATGAGATCTCCAACAGTAATGCTCTGATCGTGTGTGGTGACAATTCACTCAAAAACCACTATCTTTGACGATAGCTCCAATGTTGAAACTAAACGTTTTCTGATGCTCAAAACACGTCACAAACAGGTTTAAACAAAGCAGAATTAAATGTATGTTTCTGATTATAAAATGTCAGACTCTAATAAAATATATAGTTCATTTTCCATTATGTGTTTTTTCATTTAAATATACGTGTATATTTTCAACATTGCCCTTCTCTAACCACAATTAAGCTGTGACTTCCGTCTTGGGTCAATAATTGTCACATAATGAGACATGGGCCTATCATTACTGACATCACTCTGACTAAATGAGTTGAGGCAGAATGTATTATAAAGAAAGTCATTACTTGTATAAGAAAAATATAATTTAGGCTGTAGATAATGAGTATCTTTGAGCCGTACACTGCACTACATTACCACATTAAGTGTCGAATTGGAGTTGGCGTTGTGTTTTCCTGTTCAACGCTCTGTGAAAATGCCTCACATCCAGTAAACAATGTGAAATGCAACAAAACATTCCTAAATAAGCAGCTTAACCACGCCCACCACATTACGACTGAGCACATTCCACATCAATGTGAGGAGGAGAAGACAATTAAGCAGGGCTTTAAGCTGTCAATCACATCCTGTCAACCTATCAGGCGAGTGCTCCCGGGCCCGCCTCCTACTTAGCTCCTCTGTGATATGCTGCTGGCAGTTTGGATGGGCTGACTGACGGCGGGCCGATCCGGGCCTGGCTGGACGTCTGGGACACGGGAGACAGAGATTGGGGCGGACGTGTGAGGCTGCAGTCGATGAGTCTAAAGGAGAGATGAAGTGCCAGGAATGTGCTCTTTAATTAGATGTGCAAAACAGCAGAACGTGAGAACAGAAAGAGGCTAAATGTGCTGCAATAAAGCAAATGGACAATGGTATTTAGATTAGTCTATCATCGGCTATTTTCTCTGACCAGGGATAGTTGACTGTGTCTTTGTGAGTATTCATATTTTAGACTCAATTATGACCTCATAACATTTATGAAACATCATTGGTATTAAACTATAGGCAATTATTTTCAGCATAAGAGAACTTATTATTATTGTTATAATGGTTTACAAGAATTGTGTAATCGAGTAATTGTGATTATTGAACGTAATTTATTGAGTTTGTAAGATATTTCTTTGCAAAAGAAGGTCCCAGACTGTCCCAGACCTATTGTGATTTTTCTCTATATTTAGGAAGAAACTATGGCATAAGTAAATCCATTATTCACATTTTGTTCATTGCAAAACACCAGCCTTAAAAAAAAAGATATTAAACGACGTAGAAATAGAAAAAGGTACAATGACTTCCTGTTGAAAAGTGTCTACATGACAACCCTACATGTTTTACCTAGAATCCTAATTTTTAAATACTTGCAAGTAAAACAGACAAGTGGGCGGGATAGGTGGTAGGTGAGGACAGGGATTTTCTGAACACTGGAGCATCAGCTGCAGGACAACACAAGATTACTCAAACATGCAGGAATCAATCCAAATACAACTTTGGGTAAACTAATGACAAGAGGACACTGCTATAACATGGTTAAAAACCCAGAAAAATAGATTTTACAGAATAGGTCTCCTTTAATACTAGGCTACTTTTAAATGGCACTAGTTATGCAAAATTTATATTTTTGAGTTTGTAATGTTGTAGAATTGCTTGATCAAACACAGCCTAAGTTTTGTCTGAGATATTTTTCATTCTCCCCTAAGCCTAAGAAAACACCGTTCTGAGTGTCCAAGGTTTATGATGTCATAGGTGAAATCTTCTGTAAAATTGATTAGATTGCTTCCCTTATGTCATTTCCTTTGTAGCCAGTAGCTGAAGTTCTAAATCAATTCTTCATGTGAGAAACACATGGTTGCCATGTGTGATTTTAGACACACCACTTTGGCTCTGGTGCACTCCAAATTGGAGGTGCTCAGAAGCATGTTTGGAGGATGGGAATAATGTAAAAATGCATCATATTTGATCTGTAAAATGTCAAAAACTGATCTTGTGGCGATTATCATTTCTCTCACCCCCTCCTTTACCAGCTCTATCTGACATGTAATTGTGGGTGGGGTTTAGATGTCTAACATCGCACCAATGCCGTGTTAAACCACTTTCTAATTTCTACCGAAGCACTCTGTTGACATTACATCTACATTTACACCACTGATAAACTGTGCAGATTCAAATGTTCAATACATAGAGCGCATTTCATCAGCTTCCATCCATCAAGACAATTAAAGGCTTTAATTCTGCGCGAGAGGTGTGTCTGTGAGGAGGAGCGTGCAGGCAGAGTTATGGCCGGAGCCCTTTCGGATGCCTGGTCCATTACTTTGCTGGCTGCGTCCGGGCCTTTGGATTCCATACCGTTCTGTTAACCATCAGCAATTATCTCCCTGTCAGAGCTAAAGGTAACAAATTTCCCCCCATCCAGCCAGCCGCTATCATCCTCTGGACACCGGCATCAACTGACAGCAGCTAAATCACGCCCGCCAGCCCGCACTCCTGACAGACAAATGCACTACCTTGGAAAAGCTGGGCCCATCACTCTAAAAAGGGGAGGAGCAGAGAGAGAGAGAGAGAGGGAGAGAGGAGGGGGGTGCTGCTGACCTTATAGTTCTTCACTCTCCTCGCACGCCCTCCCGTCCAGCTGGAGGAGATGGACTGCCCTGCATTCTGTAAGCACAGGGCCCCGTTCCCAAATAAGAGAATTATTAATGGTGCTTTCCCCAGCGCTGGTTTATCTTGTAGCATCGCGGCAGCTCCAGGTTTCGCTCCTTTACAGATGGACACGCAGAGCCAGGGCGATGAGTTATCCGCAGTGCACCCAGCAACCGCAACAACAGCCAGGAAACACAGGGTTTCTACTGCACGGCTTTGGAACGCACACATGGGGAAGATGTTCAGGCTTTGGTAATGTGGCTTAGTGCGAGGGTCAGATTAATCGCAGTCGTATCTAAATAGTTGTATGGACACAAAATGCCAGCCTAAAATGTTAAGGAAACTAAGTTTAAATTTTTAAATATGATCTTCTTCTTTTCTTGTAAACCCCTACACCATTCAGGCCTTTTGTCCGTAAAGCAGTAGTGCTCCCCCTACAGCTATTGTGTAATTAAAGTAGCAGATTGAATCGAAATATTTTTTATTTTCTCATTTTTGCATAACTTTAAGATTAAAATGAGACAGCAAAAGCACATCTAAACACATTTTACACTGCTAAATAAAAAATCAAAGAGCCAAGGCTTCTCAAGACAGAAATTTATGTCGGGAATGTGTTTGGAAGGAGGCGGGGGAGCAGCCGACTCTTTGTGAAGCTGAGGTTTTGTACTTTTAGCCTCTGATGACCAACTAACTCTAATTATAAGTGAGAACAAGCTCTGCACAGAAGAAAAACAGACAGTGATTTCCATCTGAATTATCTTTGGTAAATATGCAGAGCAGTAAGGCTAGTGTTAGGACTGGTATTTAGGACCTGAAGGGCACTGGTTAAGGCATATTTGGGTTTTGAAGAGATAAGTTACTAGAACTAAACTAATTTAGGAGATGTGTAATAAATTAAAAAAGTTTAGACTGAGCCCATTTTTTGTGTGTGTAAAATGAGTCTTATGACATGGCTTTCACAAAGAAGGCTTCTTTGACCCTCTGGAGGGCCCTTGGAAGATGAAAAACAATCGTGTCAAAAAGACCTCAACACATTTTATTGGTCCTCAGATTAGCATAAGCAATACATTTAGCATAGAATTAGAAAATCACCATGCACCATTAGAACCTCATCTCTTTCAATCAGCTTGATTTGTTGTACAGGTGTTGTGGCTCACTCACATCTTTTCTAAATACACATATTGAATGATCCAACTTCAGTCTGTGGCAGAACACTGCAGTTTTAAAATGGGAACTTTGTACAGAATCTGGCAACTAAAACACAAACTGCAAATCTAAATCTAAGACACCACAGTATTCTATAGGCAAATCATATGGAGGGTAGTTAAAGATAAAGATGATTGAAAATATGTGAAAAAATCATTATGACAATATAATATGCATTTGTCCACCATCTGACTTTATGACATCATCAGAGCAATTTACGGCAATCAAGATTGTTGTCAAAACTTATGACAAGGTATAATAATTGGATATTGTATGTATCAACATTGACTATCGATCCTTAAAGTTTTCATTTTAGGCAAAAAAAAAGTGATTCTTATTTCTTTCTAATAAAATTATGAAATTATCATATCGTGACAACACTAAAAGAGAAAACTAGCTCCAGATTATCTTTAACTTGAAAAAGGACAAATCAACCCATCTCAACGTAACAGTTAGACCCACATGTATCTCTTATTGTAGAGTTTTTAAAGAGCAGACTTGTGAGACTTGGATGTGGGCGGTATGTAAACATGTCAGAAGGTAAAAGGTGTGATGGATGGCCATAGCTCCAGCCGACAGGCCGACATCAGGCACTGTCCTGTGAAGATTAGTGTGATTAATGCCGGGCTGTGACAGGTGCGGCGGCCGGGACGGGCCAGGGCCTATTGCAAATGACACGACCTTTTTTGGGAGTCAAACATATTCACTGTTAAAGTCAGTGGCATGTCACTGCTGCTCACCACATCTGCCTTTCCACTGACGCTGACATTACACTGCACGAAGCACACGGCTGCAACAAGACCCATTCAGATCAGTATCATGGCACTCGGTAAATGTATATTCCTATTTGTTTACCTACATTTATCTCCAGCTCTCTACAGGCAGGATTTAGACAAATTGAGACACAGATGTTTGTAATTATTAAAATTTCTCTGATTCTTGAGGTAAAGCTAATTCAGTGTGAATAGGACATGGGCAAAAAAAAAAAAAAAAAATCTAACATTTTAAGAAATTTGCGATCTCTCAGGATCAGTTTTGACATGAATGCACAATCTTTGGCCATTGTCTCTCACAAAATCAAGTGGCGGGTCTAGTCCTTTTCCTAATATTTCCCAATAAGCATTGAGAATGTAGAGAATAAAATGTTAGCAGCCTTGCTCCCATCACAACACATTAGCACAGTGGCACAGGTAGATTTGAGAGGCTGACACAAGGTATCAGTGGGAGAGAGAGAGAGGCGAGCTGTACCTGACAGTGACCTGTCACACCACATCCAACGTGTTTAACGATAAGCTGTCGGCCTCCGTCACACATATACACACATACACATATGCACACACACACACACATACACACATATGGCTCGGGCACTTAATGACATTTCACAGGCTCAAAGGTTAGACGAGGGGAGAGTCGACAGTGTGAGCTGATAATGTGCAAATATCAGCTGTCATTACAAACAACACAATTAGATGCACTAAATATTCCTACACGTTGGGGTTTTTTTGTTAGGAAAGAAAAGCAGCACAAGAGTTGAAAGAAGCAGCCTGTTCTCACAGACAAGTGTGTCTTTACCACACATTTTAAACAGTGTGTCATATGAACATAATTTTTAGTATTTGTGTGCCTTATTCACGTTTGCTACTTCAGTTAATTTCTATGTGTGTAAAGACATGTTATTACTTGTGAATATTAACAAAACCTTACTCCAAATATGAACCAACAACAAGCCTCATACTTACATTCATCCATTTTTGTAGCTTCAGCCAATAACGCCAAATAATCCCTCCTGTTTGTCCTCAACCAACACACGTGTCTTTTAACCTGGCTCACGCCAGATAGATCTGTCCATCTGGAACTTGACTTGCTGAAAGCGTTTGGGAAAAGGTGGGGTGTTTAGTGAAATACTTCGAGCTGATTGGGCTACCTTAGCCTACCTTATTTGAGCTTAGCCAATCACAGCAACAGCTCGTACTGGTGTATCTAATGTCCTCGTGGGATAGAACAAGACAAGTACATATAACACATACTGCTCTTCTTTCAAAAAGAAATCACTCTGTATTTCTGCTAAAACCGCATCAAAAGCAGCAGACAGTACATCCACGGGAGCAGCCATCTTTGTTTAGCTTGAATCAGACTCGGCGCTAACGGCCCGTGTTAGCCCACCCTGCTACAACGTGATTGGGAGTCAAAACCACGCTGCTGTGATGTGATTGGGCCGAACCACCGCCGTTTTGGACTCTCAAACCAATCTGGCGGCTGGAAGGCCAGATGGTTTATCTCGTGTTTGTGAATTCACAAATATCGCAAGATAAATTATCTGGCTGGCCCAGGTCACATGTTTGTACGATGCCAAGAAAATGGGCGTGTAATAAACACGTCAGAATAGGAAGAAGCATCATCATGACACGCTATTGAGAACATAAGAACAAGTTGAAGGAAGAGAGGTTTATGGTACCCAGGATAGGAAAACATGAACACTACTCCAGTCTGATTCAGTCCAGTCTGAATATGCTTCCACTGGTGGGCATCATGTACCGCTGATGACAAAAGTCAAACCAACAAGAGCTGAGCTGGAGTTTGACCAATACAGGAAGAAATACTGTTTTCTCTGACACGTTTGTTACATCATTTTCTCAAACATGTTATCTTAGCACATAATACATCTTTGCAACTTAGTTTATTTGTTTACCTCCCCATTAGCTTTTGAAGAATCAGTTACTCTTCACTCGAATGAGTTTTTTGGCAGTTGTCACAGCTTTAAGAGCCAGTACAAAACGAACCATTTCAGAATGCTAACCTTAGTCAGCCAAAAGCTAAAAAAAATTAATAAACAAACTTACTGGATTTCAAGGAACAGTCTATTAAGCTTATCAGACATCAAACTAAATTAAAAAAGTGACCATCCTCGAGTAGAAAATCAGAAGTAAAGCTACACTTCAGAACATTCTCAATGGAAATAGTGAATGCCAACACACGCCAAAGTAGTTAATGAAACAAGTTTTATGATTGAGACAAAAACATCTAAAATAGAAATTTGAAATATTATTTAAATTTGTTTTTTGTCAAAATTGCTACAACAAGACATTTTCAAGACTAACACATTGTAACCTCATAAAAACGCAAGCAGACCCAAATCAAAGTGTAGTAACTGAATGGTTTATATGCAGTCAAGTGTACACTAATGAAGCTTTTACTGTGACTGAATCATGTCCCAATGTTTACGGGTCTGTTTATTTGAAATGAGTGAGTGAGTCGTCTTTGAGAATCCCAGCTGGTGATCCTGTGACAGTTTAGCTGCTTAAACATCCCAACAGGGTGTGAATGCGCGCTGACCACAGGGATACAGCTGCGGGAGTGTAGAACAAAGCGGGCGCGCCGGCGCTTGAGCGTAATTGGAGGGCTGTGCACACACTCACACAGGCCCCGGGCTGGATCAATATTTGTTGGGATTGCACCTTGTTCCAACAATGTAAGATTTACAGCCGGCGTGAGGGATTTACACTTTGTCTTCCGAGCAACTCATCAGCGCAACCCAATTACTAAGCCCAGACAGACAGCATTAACATGGGCCCGGCTGCTTTATGGCCCCTCAGCCTGTCTCTCTTCAGGCGCTGCCACCATAACGGATACTACACTTAAAACCTGCTCACGCCGATGAATCCTGAGTCTTTCATTACTCCCACCTTGATTTACTCCATATCATTTCACAGCCATAGACAAAGATAACAGGTAGTAAATTACAGCCGTGGTGTGTGCTTGTTTCAGCGGTGAAAGGGAGGGGGGGTGGACGGGGGGCGAGGGGAGAGCAGGGGGTTCTAACTGAGATGCATCTTTGACAGCCAATGAAGTGTGCTGGTAAAATGTACATTTAAACTTTAAATGGTGTTTAAAACGCTCTTAGCAGCAGCACATTAGACACTTGTTTTTATAGAGACGCTTCTCTACAATCTGCCGGAGTGGGAAGTCTTCTGTAATCATCGCTACACTGAGGAGAACAGAGGTGAGTAGAAAGAAGGATGCGCTGATGGAAATTTTTGGCTGATACCAATAGTCTGATACCAATAGTTCTAAAGTCCTTTGGATGGAGCCAATATTGAACAGAGTCAGAATACTGTATATCTTTACTGACTCGGTAGAATTTCAGAATCAAGTCTCATACAGTATGTAAATGTTTTGGCAGGACAATCATTTTAAACTTGTTGGGGTCAATTCTGTTTGGTGTCAGACTTACTTGACCAGCAGAATAAGGGTTAACTACCTGGATCTGCTTATCTGTTTGTCCTATTAGAGACTATTTGAAATATGTTTTCTTTACATATTGACATGCCTTCCTAACTCGGAACTGGTATCAGCAATGACAAAAAAAAATCCTCAAAAGTATCTATAAACACACACTTAGATAAAAGGGGATGGTATTAGCACACAATACTGAATCCAGGCCGATATCAGTGCATTCCTTCTTTCAAACATTTTTGTGTTGTGTATTTCCTAAACTTTGTTTTTAAAATTCAAGTACTTCTCTCATTTGAGATTGAGGTAAATTACATGCAATAAGCTTTTATGAGAGCTATATTTACGACGACGCATTATCTTCTATGATGATGTAGATAGAAACGTTAAAGGCAATATGCCCAATTTTTTACTTCCTTAAAAACGTAAACAAAAACAGATACAAACAAATACACTTTTTACTTCACTCAACATCTTTTGCTCATTCTTAGCTTCCAGATATGTGTTTCACAACATTAAGTCGATTGATCAGTCGAAGGAGTCATGGTCGACCAAATTTACTGTTAGTCAACTGATAATTATAGATCATAAGGATTTGTATTGAACAGTAACAAGAAGAAGTGAAGCTGAAGATTTTGGACCAAATCATCGGTCTAATCTGCTTTGCTGATGTAAATCCAATTACCAATTACTTCTGTAGAAACTATAGATTTTGCATGAACTTCATATTATTGTTAGTCTTTAGAGCACATTTTGGGTAAGATAAATGGTCAGATCAAAGCCCACTTTTTAGATTTAGAGCTCTCTTTTAGTCTATTAATCGGTTGATGGGACATGACTTTAATCAACCAAAAATTTCTTAGGTCTACTACAGTCCTAGAATATGCTAATAGCAGTTAGCCAGCATACTAAAAACAATAACAAGCGGTCTTCCTTGATATTATTGTACAAACAGTGCAGTATTAGGTCTAGATAGACTTGGTACTCAACTTGGACTTGGAGCCTTTATAACTAACTAACTAACTAAAAAATCTCAACGTAATATTAATGTAATTTTACAATATCATGATTCTTTTGTGACATGTGTAGACACAAATACAGAAAACAAAAAATGAAGCTGTGTAAGGTTAAGGCCACTTTGACTAGTGCAGATAATGTTAAAACAGCCTAAAATTATGTGTATCTGTCAGTTAGCACAAGGTAAACAATAACACATTCAGTGAAAAACAAAATCATCCATTTTAAACCCATTCTTTCCGTATCTAAACTCTGTGAAACTTGCCTGACAGTTACAGGACGCACAAGCCCATCTGTGTTCTGTGACAGCACTATTGTTTTGGTGAGCAGGTGTCACTTGGAGCCCCGGGGCCATTGGCAGGAGCTGAAAGAGGCAGAGTGCTGAGGTGCTTCTGTCAGCGCCGTGTGAGGACCGCGGTACAGCCCAGCCACAAGGGCAGGAGTCCAACTAAAGAACCAGCAGACTGCCAATCACAGCCAGCAGAGCCAAAAGTGCTGCTTCACATGTTCCATTCCACTACACAGCGGCACAAGTGACACCTGCAGGTTTAAGAGCACGTAGCATGTGTCTGTCAAGTCATTTTCCAACATTTTGGCATGTTCGTTTTGCCCCAAGGCTGCTGTTTACTAAGCAAAATCGGAGCAAGCTTTCTTGTTTCTAGACTTTTCAGATACACTGTAAAAATATCATCTCCTCAAGCTGAGCTCTGGCTTTCCAATAAGATCAGAGTTTGAAACTGGGGTCAGAACAAATCAACATCTCATGATCTCTCTGGATGGACTTTGCATGTTCTGCCTGTGTCATTATGGATTCTCTCTGGGACATGCAATCACTTAGAGGTGAGCAATATATCGTGTTTTTGATATCAGCGCATGTTGAACTGAATGTATGCAAAAATGTAATTTATCGTTTGTCGTAAAAACAGTTCACATTTATTCTCTACATTAGAAAAAACAACTAATAAACCAATATTTTCAAATTGCTTAGGATAAGTATTTTTAATTTTAAGTACTGGTTATATAAAAAAGTTATTTTTATTTTGATTACAAGTGAAGTGGCACTTCACTAGATATTTTGACAGTCAGAATGAAATTATTACCACTTACTTGTTGCCTTGACTGCAATTCTTAACAGACAGACATGTTTGAACACACTTCTGTTGGACTGACTTGATAGCATCTTTGAAGTATGCCACACAGAAAACAAATATCAATATATTATTTTTGGCAATATTTGCCAACCCTACCTAAAATTCCCCTAGTGAATGAATGAATGAATGAATGAGAGAGTGAATGATTGTCTGTGTCTGTCCCTATGTGTTGGCCCTGTGACGAGCAGGTCACTGTTCAGGGCGCTTCCCCGCCTAAGGCTCAAAGTCACCTAGATAGGCTCCATTCACCCGTGAGTTGGAATAGGAACAGGAGATAGAAATAAATGAGTGTATTGTGACTGCAGCACATTGTGACCAAATCAGACCATGTTTACAAACCAAACTGAATATGAAAGTATTTTATTTTCTGATAGATAAAAAACAACTCTCTGATTGGCTGAGATGGAGGAGTCCACTCCAGGTTCCCTTTATTGTCAGCGAAATATGTTCTAAAGACATAATTACAACCAAAAACATGAATGCTAATAGATGTTTTATATATGCCAAAAAATTTGGTGAGAGCTAGAACTTATTTGGACAAATGTTCCTGTTTCGTAGCATAAAAATCAGGTAGCTTTAAGTATCTGTCAATCAACCTAGTGAATGAAATGCCAGAGCAAGATGATCATGTTTAGAAAAACTAGAAATAACATCATACTGAAAGTATATTTTGTAAATATTAGAATATACAAGAAAGGACTAATTGTCAACCTGTGTAAATTATAGCACAAACTGGAAAAAATAAAAAAATCAATACAATTTTAAAAATTAAAAATCATGTGTTTTTTGGTTTTGCGCTCAGTTTACTATTGCAGGTGACATACAACATATTACACATAAAACACATCTGCACCACCACAAATGTAGCATTTTAGTGTCTGTGTGAGACACAAATGTCAGCTCTGTCATGTTTTTATTCCTTAGCTATTCTGCACATGGACAGAATCTTGATCAGTGAGGCCCATAGTGTTATGTGGTCCTTGGTCACAGACAAACTCCACCAGTGCACCTGAACACAATACTTCAAACTCTCTACTATAATAATAATATTAATAATAAGTGCTAATCTTGCCACATCATTTGTTCTCACTAATAATCATGCATGTGTTTGTCGCTGGGAAAAGCCCCTGCGGTGGGCCCGTAGAAGACCCCCCTCAGCCCCCTCTGTAATTTCCTCCACCCTCCATCCTATTTCAGCGCCTGATAACTAAGAACATTAGTTTTATGCCACTTGCCAAGCTCAAATGAAAAGAGAGCTAACTTTAATGACACCGCAATTAATCGGCCCAATAGACAGACAGCTAAAAGACGAGATATTGACTTCATTAGGGATAATGTATTGTGTCATTAAGTCGCTGGGGTCACCTTGTGTATCATACAAGTTGCTTAATATATTGGCATTTTTCACGGAGAAGATAAATTTGAATGTGGGAGATAAGGCTGATTAGAAAATGTTTCATCCACGCAGGCGGGGCAGGAGACTGTAGAAGGGAATGATGTGTGAGCAGTCATACTTTATCACAAGCCAGATTGATTGGCTGCAGCAATTTAATCATTATTGTTTAAGTCTAATCTACAAAGAGGAACACTCCAGGCGTAATGTCTTTATAGGGCAATGTCAGCCGTGTCATTTATTTTCCAAAGGCACCTGACAAACACATTTGAGAGAATGCATTGAGCCGCGCGCTAACTTGTTTTGACGGAGAAGCTAGTGGTAGTCTTCAGAACAATACAGCAGGGTGTGTGGTTCGTTTAGTAATGCAACATATGATCTAAACATTCTCTGGCAAGTTGATTATCAGTGTAAATGCTTATTATTATATGTGATTTACTTTGATTAGAAGATGATTGTTTACTGAAAACAGAAATTGTTGCTTTGCAAGAAAAAATAACTAAAAATAAGAATAAAGTTTGGAAAAGGCTATTTATAATGGTCATTTCTGCTGAAGGGTTTACCACAGAGGTGGGTGATTATTTTTCCTCAAGAGCCAAATTCGTATCCAGTGGTAGGGGGCCAGACAGCGAACCTCGGTCTACCAAAGTCTCATTATTACAAGCATGTTTCTGTATAATTATTTGTTCATTTAGTGAAGTATTTATTAAGAACACAAATGTAGACACAAAAGCAAATGTTCTCAAAAATATGCCGGGGGCCAAATTAATAGAGCCAGAGGGATGCATCTGGCCCCCGGGCTGCAGTTTGCCCAGGCCTGGTTTACAATGACCTTTTCTCCGGGACATATTGCCTACAATATGTGAAACAGTACAGATTTAACAGCTTTAATTTTAGATATTTTGCAGAGACGATGATGTGGCACTGACCTATAAGGGCAAGTTAAAAGTTAGGTGTGTGGAGAGGCGTGACCAGGGCAGTTGTTAGGGGGGCAGAATGGGACTTTTGTCATATAGATTTGTATTGTGGCGGGCCCATATGAGCCATTCTTGCCTCTGCCCCTAAATTTCTATCAACAAACCTGGGAGTGACAGTATGTTTTCAAGGTATTTCTAAATGATTTAATACTGTTCTAGTTAACATTCTAGACAAAGCAATGTCTACCAGAAACATATAATACACATTTAGGCATTATTTCAATACGGTTAATAAAAACAATAGTCCACTAGCGGACATACCATAGCCTTACACATGGTGTATGGACAATTTGCAATTTTCTTTTTCAAATTCAAATCTATCTTCTTCTGTCTAAGTTGTGTGTTATCCAGCTGGTCTCATCACTCATCTGGCTTTGGGGTTTTGGGGGTGTAGTTTGTGCATGGTAGCAGAGAGCTCTGGCTTCTCAAAAAGGAGATTGTGGGTTCGACCAAACTCCAAATCTTAAAATCTCTCTGGGTGTAGTTTGCATGTTCTGCCTGTGCTACCTAGTGAATGAATCCCTAATGAATGACTGGAGCTCCAGCCACCTGCGAGTACATTTAGCAAGAGATACAACAAAGAATTATCCAGAAACTAGCATTGTAAAACAGTAGTCTTTGTTAGCACTTGTCCCTAGCAGACAGAAACCCTCCCTCAGGACCGTCTGTACACCAGAACACTTGCATGCTCGTCATGGCGACCTTGCCCGTCTCTTTTTGGGTTCTTTGTGCGATTATCGGCAGTTTCTCATCCGAGCGCGGCGCTGCTCATTTGTCATGATTATTGCTGAGTTGGGGCCTGTCATTGGCTTCAGGAGATCAATGGTTCTGGACTCTCCCTCGTTGTATAGTGGCAGACCAAACAGCCCCCTCTCTCCGCTAAATGAGGCTTTTCCCTTCACTATCCATCCATCCATCCTCTCATTCTCTCTCTCTCTCTCTTTCTCGCTCCTTCAGAGTCACTTCATCAATTTGCAAGTCTATATATCTTTCTTCTTCCAATCAGCGCTGACACAGTCCCTCTCTTGCAGGTATTGAAACAAGTGTGGAGTACAGCTTAAGCTTCTTGATGGTAAGAAGGAGCTTTTTCTTCTGTCAATCTTGAACAATAGTGTTAAGCAGGATATAAGCGATTGAGATTTTGTTAATGATTTCAAATGTTACTGGAACTGCTTTTTTTCAGACTTTCAACAGTCTTATGTTGCTAAAATTGCATTAAATGAACTAGAATGCACATTGGATAGCAGTAAATCTGCAGCAAACATTAGGGCAAAATTTGCATAATGACATGAAAGATAAAATTTGTAAGAATTGGGGTTAAGTCAAAATTGTTGGTTGACTAAAGACATGCCATTGACCAGTTACTCAACTAAAAATGGGGTCGACAAAAACCCTGAAGCTATCTTTTTGATCTAACCATATATTTGACCCAAACTGTACAAAAAAAAGTTCATTCAAAAACAACAATTTTTCTAGAAAATGACAAGAAAATGTTTTATTTCTAAAAAGGTAGATTAGACCCATGGTTCTCAACATTTGTGACCTCCAAACACAAAAAGTAGGCGACCTGCAAAGTGCTAAAGTAGTCTTTAGTCTTATGTTTGATTTTATTTGAAGACATTGCCTTGATATGTTCATCTTATAGGCCAGCAAAGAGGAATATACACCTATCACTGTATTTGAAGATGTCAAACCTTGTTTAAGATCTTAATGTTAATTTTTCACAGGATCAGGGGACCCCCAGAAATTGTTTGTGGCAACCATGAGGGTCTGACCCCAAGGTTGAGAACCATTACACAATGATTTGGTCCCACATTTTCTGCTAATGTACTTACTTTTGTGTACATACTAATTTACTTTTTTTTAATGTTTTTTTGTTACTCAAGACTAAACCTTAGAATAAATCAATTAAACCACTACAGCCTGAGTAAGGTTCGCCCATATATCGTATCTGTGTCAATATTGGCTGATACTTTGTTTCTTTCTTTCTTTTCTTTAACAATAATATATCGGCTGAATTAAGAAAATTATCAGTGCCGATAGTTTTTTTAGAAGAAATTCAAACAATTAAGTTAAAAACCTTATTGCTTAATGACATCATATTGGAACATAATATATATAGTTATCTAGAACGAAACTAGGGCTAATAAAGCACAATATTTGCAACAGCAGTTATCACTAAGAAAGCATACAAACGAAGAAGTAAAAGTGGACACAATCATGTTAATTAGGTTGATATTAGAACTACAGACGATTTCACAAACTACCAGAAGTACACGAATGCACAAACAGTTGCACCAGTACCACACTTTGAGAAACACTGCAAAAGGCTGAGGCATCTGAAATCTTTAGACAAATAATTAAAAAAATCATTCAATCAATCTTGGGTTTTTGCAAAAACAAAAAATAAATACTATTTTCGATTATGGGGATAAAATGAGTTATGTGTACAGAACCAGTCAACAAAGTATCGCCTCAAAATCATCTGCAATGACTTCTTTTTAAAGTCATTTGGATTATGGAGTGGTTAGTGGTTCTTTAAATATCACACTGTATAATTGCCGTAAATGAGAGAGTAATTTAATGTGCAAAGAATTTACAGAGAACGTTAATGATATGCTCGTAATGAGGAATAAATTATGGCCCGGCTAATTGCCTATGAATGTGAAGGCACAGATGATAGCTTGCGCTGTCCCACGCACGCAGCCAGCACAGATGATGGCTCAGGGTTGACTTGTGTCTGGCATATATTTAATAACCACTCTTCTAAAATACATGATGAATATGTAAACGCAAGCTCAGCAGGAACATTGGCATTCATGAAACCAGGCCAGGGCATAATGTAACACCAAGACAATATTATAAAAGTGACACGGTCATTATTGGAGCTTGACAGGAGACATCAATCATCCAGCCTATCAGTGAACACGAAGCTCCATCTGAGAAAAGCTACAGTAAACATGCACGTGACTGATCAGTGCTTCGCTTCTCTAGGATCTACTTCTGGTCACTACATTTTAGACAGTTAGGTTAAGATCATTTCCAGTATCTCAATGTTTTTAAACCGTATAGATACAGCGGCTACGCGTCATAACTGTTGTTCCCCTCAACTGTTGGTGGGGGGCATCTCCTGCCTCACCACAATAAAGTCTGGGAAGCTAAACTGTTCACCTCTTTTAAGACGTTTTCTGGCGAATTAAATGTATTTTTAGCACAACTAATTCAAGTCGAGTTACAAGCGGGTTTAAATGGAGGTTACTGATGTGGCGTTATGTCAGAAAAGTAAACATAAAGTTAAAAAAGATGCTAAAAGACGCCAGGCGGCGCTAGCATCACGTTAGCATTTAGCTCGCAGCTACCGTTAGCATTGCTAGATATATTTACATACCTGGAAGGTTGAATCACTTTATTTATCCCCATGGCTGTGTCCGAATGTGAGCCCTAACTACTATATAGTGCACTATTCAGGGGTCACGCCATTTTGTAGTGGTGTCCGAATGTCCAGCAGGTAAAAAGTAGTGCACTCAAAAATTCCCACAATGCAGGAAGCAGCTGGTGTGAGAATTTCAGGTCTTTAACTGTAAACAACACGACTGACGCAACTCACTGTTGAGCCATATATGACCGTTAGCCGTCGTTAGGCTCTCCAGTAAATGTATTGTCCAAGATAAACCAGACTTGTATTATCAGTAGACCAGTCACCATGACTTTTTTTGCCGGCCGTTACATTAACAAGGGGGAGAAGCACATGACCCGCGTCAGCTGAGTGCGCTCCCTGTCCGAATAGACCAGATCGCGCTGACTAGTCCACTAAACAGGGCAGGACATATAAATGCATAGGGAACGAGTGTGTACAGCCATGTTTCATGTCTGTATTTGACCAATATATCTCCTAAAGTCCATGTTTGCTGTTGTAGTTTTTGAGCAGTGACTGATTAAACTGTTGTTCTGATTCACTCTCGGAGGTCCGTTAGTGGGCGTGGCCTTTGATGCCGACTGTATCTATTGGACATATTTCAGACGAGCAGTAACATTGCCATGGAGACAAGCAAGTGGTGGACCTTCATTTGTAAAGTTGTGCAGTGCATAGATTACTATCCATGGATCCAACTCACTGAAAGTCATGGGAAACAATGAACATTTGAAGCTGATTGGTCAAAACAGGTTAAAAAACAAAAACTGCAGTTACAAGTGCTAATAAAAATAACTATTATGCATAAAACCACACTTTTGGCAAACAAGTGAGATCTCATGTACACATATAAAGTCAAAGACTTTGCATTAAACGTGATTTGTTCTCCGCAGTATGAATAAACACACCCAGACCGTACACGAGCTCGGTGCGAGGTGAGACTTGCGGGACTCTCGCAAGACTTAGAAAGAGCTTAAAATTAATCCACCCTTGAACACAGACCTCGGAGCAAAGAGAGTCCACGTTTGAGAGTCGTGCAAGTGTGTGGAAAGAAACCGAAGAGAGTCAAATTATGTCGGAGGTCCCAGCAGTCTGATGCGATTTTGAAGTCATAATATGAGCATTCTCGCGAGTATCCACATGAATTTGCATGGCTTTGGGCAAACACAGACTGCAGTGAACTGAAGCTGGTGTACAAGACACTTCGCAAGAAACTAGCACAGGTCTGGTACTGAACTCGCCTCACAGTCAGTGTACGGGACGCGTAAAACTCTAGTACATTAAACATAGTACACCAAAAGAAAATAGCATTAGGATCAGTAACAGCACGTGAGCACTGGCTGCATGTCCAGTCATTATAAGTACTACAAGTGTTTTTGTAAATCTGCCTGACATTGGACAAATAGGGACCAATTCACTTGACTTTACGTTACAGGCAGTTTGCAGGAAACCCGCATGTATCCCAAACAGACCAGGCCTTACAGTTAGTGTGATGATCTAAAAGAAGCACATTCAAACAAACTATGTCTGTTATTTTCCTGGCTGTACTTGCTGCTGAATGCCTCTTCTAGTCGTTATTGGACTATATTGTTACGTGCAGCAGTAGTAGGACTACACATGGATCTTCAAATCACAACACATCAATTGTAGTTCCCGGGTTTAAAAATGGGTTTAAATTGGCCTTTTCCAGTGATCCAGTTTTCCTGGTGAGCATGTGAGCGTAGGTATAGGACACAGACAGTATAGCAGTAGTACAGGAGTGTGGGTGGGAGACAAGGGAGAGTCTGGAGACAGTGGCACAGTGGAGTTGTGGTGAGTAAGTTGTGCACAGCCTGTTAGCTCCAGCCCAGAGTGAGCCCAGTGCCACCTGCAGACTGAGGAGGAGAGCTGATGAGTTTTATCACCTCTCCAAACCTCTCCTGTGGAACTTCTAATTGACGTCTAGGCCTGTTCCTCTGTCCCACACGATTTCCCATCATGCTCCTCTCTTGCGGTACCTGCTCCTCCTCCCGTCTGTGCCGCCTCCTCCTCCTCACTACCTTTGTTTTCACATGTAGCCTGGCTGGGCTCGTCTCCTCTCTCTCTCACTGTGCTGGGCTCGGCTGAGCAGGTCTGACAGGCGGATTCCTTTGCTTTTGGCCGTATTAAAGCCACTTTCTTGCTCTGACAGCCTGCTCTCTCCTGCCACCTCACAGCTCTAGCTTCACACTTCTCTGGGCAGCCACTGCCTCTTGACAGACCACTGTCACTTCCCATCATGCTCTGTGCTGATGGCGCCTCCCTCCTCTGCCGCTCTGACACCCCCGTCCCACCCCACCCCTCCTCGGCAGGCGCGTGCGAGCCCACTTCCATACCAGTGCAATTATTTTTTTGACAAGCCATCCATCAGCCTTAACTTTAAAAGCTCTCTGCACTGATATCCATTGTTAAGCCCCCCTCGCGGCTCCTGCCTTCTCTCTGCAGATAGAGCTTGCATGAGAGAGTATGATATCAGACATCACCAAACCTACCAAACCATGTAAATTTACTTTGTTCTCGGCTATGTTTCCAATTTCACGTCCAATTTTTCGGTACATTATGCGTAGTTGTTGTGCCTAATACAATGTTGTCAAAAGCCATTAGAGTTTGTTCCCTTAGTCGCCTCTGAAAACAGGTTACAATTGGTATTCTATATGTGTAAGGCGAGAGCATCGCACGGCATCTGCAGTTGGATCCTATTAAAATTATCTGTTCAATTCTCACGTTCTCCGGTCAGAGCAATTTGCAGGCATTAGCAAAGACACATATGAAAATGTCAGCATGTCAGCTAATAACAACCACTGCAAAGGCAGCGCATTGCTGCGAGTCAATAATGCTGCTGAGCTGGTGACACAAATTTGATGGTAATCTAAGAAAATGAATAAGGAGGAAAAGCTCGGCGCTGTTTGAATGGGAATCTTGTCCCGTGTTGGATCATTTGGCACTCTTCCACTTGGCCTACATCTTAGCCTTACAGTGGGAAGGGGGGTCTGCCAGCTCTACTGTCTGCTGCTCTCAAACACACACATTACATGTGCATGATGAAGTTCTGCATTATGCACAGCTCCAGCCACTCTTCATCTGAGCAGAGAACAAAGCAACAGAGCCACAAGGGGCATTTCTAATACCCACACTTCAACATGAGAGTCTGACTTTACTGGACAAACTACACGACAACTTCTGCTCCGACTGTATGAAGTCACTTTCATTGTAAATGCATAACCCTGTGCTGTGGATTGAAATGCAGAATATAAATCGGAAAAAGCCACACACAAATAAATCGCAGAATTCAGCAGTGTTTCATAAAGAACATTGAAATGAAGCAAATAAAAGTGACAAAAGTGCTCCGCAGCTTTGCAGCTGTGTTTGGAATCGCTCAGTCAAGTGACTTTGTTAACTTTAAGCCAATTGCATTCAAAAGCCACCCTTCAACCAAAAGGAAACACAATTAACAAGCTGATACCAGCGTGTGTCTGGCGCACTTAATGAATATCAAATTATACTCAAACACATATAAATCATCGTTATCCAGCAAATTTTAATTGATTCCACAATTAAACATGACTAATGTAATGTATGGCAAATCCTGACTTTCTTCTTTCCCAATAAGGCCCTATTTGTCTTTCTCTTGTGCGAGTGCGTCATAGCTAATTTCACTTTGCATGTGCTGCTAATTAACAGGGACAGACAGACAATTTTAGTGCAGGCTCATTTCTTTTGTTTACAGCAGGGAGCCTTCTGTTTCCAATCATTTCCACGGCTCTTAGGACTCTGTTTGGTCTAATGGCACAAAATACAAGCTTCCACAAAGTTTTGGAGCATTCATCAATTCATCCCTAATAAGAGTGTGCGCAAACCTCGGAGACACACTGCTAACAGACACACGTGGGCACGAGGGGGACTGTTATCGCAAACAGCACAAGCAAAATAGGATTGAGAAGGAAAAGACTAGTGCTGATGGTGGAGGAGTGGAAAAGCAGCAGCACATGCGCCAGCCTCGGTGCAGACTACATGAATTGGGGGATCTGAATAAAAAAAAAAAGAGGTAATTGATATTGCAAAGAATTTTGTTTAGCCCTTAAATGCTATAGTCTTGTGTTACTTAAGAGTCTGAAATATTATAAGCTACTGAAATTGATCAGAAATGGAGAAGTTGGGAGTCTAGAGACAGCATGGTTTGGAATATCTTTGGCTCTATAACAAAAAAAAAAAAACAAATCAATCAATATCTTAGAATTAGTGGATATAGCTAATATCTAAATCAATAATGCGTCTATATTTGTTACTTTAAAAACGATATGCTATGTCTTTTAATACATAGTTATACAGTCGAACATCGTGACATAAACATATTTAGAAATTGAATTATGAGTGTGGTCTCAGAGGGTCTGTTTGAGCAGATAACTGGTGTAAATATTGCGATGCTTTAATTAAATCCGTGCAGTTGTTTGTGCGTGCTCACATGTTTGTGTTGCTGGCGCTGAGAACACACCTGCCCATGTCTGTGGCCTGACAGCTCCAGTCCCACAAAGTGAAGCAGCCATCAGCATATGGCCATCAATGATCCAGATGGCTCCTGCTTGTCTCCAGACTGACAACTTTGCTCCTCCATTATCAAACACTAGTAATTAACCATAATCAACTAGGTGTTAATTAGCCATAATTAAACAATTTCTGTTTGGTCAGAGCCTAGTATTTGACAATGACTTGTAATTATGTGCACTGAGCGGTTGCCAGAGCAGAAGCTGACAGTCGAGCAGTGGGAGTCTCTATAGGCTTTTGTTTTCACTGTGAGTTTGGCACATTTAAACCTGAGGCACAGGACTGGTCTGTGTGTCACCCCGCCTGAAGAGAGAGGACAGTCATGTGTGACAGAGTGAGAGAGAGAGGGGCCCTTCAACCTGACCCAGGGACCCAAGAGTGTGTTTTCAGTTACTTCAATTACAATCATGATCACATATTTTATCATGAAAAGTACATTCAATAGGCTGTGTTCACATGATGATGTCATAAGGTGAGCAAGAGTCAGTCTTTTGAATAGTACTCTAAACTATATTTGTGAATTCACAAACACAGATAAACCATCTTGTTATCGAAACGGCGGTGGTTCTGCCCACTCAATCACAGCAGTGTGGTTTTGAGCCCAATCACATTGTAGCAGTGCGGGCTAACACGGGCTGTTAACGACCCGGTGCTGCCACCGAGTCTAATTCAAGCTAAAAAGATGGCGGCTCCCGTGGATGTGTTGTCTGCTGCTTTGATGAGTTTTAGCAGAAATACGGAGTAATTTCTTTTTGAAAGAAGAGCCATATGTGTGACACATACTTGTTCTATCTCACGCGGACATTGGATACACCATTACGAGTTGTTACTGTGATTGGCTAAGCTCAAATAAGGTAGGCATCACACCCAATCAGCTCGAAGTATTTCAGTAAACGCCCCACCTTTTCCCGAATGCCTTCAGCAAGTCAAGTCCCAGATGGATATAGTGAGAACCAGGTTATAAAACTAGATAAATACACTAAAATGTAAATTCTGCTGGTTCCTGTGTTCAAAAGGCAAGTTTGAATAAAGCTCAGAAGACATGAAACACAATGAGTAATACTCATGTAGGGCCTCAAATTCAATGTCCCCCACTAAATATTGGAGCCTGTTGTTAGAGTTAGTTAAACCTAGTCCACCAGTCATTTCTAAACAGAGAAGAGACAAAGAGTGGCTGTGCTGTGGGACTCATAGTGTCATTAAACATCATCTGCAGGCCTCATTAAGACACGATGTGACATTTGTGTTATTATTATCCTGACCAGGCCCTCTCTTCACATGGGACAGTAATCACTCACCCTCAGGCCAAAAGCACACTGATCTGTGAGTTTAGCAGCACGAACATCAACAACAACAACAAGAAGCTGGGTTTAATCAGAGCTGACATATATGAGTCATGGAGCAAATCACACATGTAACTCACAAGTCATCACATTGTGTGTCGTTTACTTCACTTCAGCGCAGTAACACCAGCTCCGAAGGATAAGGAATGGAACTTCAGGGTTAAAGTGCACAGGACAGGCTTTCATAATTGTATCATTTGCTTTTTAATTAATAACTGTGTATATAAATGATAGTTTTTATAAGAATCAAAAACAAGTTTGTTTAGATTTTCTAATGAGAAACACATTTTTATGACCTTGTAAACTTACATTTAATTAAATAATTGTGTTCTGGTGTTTTTTTATTTGACAAATAAAATGTGTTACATTAGAGCAGCCGAATGTCCAACATGGTTGCTTGGTAATTATTGCCTTTTATAATCAGGAAGTACAATTTCAATACTAAAAATGGCTACGCTGGGATGAAATTTGTTAAATATTCAGACAAATCTGAAATATATCAGCATTTGGTGATATTACTAATCCAAGTATATAGCGTATCATTTTATGTATTTACACTTAGCTTTTCTATGCTTATATTACATTTTGAATTGGTATATGATTTTTTGCGACGAATGTTGCTTTTCCAGCATTTTGTTACAGAAGAGCAAATAAATCTCTCCTATTTAACAAAGTCTTTACATTTTGAGCTCTCACTCAGTCACTCATGGGTCAGAGCATTAGCACATTTCAAAGCTTCCACTTAACAGGCCACACTTAATTCAAAGTAAATGTTATAATGGTAGTAGACATAAAAATAATAGAAAGCAGTTTATGTGTGAGATGATTGGACTTCCAGAGTGACCACATAAGTCGCTCAGAGCCGTCCTGACGCTGGCTCATGTCTCAAACCAAAGCGTGCTTCAGTGTAAATCAAACTGTCAGTGAATTGGTGCTAATGAAAGAGCGAGGCGGCTGTAAAAAAGCTGTTTGTTTGCGGACACGGTGATTTCTCCAACGAGGCATCAGCAGCTCTGGAAATGAGTGCTTTTACAGTCAGAGCAGGATGACTGTGGTCACATCACGGCACCACGCCCTGCTCTAGATCTGCTCATCCCTGACTCCTCTTGTACACAACAGATACTCACATTTAGTCTGAAATAGCACAGAATAAAGCTGACATGATTTACATCTACAGCATTACTACAGGATGAAACTGTGTAACAAAGAGTGTTTTAAGCATTAATGTTTTGTGCAATAAAATGAAAACACATATGCAGTGAGTTAGCTCGAATCTCTAAATCCTTGGCCTGAAGGAACCGTTATCTGCTTAAATAATGTAAATGTTGTTGTATTGACTGTAATATTCCTGGGCCCAAAACGTCCAGCTCAAGCCGACATGAGCCCACACATTGACTGTTCTAACTCAACCCGGATCCAAGTCCTTCCCTGTATATCTAAGTCTGACCTGATTCAAACCTGCACAGTAAGCCCAGGGTCTAAACATTCTGCAGTACATGACACTGTTTACACACATAAGCTTGTGAAACCGCAGCCGTGCATTAACAAAAAGGCCATAACACCAGCAGCACCAGCAGAATGCGCACGTGAGTGCATTTGTGCACGTTCAAGCCAGCGTTTAGGTAAGGCTCTGTGGATGAGCACCGACAGACAAGTCTGAGGGTGAGGCAACCTGGCTTGAGCACACACCCACACACCCACACACAAACACAAACTCATGTCAGTTTTGTTTGTCTCGCGTAATGTGCACTTGCCATGTATGCCTATTCAATAAAGTAGCCAGGCTGGTGCCACTTACTGCCTCTCTCCAACAGTTTCTCCAAACAGGAAGTACAATCAACCAATTAGCAAACAAGATGAAGCAGTGTGATGGCCAAAATCAACCTTAAGATAGCTGATTATGCTTTCCTCCTTTAACCTTGTGTCAAAATTTTACTTAGAAATGTATTTTCTACCTTTAATTCATAAGCTTACATCACAGAAATGCCAACAATCTCTGGCATACATGTTTCACTACTTCTACACTGAGCGGAGACTAAATAAAAAAAGTGCCTATCATGGAGTGAAGGAACCCCAATAGTGCGATGTCAATGGTTTTCTGTAATGTTATGACACTGGCTGATGCACCAGGCTATCAATACAGAGTAGTGTCTGAAATCTGCTTTTGTCTTTCACTTTAATATTAGTTGTTTTATATACAGTGTACAGGAATTAATATTATGAAAATTGGATAAGGATGTGCACTTACTGGGATATGTCATAGAACCAGAAACAGAACATGACTGTGTAAAATCATGTGTGTAAAAGCATCAAGAAGGAGAATATTTTCTTATGTCTAGCTACATTACTGTAATAAAACATAAAAGTGTAAAAAGTTATTAGCATGAGCACTCCTGAAGTCAACACAATGACACCAAACCAACTATGTTTAGCCTTTCGTCCAGTAGTCGCAGGCTCTGAAGTCTGACTGATGCTCGCACTGCCTCTGAAAGCATCACAGGTAGAAATAAAGACAAGCACACGTCAGCCTGGCACCCATCACCTCCTCGGACATATTGACAGGACCGGGACAGAGGAGGCAAGTGTCCCGCAAACGCTGCTGCTCTGTCACCTTGGACTGGGGCTGCAATGTCAGCGACCGGGCGGCCATCACTCTGCTCGCTGTCCGACGGATTATTTAAAGCCAAACAAATATCAGCACCTGAATGTCAAGGCAAGGACACCCCGCCTCATCTCCACCAATCAGTGTCGCGGCTACCAAATCACCCTTTCTCCTTCCCCGAGCTCGCAAATCCATCTTGTACCCCGTCGCATACACACCCCCATTCGACCCCTCGGCAGCACATTGAGGGGCGGTCCGTACGGCAGATTTATGACCCGGGACGTCAAACCGGCCCGGGCCACGATTTATTGACGTCCGTTGTCAGCTTTCTTTTTGAGGAATTGCACGTGGGATTAATTTTAACTACGTCTTAATGTTAAATATCCTGGAAACAGTAAATTTGATGGTAGGTGATGGTCAGAGTCGCACGAGCGTATATCAAGTCGGCCGAGCTGTTGGAAGAAGCTTTTTAAGTCTTTAATTTAATCAGAAGCAGGTCGTAACGGCTTCAGCTCAGATGTTAATTACTGGGCTTTATGCTGAGAATGGTCCCGGGACTCTATTTAATGCATCAAAAGTTTAAGTGATTTGGTTTTATTGTTTTTATTACTTAATCATGTCCCAGGCTATGGAGGTGTAATTGCAAAAGATACTGCTGCATCACTTTGAAACAATGGTTTTGTTTTGTGAATCAACATAATGTATTAGAGAACGTTTGTACGTGTAAAGTAAAGAATCATGTGTGTAGAATAAACTAATATTTTGTTCCTGTAGTAAAAAAAAGCAGGCTGTAAATGGACAAGAGCAAGACTGTGCACCAAGAACAGAACAAACAGAAGTTACTTAGACAATTCTCTGTTTTGTGAATAAATACATGTATTTTAGCTGCAGCCACAGTTTAAAAAACATGCTTTTACAGACAGTAAAGTAAAACTGGAGTGAATCACCCAAGCACAGCCAATCAGAGAGCTAATTATGCAATCGACAACACATGAATAGAGTAGGATAAGCACAATTTCAGACTTTTTTTTTTGCGTGTATAAGTTACACTGTATATATTGCACAATAAAAGCATCAAACAAACATGATAGTGTGAAATAAACACAGTTTTGGTTGAAGCCACATGGGGGCATTTTCTTTACATATAATGGGTACGTTTAGGTTCTAGTTACTAAAATGGGTAAGTGTAGGGCTGAGGCTTGGGGTAGGCTAAGATTAGGATAAGGATTTTGTAAAATATACATAAATATGACCACATCTTTACTAATCCTACACTACTGTCATGTCCTGTTATGTTGTGCTTTTAAGCTTTCTTGTGAGATCGGGTTTATGCTAACACCTAACATTACTGTAATCGAGTCAGACTTTACGCAGTGATCTATTTAATCACACAGAGATATTAATACATTTTTTTGTGAAAAAGACAAGATTTATATTACATTTTTATAACAAAAAGTCAAGTACCGCAGCTTTCATAAACTAGTCAATAGTACTGAATTACGGCTGATTTAACCCTTTCTAACTCATCTCTCAAGTTTACTGTTTGGCTCAGGGATTTAGCTACAACACAGAATACTAAAATAAGAAAGACTACAGTCAACCAGCTCACATCTCAGCCATATTTCCACTAGCCTTACTTGGTCCTACTTTACTTTACTCTATTTGGCCCTGGTTTGGAGTGTTTCCACCAGCCTTACTTGGCACTACTCTACTCTACTTTATTCTATTTTAGAATACATTATCACAATGTTAACAAGAACGTGTATTGGTTTGTTGTGGGAAGTTGTTACAGTACCAAATTCTGAAGAATAAAAACGCAACCCTAGTTTTAAGTCACTTACACAAGACAAGTATGTAAATTGTTGACTATATATTTATGCTTTAAGAGGCCAAAAATGTTCTCCGTCAGCTGACCTAGACGTATCTCTGCTCTGAGCTGTTTGACTAAGCTATTAACAATTGTATATTTTGTTGTAACAGACTTTGATGATGAATTTTAATATGAGGAAGAGCAGGGTCAAGTCAAGTTTGATAAAAATGAAACACTTCCACATGAATTATTATTGTCTCCAATAACATTCGACCGCTGCATGAGTGAAACATTTTGAACCTGAGTACATTTGTACTATTTTACTGGCCTCTATTGCAGCCATGATAGAAATCCTATTTGTTTACATGCTCCTTATCCATCATGAGAAAGTGCTGCTCCTCTGTAAGTATAAGTTCAAAAAAGTGAAAAACAGCCCGGCCTCAAACAGTCCAACTATAAATCACAACCTCCGCAATAAACATGTAAATCTTGATCGATATGTACTTGCCTTTTTCTCTTTTTCAATAACTGCTGCCGTAAAGGCCTGCTGAGCACAAGCGGCCATAAAAGTATGTAAAATAAATTAGGAGAGATAATGAGAGGCTCCGGCAATTCCCCCATAAATATAACATAACGACCACAACTAAAATGTCAGAGAATCCAATAAATCAATTTCTCAGGGACAAGCCGGCCTTTATGTCCGCAACACACACTCATATTCACGAGCCCTGCCTCTTTTCCAGTCGAGGAGGGGAGGGTTTGGACTCAACACAGATCTCTCTCACACGAGGACGCTTTAATATGTGTTCTGCGCGATTCATCACAGTGACACAGACACCTGAGGCCCGGGCCCGCTCCATTTCTACTGCCTAAATGGTTTCAGTGGGACCCTCCTGCACACGTGAGGACGCGGAGAGGGAGAGAGGGGGTAATGGATTGACGGAGCAGGCCTCATTTAAAAAGAGAGAGCTATTTTGTGCTGCCCCGTGTAATAGATTGTGAGTTCAGTGCCTAATCCAGTGGCAGAGGGAAGAGTGGAGCGCAAAAGTAGATGATTGAGATTACCGGGTTATTTGGGATGGCTAACCGGTCCAAAGAGGAGGGCTTGTAAGGGCGTGTGAGAAGAACATCACTGCTGCCTATAGTGGCACAAAATTGTTACAAGACTGTGTGCACATGTTAAGAGTGATCTAGCATGATTTGCAGTAAGTTTAGGTGGAATAGCCGTAAAACGATAAAGTTGTGAATCTATTAGCGTAGTATTTAAAACCAGCGTTGGTCTTAAAGTGAAGCAAAACACAAAAAAAACTTGACATATGGTGTTTAAATTGCATTCCCATTGTTCTGATGCATATTTTGTATTTATTTCTGTGCTGATCACAAACCCTGTGTTGTCAAATCAATCACACTGCTGCTCTTCAGCCTAATGCTTTTCCGGCAGATGGTTGGTGTAAAATGTGTTTGTGGGAGGAGCTTAGGGGGTTAGTTTAGTTTCACTTAAAGACCAAGGTCTTGGCCTTGTCTCGTACTCGAGCGCATTTGGACTCGGTCTTGTCTTGGACTTTTGAATTGGGTCTGGTCTTAGTCTTGAGGGCTCCTGGACTCGATCTTGTAATGGACTTGAAGCTTTGCTAAACTTGCACCACAGAGCTTCTCAAAGCAGCCTGCAGGCTCATTTTGAGTCAAAGGATGATGTGCTACACCCTGACTTGTACATGGCCTTAGTGTAGGGAGCTGTCTGACACACCGTCTGCAATAAACTGCACAATGAGATAATGTAACTAAGGTTGTGACTATGAAAGTACATGTTGTGTCATGTGAGCAGGGAGCTCTGGGACACACACCAGACAGATAAAGATACCTAACACACACACTACACTGGCCTGTGTATAAGGTGACACAGTGAGTAAACACTTTACAATCCTGTCCATAGTCCATTACACTGCTGACATCTCAAACAGACATTTACAGGCACCATCACAACTTGTTTAACCTCATAAGAGCTCTGTGTTGTAAAAACAAATAAATCTAGCAGAACAGTCAACTGCATAGGAATGCAATTATTCTAATAGCCCGGCCAGCAAAATAGCTGCAGTCAGTTATAGACAGGCTAATAAGGAGTTAGTGATTGATGGTGGAGTGGTGGAGCCTTCACAGAGCGAGCATGCGCACTAGCACTCTTCTAATCTGCTACACTACAGTCTCATTCTAAAGACAGTCCAGCCTCATGTGGAAGCTGTAGAGTTAAACAGTCTCCTGTGAGATGTTATAAAGGATGTTCCATCATCAAAAACAACACTTTCATTCACAAATGTTTAAAGTTTACTGCTTGTTGACATATGAAATGCACTATGCCCAGAAATCCTTTTTCTCCTCCATGTCATTGTAGTGACTAAAATGTTATTGTTTATAAATTAGGCAAAAGGAGTTATGCTTTAGTCTGTGTAGGTGAATCTGAGCGTGGCTGTCTGCTGTATCCATCAGCTCAGACCTCTGGAGCTGCTTGTCTGCTGTGTCCATCAGCCTGGGCCTCTGGAGGTGCTTGTTTAAGAAACAATTAGGAGTATACAGAGCCATTTGCAGTTTGCACTGAGCCTTGCTGGGTTGGCCAGCCGGCTGGAGTACCTTTCACAACTGATTTATAACACTGTCGCACTGGCAAGGCAACATAATTAATAGGAGCATGGACTTCTAATTCCAATGACTTCCACACCAAGTGGTTTTCATTTGATTTATGATGGCCGGCGACTTTGCATTTTATCAGTTCATTCAGTCATTATTTATGCTGATGACCAATTTCAATGGGTCGCTATCCTCTAACTTGCTACTAATCAAAGAGAATTAGGGTTCACTGCATTATTTAGAAGCTGCTAATTTATCTTTGAACCACGCAAGAAGAATAGTTGTGGGAGCAGTGGCTGGAACACACCTCCGCCTCAGATGTGTGGGACAAGAGTTACAGCCTGATTCTGTATGGAGCCAGTGTCGGCCACAAAGCACACTGTCCTAAATCACTCCAATGACATATTCATAATCAAGATTAATGACATTAGGGATAAAAATAAAGAACTCCAATGCAGGTCAAAAGTGACTCAGGCTTTAAATCATCACCTCCTCGGCTCGAATATTAAACAGCTTTAGCTCTTTAGCTGCACAACTTTATCAGTGCTAAGAGTCATTTTGAAGGTAAGAGCTGTAACGTGTTCCAACCATTTATACAATCACAAGTGTGCCAAATGCCAATTGGACTGGGTATTGAGAAAAATTCATATCTCTGGAAAACATCATGTCAGTCCAAGAAGAAAAATATTCATTAAAATATCAGTAAAATTTATGACAAGGATCAACTAGAGCTTTAGACGATATTCTTAGATGTCCTACTGATCATTTGTTTTTTCAGTTAGTTGACTAAATTGATATTTGATTTGATAAATTGCACAGCCCTGTCAGACTTTTTTTTTACTTGATTTGTGAAATATTTGTTTTAGCTGTATAGTATCTTATCCAAAAGTGAGGAGCTTGTACTTTCAGGTTGGATATTAGGGCTGGTATTTTTGCTATAACAACCCTTATCCCAATCTTTTGTATCTGAAAATGTTAATATAGTATAGGACACAAACAGATAAAATGTATGAAAAGCCCCATCTATAAAATGCCTAAAAAATATTCTGCATTACTTGTACAGCTTTAAACATGCTCTTGAGCAGATTCAGAATTGGTTGATGGCTGAATTTTAAAATATAGATCCTCCAGTGTTCTATTCAAATATGGCAAATGGGCTATAAGGCTTAATGAAACACATTTAATTTATGCCCAGACTTCTATTGTAACACATTGCACTACATTGCATTAAAATATACAGATTGCCATTCCGAAAAAATCTTCACAAATTGTATCGTATTTGCTGCATTCCAGTGTATTTTAGGTTTTATAGTCACATCTCAGCAATATAAACCTTTAAATTTCCATAAGCTTATTATCCATTCTGGCCTGTGTGGCACCTCTCATCAGCACTAGGCTGCAATGCATTCTGGGTTGAAATTGTTGTGTACTTTTATCAGGGGGCCACCATTAATAATAATCAGAAATCAGCCGGAGGAAATCACCTTTGGCCAGTCAATTTGACACCTCTGACTTAGAACTTAAAAACAGCGTGGTCTACTAAAAGTACAGATGCTCATCAGCAATTACTCAGTCTACTGGTGGAAGGTGAAATCACATTACATTATGGTAGTTATAATATAAGCACACAAATACTTCATTTGATAACAACAATATCCAGGGATCTCGATTATAAAACGTTGCAATGAATTCTTATTGCGTTAAATCAAACAAAGCACAAACTTCTACAAACTTGATCTCTCTCAGCACAGAAGAGATCTTCTGCTTCATCTATGAAATCTCAGAGGCACAAAGTTGAGATATTTTGGATTTTATTGTCAAGCTGTTTTTTTATAAATGACAAACTTGACGAGGAACGTGGCATAGAAAGTATTTTTGTACTTGCACATGCTTTATGAATGAGAACTCAGAGTTGGAAGTCTGGTGTTTTTTATAGACTTAAAACAATATTAAAGATCATAGAGCTCTACTGAGTACATCACAAAACTGGGAAATTTGAGAGGAAGTATTTTTCTGAAGCTTAAGTGAGCAAAACTCCAGGTAAGTTTCTGATAAAAGAACATTATAAAGTCCTTAACTTAACATGTAGACATGGTAGAATAGACCTGCTGTAGTCTGAAAGCGTACCAGCGGGACACGTGCTCATTCGTCTCACGCCCGGTCCGTCTCCAGCCTAAAGTGTGCTGAGGAGGAGCAGTTGATTCACTAAGCTGCCCTCCGTGGCATGCACCGTAATTGCACTTCAAAGGTGACATATTCCCAATTTATGAATGATGAATCTTAAGCAGGCTCAATTTGGGGAATCGGAGGGCAGCGTGTTGACCAGGCCGGCCCCAAAGGCAAAGATGGACATATCAAAGCAAAATGTCTTTCCAAGTGTCGATTTTAGGAGCTGATCTGTGATGTGAGGCATTCCTGATGACTGCGCGCCCGCCCGAAACTCCATGTACATGAGATCAGTTCATTTAGAGCCCGATTTGCCTTCACATCAAAGTCTGGTAATAGAATTCAGGAGGATGTTTGGAGAGTAGGGTTTCGATGGTGAGCGATGGGCACAGACTTTTGGAACTACACTGGCAGAATACTTCATTGGGTCAGACTTCTAGTGTTGTGAGAAGTTTGGGTATAAACAGGCAATTTACATTCAAAGTACTTCTGAAGTTTGAAATGATTGATCGGGTTTAGAAATCGATTGGTTTCTTACTTTACAAAATGATTCTGTCACTGCGTTATGTTAAAGAGTGTGAACATCATTACTGAGATAAACTAGTGGGTGAGAATAAAAAAAATCAAGATTCCAATTTTATAATTACAAATCAAGTGCTTACTACAGTGAACTACAAATATAAACATAAACTAAACACAAATACATTTCTTCAAGCAGTATCAGTGTTGTGAGAACACTTGGTCTGCTGCAAAGTCAATGGTCCTGTTTCTGTTTTGTCATTATAAATCCAAGAGAAAAGTTACTATAGTTAGTGTGATACTGTGATATATTTTGTTTTTCAGTAATGCAGTGATGTAAATCATTAACTTTTAAAATAAAAACAAAACGTTTTACCGGAACAGTTCCCAACCTGACGAGGGCCAGATATTGCAGTGGGTCCTAGATCTTTGTCTGGTCAGAGGGTCAAGCTACAGGTACATATAAAAATAGTTATAAGTGCAATTTTTGTATTAGTAAATAGTCCACATATAGATGACTGGAACATGGGCCAATATAACTGATGTTTATTTGCTTGAACTAAATGCTTTGCTATTTTAATTTTGATAACATTATATGGTTTGGCGGGTTGCTAATATAAAGGCTGGAAACTACTTTAGATTTCCAATGAAAACAACACTTCAGAATCAAAACAACTTTGACACCACTGAAACTGAAATAGAGGAATTTATGTGATATCTGTGACTTCAGTGGTTAATAAAATAGTTTGTGATGTCATATTTATAAAAACTAATCAGTAATCAAGTACATAGAAATGTTGTAAGATTAGTATGTACAGTGCTTATGTACATAGACACATATGATTGGCTGAAAGTAACTCAAAGTTGTGAAAGTCAAGATATGTTTATGAGAATTACATTTTTTAAATTCCTGTAACAAATATATATTGCAACACTTGTAGCACCCTGCCCTCATAGAAAAAGATCCTGTAACTGACTCTTGATTCTTTTTTATGTTGAGTTTGCATATTTTCCCAGTGTCTGCGTATGTTTCCTCTGTCTGCTCCCTTTCCCAAATTACTAAAACATGTCCAGTAGAACTTTCCCTCCATCAGGACTACAAATAGAAATAAAACAAAAGCTATAATCTGGTAGATAATAATAATAATTAAAAAAAAAAAATCATTCACACAAAGTTGTTCAGTTGCTACTTTTAAGAAAAATAACTTACTTAACACACTTTGAGTTTGAGTGACATCCGGTTGATGTCAGGTGTTGAATGATATTTCAATCGAAATTGTCAATATTGTTATTGGAATTAGAAATTGAATACCTTTTAGTTATAGCAACTTTTATGATTATTATGAAGAGAATGTAAATGACAATTACAAAGATGTAGAAGCATGTCTTGTTGAGAAGTACAAAGTAGTAATGTGCCAACACAAACTCCAAAGTGACACAAATGGATTTCATTAAAGGCACTATCACTATCCCGCAACGACCCGCTCTAGAACGCCACCATCACAATAAACAAGTTTGCACAAGACACATGGTTTCCACACTAAATGCAATAAGCGGCGAATCTAAGAGTCCTCTGAAATGAACACAGCGCCAATGCAATTTACTGTACAGAAAATGAAAAATGGACTCTTCAAGGATGTGACAACAGGACCAACGCAAATGATCAGAGTCCTATTTGTTAGCCCGTTCCCTCGCACCGGCTCCTGACTGATGAATTGCATTTAGCCGAACGCGGGAGGCTAAGCATTCTTGACATATTTGTATTGATTTGCATGAGCTATATACATGTAATCCTGCGCGTAGGTAAATGATAGTGTGGCCAATTCCAGTTAGGATTTCTTTAGGGAGAAGGAACTACACTGCAAAAAGAGAAGAAAGCACAATATTTATCTTCATTTTTTGTAGTTTTGACAAGATAAGAATTAATAGCTTCAGTTATGCAGCACATTTCACTTTTATCAGTACATTTTTGAGTTTAACTTGAAACTAATTTGCCAATTTGATACACTTTTCGATGGTGACATTCAAATGGAGGCTTATCATCAAATGTTAGTCAATTTTGTGGCCATGAAAGCCAGCTCAAAGCAAAAGAACACAATTTTATTATTTATTCAATTAAAGAAAGACAACTTATTTACAAAAACATGCTTTTATTTAAGTCTATGTTTGGTCAAAAGGTTACACAATGCACCTTTAAGATATGTTTACTTGATGGAACTATTTTTTTTGACTTGTTTCAATACATTATACAATTATAATCCAAAACTTTATTTCTTACTAGTATCTCATTGGCAAATTTGATTCAAGCTAAGATATTTGTGGAGAGTCAGAAATATTCACAACAAGTGAAATAGATGACTACAAAACCTAAACACTTAAGTTTAGCACTGCAAAACAGAAAGTAGGTATTGAAATTTGTCAATGTAATTCCTTACTCTCATAATTTTGTTGGAACATATCTTAAATTTTTTATTATTTTATTTTTTTTTGCCTGGGATCCAAAACCCTGGACATTGTACCAAGTAATCAAATTAAGTTGTTTTGCCATGACCACATTTAGTCTATTTTCCAGGCAATTAATTTTGTGCTGCAATTACAACTTATCTTTACAGAAAAAGTGAAGTGAAACTGTAGTAGACTCAAGCACAGCCAATAAGTGCAGTCTAATCTGACCAATCTTATAAAAATAAGATGAATGTGGCTAATTCTAGTGGACTAGATACTAGTAAATGTCTAACCTCATTGGTCAATATTTTCGCTTCAAATAAGAACAAAATTATTGAAACAGGTATCACAACTGTAAATATAAAAGGTCCATTAAGTCAATGATGAAAAATGAAAATACGCAATAATAAATATTCATATCTTCGTTGTAGGACTTTTTAACTAATGAAGAAGTAAGGTTTTTGCAGTGTAGGGGTCTCGTCTTGGGATTGGCGACACTCGGGGGCCGGGCTGAGAGAGATGTGGCCGCCCATCGGTATCTGGGAGGTTCTATTAAGATTTATGGGTGTTGGGATTCTCCGGACCTCAGGCATTATTCATGGTAAAGCTGCGGTGTCTGCTTGTGTTTATAAGATGAGACAGCCTGACAAAGATGGAGGCGCTCTACAACAGGGCCAAGCTGCTGCGACATGAGCCTCTGTCACCTGACATGGCCGTGGCATCAGACTGTGTCTCTGCGTGGAGACAGCGCCAGATTGACAGGTTCAAAATACAATGAAACACTGAGAGGAAGAGGACTGGAAGAGAGCTGGGCGTTGTCTGTCAGCGTAAAGATCTGGTCATGTGGTCAATTTTACTTTTTTTATTTTTAGATACGTATGCAAACAATGTGAATTAAGTTGCTTGCTGACAGTTAAATTAAACTTTAAAAATATTTTTCTTTTAATGAAAAGTAACTATCTTCAGGGCAGAACAATTACTACAGGTTAGCAGTTTCAAAGAATAAATGAATACAATAAAAGAGCGATTTGATTCTTCTTGAATATGGATACATATGTTTGATTGGAACTCAGTGTTGAGCCATGAAATGTTGATGCATCAGTTATCAATTTCATTATATGGCTATGTCGCTTTCCTAGTTGTGCTTCTCTTTTGGATGTAATAAACAAAACACTGATCAATGTGACCCAGACCATCTCATAATGTTTGAACGTTTATTCACATCAAGTTGCAAAGTTGTTACTTGTGCAATAAATACTGTGTTTCTTACTGTGACCCATTTTCTAATAGATATTTATGTGTCGACTCACTCAACTGGACTAAACTAACTTGTTTAAGTGGAGTACTGTTACTTACTCAAGCAGAATATTGTTACTTAGTCAAGCAGAGTATTGTTACTTATACAATCAGAGTACTGTTACTTACTCAACCCGAAGCGCTGTTACTTGTTCAAGCGAAGTACTGTTACTTTCTAGTGGAGTACTGTTACTTACTCACTGGGAGTATTGTTACGTACTTGAGCAGAGTACAGCTACTTACTCAACCAGACTACTGTTACTCAAGCATGATGTCAGAAAACTACTCATAGAAAAACTATTTCTTCAAACAGTCATTAGTGTGTCATACTGAGGTCTGCCTCTTAGGCCTGTAGTTCTTCCATACTGGTCCAGAGTTCAGACATAATCGTGTACACGTAGCACTGAGTTCTTTGTTACTCATAAAGCTTGTTTGTGAGGCATCAGTTGTGTGAAGTAAATGATAATTTACATGAACCTGCTGTGAAGACTTTATGCTTGTGCTGACGGACACATTTTCACTCCGCAACATAACCAGTGTGTCTCATTTAAAACAGACAGAGCACCTCTGGTCCTTGTTTAAGAAGCCATGGCAATATTCAGTTTATTCAGCAATTCCCTGGCAGCCCCACCATACTTTATTTGGTCTTATTAGATGAAAACACGAGGATCACCTTCAACTTTATTAATGGCTCTGGTCGGGATGAAAGATGCCGCTGCAAATCTGCAACATCTGTTTGCTGCATTCACTTCTCAGCGGGCCCCACCTATTCCTCATGCCTAATGATGCTGATCCACTCGGCAACTTTTACGGACAAATGTGTGTTTGGACACATCCATCATCCTGAATGAGCGTTCCTGATGAGCCGTCCTGTGACCGCCTTCACTCTCTCTGCGCCGTACGCTTACAAATGACCACATGTTTTCCATTTACAGACATGGAGAGAGCAGAAGTAGTGTTCACAGGGCCAAGACACGGAGCAGTGTATGATGCCTGCTCTGAACGGAAACACGCCCTTATGGACCGTCAAGTGTGCTAAGAAAGGACCTCTATTATGCAACACTTTTGACAATGCAAAAACACAAAACATACATGAGTCAAGGTGCACTGTGTAACAAAAATCTTGAGAGAGACTCTTCATACGGTTAGACCAGAGTGAGCTGGACCAATCACAGCACAGTGATGTGGTGATATTCAAAGTTGTTTTTGAAAAGGTTAAACGAAATTGAATTGAAAATTGAGATCAATCAATATGAGGAGAAAAATAAAAAAATAAATCACAATTATATTTTTCCCAGCTTGCCCAGCTCTAATTCATTTGAAAAGAGTTAGTATTTAACAAAAACACACTATCGACTTTGTCTGGACAGCCGATATGCTAAAAGAAAATATATCAGATACTTTTTTCTTCTTTTTGTAGATCACCAATCATTATACAACCCTTCAATTAACTTGGTTGAACTTGTAATTAAAAATCTTGGTATACAGTAGGCTATAAACAAATGTTCCAGTTAATCAGCAAAGAGAAACGCTGGTAAATGCTAACTAGCTAACTTGACAACTTGTAAATTAAAAATGCATAAAAACAAACTGAAATACATTTACAGTATACTTGTCAACACAACAAACAAGACAACAGATATTCTTTTTCATAGTTAGCTCAAAATGACATGAGCCAGATTAGTATTTTGGTCAAAACATAAAATTAGCCTGAAGCTTAGCAGATATGCTAAAGGGTAAACATTGGCTAGTTTTTTCTTCTTTCTTTGGATTGTTAATGATAATACATTTTATTACTAAATAGAAGATGGTAAAAGCCTTAATTTACAAGATTTAACCTTAATTTGGATGAACTTGAAACTAAAAACCTCAATATAATATGGTAATAGTTCCAGACTGTATTAGACAGTAAATGCTAACTAGCTAACTACTAACGCCACTGACAACTTCTAATTAGAAACATACAAAGAAACACGCTGAAGTACATTTACGCTTGTCAACACAACAAAAACAAGACAGCAAATATTCTTTTTGGCAGTGAACTCAATTGAACCATGTCATACCCCCCTAACCCCCATGGCAACCCACATATCAGAACATTAGCCACGCACATAATTCTACTGTAGGTGGACCGCGAGCAGCACCAGCGCGTGTATCCCCCCGAACCACATGAAAGAACAAACAGAAAAATATATGGACAGGCCCGAGAATGTGGACTCGGATAAACAAGTCGATGGTCGTTCAAAGTCCTCGGGAGTTGCACTCTTAATAAATCATATTCCTTTTGATGTGCAGCTGGTTACAAGTTTGGAAAGAGCGGGGCGAGGGAGGGGGATGAGTCAGGCACCCTCTGCGAGCATGGGAATGTGCGTTTAGGGAGACTCCGGGGACGTGTCAGAGCTGTAAATAAGTTATAAATAAGGTCATGAGTGAAAACAGATTGTCAGATGGCCTTGGACAGCGCTCAAGTTGTGTGAAAGGAAACAATGCGCGAGGAGCTAATGTGGTGACAAGTGTGGTTTAGAAGGGTCGCTGATGGAAATAAACGCTCCAACCAACAAGTCTATTACTGTGAATAAACAAGAGCATGTTTAATGGGGCTTTCCAGAGCTGGTTTTATGGTTGTAAATGCCTAAAATAATTTGGTAAAAGTAGTTTGATTCAGTCTAAATTTCTTCCATTTGTTGCTCTTAATGTGATATTTTAAAAGTTGCTTTATACCAGGGGAGTCAAACTCAGTTGTAGCTGGGGTTAGTCAGTTTTTTTAATACATAGGTCTGACTATAATATATTCTATATAACAAAGTTTTTAGGTTTTATAAGACCTAATCTAACACATAATAGGCTACATGTTCATATTTATTCTGTTATATTGTTTGTATCTTAGTCCCCATGTGATTAAAAAAGTAAAATATTTTGGGTAACGAGGGTCAGACTGTCCTCCAGAAAAATGCTGAAATAATTGTATGCAATTTACTCTATTCCAGAGCATTTTCTAGACAGTAACGGTACGCTAAAACATATTTAGTTCAAATTGTTATGTCTTTTATTCGCAAGCACTATAAAAACTACACAGAAATCATCCCAGGGGCTGCATGAAAGTATCTTGGGGGCCTTATTTGGCTGTGAGTTTGGGCTGAGGTACCTGATGTTCATGCAAAAGAGGAAGTTTAATTATTTCGCACATGGTGAATATCAACATGTATTCATTTGTCTGAACAAATCAAATGAACAAAAAAACTCAAGTATGCTGCTTTAAAAGTGAATCATGTCATTTTCAGTTGTTGTTTGTCTCCATAGAGATGCTGCTGCTTTGCCGGAACAAGATCAAACCTTACATTAAAATAGATTTAAACTTTGTTCACTGCTTCTGCAGAATCTGCAATATTTTTCGGTTCCCCATTATTTGTTTGTTATTTATTTTTTCATCTATAAGCCACCATTTGTCAATTACGACCACTGAAGTTCAAGAGATTAACATGGTGATCCGAAGATAGCTCTGTGTTTTAATACATTCTGGATTTTTCAGTAAAATTAAATTCTGTTCATGGATTCTATGGATCACAGGCAATGTTTACATGCACACCAAAAAACTATTCATTTTACTTCTTCTATTTATTTTTATTTATTTAGGAAAAAGGGGGAACAATGCATATTAATGAACATTCAAACAAATGTAAATATGCCAGATTATAGCCTAGGGCTAATTTCCATCTGCAGACCCCCTGGCAGGTTGATGTTAAAAGAATAAAACACAGACTATTTACAGCTGGACAAACACAAACAAGCAAGACAGTGTTAATGGAAACATTAGACAAAAAGTTAATTACAAAGATTGAAAAGACAGTTCATCTGTATTGCACACGCTCCTCCTGCCCATACCTCCAAGTCACACAAAAACAATTTATATTGCACAGATCCCCATTGCACTAAGTTACATTGCACAAGCTCCCAATTCTACACCTGTGCTTGTTTTGGCAAGATAAACTATACAAAAAAGTTAAACTAGAAATGACAAATGAGAATGAAGAAAATTATGGAGATTGAAAGTCACTCAAATTCAAATTATTCAATTTCTCTTGTGTTTGTAGGCACACACTTTTAATCTATTGTCTGATTATTCTTTTAATCTGATTTGTATTTACTTCTCCAGATAATTTAATCATGAAGTGGAATTTAAACTTTGCCAATGAAGAGTTGTATAATGCAGTCCAGAACTTTAAACTCATTTCTGATGTTGTCGATCTTTTCTATTTGTCACACAGTTGTAACATTCTGAATGAGACACAATACTGCAGTATAAATGACCATACATAGATCAAAAATGTTTTTTCCACTCAAACTACAGCTCTCCTAATAAGATAAGACCGGTACCTTTCTCTATCTTTTTATGTTTGTCACAGTTTTTTTTTCTACACGTTGCCTTTAGAACTGACAGTCTGCTGGGACAAGTGCACTCTGCGAGCTTTAGGAGGACACATGTGTTTTCAGCCCAATGTTCCGGGGATCCACAGCATCAGGAGGGGCCAGAACAAACTCATCCGTTTCACAAACAGCTGGACTGAAGGGGATGAAGCACATACCGGAAGCCAGGCGGACACAGCCGGACTCTCTGCTTAAGAACACTGAACATGACAAATGGACAAAGTCAAGCTCTTCACTGCCTGGAAATACTGCTCTAGATTGTAGTCTGTGCTTTTGTTTGTTATCTGAATCAAGACGCTAGTCACAGTGCTAATTTAAACATTTTATTTAGGAGAAGACTGCATGGTAAATTGTTAAACTACTGCAAGAGTAAAGCTGTAGTTAGATGAGTAAAATAAGAGTGAAATTAGCAAAAGTTTGTATCTCTTTCTATGATCTGGTCACAACATCGAATTGAGTGTTGCCAATTTCAAACTTGATTTCATTTCAATGGAATAGCAGACACTTTTAGCACCAATCTGACACATGGTAGAATATGTGCAATACCATGTGAATCGTCTCTGGTACAACTTAATAAAATCACTTTACCTGATATTTCACAGGCTGTTAATTCTGGCCATATGCCGCTCGGTTAATAAACATAATCATTTATAGAGGTTACAGCTTAAATAAGGAAAAGGGGCTATAGGTGAGAAAAAATTCAACTCACAACAACATTGCAGAATACTGGGTTTGTAACTGACATGTAAAAACAATAAAATCAGGTAAACTGTGGTTGAAAAGCAGATAAATAGAAATACTTTCACTTTCACAGATTCTAGAAGCACAAACAGTTGAAGTCATGACCTTTTTATCCTTAAAAATAGGTTTTGAATCTTTTTGATGAGGATATAAATTGTAGTTCTGCAGCTAAAATGCCATAAATCTCCAACTGCCGTTAGTAAACAAGTTAGTGAAGCACTACACTGTTGTCACGTCAACAGACAGACAACTATTGTTTGTTTCCTTTTCGCCACATAAAAATGAATTGGTGTCAAACAAAAACTGCAGTGATTAAAAGTAGTCAGTAAAAAGACAAAAAGTGCATTTTCTCCATAGTGTCCACACGTTTGCCTCAGTCAGAATGTTTAAAAGCATTTTTCAAACTAAAAGAATGTCTATGCATGACCTCTATTGTCTATATTACTATAATATAGTGATGCTACCTAATAGTGATGCACCAATCCGAAACTTGGAGGGCTGATACAATATTCCAGTTGTGAATAGATGTAATGAGACTAATTTAATGACTAATGTTGGGCTTGAATGTCTCATGAAGCTTGACATTTTCTTAAAATAAAGGTGTTAAGTTGTTACTTGCACAGTAAATACCACCGCATCGCCAAATTTCACGTGTTTTGATGAAAAGAAAAACAGTTATTTAAGTCCTTATACTTGTATCGTTTGCTATCGGGTATCAGCAGATACTTTGAACTATTGAAATAGGCATTGGAATGAAAAATCCTGGATCAGTGTATCCGTTCTACTTACTGTATTTTGCTTACTGTGCTCAGACATTACAGCAACTTATTGTACACACAAGTTTAATCAGGTATTTAGTGTTGTATCACAAAATGTATTTTCATAATATTCTTCTGCCCAATATTGATGTGAAACTTGCATGTGCATGTGTGCTGCTTCACCACTTTCATTTCCTCATCTCTTATAGTGAGACTTCCATAAATCTTAAAAAACAAAAGAAAAGGCCATTTCAGTGCAAATCTACCAACACATTTAGCAGCTTTTTAGGATAAGATTATAAAAAATATATAAAAATCATTGCAATCAATCTAAAGCTCTTGTTGTAATTTAAACACATAAATGTAAGAAAAAAAAGCAAAAAATGGAAAAATGGTCAGAGTCTATATTTATTGATTACTTTCACTGAAGTAGTTACACAAGTTTACATAATATATACCCTTACATAATGTCCTTATGTAAAACGTTCAGTGTACAGTTTGATGTGTGTAGGTGGTACTTTCAGAGGTGATAGTAAGAGAAAAATGCATTGTGTTGTTTCTGCAATTTTGCTGTTTCCACTTGAAATAAGAAAATAAAGAGCTTGCCTGTAGTCACGCCTTAAAGGTAAACTATGTAACCTTACACATACAATAGTTTTAACCAAAAAAACAAACATGTCTCCTTTAAACTTGATTCATCTAGCAGTTCTAAAATAAGTCCCTCTAAACTCGCCGCGGAAACTACGAGACCCATTTTTCCCACAGTCGTAGAGCTGTTGGCTGGTGACATGGCCTGAATATATCACGTCTAATTACTGCTTATGTATGTGTGTGTAATTAAATTAAATGATGAGCGCTGTATTCATATCACATATAAAAGTAATGAGTGGATGTGGACTGGAGTGCCCTCCTCTAGCCTGGATTTATCACAAGGAAAGCCGGGGATGTCTGAAACTGTGTTGGGCTGCTAACGGATTGCTTCTTTATGACAAAGTCGCTATGGTGCGTAAATATAAAAAGTGACTCCATGACGGTAGATTCATTAGCTGTGAAAGAAATGCGTTCTCCAAGTAACGCATGAGGTGGAGATGTTTATTATGGCCTGCTCCGCGATCCGGCCCTGCGAATGATCAATCACTTCGAAAAGCACATTACTCCAATTTTCTCCGGCCCTCGTAACAACAAAGTTCATAGACACCAAATCAGTTTCAAGGGAACCCGGGGGCTACGCGCGCAAGACTGCTATACGAGATATTCATAATTTATGTGTATTTGATGTAGTGATATGTAAAAACTTGTGAGGAATTTTAATGGGCTGGAGGCGAAAGAAGGCAGCGGGAAAATCTTTGAGATGGTTGTTTGGCGTTTTTTCTTCTCGTTTTGACTTACTTCGAAACTAGGGCCGGGCAGTATCGTGATAAAAATCAAATGGTTTCTTCATTTTGGTGACAATCTGTTTTTTTTTTTTTTGATGAAATCGTCATATTGGGATTCTCTTTTTGATGAATCTGTCTGTTTAAATGCTGACTCTTTTTTACTTCTGCGGAGTTCCCAAGTCTCATAGGAACTTTTGTGTTGTTGTGTTTTTTTGGGGCTGCACTTTTAGTTCTTGAAAGAGGTGATTTTTGGCAATTTTTTAGGTTTGATTCACAAAGTTGTTTTTACTGTTAAGAATACAACTAAAATATATAAAAAATCATGAATAATTATTTATTCATTTCATAATTAATTAATTTTTATAACTTTTACTAAAGGGCTATGGTCACTGGTTTTGGGTTTTTTTCAAACGTGGCACAGTTAATAAAATACTTTGAGCTGATTGGATGACCTACTTTATGTTTGTGCAAAACCAATCATAGCAACAAATCGTAACTGTGAATCCAATGTCTGCGAGGCATGACGAGCACTTGTCTACTTTTTTCAAAATGGAAATAGTCTGTTTTTTTGCTAAAGCAGAATCAATAGTAGCAGAAACACATACATACAGAGGAGCTGCCATATTTGTTTTCCTTAATTCAGGAGCTACTTGTTGAAATCCCCACTAAACCATACCAGCTTGTCAAAGCCTGATACCGTCAGACTTTACCAGCTAAGAATGTTTGGCCTGGTAGTACTTGATGGGAGACCTCTGGAGGAACCTCACAGTGGAGTGAACAAAAGAGAAACTCGTTGTTGTGTCCTTAGGGTAGAGACTGCACCCACATTGTATAGTATAGATCTGGTGTGTGTAGAAATGGTTGGTGGTGGTCGGAGGTTCTGATGCCGCAAAATGGCAATAAGCTACAGTGGTAGCTGGGGCTGGGTCATTAATCGGAAAATCGAGAAATCGAGATCGAATCAAAACGAATCGTCAATTATTTGGTTGTAGATTTTGAATTGAAAGATCAAAAACGAATCTTTTGTTAGTAAAAATGTGGAGTTTGGAGCAAAAGTCAAACTTTGAGGCAGAATACTGATATACAGTTTAAAAAAATTCTAATAAATGGCACATACTAAAAGTTTTTGTTTCGTTTATGTTCACGAATGGCATTTTCATTTGTTTTTGAAAAAGTTAAACTAAATCGAATCGAAAATCGAGATCGATCAATATGAGAAAAAAAATGGTGATTATATTTTTTCCCAGATCACCCAGCCCTAGTAGCTTACCTCTACAGAGTGTGGAATGAATAAATATGATGGCCCTGGTGAATTTCTCTTTGTAAATTCACAAATAATGCGATGAATCCATCTCTCTAAAATCTGGCAACCCTGGTCAGCCTTTGTCCTGGTCTGAGTGAATGACAGCAAAATGTAGCCACTGAGAAGAGAGAACTGTCTGAAAAAGCAGATGATTTTATTTACCCCAAAGACAATAGAAAAATGTACAGTCTACAAGAATCGTGATAAAATCTAAATTGTGAGCTGGTTTCAAGAAAATCATGTGGTATAATTTTTTGCCGTGGCGTCCAGCCCTATTTGCAACCCAAAGAAAAAATTTACGTTTTCAAATGTAACAAATTTGGTCATTGAGCTTGTAATCACCGAGCAAGGCAGAATTTCATCTTTTTTATTTCAATGGCGTATTGATCTAAGCGGCCGGGTTCTCATATGCTCCATTACGCGGCGCGAGCTGTGGCCGGCAACGGTGTCCAATCTGGTCAACAAAGGAAAGCTATTTTCATTGATCAATGTCCTTCCACCAGAAACAGATAGAGATTGATAATACACTCCAGCCAAATCCTACAGTCAATTAGGAGCTGATGAAAGAATGCTGTGGCGCAGGGACAGGCCAAGGAGTAAATGGGCCAAACTTGTGCGAATCAAACAATACTTTATTAATCTTTCAGACAGAGCATTGATCCGTACTAACCTTTTATTATTGTTTTCTCCATTAGTGGCACATATTAAAACAGATGGGAACTCTTTGAAGGTGGATACATTGTGTTTTGAAGGAAAGGAGAAGATTATCATCGTAAGGGCATGTGGTGTTTATACTAACATTACACTATTACATTTTCAACAGATCTGCTCTGTCAGAGACATCTTGAGTAAAAAAACCTTAAAAAAGCAGAGGAAACATAAAAAAATCAAATAATAAAAAAAATCTGAAAAGCCGATAACCAAGCAGCACACAGCTGGTTGTAGAAGTCTGTGTTGAAATGATTTTACCATATTTGCATGACAGACATTGCACATACAGTAGTATCTCTGATAAGTGGAGGGCCTCCATTCTCCACTGTACACCAGTGACTTCAAACTCCCACAGCCAATATCCACAAAGATTGGCCGACCCAGACACAGGGGACTATACTTCAAAAATAGGCCTTGATTGTGCCATGTGGGACAAAATGCATCACTCAAGTTAACCACTCCTCCATCTTTCACTGATAAAATCCACTTTCCATTCATTATTCTTTATCATAAACACGGGTCTTTGGGGAAGCAGGCCTTAGAAGTGGTTAAGCCTGTCCCTGGCTTCCTATTTCTAGGAGCATTTATCTGATGATATATTTTCCTTTTGGTAAGTGAAAGGAGTTCTTCTGTTTCCAACAGGAAGGACATTGATAGGGCATTAGGGATTTGTTTATTTCAACTCAAAGCCATAGCCTTTCTCCAAGTATATGTTTCAGTGTGGTTCAGACCAAATGAAGTCTCAAGGCAACATAAATCCTGCTGCACAAGACACAATTCTGGGCGTTTTATGCTCCTCCACAGAGCCTGATGCAGGCTGCACTTTGCACAAACTAGTGCCATGAATCTGGTGTTGTGCTGTTTGTGACGAGGCTGATGGATGTGACAGCTGTCATATGCACATCAGCCGGCTGGCTTTGAGACATTCAGCAGAATGATGGCATTTGAAATGAACTTCATCTGTCTCCCTAATAAATCTATTGTCTTGTCTTGAATACAGCTCACAGTGATGGACACATCCAACATTGACAAACAGGCTTGGTGAAATATTGTAGATGTGTGAGGCTCATTCACTCTAAGTGAGAGTGAAAAGTGAGTTGATGCGCTTGAGTAAACAACTCAAAATCATTGGAGAGAAATCTGACAGACAGGACAGAGTGTGCAGGCAATTTAGAGGATATAAATTACCTACAAACACTGTTGATGATGACACCTTGATTTACACTTGTCAGACACATCTTTCAAACAATAGATATTTTGGGAAAGTACAAATGCCAAGCTAAATACAATAGTGTGAGTCTCTTCTGAAAAGTTTTTCATAGTGCTGGAGCTGAGCGAGGCTTCTTACGTAAACTCCTGAACTCACCATCAATCGGCTGTGACCCGGCCAACAATGGTGCCTTATACGAGCAAACAGGGGCCAGTGAACGCAACTCAACAGCTTGTGAAGAGAGGGCTGTGGGGTCATGTAAACTCACACTGACCGAGGAGGCTGAGGAGAGAAAGGGGAAGAGTCCTCCTTTCATTCTGCACATTGTTCTGAGAGAGGCCAGTCCGCCATGGCAAACATCTTCTATAGCTTTATGTCTACACCAAGGACAAACAGAAGATAACACTTTATCCATCTGTGTGGGCATCAGTCATGTGACGCTCAGGGTGAAACAGACCTTTTGAACTGCTCAGACATAATGCTTTTTACTCCAGAAGAAAGGTTTTATATAGATCACACATGAAATGTGACCAGCTCCTCTGAGAGACTTTGACATGCATGAAAACTGTTCATGATCAAATCAAGCCTATGTTTAAACAATGCCATCACTCAGCAGCAGCTTTATTACTAAAATACTATACGGACAGATTATATGAATAACTAGTCAGTTTTTTTCTTCATTTTTGAAAAAAATAATAATGTCTTTGTGATGTAAGATCTTTCGATGTTTTCAGTCTCTATAGCCTCAATAGCAAGAAATGACTGTCAGTGACTGTCTCCAGGAGAGATTCAAACCCAGAGATACTTCATATAATGAAAGAGGTCATATTATACTATAAATTATAAGGACAAAGACGAAAACTAGATGTACCTCAGTGAGAGAAGTAAAACTTTGGAATAGTCTGGACGACACATTCAAAGCAACTACTTCACTAAAGGCATTCAAGAAAATGTTAAACATGAATGTAACAGCCAGTTAAAAACAATTAGAAACATCACATTCAGTTTAATCCAAATATTATTTAATGACTGATGTTACTTTTGACTATCCCGTAAAATTATGAGACAAAAATGTATAAATGACTAGTACATTGATTCTTATGATTCCAAGCTCATCTGTCTTAGCGAGTAGATTGTCATGTTATTTACTACTTACTCTGCTGACTGTTGAAAATCGCCACATATTTAGTCTCCTTATTTTATTTTTCAAATTAAATAAACAACTTTATCATCTTAACAATTAGTACAAAACCAGTAAAAAAAAAAAAAAGGAACTGAACAAACTATGTGTTTTGGACCAGTTTTTGCTATTTGACGAAAATGTATTCAATTTTGAACCCTGTTTTACATTGACAATATGTAGATCAGTAAATTACAATGCACAACACTGATTACCGTAACTAATAAATAGACAGGTGACTTCCTGTTCACAACTGCAGAACTGACAAGTTTAGTGTCGTTTTTAAATTTTAACAAGCAGCATATTATTATTTACTTGAAAGTGGAGACGTGTGCCTATGGTGAAAAAAGATGCAACTTATCCTTACATCAGTGTTTTCCCACCAGGGGTACGAGGGCCCATGAGGTTCAAGAGCAGTTAACACAGAGTCCTTGGAAGCTCTTTCAGATTACAAAACAAGATAAAACTGGATAGTATTTGAATTAAAATATGTGCTTTGTGATAAGATATGGATGATTTGGTGCATTTAGACTTAAAACAGGAGTATTAATTGACAATATATAAGTAATAATCACAATATATCATCGTAAACTAAACAGACTTATATGCCTAAAAATTCAAGTTTGAGGATCCTCAGTGTGAGAGATGTGGCAGATGAACAGGACAACTAATCGATCCAAACACAACTTTGAGCTAACTAATGATAAAAGAACACTGTTATAACATGGCTACAAACTAAAAAAAAGGGGAATAATAGGTCCCTTCCTGTTTCAAATGTGTCATCAGGCTGTCTTCTTTAAAACTGAATGAAGAAGTGTTCTGAACAGCTCTTTGTCATAAACTCATGCCAACGATTCGTCTCCCATTAAAGCCCAAAAGTCCCATCTCCGGACCAGGCTCGCGGCACAGATACACGCCTGTCTTTTCCACATTGTGCCTGGCTAAACTCTCAGATGAATGGGGAGATTGAAGGTTGAAGCTGGGGTTACTTTGAGGTTAGGGCTGGTCTAAAGAGCGCTCCTCTCAGTCCCAAGTTCGCGCACCACGGCCGACCCCCTGCGGTGTCTGAGGCGCTCTGTCCATCACTGAGCTGCGTCTGTGTGAAAGGGGACAATTGTTACTGAGCAAACTTCCAAAAAAACAGCCTTGATGAGGAGAACGCAGATAACCCTGAGTGATGAATGGGGCCTTCAATAACTGATTATTCTATTCAATATATTCTATTCACGAGTTAGGCCAAATGTCTAAACACATATGGGGCTGTCTCTCTCTGATGGGTTCATACCACCGAACTCAAATTGAAATGAATGTGTGGCGTGTTTAAGCTAATATGAGCGTTAATAGCTACAGAAGACATGCACATTGTTCATTTATTTGTATCGGTTAAGCTGGAAATAAACTAGACAACTGATTGTTGACTCAAAACTGCTGTTGGTATAGTGATGATATGCTAAAACTGTTGATAAAGGAAGTACTAAATTAAAAAAATGTATAAAAAATGATAAAAAACAATGTATTTTCTGCCCAGAAATGAAGGAATTGTGGGTCAAATTTAAAGATCATTTAGAAATTTGAAAAAGAGGTCCACTCTGTAAACAGTTAATCCTTTAGGCGCCAGGGTTTTTACTTTGAAACCCAGTCCAGGAAAATAACCATAAACTTTCATCTATAGAATCCAAACTTATATCTTTCCACAACCACTGGATCAGAGTTTAATAATGCTGTGAGACTTATCAGTAATTGAGAATCTGGAGTTTAGAGAAGCAGAACCTGAAATGAATTGCTCCTTTTGGGCCTAAAGGGTTAATTATGTGAAGAAAAAAAATAAATAAACTGTCAGTTGCCTATACACAATATCTGAAACATTCCATTGCTGAGTTAACATTTTTAGATTGATCTATTTTTAAGGCTTAGAGGGGCACACAAAAAGTCTGTAAGCTTACTTGAGAGAAATGTACTTACGAGACACGTTCTAATTTGTGTCAAATCAATAGGTTGCGTTCACGCTCTAGAATGTGACCGTCATAAGACCAAATGGTGGGCAAGTGGTCTTTCCTTAACACTGCACTCTGCCATGACATCACTAAAAAAGTACATTTTACAAATTCCCAATGACCCTCTAAAAACTAAACTTATAAATTACTGTCTATGAAAAAAATTATTTTATATTTATTTGGGGCGTAGATTGTTAATAATATTCAGATGTTTTGTGAATCCAACAGGAATGTGTTAAAACAAGCGTTTTTGTTTAAATTTAATAGGTTGCGTTCTCATTGCTGGAGTTAATTGCGTAAAATGGGTCAGATGGTGGATATCTTTTCTGGGTCCTGTCGGGTTTGAGCAAAGATCTTCAGCTCTGATGAAATGCCAATGAAATGCTCTTCCCTCTTATAAATCCCTGTACTTGGAAAAGGTGGGTCATCCAATGACAATGCTTGGTTTTTATTTATTATTTATTTTTTCTTTCCCATTATTACCCACTTATATTTATATTTAAGTTAACACTGAGCGCCCATGTTAATCCGTTGTTTTCGATTTATTGAATGTCTATTATTTATATTTGCTAAATTAACAATCTTGTTGTTGTAATTTTGGACTATACAAAAATAAAGTGATTTGATTTGATCTGTTGTTCATTGCATCTTGTATTTTAGGCCGATTGTGTTAGCCGCACATGTTGAAACTCTTTGCTTATGTTGTGACCCAGAATAAATGGGGAGTTTGACAGTATCTTGTGGTCGAATGCTACACAAATCATTGTAAGCCAACACACACACAAAGCAGAGAGAAACACACCAGTCACACTTGGTCACACGCACATGAACACAACACTGAATAATCACAAATTGCAAAAAACAAACATAAAAGCTGTAAAAATATCCGTAATCAAACACTGCTTAAACACTGTTCTACTCATACAAAACATAAGAGTTACTAATAAGCTGAAAACAAGTTGTTTGTTTTGGAAAACTTTACGCAAAGGCCAGTAAAGTAACACACTAGCACCTAGAAGCACATTGTGTTTGAAGAAAGAAAGAAGTTTTAGAGAAATTTCCAAAAACTGTTTGGAGCACGCAGCCTGACACGCGGATCACACTTTTGGTCAAATCCATACTTGCGCTTTCAAATCTCTTAAGCAGAAGAAATACCCGTGGCTAACTTCAAAACTGGATAGCATCACATGACACAGTAACCCTTGGAAGAGTTCGTAGAGAAAATGAGATTTGGAACGAGTTAAAAGACCTTCCGCCCACTTCCTCTCAGCCATATGTAGTGTCCACAGAGAACCAGGCAGAGCGAACCAATCAAAGCCTTCTGGCCATGGAGCAATTATCCGTTGTGCGCAGCATAGGTGGAGATTGAACCAGCAACCCCTGTAGTCCTCCCCTTCTGCTCAGACAAGTCCACACTCCCTTACGCCAGTATGTAAAACAAAGAGGAAGCACATTTGTTTGCCTAAGACTTTGCGGAGATCCCATTACGCGGCCTGTGGAGTGCAAAGCTTCAGTTTGCAGGGGAGGATTTTCACTTCTCGTCCAAGCAAGGCGTGAATCCTTGTCATTACATCAATTTATTTCAATGTCATTTGTGTGAGCTAAACTTAGTCTAATTGAATGAAAGACGCAGTGATTCTCATTGGACGTGACTTGGTTGGATTTAAAGTTACAGCACCGATCACACCGGCCGAGTTTGCATAGAACGTCTTCAACAACAAGTTTATGTAAAACTGACGTGAATGGCAGACTGTGTGTTCACATGTCATTGGTTTGTGTATGAATCCAAGCAATATACAGTGGGAGCAGAGAGTAAAAGCTGTATAGAATACGTTTTGGTTCTGAAGTGAAACTAGAGATTTATGTTGTTAAATGTGTTGCAAAATGCCAATCAAAACTCACACAAATAGAATGACCAAGACACATATTGATTTCAGTAAACAGGTCACAACATTACAAGTTTTGACAACATCATTTACAACTGAGGGCAGTAGTGTGTAGGGATGAAAATCGTTTGAAAACTTCGAAAATCGTTCGAAGTTTGCAGCGATCGAATTGAAAGGCCAGAATTGATCAGTTTTGCTCATGCAGCCACTAACTTACACACACACTCTATAGTTATATAATACACACAATAATATAAGAATAGCCATAACGTCTGAAGAAACAAAGAGCTGACTGAATGTGCATTATTATGTGTGTTAACAACTGATGATGGACCTTTAAATATGGAAACTAAATATGACTGTTTAATGTTAAAGTTCTGAGCACTAATGGTAAACAGTGGCTTGTTTTAAATGTAATTTATTATTGTTTATTTTGTTAAGGTAAAAAAAATTTGTATAGATACCAAAATTGAAAATTGTAGCTGCAAAATCAAAAACTTAATTGAGTCCTGACTTAAGTGAATCTTCCCATCCCTAGTATTATAATGTTTTAGAAAAAAAAAAAAAAAGCACTTTTTGTGGAAGAAACTGCCTAAAATGCACATAACAGGGTCAGTAAAATGGCAATCATTGACTAAGCCAAGTTTAAACTACTGAATAATTTGGTCATTAGATCCAAACATTTTTACCACTGACCAGCTAATGGTCACTCCTCCCTATTCAATCAAAAAGTCTTCACTTTATCGTCAGGTTAAAATGGTTGCAGGAAGCCCCCAGTTGCGTCACCCCTCATGTTAGCCATCTAATAGCAGCACACAACTCATTCAATGTGGCACGTATAGTAATCATAAGTCAAGCACTAACCGTTTTTTCAAGGTATCCAAAAATTAACCCCCACCTGCCTCTTAGTTAGAAAACATGTCTGAAATAGATAGTAAGGTGAAGTCTTGCCTCTGACATCAGCCATCTGATTACGGCACTTAACTCTTGCACGTTATTTGCCAAGTTAGACATTGGTCTATAGTCACATGCTAATGCTAAGCTAACTGCTCCACTGGGGACCAGCCATTAGCACAACATTCACAGTAAGACTGTGTGTTAAACATTCCAGAGTTCTGCTAAAATACCAAAGGCAAGGTGATTATTCTGACAGTATTGGTCAGTGTTAGCTACATTCTGCATGTAGCCACGTTATGCAGTGCTCTAGAGTTAGCGACACCCCCTCATAAAAACAGTGTCCAAACAAGCCTGATTAATAATAATGTGTAAGACTTTTGAATGTCTTAAAGCTGTGCTTGCTTGTTCCGTGTGTGCTATCTCTGTCATGGTTTCTTTTCACTTAAAATACATTAAGCTGTTTTTTTTTAAATTATTATTATTATTTTATGTGAGCCAAAACAAAACATCTCTACTAGATTACTGTGACGTGTCTTCCAAATCATTTGTTTTAACTATGATCAGTTTAATAGATTGTGTGATGTCACGTGAACTGAACCTTTTATGCATAGAACAAGCATTGGTGCATGTGGACTGAAGTGTTATTTGCCGGTCTCTGGGGAAACATGCTGTCCAGGGGCCCATGGCTGCACTGGGGCTTAATTGTGGGACCTGTGTGAAATCCAAAGTGACTGATCCAGGACAGAGCCAGGATTACACCACTTCCCCCCTGAATTCTGTCCCCTCCAACAATGGGCTTCCTGTACGCACAGTCAAGTGAGCTGCTAGTTAGCTAACAGGGCCGCGCCGAGGTGCTCCGGGCCGCTGTGGGAAAAGCCAGGGGACCAAGGACTCGTGTTTCGGCTCCTTTCGACACCCAGCTCCAGTGCCTTCCGAGTGGGCATCAGAAGAGAGGAGGGAGGGGGTCGGGAGAAGGTGTCTGCTTCTGGCACCTGCTGTGAGCCCTGGCAGGTTCATGTCGCTCTGAGGTCACACTGTTTCATGGTGGTCTGCTTAGCCTATGGGAAACAGGCTCTTTTATCCAAACGTACAGCTTCACATGGATATTTTAATGTTTCTGTAAAGTGAACAAACAACTGCATACTTATATATACTGGAAACATTTAGTGGAGCAAAATTGAATTCAACATTGTTAAATGAATAAACTGAGTAGGTTCTAGGGTTAAGCAACATATTGAATTTTAGGGATGAGCGATATATTTGCATCAATTTTTGGCCAAAATAAAGTTTTTCAGCTGATACCAATTTTTATGCCGAGGAGGTTCACTGGTAACTAGAGATTGACCGATATGGGTTTTTCTTATATTTCAACACTTTGTCAGCCGATGCCAATGGCCAATTTTCAAGACTGTTGTCTGAGGCCGATTTTTTTATTTTAGTAATAAAACCATAGCTGGTGTTAGATAGCATAACCAAAAAAAACTACAATCTAAACTATTATTCACCACAGTTCATGTGGTAGACTGTAATGACGCTCAATTGTATTTTGGTCCAAGAAACAATCATTTTATAGCGTTATGAAAGACACTCATATTGTTCATATTGGCAAACAAGCACTTATTACAACTTGTGCTGCAGCCAAAGTCATTGAACAAGAAAAAACTTAAAGTCATGTTAATGATAAAATCAAAACTGCAGACTTAGGAATGGAGAGAGATAAAATAAGTCTTATCATTCATCTCCAATTAAATCTAGTTTTAGTTGTTATACAAAAAGTGAATAAGTCTAGTCACTAATATACATCACCAGATTGAAAATACTGTAAGTGAAATTTCCATTTAGTTAATTTCTATCTGTACTGGGGAGAGGAGAGGCGCTATTGGACATTAATGGTAGGGGAAACCGGAACACAGAAAGAAAACCTATACAGACACGAGGAGAAGATGCAAACTCCACAAGGAAAATTGAACCCCGAGACCTTCTTGCTGTAAGGCGAAAGCAATTACTGTTGCACCACCGTGTTGCCATGTTGTTAATAGCGATTTCCCAATAAAACTAATATTTTTGTTGCACTAAAAACTGTAACTGCAATACTAATTATTGCTATATATTTAGCTAACAACCCAAAGTCAAAAGAGCTATTTCACAGTCCAGCAGCAGGTTTAATTATGATACACAAAAACACGGTCTTTGGTCCTGTCCTGATCACACAGCAGTGACAGGCGACTCAATAGCTCCTTCTAGAACAATGCACTTTGCTCCATCGACTTCCTCTCACACAATACAGACATTTATCATTGGGCCTGGATGATAATTAGATGCACAATATACTCAAAGTGCCAATGCAGACGTCAATAAAGAAACTCTTAGCATGTGTCATCCGCAAAATCAATGGCAATTTTGACCTATGAATCCAGGAAAATGATAGCTTTCCAACCAGCGGGGAGCAGGTCTGTGAGGCTTCAAGGCTGGTTTGTCTTCTGTCTCTGTACGAGGAGGAATAACAAATGTATTTAAGACTGTTGTATTACTGAGGAGGATTTAAAGATTAGAATGAAAATGGTATGTTCTGTGCATGTGCAAAATTACATGCCATAACCAAAGACACCAAACACATAATATAAACAATAATCTATAGTCTAATCTACATACATACAACCAAGGCAAAACCCAAATACCTTCTCCACAACTTGCCCTCACTACCCCCTGTTTCCATAGCAACTTGTTTATGGGCTCTATGGAAGGCTTGGAGGAAACCTAGACACAGGAAGAACATGCAAACTCAGTACCCAGGATTTTCTTAAGAGAGGACTGGCTGCTATGACAGACAATCGCCCTGAAATATTCAAATGTGTATCGTGCAAAACACAAACAAATAAAACAGGCACATAAATATTAAAATATGCATTAAAATATTAATTAAAATATGCACTTAAATTTAAAACACACCAAATTGAATAACATGCACGAAATTTTTTAAAAACACAACTGCAAATTCAAAATACTATAAAAAACACATAATATTTATAATCTAAGGGGCAATGTAAGCAAATAGTTTAGTTACATTTCGTACAACATTGAAAAGCTTTTGCATCTCAGTATCTGGTGTCAAATTATGGAATGACCTGAGCCCAGAGTTAATGTGCTGGCCATAATAATATGTAACAGGAAACTGCAAAAGTTATATATGTTTATGTTTTTATGTTTACATGTCTCTTTTTGCATGTTTAGGGTTAGGGTTAGATGAAATGAAAATGAATGAAAAACACACATGCGAATTCAAAATCACTATAAAAATTAAAATCAGATGAAAAAACATGCCAAAAAATAAAAATAAATAAATAAAAATTAAAGCTTTGCTAATTTTCTGTTTTTGAATTTAAGCAAGTGTTTTTTTTAATTTGACCTTGTCATTCTGAATCTGGTGCTTGTTTATACATTTGTAGACATGCTTTTGATTCTGAGTGTGTGTTTTTCAATTTGGGCATGTGATTTTGAATTTGAATGCATGTTTTTAAAATTCTGTGTCTATCTTTGAATTTTGGTTTGGGATTTTTTATTTGGGTAAGTAATATTGAAATTGATTACGCTCTATCATATTTGTGTGCATGTTTTACTCTTCACGACCACCATAAACTTGCGCTAGTTTGTTTTATCTTAAATTAATTCAAAGTACTGTAAAGTAAAACCACAGCAAGCCAAACATATTACTTCGGCACATAAAACAGAACAGCACCGATCCAGCATTGTAAAGAGCTTCGAATGAAATGTCAAGCGTGTACGGGCCAGCACCTTAAAGACATTAAACTATCCTCGCTCTAGTGCTGTGGGAGCTGTATTTATCTGTGTGACAAATTTAGGACTGAGGTCAGCAGGTGTTAGACTCAGCAAGAACTGAAGGTCAATGACACAGGACCGGACAGTGGAAACAAATGCACCGGAGTAGGCCATCGCACAGAGAGGGAATTACCAGTGCGTCTTTAATGTGCAGAGGTAGAGAGACCAGTTAGTCAGGCCTGAAATCTTCCAGTTAAAATGAGCACCACTTATCCAATAACGAGACCTTAATGAGGCTCCCTTTAACTAGCCCCGACGTCTCTCTTTGGGCGAACAGAGGCATTTGTCTTCTGCTACAAATGTGATCCATGCATCATTTCTATTGTGAGAACCAGGGCAGTAATAACAGAATAAATCACACAGGACCTAGGTTGGGGTAATGAGACTTAAATCTCTTAAAACAACAGCTGAATGATAAAATGATGTGGTGGAGGGAAATGCTAGCTTCTTGGGGTAATGCTACACCGCTCTGCACATAGCCGGCGTGGATGGCTTTTGGCACCGCACAAGCCCTACTTCATTTAGCACTGACAGGCAATTTAATACCGCAAAATTACTAACCTTAGCTTTGCAATTACTTTTCCAGCTCTGAAGGTTTTCAAACTCTCTGTAGATGTAATCTTAAGGTTAAGGAGCTGGAATGGGGCAGAGTCGAAGGTCTTAACTTGCGCTTTTACAAGGGTTTGAGCTGGCCATAGCACACGACACAGGAAGAACAGGGCAGCAACAGTGGACCACTTAGAGATGGTTCTGTGGTGGAGTCTGCTTATTTTTACTGACTGTTAACAACACCAGCCAGAATGAGAGCAACTGTTGTTCCAGGGTAAAGAGACATGTGCATTTGAGACAAAAATATCAGTTTTAAAAGTCTGTTTTAAAAGCAAAGCAAAGATCGACCACTCAAACGTATGCATACACTTAACAGACCTTAGTTTTGATAAGACAGTTTGGGCTGACAGTTATGCTAGATTTAAGAGATTCTAACAATATTGAAATCAGGGCTTTTGGCCTGTGATCTCAGACCATTGAAAGAGCGAAAACCACCTAATGGAATAGGACAAGATTAAAGTCATAGGTACAAATAATACCATCCTTGAATCAGGGCAGATATCGCAATCCGGAAACATAACCCTGAACAGTCCCATGTGATTCTCCTTTGGTCTTTTCCCATAATCTCCTGTTGTGTGAGCAGTAGAAGCAGCAGAATGATTTGTACTGATCAGTGTCTGCTCGTCTTGGCCATAACTGCAGCTTTACTGAGCTGCTGACAGATGTGTCCCCCGCTGTCTGATTAAAAACACTCATTTCTCCACACACAATGTGCCACACTAACCTTTCATTTGAAGGATGATTGCCATGCAATGACACAGGCGATAGCTCATTTTGTCTGTCCACAACGACGATATTGACATTCAGATTTTGCCCAAGCGTTCATCTTAGACCAGATGTCACTGTTGGCAAGTAGTCTAGACAAGAACAGCAGGTAGGAGCCACTCAAGAGGCTCACAGGACCAGAGGACTGCGACAATGTGCAAAACAAGAGCATGTTTTACATCAAATACATCGCTGCAATTCACAAGGAGCCCAACACAACAAGTGCCCGCTGTGATGTGCAGGGACAGTGCGATTTCACTTGCAGGCAACAGCGGACTATGGAGAGGCTCAAATAAAGATCAGCTAACTTGGCCATACATCAGGCCTATATTTATAGACCAACCTAAATACAACATAAACATGAGGCCAGGAGATTTAGACTTTAGTGTCATTCATCAAGGCATCAAAAAAAAAAAAAAAAAAAAAAAATGACAGCATCGGACAGATTATTTATTTATTTTTTTTTGACTTAGTTTGGTGTGATAGCCTAGTCCTTATAACTATCTAAAGAAACTGATACAGAAAGTAATTGGACTTTTACAGTATGTCATCAAAAAGTGCAAAAATGCAGAGAAAATGTATACACAAGTGACACGGTTTCCAAGAACAAGTATCAAGATATCAAAGTCAACAGGGCTCATGCAGCTCACTAAAAGCCCAGCGGAGTCTTCAGATGTTCCTAGTGTAACCGGAGCCCCTCTCCTCACACAGCGGGACCACTCGTACAGCCTGTCCCACCTGGCAGCTCAGGACACGTACAGTCATGCAAGCGCGCCATCTGCATATTCTTCATACACCAGTCACCACTTGTTGACAGTGTGATCAAAATACTCAAGTTAGGCCAGCGAAAGAGAAGCTTCTGTTTTCAGTGTACAGCTATTACAAGAATCTAGAACATACCGGCTGATTGATTATCTCCACATTCACTTTGTTTTCAGGTATTTTTCTATAAGGTAAGTAATGTAGATCAGAAATGTAGTTTTTGTTTATGGTAAAAGACAAAATTAATCCAAATCAACTTGGAAATCTAAACAGGTCCATCGACTTCTTGTTCAAAAAAGCAGAACTTTAACATTTTTTTAGTTGGAATGTGGCTGTGTGACCCTACATGTTCAAGTTAGATTTTTTCTGAATAACTACGAGTATATAAATAAATGGTAGGTGTATTCTGATTCACTCATACTGTAATTATTACAGTAGAGGTGGTTCGCAATTTTCAGGTCCAACATCTGATCCATGCAAAAGGATTTTCTAACCCAGGAAAAATTCAGATAATTCAAATTATATTCATGATATATTATGGAGATTATTTGACTTGTTTTAATGTTCAAATCTTGTTCGACTGGCAGATAGACTCACTTAAACTAGACTTTTTGCGCACTATTTTTTTTTTCAATTATTATTTGAAGTTTGTTTGTATGGTAACAAAAGCTAGCATGATGTTAAATATATAGACAAATACACTTCCTGGATTTTAGTAGTGACGCAGCGATCCGATATTGGGATTGAATAGCAGTGCCGATTCATAAAATTTTGCTGGATCAGGTACTGACTCCATGATACAGTTTCTGCCAATATCCTGGTTGTGTATTTAATTCAGCCCAGCCTCCAAACAAAATGTAGATATACAACGAAATTAATATATAAAATATACAGCAAAGTCAAAAATGTATAATTACAATGTTTTCACACCTTTTTTACACAAATATCTTACAAAAACAGTTTGGTTGAAGCCATGTGGTGACATTTTTGGGGGGTTTAACGGGTAAATGTTAACCTATCGCAAGCCCCAGTCCCAAATGTACAAATTAAACGTCCCCACGTGGCTCCAAGCAAATTTTGCGGTTATTTTACCCCTTGGCTTTTCGTAACATATTGACATGCTTATCGTATGTTTTTGACAATTTGTTGTATATATGTTACAGGCAAAGTTGATAATCCAGGCATTCTATAGAATGCCTAGGCATTCTATAGAATGCCTGGTGTTTTCAGGCAAAGTAGGAAATAAATGTGTTATTCTCTACTTTGCCTAGGCATTCTATACAATGCCTAGGCATTCTATAGAATGCCTGACAACTTTTAGGCAAAGTAGAGAATTTTTGACAAAGCATAACTTCTTGAAATGCAAACAACAAACACATACAATTTTAATTAAATACCATCCAAACTAGGGCCCAAGGACCAAACTTGGCCCTTCAGTAGGATTAATTTGTCGTGCTGATGTTTGAGTATTTATTTGATTACATTTTACATTTTGTTTTATTGTTTCAAATATCAAGTCAATTCCCCTAAAACCCCATTAAGAGATAATTTCATTATAAATCCTTGCCTGGTTGAAGTTGGTTTGGTTGGTTACGCAAGAAAAAATGCAAGTAAACAAGATTTTGACATGCTAAAAAAAAGAAGGAAGTTCAATTTCTATTACAAATTTTGTTAAGACACCAATGAAAGAGTGCAAATTCTAAAATGGATGAAAATGTCATGTTTTTATAATGTTTTTTTTTTTTTTTTTTTTTTTTGAATTTTAAGCAACATTTGATATATTGTCTAGCTCTAATTGCGGGAGTGGGTTGTTGTTGGTTGTGGGGTGTTTGTGACTGTGGTTGGTGGCTGTGGTTGGTGGTGTTGTAGATGGTGGTTGTTGTGGATGGTGGTTGTTGTGGTTGGTGGTTTTGTGGTTGGTGATGGTGGTTGTGTGTTGGTGGTTGTTGTGGTTGGTGGATGGTGGTTGTTGTGGTGTGGTGGATGGTGGTGTGGTTGGTGGTGGTTGTTGTGGTTTGTTGTATGTGTTGTTGTGGTTGGTTTGTGGTTGGTGTTTGTTTGGTTGGTGTTGGTGGTTGTGTGGTTGGTGGTTGTGGTGTTGGTGTTGGTTGTGGTTGTAGTTGTGGTTGGTGGTTGATTGTGGTGGTGGTGGTTGTGGTTATATTTGCAGTTGGCTGTGGTTGGTGGTTTGATTGTGGTTGATGGTGTTGGTGCTTATGATTGTAGTTGGTTGTGGTTGGTAGTTGTGATTGCGGTTTGTTGTGGTTGGTGGTTGTGGGTGGTGGTTGGTGCTTATGATTGTATTTGGTTGTGGTTGGTGGTTGTGATTGCGGTTTGTTGTGGTTGGTGGTTGTGGTTGCGGGTGGTGGTTGGTGCTTTTGATTGTAGTTGGTTGTGGTTGGTGGTTGTGATGTGGTTGGTGGTTGGTTGTGGGTCTGTTGTAAAGCAGGGCTGGGCAATTATTTGACCCATCCAAACCACAACAGTGGTTCTGATTATTGACATAATCTGACATTTCTTCAACAGAATATAGAAGAGCAGCACAATAAAATGTTTGCTCTGCTATAATAAACTTAAAACATTTTGAGATTAAGCTAATCTTTTTTATGAAATAAAGCATATTAAGAAAGTTCTGATTTTACTAGAAAGAAAAAAAAACTGGTGTAGGTGGTGTAGCTGCTTTTCAGACTGCAAACACAATTCTTCAAATCTGATTACATACTGTTATAAATCCTTTGATGCATGGTTAAAATCAACATGTATTAATTTTTGGTTGTTATATGCCTTAAAAACCTCTTTTCACAAACAGCAAAGAGAAAAGGGAGAGGACCACCCCAAGCTCAGCCAATCAGAGTGCAGCATTTGGCTCCTAATTAGACCCTAAAATTCTTTATTTTTCGATTCAGACAGTAATCAGAGGTCTCATTTTTTTTACAGTCCTGCATTTATCATAGATACCCCAACTTTAGTATAAGAAAAAAAAGGTATTTTTTAAATGAATCTAGTTTTATAAGATTAAAATGGTCATTTTGTGCTAATTTTGATTTCATAAAAGTTCAAGTTTAATATTGAAAAAAAAAAAAAACTATATCATGCATTTGTGTTTCTCAAAAACATGCCAGGGGCCTGACTGAAACTGGTCGCGGGCCGCATTTGGCCCCCGGGCCGCAGTTTTCCCAGGTCTGTTGTAAAGGATGGTTGTAGTTGGTGGTTGTGTTGGTTGTGGCAACTAATGTTCATAATCCAATTGTTTTCTTTCAATAAATAAACAAATACAATTTTGCTAAACGTTTTAACAACTTTATAACATTTGCAAATGTAAAGCCTTTTTAAAAAACTAAAAAAAATAACAGAACCACAACTATGTCTACAGCTGACCACAAACACAACAACCATCACAACTGCAGCAACAGTAAGGCTTTGCGGAGGTGCCCAACTTTTTCCTTAGATGGACAAAATTAGTATTACATATTCCAACGGGAGGGCCAAATTTGGCCCTTGGGCCTTAGTTTGAATGTGTTTTTTAAATAAATTGTATGTGTTTTCCGTTTGAATTCCAAGAAATTATGCTTTGGCAGTGATTCTCTACTTTGCCTAAAAGTTGTCAGGCATTCTATACAATGCCTAGGCATTCTATAGAATGCCTAGGCAAAGTAGAGAATCACACATTTATTTCCTACTTTGCCTGAAAACTCCAGGCATTCTATAGAATGCCTAGGCATTCTATAGAATGCCTGGATTATCAACTTTGCTGTAACATATATACGTTTTCTTCTGAGACTGTGTAGCTTTAATTGTACATAATAAGACTAATCTATCAGTTAATAATGGGTATCAGTAGATAACTAATGCCAAAGTATCAAAATCAGTATCAGAACTAAAAAAAAGCTGCATTGGTGCATTCCTAATTTTAAGTAACAGACAGTTCTGAATAGAAACACTGACAATAACTGTACTGAGATGATTTCTTTTAAAATATCGGCTATAGTGTGTTTAGAACTGGTAAGACAAAAACAACACATGTTGGTATCTACCTGTGGATTATGCTCTGACAGTACTGAAAAGTCTGATGGTTACTGTGAGTTTGGAGAGAGCCAGCAGAGCATAGCGGCCGCGTGATGTGCAAAAGCTCCTTGGGTGATAAAGGTACTTATAACCCTACATGTATTTATGGACGCCATTAAAAACAAAAGTGCTATAAAGAAAATAGCTGACTGCAGAGCAAAAAGCCCGAAGGACCCAATTTCCTCCTGAAGCACCTGATGGACACACTGACAGGCAGATTGCTTTCCACTACCAATTTTTGGAGCATGTGAAAAATGGTGCGTGCAGCCAGTATGTGGTCCGGGATGAGCCATAAATCTTGTTTTATCTGCTCCGTGGTGGTAGCAGAAAAGGAAGTTGCTTTTTTTCATCTCATTCACATGTCTATCTGTCTGTTATCTGTGCCTTGAGCAAAGATTACTGATGCCCTGTCGGTGATATATGACACATCACCGAGAGCGCCTTTTCATCCTGTGAATTAACCCAGAGAGCCAGGACAGGAGGGATGGAGAGAGGGAGAGAGAGGGGGGAGAGAGAGAAATGCAGGCCTGCCACCAGCCTCTCCCTTTCTCACCCTCACAGGTCCATTGTGCTCTTCTGGCCTCTCTTTGATATTTCCATCCTCTCTTCTCTCTCTTTTTTTGCCATCTCTCCCATTGTTCATTGTACTCTTCTGGATAGGAATAGGCAATATTTTTGTAAAGCAATATTGGAGTTTATTCCAAGCTACTAAGACTTTGTGCTTTTGCTATCATGCTTTTTATATATTTTTTATGTAACAACAAAAAAAAAACAGTTTGTGTACCAATGGGATATTATGCTTTCAGTTTTATATAGGGTCGTCATTATGTTGACCGGTGATACTTTGGTTGGCAAAAACATTTGAAACGTAATTGACAGCAACACAAATAAAAGACAATGATTGTGTCTTGCTGAGATACTCGATGTGCTAACAGGTTTCATAAGAACAAGCTTCTATTGTGTTCCTAAGTCTACATCAAGAAGATTTTGGATTTTGACAATTAGACCATTGACAAAAAACAAACAAACAAAGGGGGACAGTTTTGGTTCTGCCAGCCAGTCAGCGGTCACGTCCATATTGTGACGTCACATGTTGGTTCGACAACATTCCTACTGCATGTTATTCACAATAAACTGAGGTTCAACATCGACAAATGTCAACCTACAATTAAAGATGAGGTAGATGATTTTCACATTGAAAACATGATTGTTTGAAATCTGGCAACTTCCTCTCATTAAATTCTTTGACACATATCGACATGAATTCATTTTGGTTGCAATTAGGCTCATAAACATCTTTTTACAAACAACAAAGTGAACTGGAGTGGACTACCCAAGCACAGCCAATCAGAGCGTAGCATGAGCTCCTGGAAACAAAAATGATTTATTATTCAATTTAGACAGTACTAGCGTAATTTGTTCACAAAGTGTTGCATTATGAAAACATAAAGCTTACCAAATTATAAATAAAAAAGTTACTTACTCCAACTTTAACATTTATTTACACAGCCTTTTACAACGCCAAGGGTTACCAAAATGACTTGAAATACATAGTTTCTGCCGCTATATGATTACCACAACAACTACCTATTATCATTTCAAAAGTGAAAATTATTTTATCATTCTAGTTTTTTATCTCCACACTTGGTTTCTCTGGTTTTGATTTCGGTAGCTTTGAAAATACAAGTGATATCAGATTGGATTCTCCAGGTAACATTTCAGGATTTATTCCAAAAGAACAACTCAAACAAAATATCATTGAGGCTTGTTTGAGTGATACTGTCTCAAAATCCATAAATCACATCATACCTGCTTCTGAATGCTGATATTTCAAACTTTCTATCCTATTCTCCTTTCTCATACTCTCTCCCTCTGTCTTACACCTTCTCTCTCCTCTCTCACCTCTCTCTCACCCTCGACAGTGTGCAGCGGAGCATCATGGGTATGGGCGAGTTTGGTGGCAAATTGTTTATCTGACCTCTGCGCGTCTCTGCATTTTATAATCTAGCTCGTGTCAGCCGTCTCGTCGCCATAACAAATAGTCGCTGTCAGGCTCTGCTTCCTTTATCTGGGCCGTGAGGTACTGTAAAACCAGTAAAAAAATTGGGAGTGAGTGATGAGAGCAGAGGTTCACATAATCAGGCTTCAAGAGTGTGAAAAAGGATAAAGGTGAAGATTAGAGAAACAAATTGTGAAGTATTAGGCGTTACCAGCTTTCGTATGTCACCGAGGAGAAAAGACACGCAATAGAACGTGTTATTGTAGTTGGACAGTCCCTGGTGAGAAGAGCGTTTTATTATTCAGTAAGCAGGCAGGCAAGTGGCGTCGAGAGCGGCCTAATGTATCATCTCTGTTACATCTGAATAAGGCTGACTTAAATGAGAAAGACAAAAGGCAGTGACCACTTATGCAAGATAAAAGTGAATGTAGAAAACACATTAGGCTTGACTGTTACAGTGGAAATAAAAAGACTTTAAAGGGCAATAACAAACAATTTCTCTGCTAAAGATGGGATTTTATTAGTGTCAATGGTATTGACGATTCCCTTTTCGATGCAATTCCTTATCAATTTTTTTGGAGTATAAAAAATGTTTTATGTATCTACTTCATAAACCTGTATATCTTATTTAGATTATCAATGTTTGTTATAATGATATATTATATATATATAATTAGGCTCATAGACATGATGCATTAAAATTATTTGTAACTCAGTGTGACCAGAGGACAGCCCTCTGCTCCTTATGTTTATCCTACATTTAGATTAATGGAGAAGGCTGTGTTTAAATTAACTCTTCACAGATCTAAAACTTTACTTGCAATGAAACAAAACGGGATGATGTAGGTTGGGTCAAAGTTGACACATAGCGGTCGTAGTGCCTCTACTCAATTTCACTTCACTACAACTACAGGTCAGGTATCAAGAAAGCAGATGGTTCCGAAAGCCAGAAGTACTCAGGAAGCAGAAATGTGTACTGTAAACGTCTAAATACAGGTAGAAACATGGCATTTGCATTTATTTTCAAAATTTGTATTCAGCTTTCTTTTTTAATATTTCAAAATCATTTTAGTTTATTTTAGTTTATTTAGTTTATTTGACAGGGACATGTACAGAGCATTAATCAAAAAATATTGAAGAGATGCTTTGTAGCAGACTAGCTCTAAGAGCTAATTTCCATCTGCAGTCCTGAGACAAACAAGAATACAGAGCACATACAGCATAAAACAAAGCATTTACAAAGTACAGTCTATTTACAAACATGTCAATCTGCATTAGTAAAATTCATTTAACATTAAATAACCTGGTTAACCCGCCCTCTACATTTTAAAACAATCTACAAATGGTGACACGTCTGATTGATTATTAAATGTTTTTTCAATTCAATATTAAACTTTTGTAGTCTTTACATAGCTTTAATTGTATTGGTAATTGATTCCATTCTGCTATTGCTTGAATGAAAAAGCTGATTGGCCAAGTGCAGTCTTTCTTTTTGGTATTCCACACTGACCGTGGCATGTGGACCGCGTTGTTCTTGTCATCTGTTCAGAGGTCAGTGAGGCAAAGCTTCTGAGGTGGAGGAGCCAAATTATTAATAATTTTGAACAATAACCGTAAATTAGAAAAAAGAATTATATTTCAAAGCTCAGCATATTATGTTTGCCTAGTATTTTACAATGATGAAACAGTCGGGATTTTTATCTAAGATTTTCAGTGCTCATATTTCCCTGCCATTTTTTTCCCCTTTGTACTTGCAAAGAACATGTAAATGTATGAGCATGTGGTCTTGTGAGTGCAGTTTACTTATGTTAGATCATTGAGACACTGGTTTTGAAAAGATGACTTCCTTTTAGTCGACTAATCATCAGGGCTTGTATTAAGTCAATTAAGGATGTCTTTCGTTGACTGCCACCCTGTTTGTCTGATCATTAATCTTCAGCTAACTAGTTTAAAGACCTGTTTGAATAATTTCCTGTTGGATTGATAGAATATCGTCTGGATATCATAATTGAAATATGGAAAAAAATTATCAAGATTTTTTGTCAATATTGCCCATCCCTACTTAGAATATGATTTTATACTTTTAATTTGTAAGCTTACGCACAGAAATAACATGATGCTAAAAACACATTTTACACCTCTACCTCTGGACTACACTGATGTTTTCAGACACAGCAATTAGTCAAAGCAAAAAAGTATCGTTGAGCAAAAGCCGGCTGATGCAATAGGCTAGCTCAAGCAGGATTGAAAAGAAGAATTTCTAAGAGAGGATGCATACTATTCCAATGAGTTGCTAAAAATGTAACAGTCCTCGGTCTTTTCTCAATTCCCAGCTCGTCACTATTGTTTTAGCATCGCTGACTTTACTACATGCTTTGTGTATGTTGCTGCGTGATGCACACTACACAAGCTACAGACGCTACACTGATAGTTTGAAACATACTGTATTTTTAAGAAATGGAGAATATTTTTACTGACATAAACTCTGAATGAAGGAAGGTCTCAGTTGTTGAAGGGCATCAGGTGATTTTAATATTAATAACAATAGCAAGACAAACAGCAGATATCGGTATCGGCTCAAACTTCTGCGAGAAAAGCGCTTTATTATTCAGTAAGCAGGCAGGCGAGTGGCATCGTGAGCGGCCTAATGTATCATCTCTGCTACATCTGAATAAGGCTGACTTAAATGAGGAAGACAAATAGCAGTGACCACTTTATGCAATCTGAAAGTGAATGTAAAATAACACATTAGGCTTGACTGCCACAGTGGAAATTAAAAGACTCGACGTTACAGCGCAATAACCATTCCTCTCTTCGCCGACTGCAGACTTCATTAACCCCGAGCTAATGCCCCATTCAAACTCTGTGATCTGTACACGCCAAAGGGAAGACGCTTTCGGTAAATACTACTTGTTTTGGGTCGGAAAGAGAGCAAAAAAGTCCTGAGAGACCGGTGAGATGTTTTTTATTTTCCTTGCCTTTTTTTTTTTGTCGGAGGAATCCAAAAAGGTCATAAATAAAATATGACGCCACAAGAAAAGTGCTGCAATCCATTACCGTAATGGCAATGTTCATGATCTATTTCATTAACATGCAGTCTTTAACCCAAACAAATGTGCTCCTCACCCCAGAGCCGAGCAGCCATTTACCAGACACAAGTGTGCTGGTGAGTGTGAGGCCGGGGAGATGCAGGTGTGAATAAGCCCGCGGTCTGGATTACATTACAATAAGTACTGTAGGATTACACAAAGGCAGCATTGACAAGAGTGTTACAGTCAGATTATAACATAAAGACTAAGGAGGAAATAGAACCGTACAAAGTTTTGATTATGGCTCAGAGGTAATCTACTGGCTGTAAATTAAAGTATTGAGGAAAAACAATACCACAATAAGTTTTTAAGTGTCTTATAATTTGCTTAGCTGCATGTTCAGTCACTCTTTTGGGGGGAAAAGTGAAAAAGCATTGTCCTATAGAAGTGGTTCTCAACCTGTCGGTCAACACTGCCAAAGTGGACTGGAAAATTTTACTGGTGATTTAGTGAACAATAGTAAATGTACACGTTTGCTGGTCTGGAAACAAACACATTTAGGCGTATAGCGTCTACCTTAGAAGTAGGGCTGAGCAATTTGGGGAAAAAATATCACAATTTTTTATTTGATTTTTCAATACCAAATGAAAAATGCCATTCATGAAAATAAATAAAACAAAAACTATTAATATGTCCCATTTGAAACTATATATTAATATTCTGCCTCATATTTTGACTTTTGCTCCAAACTACAAATTTTTATTGACAAAAGATTGGTTTTGTCAACCCACCACACCAAATAATTGACAATTCGGTTCGATTCAATCTCGATCTCTCGATTTTTCGATTAATAGCCCAGCGCTATATTGAAGTAACATACGATATGGAGTACTTTACTTATGATATACTTTACTTATGGTATACTTTTTGTGTTTGGGGTCATAAATATCAGACAACACAAATGTAAAGAAAACTGATCGTTTAACAATGGTCCGCTTTTAATGATTTTAGCAACTTCACATGGGCCCCGAGTTGCAGTAATGTGGCAAAAAGAATTGCATTAGTGATAATAATACTGTCAAATCAGGCAGGGTATTTGCTTCATTCATTCTAAGTCCAGAAAAACAGGTTTGAGTCATTAAAAAAGACATGGACTGAGACTGTAACATGAGGAATGCCACAAGGCTCTGTTATTGGTCCAGACCTTTTCATTCAAATAATGTTTGCAATAGCTATTTTTCCACATTACAATACAAATTTCAATAGTGTTATGATACACAACTTGCTTAAAACTCATGGCTATGTTTACAATATGCAAAAAAAAAAAAAAAAAAAAAAAGCTTATGAATTTCATCTCCCTCAGTGTCAGAATAAAATTATCCTAGGAACAAGTCACTTTTCAGAATTGACTAAGTAGTAATCATAGAACTCTACAATTTATAATGAGTACTTTGGCTAAAAGTTTCAAAGTCTGCATATTATATTGCATACTGATATATTGATATAGCCCTATCAACGACTCAATGTGTTTAGTTAAAGGGACTTGTAGGCTATGGGTGAAATACATGTTGTGCTATAGGTCTAATATGATAATCATGCCATATAAAACAGATTCTAAATGAAGATGTATTACTGACCAGTGCCTGAACACGGCCAACATCAGTTCTGAACACTTTATTTGTCCTGTAGCAGATGACAGACAGCACAGTCCATATGTGTTGATGACTCGTACATAAAGCTGGAGGGCACAGGCTTTTCTGCTGCTCCAAGTGTTAATATAACCTTTTCATCTGCTCAGCCAATGCCTCTCCTGAATCAATTGGCTCTCAGTGTCCCAGCGCGTCTGTACCACTGGCACCTCCACAACTTGTTCCATTTGTTATATTGTGCTCCATCTGGCCTGGGTCATTTGGCGTTTTAATTTAGTTGTCTCGCGCTCTCTAATTTGTCTCACATTTACAAATGGCTGTGGCCGCGCACACCAGGCTGCCCCTCATCAGAGCAGGAATACATCTCACCAGAGCCGTCTGCTGCGCATAAATCTGAGTGGCCGCCTTATTAATAGATAGTAACAGATGTTTGCTGATTGTTGATTACCACTGCGGCTGACCACTGAAATCTGTTCAGAAATGGAAAGGAATTTATGGCAGGGCACGGGATTGAACTCTCCCAGAGAACACTTGATGTTGCTTTAAATGAACAACATTTACTGTAGGCCTGATATTCATTTTATAAGCACTGTGAAATGTCCTGATTTGGCATTTACTGAATAAATACTAAATCAATCTTGTTTACGATGCTTTCAAATAGAGCTGAACAAATAGGTGATAAAAATAGAATAGGGAGCGAATCACTGGGGCGATCAGCTTTTTTGTTGAAACTGTCAAATCATGATGTACAATTTCTCTATTTGAAGGACACCAAATATGCAAAGTGTACTTTTTCTGCTTTAAATCCAGTTCTGACTCTCAATAAAACTATAATCAGAGATGTATTTACTTGAGGTGGGAGACTCGAGTCACATGACTTGACTCGAGTCGCACTTTTCATGACTTGTGACTTACTTGCCCTATGATCCCCAAAGACTTGACTTGACTTGTGAGTTGAACATTAGTGACTTGAGACTTGACTTGTGACTCTTTACTTGACATGACTTATGTATGACTTGACACACATCAACCACAATTTACGCGTTCATGTTGTTGTGCTTCTCTGCGTGGAGCTAATCAGACTCCAGACCCCGCGGGAGCAGTACTGCGCCCTTTTCTCTCCCTTGCACTCATAAACAGTCTACAGAGGATCTCTTCCGCTGCAGTTTGCGCAGATGGCATGAAGAAGAGAGGTCTGCTGTACTGACCGAGGGACAGAGACCTGACTAAATGCGCTGATGGGTGGACGTCAAAAAATGGACACTAAAAATTACTGTTTACTGTTTAAATGTTCATAAAAATACTAGTTCTGACACTAACAACAATGGCTTTGTCTTAAATGTATTTTTGTGGTTTATTTTGTGTTTCAAGGCAAACAATGTCAATATAGAAATTGAAGAAAAAGCATTACTTGTCTAAATGTCTAGGTACAGTTTTATATATATAAAAAACTTGATGTCCTTCTGCTTATATGGTATCTTCCATGCGCTGTAACCTGAACAGTGACCCATAAAGGCCCATCTGAACCGAGCCCCTCAGCTCTCACAGCACATCCACACTTGTCTGCTGTGATTGATGGCGCAGTGTGTACTCTTTGGGCCGTTTAGAGCTGGAATCGCACTGCTCCTTTGTTACTTGTTTGTCCACAGTTGGTGAAAGTAACAGTTTGTCCACAGACGCGGTCCTGACAAACACATCCCGGGAGGAGGACATGACACATCTCACATGTCACTCATCAGGGTGGCAGCTGCGGCGCGTACATCCATCTTTCAGTAAGTGGGACGGGACTGACTTCTGACACACGGAGACAGCACTTTGGAGAAAAGTTTGCATGAAACTATAATTAAATGTCACTGTGTTACAGAGCTGGTATTTGAGGTGTTCCATACTGGCAGCAGAAAGAAGGCAACATGCATAGAATATTTAAGAGCTTAAGAGAGACTTAAGTTTTTTCTTCATGCATTTAGCAAGAAACTATGATATCAGTAATTTACTCTTGCTTCACTGCAAAACACAAAATTGATTTAATATGACTTACAAATATAAACAGATCCATAGACTTTCTGATCAAAAGTGAAGGACTAAGCCTAGCTTCTTTACTCATTTTTACTGTATATTTTAAAGTTACTCATTACTCTTACTTGGCTCTTTCATGACAATTTAAAATCCTAAACGTTTTAATCAAAATCTAAATATTTTGAGCAATCACAACTAAATATAAACTAGAGGGCGGGGACAGGTGATAGGTGAAAACAGGACTTTTCTGAGCACTGAACACCGACTACAGGACAATAAAACATTGCTCAAACATGGCTGAATTAATCCAAAAACTACTTTGAAAACTCAGAAAGGTAGGTTTTGATTTATAGATTCCCTTTAAGGTGTTATACATGTTTTTTGCTTTCTTAAAAATGTAAACAAACAGAAATAATTCATTTTAAACTTCCTTTGTTACTCCACATGCTTTGCTCACTTATCTAATGCATGTTGAGCCTAGAAATTGTTGTTAGGATCAAGACGTGTCGGTATGCTAACAGCAGTAGCAATGCAAACAACAACAACAATGCATGTCAACCTGAATAGATACATTGACAAAACATCTGCGCTGGAAGGAAATTGATTTTAAGGTATTATATTGCAAAATATTGGGTATAGTGCCTTTAATATTACAGTAACAAAAATAGATTTGCTATTTAAAAGGAAAATACACCAGTATGTTTTCATTGTTCAATAAGCTTTTTCCTACATAGGCTTATCAATATAACTTTTTTAAAGTGTGATGCAGTATATTGTCGCAGACTATACTTCAATGCACAATTAAACTAGCTTACCATGGACATCGCTACCTCAAATAGTAAATTTGTCACATTTGACTATACATTTTATGCTTATACTGGATATCGGCCACATTTTTTCCCCCCTGATACTGACCGATACCAATCTCAGTAAAAAATTCCTTATATTGTCAGATAGATACTGTTGGAATAGGTTAAAAGGTTTTTAGGTTAAACCTGACAGATGCTGATACCCATAAAAATATACATGCAAGTTTAATTTGTGGCTAAAAGGTTAGACCCTGTTTGCTTAAAATACCCTAGAAAATCTTCTGTGGTCGATACACATATTCATACATTGATATAAGTTGAAAAAGAATGTACAAATACTGTGCATTAGGACATTTGGTCTTGTATTTTAAAACTAGCCGACAATTACATTTTGTCTCTTTTTGCCAATACTTTTTAGATCCATTACTACTTACTCTCTAATCATAGATGTTTTTGACAACCCAATTCTCTATTTACAGCCACGGTGAGAGTATGTGCACGGGCAACAAGTAGCAAACTGTGACATGTAATAAAAGTTTAAAGGGGGCAGTAAATAGCTGTGTCACTCTAGCCCCGTGTTGTATTACCTGGACACATTTATCTGACGGGTGCTAAATCTCAATTCCCCTTACCCCCCAAAAATGCACCGCGAAACATGTGTTAAACAGACCAACAGGGCAACAAGTGTGGTGGAGTCGATTAATCTGTAGCTGGAACTTTAACTGACTGATTATCTGTCAGAATATAGATTTATCATAATTTTAGAAGCTTTTTCACAAACTCTGCAGCCTAAATAGCGATGCAACTAAAAACTAGATTCTTACTATAAACATGTCCCACAGCACATGTACGTTTATTTATTCTTTTCTTATTATGTAGTTGGTACGGCTTATTTGTAACCCTCAACTTTATTTATAAAGCACTTTAAAAACAATGCTGAATAAAGTGTTGTACATGTCACATAAAAACAGTAAAATAGACAAAAATAAGGGAAAACAATCAAAACAAAACATTGTCAATATAACTCATTATAAGTTACAAGTCATAAAGAGAAAAACTTTTTAAAGAGACTTAAAGATGCATTGTGTAACTTTCTGAAGAACACAAGTTATTAGAAATAGACCATAAAACCTTAATTTTGGGACATTGCAAATGAGAAATATACCACAATGTAAAGAAACTTACAGATCAACTCCACAACGTATCGGTCAATCAGATTAGTTTATTTGTGTGACGCAAATAAACTAATCAGGAGCTGATTGGTCGTTTGTCATTTAGCCTAAAATGTAACCTCTCACCTCACAATAAAAACATTTTTTGCTTCGCTCATTGACTTTGGAGAAATATGCAATGTGATTCAGTCAGATTCTATATATTTTTTCATTGTAAGCATTGGCTAATTAATCCGTCGATCACGCCACTGAAATTTGAAAGAGGAACACGGTGACCAGACGATATATTTTTTATATATTGTCTGGATTTTCCAGGCAACTCCTCTAGACCAAATAACAGGGCATTATGTGGTCATGCAAGCCTGCTCAAAGCAAAGACACAACAAAAAAATCTAAAAGACAAAAATAAGCATTTATTCAAGGTTGTAAATATGATCAAAAAGTTACCCTTAAGCTGGTTCACTGCTGTCATCTCTTGGCAGCTCACTTTTTTGACTTTTCCAACACGTGTCTCTACAATCCAGTCCATAATTTATTGCTTTGACATTAGCTCTATGTTTATAATATCCACAAATGTCACAGTCCACAGTTTCCATAACATAAAGCCACAGCAGACACGGTAAGAAATATTTCACCTTTTGACCCAGGCAAAGAAGCACTGACACAATTGCTAATTAGCGCCACTGGAAGGACAAGAGAACATGTATATTTTGACTCTTACAATAGCAGTCTTTCAACATGTACATGCATGAAACACAACATTTCTTTAAGAGAATAATTAAGCATGTACACCTTATTTAGAACTATATTTTTCCCAAATCAGAGAAATAGCCTACTAAAAGTTAGAAAAACAATTGCCCCTTTTTAGCCAACCAAGAATTTCTTACATCATCTCAAGCTCTAGAAGGGTGACGCCATTAAATAAATAAACCTCGACAGTACATTTGTTAATCCATTGCCTCCTGCTGCAGCGGCTTAGAGAAACACTTTGGATTCCCTAATATTTTCCTATTCGGTAGCTTCACCTGCTTGATATCCTTCAGCCATTCCTTCAGAAGCTGTCAAAGCCGCCAAGTATAATATATAGCCTCTCCAATGTGAACAGCTGTACTCTCTCCCTCTCTCTCTCTGCGCCAACCCTGCCCTGCATGAAACAATACATCAAGATTAATTGATTTCCCGTCACACTCATAGAGAAAAGAAAATTAATTCTCGTGTTTCTCCCCCCGCCTAAACCCCAGCATATGAATTTTGTACATGGCACGTAATTTAGGTTTTAATTATTCATGAGGACTAAAAACATGATGAAGTGTTTTACAGAAGGCCCCCAGGTCCTAGCCCAAAGCTCGCTGTGCTCCCGAACAATAGCTTAAATAATAAATGTTGGTATTTACGTGTATCTAAGTGCGTCTTGGGTCAATTTGGCTCGTCGCTGTCTCGGCCTGAAACTCTAGACAGAATTTGAGACGTCAACGCGTCAATCAATCATCGTCAAACATCAACAACAACGTTAGGAGTTCGTTTTTAGCTGGAGTGTAAATGTGCCCCTTTCTTAGCCCAAGGCCAAACCGCTAAGAGCGAGAAAACGTGTAATGCAAGTCCTGCGAAAAGTGACCTACAAACTTCCCTGGGGCGTAATTTGAAGTGACAGTAGACAATATGTATTACTGCGGACAAGAACCTGATCCACTAGGAGACAATACCTGCTGGTAATACAAACAGCGTTAGCTATTGTGCGCGGCTATTGTGGGGAGACAATGTAATGTGTGTCGAGAGCTCTGTTATGTCAGTGAAAGAAAGGGAGGAGTGAGACACAAACTATAATGTGTGAAAATACTGGACATCGCTTTTGTTTTAAAGTATCTGTTTCAAAACCTGATCTTTCACGCCACAAATGGAAATGGTGGTGCTCTGGCCTCACAGCAAAATGGTCCTGGGATTGACTCTGCATGTTTTCCTCGTGTCTGTGTAGGTTTCCTGACAACTTCCTTTCATAACTCCTTTGACTCATGGTTATTATCAACATGTTTTCATTTTTGCTTGAAATTATGGCAAAAAACAAAACAAAAAAAACACTTCATACAAACAACAAAGTGAACTGGAGAGGACCACCTAAGCACAACCAATCAGAGAGCAGCATTTGGTTTCTTATTAGAACTAAAATTCTTTATTATTCAATTCAGACAGTACACAGAGGTGTCTTTTTTTTTTTCAACTAAGTGCTACATTTATCATATACTTTTTTGTGGAAAGCATAAAGGTCTCTAATTTATAACTAAAAATGTTAGTTATCCCAACTTTAAAGGTAAGTCAGAAAGTAAGCTATATTTGTACAGGACCTTTCACAAAGTGCCTCACAGTGAGATGGTTTACCGCAACACCTCTTCCCCACTCAGTGACAGCAGCAGCCCAGAGGAGGCTAAGCAGAAGCAACACCTGGCACCTCAACCTCCGACCATCTAAACTTGCAAGTTATTGGTTGGTGTGGAAACCAGAGTGCCTGGAGGAAACCACCCAGACACGGGGAAAACATGCAAATTCCACACAAAAAGGCCCGGGCCGAGCGAGAGTCGAACCTGCAACCTTCTTGCTGTGAATGTTCTGCCAGTTACCATGGGTATGGTTACTTTAAAATAATCTAAAATTTGACTTCTGATTATTTCTTCAAAAGTAATTTGAAACTGGTCTAAATTCTATTTTATCAGATTAGATTATTGTTATTAGATTACTGGTAGCTTTAAATTGCTTTGGAAAAAGCATAGCGCAAAAACTAGCTTACAAAAATACAAACGTTCCACTTAGGAGTGGGCGACTTCCTACTGATCTACTACAATTTTTGGTCCAATTTATTAGGGATTCTCAAAAACAAATAAAAAGACTAATGATAATAACTTCAAGAACATAAACTACTGAGACACCCCAAACTGAGGAGCTCATTTTGATCAGATAACTAGATATTATAACATTAAAGTTGTAGTAAATTTCAAATTCAAGAAAAATCAATTTTAATGGCACAAGGAATTTAAAAAAAAAAAAAAAAAAAAAAAGATTTTCTTTAGGTCGAGGTTTTAGACAAAAGACTGATATTTTGAACACAAAATAGTAACACTTTTATTAAACACTGTGGCCTTGTACAAGTTCTTATGTAACTTTAGTAATGTTTTTTGTTTCTTTTAAACTTGTTCAGTATATAGTAGTACTAGTAGTTAGATGATCTAGTTTTATTATATATGATATATTTTTTAATAGAACTGACTTTCTGTTTATACTTTTGACAACCCTAAAGTGGAGGCTGTTTTTCAATCATACAAGCGTAGACCTGTAATATTCTTCAGCTCCTTGGCAAACAAAGCATGTCATTTCTTTTATGGCTCAGCTTTCTGTTCATTTGTAAAACATTGTGTAATAAAGTAACGTTAGCCGCGAGCAGACAGTAACACCCCAGGAGTGTGATCCGTGTCTTTGAATCTTCTCCAACAGCGTGTCAGTGAATGATTGAGAAGTATGTCATGGCCTTTACGCTGAGGCTGCACGAGGACTTTGATCTGGAGAGCTCCGGGACAGTCTGACCATTCCATCCTTTGACATCTGCGCATTAGTTTAATCAAAAGAATCAATGGTGCTAACAGACAGTCACGCTGACCCCACAATCAGATCTGCCAAAACCTGCTCTGTGATATCAGTGACTAAATACTTCTCCAGCTACAGCTCCTCTGTGCACAGAGGGGGAGTGCTCATGTACATTTACCATAAGAACCTTCTGGGAATTTGTACTGTTCAAAGTACTTTTTCAGCTGCTTGTTATTACTCACGACTTGAGCAATATTTTGCTTTAAGTAATTATTAAGAACACCACTCGGATTCTAGGCGACAGGAAAACAGCCACTGTCCAACTCAGGTGTGGTGTCCGCAGAGCAACTGATGCCCTACACCAGGACTATTCAACTTAGTTTTATAAAGAGTCTGATTTTTCAGAGGGCCATAGTCTCTGAGCCAGGTAGTTGCACAGCACGTACAAAATATTTATAGTGCAGATCTGTTTCAGTAATATTAATAACTACTGCTATTTGTTTTGATCTATAACAGTAGTCTTTCCCACAAATTTACAAACAAAATCCAGTGAAAATTGAAGCTTGTATGTATAAGATACAGTGATGTGTCACTATTTATTGGTGCACAAACGTTTGCCTCCACAGTGGCATTTACAATAGTAATAAGCATGCAGTTTTGGTTTAACCAGAAATAAACAAGACTTAACACAACAGGAGTCATCTGCGTTATGCAAGATCTAAACCAGGACCAAGTCAGGGCTGAAGCTGATTTAAGCCAAGAATATAGCAGAACCAAACCTGGTCTAAGATAATAACCCAGAAATAACCCTGTGGGAAAATATATTTCTAATACTTGGAAGATGATTAAGGCTGGACCAGATCTTGAGAGGGACATTTGGCTCTAGTCGAATAGGCTCGTTGAATAGGCCTGCCCTACACGTGCTGCACTACGTAATAAGGTTGTAATGTTAAACATTATAAAAACTCAAAAAAGTCAATTTAATACAATATAGTTCCTTTAATGCTAAATTATAACATTTTGGAATTTCAATCTACATTTACACAATAAAAGATTGGGTAAGAAAACAGTTGAGTAGGTGATCCATGTTTTATGTTTTGTACATTGTTGTTTAGTAAACATACAATAAATAGTGGTTATTAACTAGCATAAACGTCCTGGATTGAATGTGGTCACAAAAGAGTCAAAACCATAATAAGTGTATTTTTCTTTACATCTGTGAACCATCTGCTTGAGAACAAAGACGATCATATGGATTCACTGCATACATCTGGGTCGATAGCTTACCTGAGTGTAATTACAAAGGTGAGAAGTTTAGAAATAAGTGTGACATCACCTATGAGCTTCAGTATAAGTGTTAATCTCCTCAGACTGAGCTGCTACTAGTTAAATTGGTCTGTCGAGCGCTGAGTTCTAATTATGGTAGTAGAGCTTAATTAGCATTTAGCATAACGCCACAACAAATGCAGGAAAATCACACTCATTTCACATGCAAAGGACTTTACAATGCAGCGCAAATCCAGATCTCCTGCTGGTAGATCTAAATCATTTCTCACTATAGCCAGATTACTCCCATCAACAGCTTTGCCCTAATAAGCACAAATGCCCATTACAATTACAGAGCCTTTGGTGTTCAACATTTTCAATAGGTTCAAGTTTACAAAAGGAACAGTTCAAGATAAGAAATCGACTATTGGCGGACCTAAAACAGTTTTGCAAATAACAAACAAAACAAGGTATTGCTGTAATAGGCCATTTATATTTGCTGCATTCTACTGGCTGGCACCTCTCCACAGGTTGGCCGACTGACTCACATATGAGTAACTGAGAACACATTAGCAACATAAGAGTCTTGCTAAAGAAATAATACTAATACAACATTGTGAAATGTTTTTGTATGACCACATAAGTAATAAAGATTTCATACTTCTTATAACATTATTAACATGGAACAAGCAGGTTAAAGGGCTCTGCAGGGAGCTCAACAGTGGAAGATTTCCCTATTTCCCGAAGTACAGATCCCCACTATGAACTCCCATAGTATTTTAAGCTTAACCTGGCTCACGCTAGATGGATTTGTGTTGAACTCCGATTTGGTTCTTCACAGTATTATCTGGAACTTTACTCCTGAAAGCGTTTGGGAAAAGGTGGACGTTTAGCAAATACATCAAGCTGATTGGGTGTGCGCCGACCTTATTTGTGCTTAGCCATGACATTAGTCAATCACATTAACGAATCGTGATGGTGTATTCAATGTCTGTGTGGATAAAACACTCTCCGATCTTCTTTCAAAAGAAAATACTACGCATTTCTGCTAAAACAAATCAAACACAGCAGAAACTGTACATCCATGGGAGCCACCATCTTTGTTTTGTTTGATTCAGGCATTACTTTCTGTCGTCATTGCAACCAACCTCCCTAAACACCACTGTGCCGGACTCTAAACCAAATCTTCGTCTGGAGGGCCAGATGGATTATCTTTAGTTTGTGAATTCACAAATGACACAAGATAATCCAGCTGGCAGGCCAGGTTAGCATGTTGTGAGCTAGCCGCTATGTGCTAACTCATATCTATAACGTTTTCAGTCTAAAAAGCACATATATAACTTAAAATTTTCGCGAATAGTTTATAAAGTTGCAGAAACTGATTTTAAATAAAAATGTCTTATCTTGTTACTCACCACATAGTGAGAACATTTATTATATTTTTTTTTAATAAGAGCTACTCTGGAACTAAGAACTTGGCAATCACTTCTGAGCTTTATAGGGCTTAGGTACTCTGTCTTATGATGTTCATCTAACTGTATGTTTGCTTAAGACTAAATTAACCTGAAACTGGAGCAGATTCATCAGTTTCCATGTAACTGATGTAACTTTTCAGATAAGCTGCCGTCCCTAAACTGTACAACTAAACTACCTTCTACCTCATGCACAGCTCCAGAAAACGCCGCTGAAAACGCATTGCAGGCCCCATCCTCTTGTACCGGTAAAATAAATCAGACGCACACAGGTCCCCGAGCAATAATGAATATCCAGAATGAGCTGCTCTGAATATAGATCAGTGCAGAGAAGTGTAAAGCATCTTCTCTTTAACCCGTGTTAAATGGCAACCCTGTCTAATGAAAGTGTATGTTGTAAGGCCATAAATTCACACTAATAACCGGCGCGCAGGCCCATCTGTTCTCCAATGGCACGCCGCGCAGCTGTGATCCCAAAATCGAGGGGGATACTGATCATGCGTGCTACGGCTGGTCGGCTGCATGTGCATATAGAATTGTAGTGGATTACTGCATGACGCCGCGTATACTGATAGATGACAGGTAGCACAAATAAAAAACCCCGTTTGCTTTTCTGCACATGGCATTTATTGCGGCCGACTGATAAATTATTTACTTTGTTTGACATCTGGAGTTAATGTTCCTTATCGCAGTAACAAAAACAATTTAGAAAGGCAACTTCCACAAGTCAAACTATGCCATTTCCCAGGCTCCTCTCTGCTATCTGTCTCCATTGAAATATCCACTATTTATTTTGGAAAACTTAAACAACTGCCGTTATGTCCGCCCCGGAGCCGGCATAAACCCGAGGAGCAGATTCATCATTAAAATACTTAGAAGTGAGGCAGAAAAATGCAGCGCTGCACTATATCGCAGGCTGTGTGATAGAAAGAAGCCCGGCACAGGCCACTGTCAGAGTACGGAGTAAATTCAGTTTGTTGTAATGAATGTGCGTGAGCGATGCTAGCATAAACTATCACACTTTATCTGAGAGGAGCAGTTTATATCCTGGTGTATATTTATTAGAGGGAACCAGTTTGTGCAAATGTTGAACAAGTTTGTAAAGCGAGAGCTAGCTTCTCTTGACATCTGGAAACTAGCTGTTACTCTATAACAATCTATAATCTGGTGCAGATCATGTTTGTTTCATGAGCATAATGTCTCTACACATTGTCTCTTCTAAACTAAACTAAAAGAAGCATGTACCATAGTTATAATGAAGAGAAGCCTGTCTTTATAGTCATGTACATTGTGTAAAATTTCCTAAGAGATTGTACTTTTTTTTTTTTTTTTACTACCAGATTTTACCGCCATTTATTTTTTGCCAATAGGTACATGTTAGCTTGTCTGTCTTGCGGCGATATAGATTTAACAACATTAAATACAGTAAGTAAGTAACTTATTTATAGCACTTTAACAGACACAAAGTGCTCAAAGTGGACATACAAAACAGTTAAAAACAACATAAACAAAAATACAATCAGAACATGAAACTGCAAATTAAGATCAATGCTTGCTCAAAAGTTGTTTTTAGATGCTTTTTACAGGCATCCACAGAGTCAAACAGTGAAGAGACAAAGCAGCGGAGTCGGGTCTTCAACTTCAAATCTCAGTCTCTCAAGTTTAAAACATGTTTGGTTACTGAATTCTACAGACTTTTTCTACAGAAGTTTCAGACAAGCACATGTATCTGCACTGTATGTGAGCATTACAACATTAGGTGTTTGATTGTGTCTAATGTTACATAGTCTAACCGCAGCTAAGTCAAAAATGCGCTGACGGTGTGGAGGTGGAATAAGGTGAATACCTCTACTTGTCAAAAATAATATGGATAGTCTAAAAACAATTACAGTGCTACAAAATGGAGGAGCAATCATGATAGTCTTCTCTATACACGAGAAACATTATTTATCTGTCAGTGGAAAAAAAACAATCTTCTAATCGTCCTCACCTCATATTAAAAGGGCTTCAGTCATTGATTTAGCAGAAATGTGCATTGTTTTTCAACTCTTTACTTTTTTCCTCTTAGGCAACCATGTATATTTTGATGTGAAAGTCCACCTCCTGATTGGCTAATCGATCTAAATCATAAATTGTGCTCTCTGAAAGTCAAAGTAAATGTGGTGATCAGATTTCATTGTAATAGATTACAGACCAGTGTCAGTCTGTATTTTTCAGACAAGTAATAAAATATGATATGACAGCAGAAATGTTCAGAAAGCATGCTGAATGTACTAACATTTTAAATAGCCTGTTTCCTTATTGTAAGCAGGCTTTTCTTTTCACTAAAGAGACTCATATTGCGCCTGCGTGTTTCCATAGAAATGCAGGTCTTTGGGCTTTAGTTTTTCCACACAATTAGGGCTGTACTCAATGTATTGGTACCGGGATGTTTTGTGACAAACTCTTTGGCAATATGCGTATCATTATAGGGAGGTGTATCAGGATCGAGATACGAATCAGCATACTTAAACTCATATAATTTACACTTATGAACCTTGACTGCTGCTTTAAGGTTGAATCTATTGAGATGAATACTTATTTGTATCTAACATAAAAAGGTTATCCTCAAAAACATGTTGAAAACAATTTTACAGCTAAGGCACAATACTTTTTTGTACATTGTAGATAAAAAATAAATATAAACGTACAGTATTCTGTATGGTAAAAATACTAAAATTGCATCGGAAGGCTCTTGGAAATATCCAGCCCACATTTTTTATGACAATGGTCATAAAGAGTTGAAAAGTTCTTATACCTTTTTTTATTTTTGGTCACATAATTCTGCGTCAGATTAGAAATCAGCACAAACAAGCTCAAACTATGACGTCATAATAAGTGCAACTTGAAAAAGAGTGTTTCTTGAGGCTCAGAGGGGACGGTATTTATTAAACCTGATTCATCAAACAAAGGAAAGTAATCCCAGATATTTTTTCGATGAGAAAACAATGGCTAAGCTAAAATATCAATAAAAAAAATAGCTTATCCTTATATTATTACCATGAGTGAAAACTGAAATAAGATCAGCCCAATTGCTCAACATTGCAAACTAATTACAGTGCTATTCAAATTGTGTTTTTAATTCAATTGTGCACTTCTTCTCTTTCCAACATTACAATTTACCAGCTATATGTATGAACCATGTGAGTAAACATTAGTCGTGTTGTTTTCATGTACGCAGAAAAGAAAAGGCATTACATCACTGGTCCCAGAAAGATAAGTGGCCCAAACAATGGAGCTGTGAGTACGGCCATTATTGACAGAAGAAGAATGATGTAAGCATTCTTGTCACTGACTCTGAAATAAAGGACAGGTTTTATGATTCATCCATCGAGAAGAGTCCAAGGGCCTGCAACATAAAGCTGTCTATCGCACAAGAGTACATACAGAGGTTACACTGCTTTGATGAATCATGTCACTGGTGAGTACGGCGGGACATCAGATACAAGGCGCTGCACTCAAATGTTGCCGTCTTCAAAATGTATCAGAAGAAAAGTCATGTCATTGTAGGCTTTTTAATTTACAACTTTCAGAAGCCTGCAAGTTAAGCTGTGTCTAAAAACAATACTTACTGAATTTTAGGGGACAAAGTTATATTATTTATTATAACAATGTTGATAATAAATGTTGATGTTCTGACACTTTTGTCCAACCTACTGCCAAAGCTCTTTCAGGCTAAGAGAATAATGGGACCATTTAGCCAGTGAACCGCCAGAAAAGCACAGCTAGTTTTAACTTATAGACCAGTGTTTCTCAAACTGTGGTGCTTGGGTTGCTTCAGTTGGTGCTTGAACCCATGTGCAGTTTTAATATTTGTTTCTTTTATAGACAAATCTCTTCTCGTTTTGGTCCTCTTTTGGGTTAAGCATCTTTTAGAACGGTCTTATCTGGTTTATTATTGTTTTGGACCTGATTTAGCCTCACCTGCTTTTTAATTGGGCCTAATGTAGTCCTTTTTTAATCTGGTGGCACTTGGACATCCAGACTTATGATTTTTGGTGTGGACATTTTGAGAACCGCTATTAAAAGCGTAAGACATACTGTATATACAGTGATAGTTTGTGAATCATAAGATAGGTTCTTTTGGCACAACCTCCACTCTAACGTTACAATGTAGTATGAAGTAGTTTGAAACTATGATACGTTCCATATTTCAATAACTCTACATACAGACACACATCAGTTCACACATCTAAAGCCTGTCCGTCCATTGGAATGGATCCCTCCTAAGGTACTTTTTCTGTTTGAACTGGCCTTTTTTGTATGTATGTATTTATTTATTAATTTATGCAATGACTTTTGCTTTTCTATATTTGAACAAGGACTGTTTCATTTGTTTGATTTTCTAACATCCTCTTGGTTAAATCATCAATTCCGTGCAGCCCTGTGAAGCACTGTTGTTATGATTTTGGGGTCTGCAGAAATAAATTGAAGAGAATTTCAACATTTTGTATGTTTTTTGAGACCAACATGTGATTTTATCATAAAATGTGTTTTTTTTAGTAATTGGCAAAACTTAGCACTTGGTTGTGTGCGCTGTTGTGCATTTCAAAGATGTATCATTATGATTTACGCACTACCCACAGCAAACATGTTATTTTTTCATTTCTCATGGTGAAATAAATAGCCACTAAACCTTCCCTGTGCTGTTCGCGGTCTCTTTGAAAAAAGCCTATTTGAAAAATGTTGGGCTGCAAGCTAGCGTGCTCCTCACGGCTAGCCGACACAGGCATTTATAACCTTAAAAATGACTTCTGGGCACCAGGTATCCAATTATTCCTTAGCCAGGAAGCAGTGCTAAATGGAGCACTGCAATGATTTACTCGCAACCTCTCCTTTTATTAAAACACTTTGTCTTATTGTTTTATTGATTTACAATCCGTCCTACTTTTTTGGCATCTGAAAACAATCAAGGCGCAGGGCAGCAGAATGTTTGGACATTAATCGTTAAAAGACAGTATTTATTCCTGGCCTGGGGTTTGCCGCAGCAGCTGCTGTGCATTCTGCTAAGAGGCAGTGATTTATGACCCGGCCGCAATAACGATGAGGCGTGCTCATTAACATATCGACAGGCTCCAAGATGGATCATCAGCATTGATTATTTCATGGCCTGTTGATGCCCATTTGTTAAAAGAGAGAGAGAGAAAGGGAGAGGGTGAAATTGGGGAGGAAAAGGAGGGGTGGTGACGGGCTGTAGAACGAGTGAATCTTCACAGCACAGAGAGAAAGACAAAACCCTGACTCCTTCAATCACTGTAGCCATCCGTCTCCTGTCAGAGCCAAAAATCAATGATTGACAGCATTTAAGCCGCACTCAGCTCTGGACACATCCACACCAACAGTACATATGTGTGAGTGTGTGTACATGAAAGGACTCAGCAGGGGGACAATACTGGGCCTGTAAAACATTACTGCACAAGGAGCGTTACAATATCACTCAGTCAATGACACTCTATTCAAACAAGACTCACACTGATCCTTTCATTAGTGTAAAGAAATATGCTTGAGAATATTGGTGTAAATGAAGCTTCATTGTGTCTGACTGATAGTGAGACATAGTTTGGAGGGATAACTTACCATCACCAGACATCAAAGAGAAAAGCCTTTGTTAATACAACTATCCTTTGTTTTGTTCCTAAGTTTAAAAAGTAATCATCTTGTCATTGACTGACACTGCTTTCTCTGCAGCTTGCTGTGCTGTCATTGCCGTAACAGAGTTGCTATGGTGACAGGTGCTAATTGATGAGCCCATCATTCATTATTGAGTGGCAGGCGGCCTGGAGTTGGCCCTGGCTGGCATTCTTCTGGACAACTGTCACAGAGGGACAGTAGCAGCTGTAACCTCAGTGCAGGTCAACACACAATGCAACAGTACACACTTTACTACACACTGTACACTCCATCAGTCTCTATGACAACACTCTGACAATTATTGACCACCTAATCTTTCTCCAGCACAGTCTGGACTCAACACCACGCACCTTAAAGAGTCATACTATGTAAAATACACTTTTAACCAGTGTTCACTTACTCTAAGTTCAATTTGGATTTGATTTGATTCATGTATGTTTGAGTAATCTAAAATTCAAAATTCAAACTCTATTTTGATACTAAGGAAATCTGAAGCCCCAATGGATTAAAATATTATTTGTTAAGTAAAAGTGTTAGACTATGTTAACATTTTCAACACAAAAAGCTCATTTGACAGAGAATTTAAATTAGTTTTCTAATTGTGTCTTTTTGGTTAGACTCAGTGGTAAGTATTTATTATAGTGCAATAGTGGTGAAATGTATTTAAAAAATGACATAAAAAATAATTAAATACATGAAGTAATTTTAGTATAAAACAGAATTCCATCGTTTTTTATTTACATCAGAATGTCATTAAAAACCAACATTACATAAAAAATGCAAAGACATACTGTCTATTCAGGTATTTTCATTTGTCAAATTACTGTATATTGTGTCGCTTATGTGGATTGCATCAGTTATATCGGCCATATTTGTCCAAAAGCTGTGGTCTGAGGACCAGTACTGCAAACAGCAAATGTGCTTTACAGTCATTATCCATAGTAAAAATCTACTATTTTCATTGAAATAAACAGAAAAACAGGACAAAGCCAAAAACAAACTCAATGTAATAATCAACAACCAAAGCTGAAACAGAGTAGTATGAGACTAGACCAAGTTTGCAAACCAAGAAAATAAACTACATTTGGATTACAGCAATAGTAAACCTCATTTTGAATAGGACTAGAGCCCAAAATTTGAACTGGGTCTAAGATAGACAATAGGTCTTAACCATTTCAATTGCAAAAGCTGGGTTAAATAATGCTTACAGTAAGCTACTGAATAAAAGCTAACATTGTTTACTTAGAACCATACTGCCTAACAAGTCAAATAGTGGGCCAAAACATACTGCGTAGTGGGCCACATTTGGGCCCCAGGTCGTCTTTTGAATAGCCCTGGCCTATTCCAAGTTTAAATAAATTAAAAGCCAAAAGGAAGGAGAGTGAGTCAATTAAGGCAGCGAGGGCCTGGCCTTCAGGTGTCCTTGGAGGGTAGAGCCGTAGTGTGTGTGGCAGTGCGGGCCAGCCTGCTCCTGACAGTGGGGGCTTGCCCTGCCTCTTGTACTGTAAAGACCAGGGCTTTAAATTGCTTCCGTCACCGGGCCCTGAGTAATGAGTGTGATTCTAATCGCAGTTCCTGGGGCCATCGGCATTAGTCTTAATCTGAGCGGGGTGCTCCAACTCCACTGACAAGTAATGCAGAGCAGGTAGCAGCGTAATGAGAGGATACGCCGGAGCACACGGGAGAACGCTGCCCCACCCAAGATGCAGAGGAAGGCTTTAGTAATAACAACACAGGCTCTTTCCCATCTCTGCTCCAGGCCTGGTTAGGAATGCACACAGTGAAAAATGACCCGCGAGTGCACAACACTGCTGTCATTTGGGTACAGCTGCTGGCGAACGGAAAGCCAAATTATAATACAGCAAATATTGAAAAAGTTCATGGACAACTCTTCTATCATATAAGCTGTGTTAAAGGACCAGTTCCCAATGTTCATCTCTCCCGTTTGCCCTACAAGCCAGTATGCGGACATCTTTGCAAAGGTAATTTAGACTAAAAACAAGTCAGAGGGTGGCTCGAAAGACGGCTATGACCTAAACGCCTAATCCCTGGCTAATCCCAAGCACTTAGCTTAGCATTAGCATGTGACTTGCCCAATGTGTAACTGGACATTTAACATGAGCTGAGTGTTGCAAACAGATGGCTCATGTCAGAGGCGAGACTTTCTCTGTTTATCAAGATTATTTTCTAAAGTTGGTTCAATTTGGAGATATTTTGGCTATCTGAAAAACAACTGTCATAATAGTTTCTAAAAATTGCTTACCTCTAACTTTCTGTATATTTTGATAATGAAATCTAACATGATTAAAATCTAACAAAAGTCAAGTTAACATAACATCGATGCTTTAAGCTACATTGATCGCTTTTCAAATGCCATAAGTCTCGTAAACAAAGCTCCATAAAGCTATTACAAAAATATGCATGCTTGTTGTTTTGTAATGAACTCCTCCACTTGTGTATATTGCTTTGTGCAGTAGTACTTCATATGCACAGAGAGCCTGGGAAGCTGGAGTCCAGTGCAGTGGGTTAGTGTAGCTCCTAATTGCTGTGGGACTGTGAAAGGGCCGTATGGGCGAGTAGGTCGTTCCTCTCTGTCTCTCTGTGTTTGCCTGTGTTAAACCCTCGCCTCCGCCCTCATACATTCTCTCATCCACTCTCTGCCTCCGTCCATCTATCAATCCCGCACTTTGTCAGGGCCCGCTCCCTTCTTACGGCCGCAATAACAAAGGAGCCCTGAGAGGAGAGATGTGAGCAATAAAGCGGCAGACAGTTTGAGCGGGGACAGCGAGAGGAGAGGGGATTGGTCTGTCGTTACCGTCCCAGTCTCGTCACCGGGAGCTTTTCACCTCCCATCTGCATCGCGGCTCCTGTGCTGCTGCTGACAGAGGCCCTGACGCGCGTCGCATTCTATTGCACAGGCAAGCACAAAGACTAATGCTGCGGCTCGCATACAGCCCGGGTAGGCAGCTGGAGTCGCACTGACGACAGGGTAAAGATGGGATAGGAGGTGCATGGGCGGAGTGATGGAGAGATTCAAAAGATGTGTGCAACAAATCTAATTTAAAACACTTTTTAGTGTAATCATGTGTTGTTAAGCTGCTAAGAAAAAGTCACTTTATTCCCGTTGATTAGATAATAGATACATAATGTTTGGTACTGGTTAATATCAAATACTAGTTTGTCTTGAAGATTGGTTCCACATGAATGAATAAATAAATGGTTAATTTATATAGCACATGTACACAGACAGATGTCTCCTCCCAGCAACAGCAGCTCAGCAGAAGCAATTTGCCTAAACACCCGGGGCCTCAACCTCCGACCACCACCAAGTGTTCCCTAACCTGCACGTTATTGTTTGGTGGGGAAACCATGCCCCAAACACGAGGAGGAACATGCACACTCCACACAGAAAGGGCCGGGCCGTGTGGGGGTCAAACACATGACCAAAAGCGCTACCCGTTCTGCCACTGTGCCGCCATAAACTAGTACGTCACTAATGTCCGGCTCTGATGAAAGTCAACCCAGACATTTTCATTAGAATCCTATTGGACAAAAGTGGTCAAGGACTTTAGGGACTCTAGGACTCTAACATAAGAGACACTGTCATTATAAACAGATTTTAATTGTTGAATCTGTAAAGTACAGCACACGTAACATTCGCAACTGCTAATAGAGCTGATTTGACCTGGGAGTGATTAAACTAAACATCTAATACGCATTCAGTAATGCAAAATTAATTGAGTGATTTAGCTATACTGTAAGTAGATCTGGCTAATTAATCAAAGATCAAGAGAGTATGTATAGGCCATGCTTAATTGTCAGTTTTTTATTGAGGTTTTTAATTGAGAGCTCCATGGACAAGTCAGCAAAACACTAAAGTCAGACATTTGAAACGTATTTACTTTTGTTTAAAGCAGCACATCCTGCACTAGTATTACTTGTGATAATAAAGACATTTTTTCTATGTGATATACTTACAAATAAAGGCACAATATAAAATTCTATGTTAATATTTGACACAAGATCAAAGGAAGAGAACATAAACACTCTGTTACCTCAGATTGGTTCTGGCCAACACATGGTTTCATCTCTATTCACTGATTGGCCGATTATACTTCCTGTTTTTTTGGAACTATCTGCAGTTATACTATACCTGATCTATAGCTATCCTAGGTAGAGCTGCCCCTCTCCTCAAAAAATAGATTATTGCACACAAATGACTGAATATGAACTGACAGATGTGAGCAATCAAATGTAATCAATCAATTGACCCTAACTTTATAAAACAATACACACATGCTGTCCAGCGAGTAAGTACACAAATGTGAGGTAAACAAGTAGGAGGAATACTGGATCTTTTATGCAGCCTGGTAGAAAAAGTGGCCTGCTCTGTTAGTGCATAGTTTTCCTCCTGTTTCAGTGCGTCAATAGAATCACGAGGAGAAAATGTCTCCTTAATTAGAGCTTGATCAGTTGCGTGTCAGTGGTGGTTTGGAGGTTGAGTGGAGTGGTGGGCCCTGGCTGACCTAACCGCTTACTTTATCGAAGACACAAATGAGAAGAGGTGTTTTAACATTTCTACAGCCGGCTGGGAGACAGACCGCATTCAATACACTGGCCTTTGGATATCGGATGCTAATTGAAATTTTTCCCACGTTTCTTCTTATTGTTTAGTCATGCTAGGTAAACATTTTCACTTTAATGGTCCTATAGTGCACAAACTAGACTCTTGTGAACCTTTAGCCTTTCTAAAATGTTTAGTTAAGATCACTACGAAGAAGTATCTGAGCAGTTTAAACAAGACTAAAACATTATTTCCAGCAGCAAGAATGGGCAATAGGCTAAGATGTTCTACGTTAAATGGCAAAAAAGAAAAAGAATTGTAATTACTTTTTCCAGATTGCCCAGACCTAAATGTCAGTGTTAAAAATATGAGTTTGAAGGATTGATCCAGCTCAGACCAGTGCATATGCTCGAGTCCTTGAACAGGACAAGTGGTGGATGCATGATTGATGGTGCAGACTGCTGCCTTTCTTCCATCAGCTTCTTCAACAGAAAAACAGGATAACATGAACTGGATAAGACACAAGTACTTTCCTCCTGTTTGTGGACAAATGCACAAATGTACTTGAGACCAAAATAAACAACACTAATGAATGAAGTTTAGTGAAAGTGTTTTTATATTTAAGCCGAAATGTTCCAAAACTGCTTAAGGATGTATAATTTACCACAAAGCACATATTTTAGGGCTGTGACTAACAATTGTTTTGGTAATTGACTGACGATTATTCTTTCGTTTAAGTATTTAGTAAGTAAGAGTAACTTGAATACATGAGGTAACGTTGCGTGAGAGTGTCCTGGAGTGTTATTCTACAAACAGACTAGAGTTTACATCAAAAACAGTGAAATAACACAATCCTCGTCATAGCTGCTCAATCCGAGGTTTCTCTGCTCATGGCATGTGTTGAAGCCTAGTTAATGATTATTTCATTATCAAATTAGCAGACATGTATTTCAATAATCTATTAGTTGCGTGCGGTACCTCCCACATGTTCCCCTATATTTTCAATTTTGCTTGTTTTCTCATAAAAATAAACTAACTTATGGAAGAAAGAGTTAGTTAATCATGGTTACAGTCAAATCAGACAATCTAAAATGACTCTGTGCGTGTTTAAATACTCATCTGATGAACAAAAAATACCTACAAACCTATAAAATACCTGTAAAACATTAATAGGACTTTTAAATAGGCTCCATCTAAACTTTTTAAACCTATTTGAGGTCCCTAAAACTCATGTTTGTTAAATTACCGTCAGATTTTAAAGATTTGTCAAAACCCAAATTTTTTACTAAAAAAATCGAGGCATTTTACTGACAAAAGGCTGGTTCCTTATGGGATTAACTATATTTTTAAATTCAAATGTTATCCATTAATCTCCAAAGTTCAAAATGCTTTTTTTTTAAACATGCATCATTATGTTGTAGTTTTAGCAGTTTCAGCCTTTTCCGTTCAAGAAAAGAAAACAGCCAAAATATGCTGAATTTTTGAATAAGTTTAAGCAAGTTCTTGGTAAATTTTTGATGAGATATACAAGTTAGACTGTAGATAAAGTTAGCTTTTTATAGTCCCTTTGAACAAATCACTGTTTTTATCAGCTGTAAATGACAACAAAAACAATGTATTACAAATGAACAATCTAAAAATGACGTTTCAGTTTCCTACTAAACACCTAAGGGTCTATTAGCATGACTTTTTCTCATTTAAATTCCATACGTAGCCTTAAACGGGCGCATGAGCCTAATTTGTATAAGCAGGAGGGCCTAATTTGCTTGAACAGGTTGTTACTGGTAATGATAACACCATCACTACAGAATGAGCAGTGCAAAGAACCATCTCCCCCGAGTCGGAGCATCTTCAAAGGCCAAACATGGCACTGCTCATGAGGCTATAATGGCTGATCAAACGGCAATTACACCATAACTTTACAGCACCATGTCGGCTGATATCAGACGTGACCAAAGCAGAAGCTGATATGTATAGATTGTAATGATTAGGTCATGTAAAATAAAAGGTGTAAGTGATGCGTGGATGATGATTCAGTGTAGGGCAAGACTGCACAATTAATCGAAATCACATTCAAATTATCATTTTAAGGAGATTATATTAGATGTTTGTTCTTTATCAGAAACATACCTGAATTACACTTTGTTTCATTCACACTATTGTAAGTTAAACGTGTGTTTCTCTTGGGCTGAAAACACGTTGTGATGTCATTAAGTGGTAATACAAACGTGTTCATAGTGTTTAGAAACTCCACAAGCTTTCACAGTATATTTTAATCGTGTAAGTTAAAGTTTGAAACTACAGCTAATGCTTAAGTGTTTATTACTTCTCAGTGCAATGGAAGATGTAACATTGTAACTTTTCTAATAAATACCAAAAGTTTATTTACTTCATTTTTAATTTGGTGATTTATTGACTAAACCTATTCACTGCATTTAAGCAATACAGTATTTCTTTCAGCTGCCAAACACCAGGAATAAATAACCTTTACATATTGTTATATTATGTAAAAGGAAAGGACCTATTGAGTCAAAAATGTATTTAATATACTGTATATATATATTATTTGAAGTATTTTGACATTTTGAGATGTAGACATAACCTGGCTCACATCACTTTGGAAATTATGAATCTGGATAGAATGCTGCTGAAAAAATGGAAAGACATGGCAATATTTGAAGCTGATTGGTTGAAGCGGCTAGTTGAAAAATCACATTTTGTTAAATACAGTCAGTCGAGAAAAGTAAGAAGTAAGTAGACTCACAAAGCACTGAGTGGGGAAATCCCTCCACACTCAGTGACAGCAGCAGCCCTGGGCCAGCTCAGCAGAGGCGATTCACCAAAACACCTGGCGCCTCAACTTCCGACCACTACCAAGCTTTCCCTAACCTGCATTTTAATGAAGCACAGGCATGCTTCCCATCTAAAAATGCACTAATTTGTTCTATGTGCATGTTCTTTAAAATCTAAATTGTCCACAATTCTCATAAAATAGAAGAACTGACATGTATGTCTCTATTCAAATGTGCGCTTTCATCCAAACTATAAGGTTTTTGGTGAAAATCCAGATATTGTAAGAATTCATCAGGTATAGCCAGGTTAATGTCACACGACCTAAAAAGCAGGGAAAAAAAATTAAACAGTAAGCTGTATTTGGTATAGTGCTGTTCCACCAGGAGAGTCCACAAAGGCGCCTTCACTCCAGTCGTACAGCAGCAGTCCCTGGGAGCAGCTCACCAGAGACGATTCACTTAAACACCTAGGCGCTCTCAACCTGCCCGACCACCACCAAGTATTCTCTAACCTGCATGTTATTGGTTGTCATTGTCAAAAGTAATCACAAATAGATAATTTTCCCACATCATGCCCCAGTGTGTGCCTTTAAAACTGTCTGCAATTCACCTTTCTGTGTATTTTATTCGTGTTATGGTTACGGAGTGTGAAACAAAGCCACTCAGCCTCTCTCTCGCTTCTGTTGCGCTTTCCAATCAGCCTTCACTAATTAGACAGCGATAAACTGTTATTAATGGTCTGGACAGCATACAACCAGCCAGATATAAATGGTGGTTGTCAGGGCCGCATTGAGGAACCAAATGAGTATTCGCAGTTCAGTGGCTGTGTGAAGCATGGCCACCTCTGTCCCCTAACAAATGCTCTCCATTCACTGGGCTGCTCTGGAGGCCTGGCACACACAGACTAACACTGTCTCTGCCTCTGAAAGGAACGTCATTGAAAACAGTTTGCAAAGGACAAAGTAAGTTCAAGCGCAGCACACCCAGCGGTACCGGTCTGTCCAGAAAGGGCTATTAATCACCTCTCCATAATAAATGTCTCATAATTATCCTATGTCTTGCCCTATCCATCTGATGTGGGCTAAGCGTCTTCCTTTAGCCTTCTCCCGGTCTGCCCTTACAGATAAAGGGCCTAATAAATGAAAGCCCTATTCACAAAGTCAGCTCCACTTTAGCCAATCTGCGCTCGCAGGGAGAACTTACAGCAGTGTATCGACGTAAAAGAGTGGGACAAGCTTCCCTAAAGCGGCCAAGACAATCTATTAAGGCCATGTTTTTCAACGTCTTGATTCCTACCAGTTTATCAGCGCTGTAAATAGGCCCACAAGAGGGACATTTATGATAGAATGTGATTGGATTACACCCTGCACTAACCATGTGTGATTGTTTAGCTGGAAATATTAAATTCCTGTCTAAATGGACGGGCGGTCGATATGGTGTCCTGTGCATTGGTGGGTGTGGTGGTGGGAGGATTTGATATTTCATCACTCATTTCATGGCTTGCTGCAGCGTGGAGACTGACACTAATGCATTGGAGGGACAGCGCGCTGACAGCAGCCGACATACTGCTGTCCCATCACCAGCCGCTCAGGAAGCTTCTGCTCCGGGAATAATCCAGTCTGAAAAGTTCAAGAGCAAGTGGGAGTGTTCAGCTGTTCTGCTCATAATGGTTTTGGAGGAGAAAAATAAAGTTGTGGCTAAAGGGATCGGAAATGACAATGCAACTGGAGAATGAGTGGTAGAAATGCTTGGGAGTGGGATTTTTCTGAGGACTTTAGGAAATCCAGCCTTAGAAAGAAAAACATAACACGCAACAAGGAGAGATATAGAGTAGTGGAAGAGAGAGGGAGATCCATAAATACATTCAAACTTTGTGTTCTGTGAAGAGCAAAATGAAAAAAGGCCTGGGAGTAATGAAAGATTGTTTATGTATTCTGGCATGAAATGGGGCGGTGTTGTGAGGGCGGCAGGCGCAGGAGACGGATGGACAGAAGTGACAGGCCTGTATTCATCCTGCACGCCCCAGCGGCCGGACTGCTACTGGCGCTCGACAGAGCAATAAATCACCAGCTCTCCACTCTGTACCTACAGCTTATTACATCCAAGATGACAAATAAATAATAATCCCTGTCACGCCGAGCCTTTGCTCAAGGATTGAGCCAGAAACCTTTTGCTCATCACTCCTGATCTTAAGTGAAAACACTAGAACAAGGGAATTGAAGGCCATGCTTTACTGAGCTTATGAAAGTTGGAGTGAAGGAGCAGAAAAAGAGGAGAGAGGCAGCAGTGGAGGGAGAGGGCAGGCGAGAGAGTGATGCCAGCACTACAAAGCCTTTCTGGGTGTGAAGGGAAATGATCCAGTAAAGAGAGAGGGAGGGGGGGGGGGGTGCGATGAGTGTCGCTCACTCGCTCCAATAGGACTCTGGAGGATAAAGCAAATCAAAAGCCTTCATCACTAAACAGAACAGCAAAGTGGCTGCAAACACCATTCGCGCTCAATGCCATTACAGCCTTTATGCAATGTTAGGATGCAAGTCTTTGAAATGCAGCTGGTGTCCGGGTCAGCAGGCACTTTTAATACCAATGTGCATGTTCTCTGTCATTAAAAGAATGTGACTTAACACTTCATTATAAAGCTTGAGAAGAAGAAGGAGAAGTAACTACCATGATCGCCAAATACATTTTAAATCCAGATAGGGTTCATTCACACATTAGACTAACTTGCATAATGTTGACGTCGTTGGCCAAAGGTGAAAAATTTATAGCAAGATCTTGCTTGTCAGTCCATCCCTCATTTTCTCTTTAAAACCCAAGTCAAGTTCTTCTAAACAAGACAATTTACTTAGCGCTGTCCCTCCATAAAAATTAAAAGCCTTCAACAACAACAAATGAAACTAGGGGGGCGTTGTAAATCACTCGAAGCAGCAGCCTGGGCATTTCATGGGCTTCTCTACAGCCCTCTCAGTGTGGGGATGCGAGCGTGTAGTAAAACTGTGTTGCACTACAAAGGAAATAGGGGCCTCTGATTAAAGAGTGCACTGTCATAAAGGTTACTGAATTGCAAATGGTCCTCTCCATCTTCCCGGTAATGGAGAGCGGTTAAGAGGAGAGAGAAGGAGACAGGGAGCCCATGATAGGAATATAAACACACAGACTTAGCCAGCACTGCGCTCCCCAACCCGGTCCCAGTGCCTTCACGCGCGCCACAAGACACATTAATCACTGGATCACCAAGCCATGCTTAATTGCAAGTTGTATATCACGGTGCATACAGTGGTTAAAGGGGAAAGGAAACTCATTATTTTGGCTTGCTGGATGCAGGGCCCGGTGCACCTCATCTGGACTGCGGCGGCCCCCTTCTCCGTCAGAGTACACCTGGGACCGCGCTCAACGTGACAAGGAAAAATGGAGTATGCAGTCACCTCCTAATTAATATAGCTCCGCCACTGTTGTTGTACAAGTAAGGACATTCGCGACTGATCATAAAGCTACTCAACCAGTCGTATCCACTCGCATTACCATGAGCAGAGAACAGGCAACATGACAAGTCTCCTCCCATCTGTGAGATAAGACTTAAGTGGGAGTGTTTGTGATGTCAACCGCAGAAGGTCGGCTTAAAGGACACATATCATTATTTGCATTGTCTTTAAATAAAACAACTACATTTTATGTATTAGAACGTAAAAGCACTATAATAGATTTTCTTTTTGAATAATGCAAATTAGGATCAACTTTCCGTCAGTACAGATACCTCATCAAAATATCTATTCAAGTCAAAATTAGACTAATGTGTGCTGTCTCTGTCTTATGTACCAGTTGTTCACTAAAATCCATAAAGTTTGTCTATTGTTATTGTTAGCATTGAAGCTAACAGTCTTTAGCATACCAACACGCCTCGCTAGAAAACAGCTGTGGAAAAAAGCTTAAAAGACCTTGTGGTTAACAAATTCAGAGGCTCGAAATATTAATTAATTGAAAAAAACAAACAAACAAACAAAAACATTGAAACACTGAAAAGCTCTTTAAAATGTACAATAAAGCGGAGATAAGGCGCTTCCTACATCAAGATTTGAGTTAGAGCTCTATCTGCTGGCTGCTAGAAAATTACATGAGGGAAATAATTAAAGTGATGTTGCCAGATATGCTAATGTTGCAGAAATACTTAAAACGAGCCTGTCTGATTTATGGGCATACAGTATAACAGTGCAGTTCTACCAATGACATCTAGGACTGCAGCTAGTGATTATTTGGTATTTTATTAGTCTGTTGGTTATTATTTTCAATTAGTCGATTAATTTGGATTGTAAAAAACTTGTGAATTGGAGATTTTCTTTTTTTGTTACAAAATTGACCAGTATGAAGCTAAATAAACTACTTATATATACTTATATATATATCCCAATCAAAAATGTTCCAAAATAATTTTATATTTAATAAAACCTCCTCTCTGTACCTCATGACATGTTTGGGGTTTGTGTAGCTAAATACTTGATTGCTAAATTAGTTGATGAATATTCCAGTAATTAATTAAGGTAAGGTAAGGTAAACTTTATTGTCCCTGAAAGGAAATTTGTCTTGGGCCACAGTGCCCACTGCTGCATCACTTTAAAATCACACAGTCTTACAATCAACACATTCGATCACCAAATTCAAGCACTGCTGCTGTATATACAGGTTCGTCGTCTGACCGACTGCACAAAACCACAGTTAAAATGCATATAATCCACAACGGTAAGAATTAAATAAGTAACATTAGTTCATTTTTGGTGCTGCACTACACGAACCAGAGTGAATTTGTAACAATAAAGTGAGCATCAAGCCATATATATACACAACATCAATAATACTTGCAATCAAATGATCAATTTGCCACAGTGCGACATCACACATCTGGGAAATTCGTAGGAAATAATAGTATGTCACAAACAGAACTCCAGCTGTGTGTTTGATGAAAAAACTGTGTTAAAACATGATTAAAAACTTTAAAAAGTCAGTTCTGCATACTATGTCTTTTAAAGTCAAGGATGCTAAAGCTTTACAGGACACCGTTTTATTTTCTTCTGAGAGAAAAATGGAAGCAACTCCCAATCGGCCACTTGTATTTAGATTTGTGCTAGTGCTTCTGTAGGCAATATGCAAATGCGAAAGACTTGATAAATGACTTGTAATATTTCCCAGACGTTTGCCTTTCCCTCAGAAGTTTGGCAATCTGATGCAGCTTGAAGATAATAAGGCACACTCAGTCATTATATCAATTTTTGTTACCCACATATTTACGTCCGGGCGAGCGATGATGAACAAAAAGCAATGGAACCGGGGGCACACTCTGGCAACATTGATCAAACCGTGTCATTTAGGCCCTACTAATCTCACACAAGCATGAAAAACAGTGTACGCACAAAGCAGCACATACATATGCATGAGGGCACCGGCTCACAGAACACTGCACATTCTCCGCGCAGACAAACGGCCTATGAAAGCAAACGTAATGGGCTGTGATTATGGAAAATTATATTCATACAGCCTTAAATAAAGACGTTTTAATATTTTGCAGCGATATACATGGGTTTTCCCTTAGCAAGCATAACATACACTATTTCAGTTTAATGACTTTCTGTATGAGATAGTTAAGAAGCTAAAATATGTCATTAATCACATTGGGGCACTACAAAGGTACTTGAAAGATTAATACACCCAAGGTTCTTGCTTCAAATCTATTCAATTGTTAAAACAGATTATCATATAGGTCATGTTCTGTTGAAAAAGACAAAAAATGTTAACTCAGGAAATGATAATAGTCGGAATATGCATTATATATACTTACATGTTTGGACTATTTCATCTGTTTACTAATCTCCATGTCTTCGTGTCTATATTTGAAACAATATATAATATATATAATCCAGATTTACTGTTGTAGTTGTTGAGCAGTGATGAAGTTGTTGTTCTGATTCACTCTCAATGCTAACTTTCCCTCACACATGTCCGTTAGTAGGCGTTGCCTCTGATGCTGACTATATCTACAGAGGTTTTGCAGGTGACGTCACAGTATTCTAAATGTTAGAATTTAGTGGTAGGAAAAAAAGAGTCAGTGTAGAGAAAATACATTTTCTCCAGCAAGAGCTCAAAATACAGCTCAAACAGGAAAAAAGACACTACAGAATTAAATTCAACCCACCACAAGTCTGCAGAGAACTGTAAGTGACATGTAAACGGAGAAACAAGACACACTATACCTCAGTTTCATGCTATAATGCTGAAAAATACAGCAAAAAGTACATTTTAGGGTCTTTAGTCGTAGTAGGAAGCCTACTACGACTAAAGACCGAGATTTGTATAATATTTTAGTTCAACAAAAGTATCAAAACAAAAAACAATCCTTACGTTCAAGTCTATTTTTTGTCTACAAAGTAACATAATCGATTCAATTTATATTTATGTTTACAAAAAATATTCTGATCTCTGTGGTGTTATGCCATTAATTTAGAACTCTTTTGGACAGTTTTTTTTTTTCAATACATGTTTAAAATTTCTTTGCTGACTTGTTACAGAAAGTCATGTAAAATGATCATTTATATTTATAAAATGTATTCAATTTCTAAATAATGCTTAAATTAGAACATTAGAAAACCCTGGCATAGGCACTTTAACATACTTGCCTGTTAGATATACCGGGCGATTTTGCCCCTGCCGGTCTAATACTTAAGCGCAAAGAGTTCTTTGTGTTGGCCGCTATGAGCTCCAGAGAGCAGCTCCAGCTCGTGGCACGGCTGCTCTGCTTTGTCTGATGCCAGTTCAATCAGTGAACCTGCACAACATAACCGTGGAGCAGTGCAAGAAGTTCACTGGAAATAAGAAATAATAATAATAATCATATTTTGCCATCAATTCTAATTTTGTCAGTTATGTAGTTAGAAAAAGCCACGTTAAATGCAGTTATTGAATTAGGCAATATATTTGTAAAATAAAATGGATTCACTTTTTAGTCAGACTTGGCTTCAATAAGATTGTTCTATATGTTTTAACAATACAATGTTGTGTCGACCTAAACTTATTATAAAATGATCCGATGCTCGTGGTAAGACTTACCTGAGAATCGTGATCCGTGCGTGAAAAGTTTATGAAAAAGCAGCGGCGTGTCCTCGTTATAATCCTTTTGAATGAGACAACTGCCGGTAAGCAGGCTCCCGGTCCCGGTGTGATGCGAGCGGAGGGTCTTTCGTGTGTGACCGCGTCTGCAGCCCCTGTACAGATGAGCGCAGGGTTGTGTCCACCTCGGGTCGGTTCTCTGGATGCGCGCCGTGGTCCAGGTAAAGCACAACGCGGGGCTCTGGTCCAGACTGTGCCAAACGGTTCCGCGCTCTTCCTCGTGCTCACTCACAGTGGTCACCGCCGTAAAATTGACAGCCTCTGGTCAGAAATGTCCAGCGGCCTGGTGCGCGTGGCCGCGACCCGCGCTGACCCAAAAAGCGCTGAAGGGGCCGGACCTCACGCAGCACCGTGCTCTCCTGCTTTATCTCTCTGCTCTGTCGTGGGCAGAGCTGCATTCACACTTAACACTGTCTCATGTTCACTCTATAATCTAAGTCTTTTTTATATTAAGTCAACAGGCTTTATGTAAAAGAAAATACATTTTTTAGACAAAGTTGTTAAAGTTTGTCATTTGAATAGACTTTTACCAAATACATTTCTATTATTACACTTTTTCCCAAACTGAAGCTCTTGTAGTAACTTTTGCTGTGATATTAATGCACTGCTTACGTGTCACAGACATGACACATCTAGGCCGTTCACTGAATGAAATTGTACCCCACACATCTGGCGGGCACCACACCTGCTTCACTCACGGCGTAGCTCTCGGAGAGAGCGCACTAGAGGCCAACAGAGGAATAACTGTCTTAACCGGTCTAATCGGGAAGTCTTAAAGGGGCAAGATCGGGGCCATAGGCTGCTGAAGACTGCTATATATGATAAATGGGACAAAACTCACTAGCAGCGCTTAGACATTTTTGCCCACATCAGTGTGAACATGTCTCACAAAAACATGTTCATCACTATTTTAACTTTTGATTTATGTAAATTATAGAGCTATGTTTTATTTAATAAATTGTGCATAATTATTATATGTTCTTTCTTCTCTTGAACTCACACCACTATATTTTGTGATGTCATTACTGTGAGTATTTAAGACAATCTCAACTGAACAAAAGGTAAAAGAAAAATGTTCGTAAAGTAAAACTGTACAATTGTGGCAAAAAACAAGCACTTATAGTTTCAGAGATGGTCAAACAAGTTTGATTAAAACAAAATACAACTCCATATCATCTGATAGTATAATTTAACATGTCTAAATCTTTTGCGTGATACAGGACCTAAAAAACAAAGACATTATTTTAAGATATGGTCCTAAGAATCTAAAAAACTCCTTGGGACCACAAGATGGAGTAAAGAGTTTTTCAAATTCCTAAACCAAAGCCTGAGTGAACTGCCTTTTTATCTGTTGTCTTCCTTCCTTATGTTTATCAAGCTTTGCCTTCATGCCTTTGATGCTCACAGCAGGTACAGAACATCTTCACGTGAATGCACTTGGCTCTGGTCCCATGTGGTCAGCAGGACGGAGCTGTGCCAGTGTAGAAGGGGAGGGGCCCGGCCTGAGCTGATCAAAGGTCACCGCAGGGTTTCGTGGGGAGTCGAGAGCCAGAGGAAGGGGCTAGTATGCAAGTGAAAAGTCCCTGTGCCTGAGAGGTGGCCATGGAGGGTCAGGGTGCACTCAGAGTTCAGCATCAGGCTAAAAGAGGACAAGGAGAGAGAGGGGGTGTGGACAAACAAAGGAGAAACAACAAAGAATGCTAACTCTACGCAGGGAACTTCTCTGGTGTAGTTTCTTCCCCCAATTAGAGATGCTAAGAGAGGAAGAGGTGATAGTAAAACTGCTGCCCCCTGCTACACATCCTCTTTGATCTGAGCAGACAGGTGAGCCTCTTGTTTGAGACCACTGTCATTGCCCTGTGTGGCAAAGGCGGAATTTACTTGTTTAAAATCTTCAAAACTTACTTTGTTGTTTCAGTTGATCCATGTTAAACCAGTGGAACTTTAAAAAAGGCTAAATGCAGAAATTAGCAATCATTATAACATATTGGCACTAGAGAGTTGTTCCTCTGCTGTTTTGTTTACTCCTTTTTAGTGTATTGGTGAATGTGTTTGTAATTGAAATGTAGCACATGCTGTAAATATAATAGATTTCTATGGTAACAGTTGTTTTTGTGATATTTCATCAGTTTAAATGTTATTACTGATTAGGATGCAGTCCGATTTGGAAAGTGTTTTTCAAACTGTATGTCCAGATAGTTTTGGGGGTACTCATGTTGTTACAGTTGAAACACATCGCTGTCAATTCTTTTTTATCCTCACTCAAATCAAATTAAAACAATATACTGTATATCAACAGTATTATAAGCATTAAAAATGGAGATGAGCTGACTAAACTCTGACTTTATACTTGGCTATGTTTATTGAAGATGAGATAAATAAAACAATCCCTTTTGTCTCTCCTATTAAAGTGGAGTAGCTGATTTTCAAACTTGACTTAGATTTTAAATCTGTCAACATTCACTCCTAAATCTTTCGACACTTGTTAATATCGACATATATTCATTCTTGGTTGCAACTCTGGCTTAAATCCACATCTTGCAAAGAGCAAAGTGAAACTGGATTCGCAGCCAATCAGAGCAATTGGTTAGGAATAGAAACATAAAATCCTTTATTATTCAATTCAGAAAGTACTCAGTGGTCTAATTTTATTGCAAAGATTTTTTAGTAGAAAATGCAAAGGTTACTACTTTACAACAAAAAAAGTTAGCTACCCCAACTTTAAGTATAAAACAGTACAAAATTGACTAACTTTGATAAAATTGCATTTAAGCTGACAATGCCTGAGGCTACAGTAGACAGAACACAAATAAAAACATGCTCTGTAGCTGTTCATGCTAACTTTGCTAACTGCACAAAGCAAGCAGCTAACTTCAATGTTTGAGTTGTTTACTTCAGAGAAGAAGCAATTTGCACTTTACGACTGCTGCTCCCAGTGAACTCAAGACAAAACAATGGACAATACAGTCAAACAATTTAGAAAACCATTCAATTATACATTAACCAAGGTTTCAGTGCAAAACGCGGTGATTTGCAAGTGTCGCAAAACATTAGCATCTACTTTTATTGTTCCATTTTATCCATTAACACAACTGGCAGGTCAACATTCTTTTCTAAGTAAGAAAAGCCCTTAACGGTTAAAATATGGCCATTATATTCTTCACAGAGAGGCCTGACCAGAAAGGGCAGCACAATGGACAATTAGCAAAGCTCGAGAAGCCATAAATCCTTCATTCACAAACACTTCTGTCACTGAGTGCTGTGGTTGCAATCAGGGCTGAAATTCCTCACCCGTCGCCAGGCTTATTTGTTAACACAAGTCTATGTTAGGATCTGGGTGAGCAAATGTATACGGCACTCTGGGAGATCTTCTGGCTGTCACTTACATTGGAGATCACCACTTGTGATTAGAGCCAGGTTCATACCGGCTTAGCTGAACTAATATTTGTACGGCCAAGACAAATCACACAGGATGGGTTGCACTAGATGTTACTGGGCCAACAAGAATACATCCAGAATACTACAGGCCTCTTGAATGGATTGTATGTATTCACTATGTGTATAAAAAGTACTTTGGAACACTCAATTCAATAATAATTTATCACACAGGGGAACGATGTGGTTTGAATAGGTTAGAAACAGTAGCTTACTCTGGATGACATCAGCATTTTTAATAGTGCACTGTGGAACCAAAAATAGACTTGAATAAAAGGATGTTTTAGTCATTTAGGTTTTTTGTTGCACTACATAGATAATAAAAGTCATTGTATTTACTTTGTGCAGGCTTGGATAACAACAAAATGGACCATGAGGAGGGCCACTTTTCATATGATTCTATGTAAATGTGTTTTGTTTGTTTTTTTCACATTTTGCATGAAGCCTGTTTATTCTTATTCAGAATTACTCAAAAAATATGATTTAACTTTTTTTTTAATACAGAATTGTGTATTTGGTTTTTCACCAGCACACCATTATTGCAGCAACAAAGTGCACCTAAACAGCAGAAGGGCACATCAGCGACTCCTGATAGCTTGGTCTTTCTGCGTGAGATGCAAGATTATTTCAAGCAGATGTGTGAATATACATGTTATTCCTGTGATATATACATATATCCCATTAGGTCTGCACCAGGTCAGTATGGTGTTCAGACAAGCAGATGAAAAGAGGAAATAAGTAAACCCTTCATTTTCAGTTTTCTCACAGCTTTTGGTACTCCCTACCTTTGTTGATTTATGGCCTTTCTCAACACAACCACATCTGAGAAAGGAATAATTAGAAGGCTTTAAAACCGGGCAGTTAAGGGCTGGCGTAATGAAATTTGCGGGCCTGCAGTTATGTTTTGGTGGACAGAAGGTTGTAAGGCAATATTGTAGGTTAATCCTCAAGGAGTCAAAAATTGGAAAATGAAATGACACGGTACATATTTTGTTGATTTAGATCACACATGTACACCTTTACAAGATTGTTTTATCCTGTCTGACTTCTTGATGATTAAAGGCATCCCTCTGCAAGGCATCAATTACCAGGCAGTCTAACTCCACAAACTGAGTGTAAGGGGGGTAAAGAGGTGTCTGGCTGTTTGGCTGGAGTCCTGGTTTGTAGATGTGGGATTCCAGGCCTACAGAGAGTCCGTGCCCCAGACCAGAGCACTGCTGCAGGGCCTGGCAGAAGGGGAAGCCCTGGCCTGAATGAGCAAACAGCTGCCCTCTCTGGATCAACAACATGCTGCAGCTTTTCTAAACAATTCCCGTAAACTTAAATAAAAATGGGATTCCAAAGTGTGGAGCAGCAGGTGGTACTTAACCTATCAGTTTATTTGGTCAAATGACTTAACCTTCCTCCCAGTTAAAATGACAACAGCAGACGTCTCGCTGCAAAATAAACAAGGAAAAACAAAAGGATTGCAGCTATCATCCCCAAATTACTATCATCCAGTATATACCATCAGCCTGCAAGCCATTTCTATTCATCATTTGGGGTGGGTTTTTTGTTGTCATAACTCTTCACAGCTAGTTCAACAGCATTCATCAAAGATTTTTCCCCCAACATGAAATTCAATTGAAGTTACCCCAAAACAACTTCACACACTCATAGACATGCCAATTGACCTTAGAAGTTAGCCGCACAGAACAAGGAATGGTTGCTATGCAAACCAAGCATCTTTAATGGCTTCTTTCCTTTATTTACTGGTCCTGAGGCATGCATCATTTACTCTGAAGCTGTGGGTTTTTGTCTACCTGTCACCTGACCCCTCCACCACAGTTTGGAATGGGGCATGGGGCTCAGGTGGCAGAGAAAGAGGGACAGAGAGGCCATCACTCACTCCCTGTGGTTGTACATCACACACAATGGAAAGAGACTCCACTCAGGAAGAGCCTGCTCAAGAATACACTTGTTGTATGGAGATCAAAGTGTATTGAAGAAAAGAAGAATTCTCTTAAGATAACATTAAAGAGAGAGGCCTTTTGTGTTTTTTCTATTAGTATGTATCAGTAATTACAATTTTGTTCATTGTAAAACCACGGTTTATCTAAAACAGCTTAGAATGAGAAGCAGGTTGATTAATTTACAGTTCAAAACTGAAGAACTGGTGAATCATATCTCAAGCATCAACTCCAGGACAATACAAGATGAGAGAACACTGTTAAAACTCTGTTAAAACACAGAAAAGTAGATAGTAGACATAATAGGTCCCCTTTAAAGATTGGATTATACTAGTAGGCCTAAATATTATGTCTACTACAGCACTCAGTCTACCTCGTCAAAAAGGGAGGAAATTGATTAGTTGTAGTGATTTGTCATTACAAATGTTGTATTGATTACAGTCACCATCACTAAACAAAATCTTAAAATGTGTGACAACAGAGTAAAGGACTATTTTTAAATATCTTTGGTCAGAGGCTATGTGTTTTAATATTTAGACTGACACAACATGTCTCAAGTCCACTCCACACAACAGTGCAACACTTCATCGGACATGTGTGGAGGCTTTCTGTGGATGCAGCCAGCCTTCCCCTGCTCACTTTCTAATCTGGGAAGGGGAGGGTTAAGGGGCGGCTGGCCAAGAACGATGAAGAATCTTACTAGGATGTAATCCCGTCCAAGTGGCACTGGCTCTTTCTTCTCTCTTGTTAAGGCTCCTTTGTGCCGCTGCAGAGCTGGGGCCCGGAAAGGAGCAGAGGATGTGCATTGGATGTGGCAGTGAGGNGGTACCTGAAAAATTAATACACCCAAGGTTCTTGCTTCAAATCTATTCAATTGTTAAAACAGAATCATATTATATAGGTCATGTTCTGTTGAAAAAGATAAAAAATGTAACTCAGGAAATGATAATAGTCGGAATATGCATTTCAAGTAAAACAACAAGAACTAATTTTGGGGGCATGGCCTGCTGAGGGGGAAATCAAGTTTTTTATCTCTTTTAAGACGTTTTCTGGCAAATTAAGTGTATTTTTAGCACAACTAATCAAAGTCTAGTCACACTAAAGTTAAATGAAGGTTGTTGATGTAGAGTTATGTCAGAGAAGTAAACAGAAAGTTATAGAAAGATGTTAAAACTCTCCAGGCGGAGATAGCATCATGTTAGCATTTAGCTCGCAGCTACTGTTAGCATTGTTAGATATATTTACATTTGTTTGGACTGTTTCATTCAGTTTACTTTACATTCAGCCCACACACGTCCATTAGTGGGCGTTGCCTCTGATGCTGACTATATCTACAGAGGTTTTGCAGGTGATGTTACAGTATTCTATATGTGTTGTTATTCTATATGTAGAGTGGTAGAAAAAAAAATCAGTGGAGAGAAAAGACATTTTGTCCCATAAGAGCTCAAAATACAGCTAAAACAGGAAAAAGACAATACAGACTTAGTACAAATTCAACCAACCACAAGTCTGCAGAGAACTGGTTTATAAGTGACATGTAAACAGAGAAACAAGACACACTATATCTCAGTTTCATGTTATAATGCTGAAAAATACAGCAAAAAGTAAATTTTAGGGAGCTATAAGCCTACTACGACTAAAAACCAAGATTTGTATAATATTTTAGTTCAACAAAAGTAGGCAAGGCAGCAAGGCAAGGCAAATTTATTTGTATAGCACAATTCATACACTAAGCATTTCAAAGTATCAAAACAAAAACAATGCCTTACCGTTCAAGTCTATTTTTTGGCTACAAAATATGATTGATTCAATTTATATTTATGTTTACAAAAAATATTCTAATCTCTGTTAGTGTTATGCCATTTATTTAAAACTCTGCAGGACTTGTTATTTTCAATGCATGTTTAAAGTTTATTTACAGACTTGTTACAGGAAGTCATGTAAAACTATCATTTTATATTTATAAAATGTATTCAATTTCTAAATAATGCTTAAATTAGAACATTAGAAACCCCTGGCATAGCACTTTAACATACTTGCCTGTTAGATATAGGCTGCTGACAACTACTATACATAATAAATGGGACAAAACTCACTAGCAGCGCTTAGACATTTTTGCCCACATCAGTGTGAACATGTCTCACAAAAACATGTTCATCACTATTTTAACTTTTGATATATGTTAAATTATAGAGCTATTTTTTATTTAAAAATTGTGCATAATTATTCTTTCTTCTCTTGAACTCACACCACTGCATTTTGTGATGTCATTACTGTGAGTATTTAAGATAATCTCAACTGAACAAAAGGTAAAAGAAAAATGTTCGTAAAGTAAAACTGTACAATTGTGGCAAAAAACAAGCACTTATAGTTTCAGAGATGGTCAAACAAGTTTGATTAAAACAAAATACAACTCTATATCATCTGATACAGTAACATGTCTAAAAGCTCACAGTAGTCACTTCTGTGTGATAGAGGACCTAAAAAACAAAGACTTATTATTATTTTAAGATATGGTCCTAAGAATCTAAAAAAAACTGCTTAGGACCACAAGATGGAGTAAAGAGTTTTCCGTATTCCTAAACTAAAGCCTGAGTGAAGTGCCTTTTATCTGTTGTCTTCCTTCCTTATGTTTATCAAGCTTTGCCTTCATGCCTTTGATGCTCACAGCGGGTACAGAACATCTTCACGTGAATGCACTTGGCTCTGGTCCCATGTGGTCAGCAGGACGGAGCTGTGCCAGTGTAGAAGGGGAGGGGCCCGGCCTGAGCTGATCAAAGGTCACCGCAGGGTTTCGTGGGGAGTCGAGAGCCAGAGGAAGGGGCTAGTATGCAAGTGAAAAGTCCCTGTGCCTGAGAGGTGGCCATGGAGGGGTCAGGGTGCACTCAGAGTTCAGCAGCAGGCTAAAAGAGGACAAGGAGAGAGGGAGGGGTGTGGACAAACAAAGGAGAAACAACAAAGAATGCTAACTCTACGCAGGGAACTTCCTCTGGTGTAGTTCTCCCCCAATTAGAGATGCTAAGAGAGGAAGAGGTGATAGTGAAACTGCTGCCCCCTGCTACACATCCTCTTTGATCTGAGCAGACAGGGAGGCTCTTGTTTGAGACCACTGTCATTGCCCTGTGTGGCAAAGGCGGAATTTACTTGTTTAAATCTTCAAAACTACTTTGTCTTTTTAGTTGATCCAGGGTTAAACCAAATGGAGATTTAAAAAGGCTAAATGCAGAAATTAGCAATCATTATAACATATTTGGCACTAGAGAGTTGTTCCTCTGCTGTTTTGTTTACTCTTTTTAGTGTTTTGGTGAATGTGTTTGTAATTGAAATGTAGCACTTGCTGTAAATATAATATATTTCTATGGTAACAGTTGTTTTTGTGATATTTCATCAGTTTAAATGTTATTACTGATTAGGAATGCAGTCCGATTTGGAAAGTGTTTTTCAAACTGTATGTCCAGATAGTTTTGGGGGTACTCATGTTGTTACAGTGTGAAACATATCGCTGTCAATTCTTTTTTTATCCTCACTCAAATCAATTAAAACAATATACTGTATATCAACAGTTTATAAGCATTAAAAATGGAGATGAGCTGACTAAACTCTGACTTTATACTTGGCTATGTTTATTGAAGATGAGATAAATAAAACAATCCCTTTTGTCTCTCCTATTAAAGGTGGAGTAGCTGATTTTCAAACTTGACTTAGATTTTAAATCTGTCAACATTCACTCCTAAATCTTTCGACACTTGGTTAATATCGACATATATTCATTCTTGGTTGCAACTCTGGCTTAAAATCCACATCTTGCAAAGAGCAAAGTGAAACTGGATAGGACCACTCATTCACAGCCAATCAGAGCAATTGGTTACCAATAAGAACTAAAATCCTTTATTATTCAATTCAGAAAGTACTCAGTGGTCTAATTTTATCGCAAAGACTTTTTAGTAGAAAATGCAAAGGTTACTACTTTACAACTAAAAAAGTTAGCTACCCCAACTTTAAGTATAAACAGTACAAAATTGACTAACTTTGATAAAATTGCATTTAAGCTGACAATGCCTGAGGCTACAGTAGACAGAACACAAAATAAACATGCTCTGTAGCTGTTCATGCTAACTTTGCTAACTGCACAAAGCAAGCAGCTAACTTCAATGTTGAGTTGTTTACTTCAGAGAAGAAGCACATTTGCACTTTACGACTGCTGCTCCCAGTGAACTCAAGACAAAACAATGGACAATACAGTCAAACAAATTTAGAAAACCATTCAATTATACATTAACCAAGGTTTCAGTGCAAAACGCGGTGATTTGCAAGTGTCGCAAAACATTAGCATCTACTTTTATTGTTCCATTTTATCCATTAACACAACTGGCAGGTCAACATTCTTTTCTAAGTAAGAAAAGCCCTTAACGGTTAAAATATGGCCATTATATTCTTCACAGAGAGGCCTGACCAGAAAGGGCAGCACAATGGACAATTAGCAAAGCTCCGAGAAGCCATAAATCCTTCATTCACAAACACTTCTGTCACTGAGTGCTGTGGTTGCAATCAGGGCTGAAATTCCTCACCCGTCGGCCAGGCTTATTTTGTTAACACAAGTCTATGTTAGGATCTGGGTGAGCAAATGTATACGGCACTCTGGGAGATCTTCTGGCTGTCACTTACATTGGAGATCACCACTTGTGATTAGAGCCAGGTTCATACCGGCTTAGCTGAACTAATATTTGTACGGCCAAGACAAATCACACAGGATGGGTTGCACTAGATGTTACTGGGCCAACAAGAATACATCCAGAATACTACAGGCCTCTTGAATGGGATTGTATTGTATTCACTATGTGTATAAAAAGTACTTTGGAACACTCAATTCAATAATAATTTATCACACAGGGGAACGATGTGGTTTGAATAGGTTAGAAACAGTAGCTTACTCTGGATGACATCAGCATTTTAATAGTGCACTGTGGAACCAAAAATAGACTTGAATAAAAGGATGTTTTAGTCATTTAGGTTTTTTTGTTGCACTACATAGATAATAAAAGTCATTGTATTTACTTTGTGCAGGCTTGGATAACAACAAATGGACCATGAGGAGGGCCACTTTTCATATGTTCTATGTAAATGTGTTTTGTTTGTTTTTTTCACATTGTTGCATGAAGCCTGTTTATTCTTATTCAGAATTACTCAAAAATATGATTTAACTTTATTTTTTTAATACAGAATTGTGTATTTGTTTTTCACCAGCACACCATTATTGCAGCAACAAAGTGCACCTAACAGCAAGAAGGACACATCAGGTTCGACTCCTGGATAGCTCGGGTCTTTCTGCGTGGAGCATGCAAGTTCTTTTAGTGTTTTGGAGGGTTATTCCAGGCCACCCCGGTTTCCCTATTCAAGACAAAACATGCAGGTTACGAAAGGCAAAAACCTCCAGCAACGGAAGTCCTGACCAAGCCTAGCAAGAAGATCTGTAGAGGGCTGTACTGTAGCGCCTACTGCTTCTGAGATGCCAAAGAAGCACTGAAGAATGGGTCAAATGCAGAGGCTCATTTTCCTACGAAGGCAATAAAGCAAAGCATAATCTTAATGAAAGAGAACACCACTACAGATGAAGGGTGCAATGACACTTTTCAGGGCTACAGTTCAACCATTATTCACAATTATAAACACCATCTCTCAATACATTACATGTTTTATGAACTAAAACTTAAACCTGTGCAACTGATTTTCATATAGCAAAACCGGAAGATTGAAATAAAATCTGTCCAACAAATTATTAGCGCTTACCACTCTTACTCTTACACTTTTGATGCAATCCACTTACTTACATATGTTTTAGTTGTAATCATGACCTTAGAACAGCTTTTATCAGACACCAAAAGGAAAGTGAAGCAAGCCACTTAAGCACAGTAAATTAGAGTGCTGCTTTGGACACTTGCTGATAAGTTATAAGTGGTCTGATTTGACTGTTTATGCAATTTACTCTACTCTTTAATAATATGCTATGAAGACTATTTACATTCTTAATTGGAGGGTAGAATGAACATGCTTTTATTAGTTTTGCCTAAACTCACAAATGGACAAAGAGAGAGAGAAAGGCAAACATTTTGGTGAATGAATGTTTTGAGTAATTTTTGAGTAGTTATATCGTTAATATTGAAAAATGTATATCCTTCAACCCTACTCGAGCATCAGTTGGAACATACCACCATTGCTCCACAGAGATTTCCAAACTCCACTCAACAAGTCTGTAGTGCAGTTCCAGGGCTGCTGTTGTACTACAATGCACTCACAAACTTTGACAGGCGGTAAATCAGTCAACAGTAAATGCCATCTTTTATCAGATCATAAAATCTGCTTGTAGGCATTTAATTTTCCCCCCTCTTGTTTTAACGGGGAAACAGGCAGCCTAGAGAAATCGTGTTTTGTTTTTATAGAGGTTACAGGAAAAGCGTAGGGTGGGTAAACAGGGCTACGCCGAACACTTCTTATGAGCTTCCGTCTGCCTGCGAGCGACAACAACGTGTGGGAAAGTGCCAGGTAAAAGCTTAGGTGGATTTCACTTGACAGATGAATAAGGAACAATTGCAAATGAGAGTGTTTTCAGACAGTTACTATGCTAACGCTTCCAGGCAACTTGTGTAATGGCAGCAGCCAGTCTCTCAGGGAAGCTGTCGGAGGTTAAATTAAAAGTTTGGGTGTTGTCACGTGAATGGGATTAACCCTTAGGATACTACAAGATGGCGGTTGCATTATGAGTCAGTATCAGTTAGGCTCCACAAGTCTTTTAGAAGTGTCAGTAGGTAATAACAGCTCACAGACATAGAAGATGTAACAAAAGGAGAAGTTGGTGATCAGATGAACTAGACTGATTAAAAATGATATTGAGATAAACTGAAGGTTTTGCAAAAGAACTTGTTTTCACAGTGTGATTTTTGTTTTTTAAACATATGGTGTGTTTTCTATGCATTTAGGAATAAACTTTAATGTTCATTATAAACCACAAAATGTATTTACAACAACTGAGAAATAGAAATAGGTTAATTGACTTCCTGTTTTAACTGTTTTATTGATGGAATGTGACTGCATGACCATTTTGAATAATTCACTCCTTTGAGTAATCAATCAAGTAAATACAGACAAGTGGGTGGGTATAGGTGGTAGATGACTTTTCTGAGCACTGCAGAACAATACATTATTACTCAAACATGCAACAGAACATTTTGTAACACGGTTACAAACTCTGAAAAGTGGAATTTGCATACCACGTCCACTTTAAACGTAAAGAATGAATAGACAACACTAATGACAGCCTAATGTACAGAGTTTACACTCCTCTGCTGGCCTTCAGGGGCAGTCTCAGCTCAGTCTATAGAAGACTGGAGCCTAGGCTCTAACCCCCCTTGGCCTCACAGAATGGCAGCCCTTATAAACACTATTCACTGCTCTCCTTTTTTACACTAGCTGAGGTCAGAAGTTCAGCCCCCAGGTTTTAACAGTTAAGGCCAAGCTGTGAACTTGTGACCTCCTGAGGTGAGTAGGAAGGGGGAGTGAACCAGAGGAGGGAAGGAGGGGCATCTGAATGTAGAATGGCTGGATTTACAGCTGCATGCTGACTGCATTGCAAGCGCAGCAGAAAACACCTGATAGCATCTCCTCGGGGGAGGCACCGCCCGACCCCTTTGTTGTCTCTAACAGTCACCCCAGCACCATAAATCATGTTAATTACTTGACTGATGGAATAAATCTTTAAAAGTCAGTCTGTGGCAGTCAGCCTTAGAACAGGAGGTTCTCGCACTACACTTTGTGCTTGCTCTGCGTTATCTGTCATCCCATAGTCACTGTGTAATCTGTCCATTTGTTGTTGGCTGAGCAGCCTGTTCAAATGTGCAGCGGCTGAGAGGTCTCTGCATTCTTGACACATATCTTCAGCTAATCCATCTCCCTATGGGTGGTCTTTAAGGATCAGCACATTGCTACTTTCATTTAGGAAATGATTTACCAGTCTTTGAGCTTGTTTATTATAAATCTAACTTGCATTATAAATCACATGTATTCATTTGGGAGCTGCAGTGACAAATAGAAACCGCAGCGCACTGTGCAGACTGAGCTAAACATGAGCATTTCTAAATGTAATACTTTTGGATGTATTTCCTGTAAAAGCCTCCTGACAATGTGACATGTCTCTGTTCTGGAGCTTCCATGAGTCTACAGCAGTCCAGCAGAAGAGTGGCACAACAGCATGGCAAAGACATGAAAGGTCATTCACACACAATAACAATGGCTCTAAGAGTGCACTCACAGCCTCGTGGTAATTACAGTTCTTTGGCTGGAGTGTTTTGTGTTTCGCTTTGCTTGTTCTGTCTCAAAAGCTAACAACCGCTCATTATTCACGGTTTGAGTTGGGCTTTTTTCCTTCAGTAGGGCAAATTACACACAAGAGTGACAGCTCTCAGAGAAGGAGAGGACCAACAGGCTGGCTGCCTTCTGGTAAGTGCAGTCTTAAATCAAAGGGGGCAGGGACGCTGACTCCAGCCCGCAGTCTGTTGACTTTGTGGCAAGGGCACCCAAGGTTTGGAGACATGGATATACAGTACTGCTGCGGCGCCCACTACAATAAACTGCAGTCCAGAGCTGCCATATAAAGCGGGTGATATACTTTTCCGAGACATTTATCCAACACAGTACTGCTGCAATAAAGCCACAAAAACTGTACTTGACAAGCTAGCATGAAGGCGCTATCAATGCTACAACTACTGCTGGTGTTACAGGTTCACAGTGGAAAAATACACAAAGAACTATAGATTTTTTTATGTATATGCACTTCAGAAAATGCTTTACTTCTTACATTTCTCAGTAAATATTTGTACTTTGTTACAGTTAAAGTTGTTTTCTCTTAAAGCCAGTGCACACATGCTGTGCTGCTATATATCCCTGCTTTGATAACCAGTTAAAATCACTCAAAACTTTATCATCTCCAGCAATTCTCTATCAACTACGACAAGTCAGAATCATTATAGTTAATTCACAATGAAGTCTATTTCACATTCCAGTGCACCCAACACCAACCCTGTTAGCTTTTACTAAAGTCAGTTTACAATGATGTACTTTGTACTTCAAGAAAGGGACTTTCAACAGTACTTTCACCAAAATACATTTGATTTCATAAACTGAATGATTCATAGATCACAATCCAAACTTTGCTCAATCTCGCTAGTACAAGCATGACTTTCAGTCAAGAACAGCAACGTGAGTCATGTAAGACTTAACATTATATCCACAATGTATTTAAACTAGAGCTGGGCAGCAATTAAAATTTTAATCGCAGCTCAACTATGCGATTAATCGCATTTACACACAAAGTTCAATAATAGCTATTTTAACCTATTTTTTTCTCCAAAAGATGATTTTTTTAAGTATATTTAAGGTTCTTCATTTTGTAGAGTGTACAATCCTGCAAATTTTGTGGTATTTGGCTTAGATACATAATTTTAGCTACTCATAGAACTACAGTTACATGGTAACCAACATTTTCAGTCCTGATGAAAACCTGGTCCAGTTCTGGATGGTCCTGGCTAAAACCAGCTCAGTGCTCACTAAATACACTGTGGAAGTGAAACAAGGCGTTTTAAAGTTTCAAAGTAAACATCACAAACAGGTGTGTAAAAGTTCGCACATCGCGAACCTTTACACACGTTTAAACTGATGCAAGTTCAAACGATCTTTAATTAAACCGATTTATTTAGATTTGGGAATGTTACATAACTATTTCCAACACAACAATACAACTTGTGCTTTTTTCAAGTTTCAAGTGAGAAATAGCTTGTCCTTTTCTTATATTTTAAGTAAAACTAGATATTTTGTGCTTGTTCCATTGGCAAATCCTATTTTAAGACAGTAAAAATAACAACAAAACAAGATAAATACTGCTTTTTCTAAACTGTAATGAAGTTGTTACCTTATTTATGATGGCTATCTTTCCAGTACAAAAGCTGAAGTTTAATTGAGGATTTTTCTGCCATTATTAGCCAAGCAAGAAACATAAACTACAGTATTTAAATATTCTTTCTATTTACTTGAAGTTAAGACAGCCGTTGAATCGAAAATGAAGACTGATCAATAATGGGAGAAAAAATTTGATCAAACCTTTTTCGCAAATCGCCCATCACTAGTAAGTGTACTTTTACTCGAATAGTGTCATATTGGAAAAAGCATTTTACAAGATGGAAAGCAAAATAAATACAAATTTTAACAGTGACAGTGTTCCAGATTTAATGGGGTCACTGGACAATATTTGCTGAGAAACCTTCCCATGTGTCTAATAAAAAGCTGTTTTGTCAGTGACTGAACAATGGAGTCAGTGTTAGGGCATCAAACATCCGTCTGAAAAGAGTGAATGACTAAACAGAGAAATATCAGATGTGTGTTGATAATGTAGCCACAGACTTTGCCCGCAGTGCCTGGTTTAATTACTTTGCCACGGACCATGACTTGGCTGCGCAGCTGATGTAGCGTCTCTTCAATAGAGTATACACAAGACCACCATGTGATGATTTATTCTGCCCACATTCTAAAGTACGGCTTTGTGTGAGTGCTTCACAAGTCATTACAGTCAAAAGCAGCAGACACATACGCAGACAGGTGATGTAGACATGTACTTACTTTGTACTTATATGTGCAGTATACCATTTAAAAGTGGGGTATCTTACTGTCACAAAAGTAAGTATTTGAATCTACTTCCTAGTTCTCACAAATACTTTTATACATGCAGTTTTTTTTTTTTTTTTACAAACATCAAGTAAAACTAGAGGAGACAACCAAAGCAACGCTCATTGAAAATGAAATGCTTTAATAGGTTGTGAAAGTAAACTGTCATCTGGTTTTGTCACAATGTGCAGTATTTATAATATATTTTTTGGTGGAAAAGAAAAGTTTAATAATTTACAACTAAAAAAGTTATGTAGCCCAACTTTGAGCACTTTCACATATTCAAATACATGGCATCACACCTTTCTGCAGACTTATACTTTTAATAAAGAAGTAATATTGCCTCATTTCAGTCGCAAAATAGAAAGAAATAACCAACGCGTCAATCCCACTACATAGCTCCGCTCCGCCACAGTCCACCTCCGAAAGTTGCCGCAGACCCCTCGCCCACTGCCTCCACTCTAGTCAGCTCCACTGGGCTGCGTCGCCCCAAGGAGCTCAAGAAGAGTATGCGCCAAAAACATGAGTTTGTGAAATAAAAATCCTTGTAGAAGATTAAATACCTATTTCAGGAGCACTGAAAACTCCTGTTTCATGAGATTAAAATATAGCTCAGATCACAAGTTCGAGCAGAGGATTTTACCTTGTAAATTCGGACATATAGTTCACTTTCTTTTTCCTGTTTGGTCAGAGCAGTGGATCAGTGTGTTAGCGTTAGCATTTAGACACAAACCATGAAGGCTTTGGTTCTTAGGAGAAGTTTTCTCCTGATCTGTAAAGCATTTAACATGTTGTCAAAGAAAACATGCACAACTCACTGCTCACTGACTGATCTTACAGTCATTTTTAATTTTAGACTAAAATAGTGAAAACCCAATAGAAATTAACTGAACAGGAAATGAACATGCCAGCAAGATGTTAGCAATTTGGAAATAAACAAGCCAACTGATGTTCTGTGCACAGAGTCAATCTAATACCTTTGATGCAATTACCTTTTACGTCTCTAAGTCATTTTAGTTAAAATGTGTGTTTTACAATGAACAAAATGTAAATTACTGATCTAAAAAGCAGAATACAGTATGTCTTCTGTAAAAAGATTGTCACAGGAGTTATACAAATGAATGTGGTTTCAATATTTACTTTTTAGATAATTTGTATCCTACGCTACGGCTCTTGGGATCTTTTACCAAGAGAACAGCCACATTACGGCTTTATTATCCCAGGCTAACACTAGCTAACACACATTAGTTAATAGTTCATAGTTGTGAGCACATCCACAACCGTACTAAACTTTGCACTAAATCATCCAGCTGCTTCTCTTGGGAGCTAACGCTAATCCTGAGGCAGTGGGAGAGGCCGAGAAACAGGCGTGCAGGTGTTTTAGCTGCTTATTCATTAACAAGAGCAACAATAAAGCCTGACCTGCCAAACAAGAACATTCAAAGAGTTCCAGACTGAGTGACCTAAGTCAAAGCAGCCTTCATGAATATCAAACAGCTCCTAAAAGTTAAAAGAGAGTCTTAATTCCGTTCCATCATTTCCTCTGGGGAGCGTGCTTAAATAGATGGCCCCGCCTAAGATACATTATCAATCACTGCATCCTCATTCATCTTCAACGCATAATTTCTATGGGTGATGTGTTGCCGTTCCCCATGCATCAACATTATTTATGGTTTGACATTATAAAACTAAGTGCATAATTTATGGGCTTAAATGAATGCACTACCTTTCCGTGTGCTGTCTGTTTTTCAGAGATCCGGGGCCAGATCGCGGCATGCCAAAACTATGGAGCAATCCCATTTGCAGCGGAGGGAGCACACAGCGGCTTTTGATTTATGGCAGTAAATTAAAAAGAATGAAAAATTTATGACAGCAATTTGTGGGCAGTCATAAAACTATTATAGAACTTTGAAGTGGTGTTTTGTCCTTTTGCATGCAAGTGAAGCGGGATGATTTGATGTTGCCCAGGAAGAAGCACCACTGACCAGGGATGTTATTAGATTAAGATCCAGAGTTAGGAGGGAAGCTAATCGGAAATTGTTGCTGGCTAAAATAGTTTTGGTGAGAGTTAGTCATATTCAAAGTTTAGACACCTGGAATTGATTTCTTTCACTATGTTTCCAACTCTGTAGTCAAATTAAATAACATCCAGTTTTAACTAAAAATCTTGTGTTTGAATGGTTTACATTGGGCACAATTCAACTGGTTTTGACAAATGTGACAAATCTTTCCTTAAAGTAAAGCTAAAGACAAAAACAACTTTTTTTGGTTGCTAAACTGTATATTGGGTTTAAATACTGTTCTGACCTTTATTAAAAAGTGAGCAAATGTGCAAGTTTCAGGTCAAAATAGTCACAAACTGTCTCATTGCAAAGACCAATGTCATTTGTACAAAAGTTGTGACATCAGATAGAGTTGCCCACACAAAACTGTGTGCTGATGACAAACACATACAAACAAACCAATCACACTGCTGCTCGCCACCCTCAACCCTCCTCTCAGCTAGTCCTAATGCTTTTCCAGCAGTCAGCTTTATTTAAATGTGTTAGAGGATTAGCTTGACTGTGAAACTAACCGGCAAAACTTCACCCTTAACGTTACTCACAGCCCTTTCTGATGGACACCAGACATGACTAGACATTTAAAATCTCTTGGACAGTTACCCCACTAAACTAAGGTCACTGAAGTGGAAAGTCTGGGTCAGAAAAGTGGGCAAGATTGTGTAAAAAAAAAATTGAGCAGACAGGAGTTTGTTTGAAGGTGTATGTTTTTAAAGGGCTTTAGCAATTCCAAGTTTGCAGGATGTGCATCAATAAAAAGGAAAAATATGATATGTTTATATGAGGTTCTAAACTCAAATCATCAACAATAAAAGAAACACATCATCTTTTAACTATTGCAGGACTTTTCTCAGACAAAATGTTTCAGCCACAATTTAATTAGAGAGAATTGTTAGTATTATTTGAAACGTGGATAGCATAAAATCTAGAACCACAAACTACACTCTAAATACGGATGAAACAAGAGATAAATTCCCCAGACAACATAAAACGAGAGATGAGATTGGGGATGAGATTGGGGGCCTTGAGAACAAGATAAGATACTATTTTGACAAAATGCATAATCAATTGTACAAACCAAATCCTGGTTTTGTCTTTATTTCCTATTTTTCAGTCCAGTTTCAGTACAGTCTGTTCTCAGTAGAGGTAGTAGAGTCATGTAGGAAAGATTCTAGCTGCATTCATCCTCTTCCTCACAAAAGCATATCTGAGTTTATATACAATGTGGTAGTGATTTCTCAGTTCACACTTCTTGCCCTGTCTGAAGGAACGTATCTCGGCCCATATACTTTGCCTTTCCACCTCTGCTCAGCATTTGAGTGGCTGCCATGGCATGATTGAATGAAAGGCCATCCTTGACTGACAAATGATATATTAAGCTTTCAGTCAGCGGGGGGAGAAGCCAGGCATGTCAGTTACCTGCTCCAGCCGAAACTCCACCTGTCAATCTGCCATTGGCACGGCTAAACAAGATCTGAAATGTTAAAAGCCCCAGCACTGTGCAGTTTTTCACTTGGCCGTGCGTCCTGGGCACTTAGACATATCAGCCGCCTGACGTCTATGAATCAGTGTCTGCCATGAATGTCAGAGTATCACATTTAGAAGTGAAATACCATTTGTTAGGCCTTTGGGCGCAGTCCTCTGGCTTTCAAGCAATATGAGGGGCGCATTAAAATGACAGACAATTGACTGCTGCATATTAATGAGAAAGTGACCTTCATAAGAAAGAAGTACGTCATCTTGATTCCTGTTTGGGAGAATGGAGTAAGTTGAGCCACAGTTTGCACTGGTGGGCTAAATATTTATACAATAATGTAACATTGAACATACAATGTGATTGTTTTCGAAATATGAGAATTATATAAAAATGTTCTAAAACCCAACGCATTCAGAAAAAATTATTATATGACTAGATTTAATTGCCTTAAAATCAGAATTTACAATACTTTTCTCAGTCTGGTCAACAAACCCTCTGAAACATTGATGCTAACTGGTTGTATATCTTTTAAAACAAAATCAAGTGTTTTCAGTCATTTTGATATGTTTTATGAGCGTTTCGGTTCATAAACAGCCATGTTTTTTTTTAATATACAGTATATGTGAGTTCCTGGTAATGACTAATCCATCTGTCAATCATGCCCACTGAATATTGGGAAATTAACATGGTGACCAGACTTCGGGTCATATTTAACTACAATTGTATTTATACACTTAAATTGACAAAACCAATATTGATTATTTTTGTAAATCTCCATCCCATAGCAAACTTTTACCTAACAATACACACATAAAAATACATTTGAGTTAACTTCTCTGTACTATACTTAAACACTCTAATAGACGTGCAAAAGCTATAAAAGCAGATGCAGGTCAAGTTAATTCAGTATGGCTTTTTAAGATAGCATGTTTTATTTTTATTATATTTCAGGATAAAAAAAAAGTTAAGTTAATTTAGGTTTTATAGCTTTGAAATAGTATTTTTGTAAACTTCCCAGATTTAATAAAATAAACATTTTATGGGCATGATTTATTTTTTCATAAATTTACCCAGTGGCTCCACTTTCCCCAGTCTCCCATATGTCATGTTGTCTTGTTTAGGCGAATAATACCCGTTCACTGCCCTGATTTGAGCTGTGTTTGTGCTGTGTGTGTGGGCACTTTTCTAAACAAGAGAAGGTGTGTGTGTGTGAGAGACAGAGGGACTGTGGGCAGCGGTGGGCAGCTCACAATGGCCCTATCCTTGACTCTGACGTCGTTGATTATGGATGATTAATGGCATAAAGGAAGAGGCGAGGAAAGGTCATCTCCTGGGTTCTACCGGGAGCAGCTACATTGGGAGTAATTAAGACACTTGTGTAAGCATGATTAATACTCGCTCCCCGTCCGACGCCGCGCGCTTACCGGTAAACAAGGCAGCCAGATGGTTTGAAAAGGGCTATGCGACTTCACCGAACATGTCAAAGCAAAACATGCGCTTACCTTTGAAGAAAAGACAGTAGGTGTGTAGAAATCAGCAGGTCACAGGACATGGAAGAGGAGAAAACAAACTATTAGATTTTATTTTACATATCTGCTATAAAGGTGACATATATAAATATTATATATTTATAATTTTTATTTTGATCCATGGTTTTGGATTTATTTTTTTTTTTTTCAACCCTTTAAAAAAACAGGACTTTTACTATAGATGTTTATCAACATTGACCTATTAAGGCAATTTCTATGTCAGTAACATTCTATGTGTTTATGACAATTTGAACTAATATTTTTAAATGAGTTTAGTTAGTAATTACATTGACATTTATTTTCCATTATCATCCCATGTTTAATGATTTTTAGTAAATAACATCAACAGACTACCATGCCTATAGCATCCTAGACAACTCATTTAATTTACAAAAATATTTGGATAAATATTTATTTTTAAGAAAAGGAAAATTATTTCATATCAGTTTTACCCCAGGACAGATAAACTGCCATCATCTGTGTCTTAAAATAAATTGCTTGTTCCCTTGAACCTAATATCTTGTTTCATATTGGTATTGTTGTTAGCACTTGGCTAACTATGGTTAGCATACTGATATGGTTCAACTCGTGTCGGCTTCTAAAAGGAAATTCAAAATGCATTTTAGCAAGTGAGCAAATAATGGGGCTGCTGTAAAAAAAAATTCATCATTGATCATTGATCTCACGCCAATCAAAAAAGTAAAAAAAAATGTAAAAGATCAAAGTCCAACACAGTCCCAACTTCTCCCAGAATCATTTGCTGTCGTTCAAAATTAAAATAAAGCATGTTGATTAAAAGGCTCCAAGCCAAAAACCTGCCATATTTGTGCCATTTTGTCAATGCGAGAAGTAAGATGAGCTTTGAAAAATCAATCATCACCATGGCCCCCTTCAGGACAGCACGCTTTGGCACATCCTGTAACCAGGCCATGCTCCGGTTACACCAGCCTCACATATCACATAGCATACAGCATGTACTCAAGAGACAGCGCTAGCACTTATCACTCTCACGCCACAGAATACGATCATACTACAAGACCGCAAGTACCTGCAAGTGACAAAAATACTTCCAGTCACAACTTCTGTCAGTTGACTTTGAGCTGTTCAACATACATGACGACAAAAGATGAATAAATATTGAAGCCATGCTATTCTCAGAGGCGTAGCTATACAACAGGCCTTGACCACCAGGCCTTACTACAGACTTACTACTTAAGTTACAAGTCTCTCTATTAGTTTTTCCTTTGACCTCAATCAAAGCATGTTAAGTAACCTGTACTGTGTGTACAGGTCTGTAGAAAAAACAAACAACAACAAAATCTGCTATAACGGCGGCTTACGATTTTCAAAGTTCAAAGGTCAGAAAAAGGAGGAAAGGAATCTAAAAGCAGGCTTCCTAAATGTTCAGCATGGGGCTGTATGATCTGGGAAAAAAACATATTACAACAATTTCTTAATTCCATCTTCATTGAAGCAATAGTCGCAGAGAAATCCACATTTCAACTTTGGACAACATTATTAACCCATTCAGCACCAAAGTAGCAATTCTGCACCAATTCTAGAAAAGTACCAAACTCAGTATGTAGCTGTAGTTTTATAAAATACAGAAAATACCAGCTAGGATTCTCCAAGGGAACTGTTTAAGAATTTGTATTTATAGAAATGTATTTGAACTAAAAAACTCCAGTGCCTCAAGGGTTAAGTCTTACTTTGTGCAAAATGTCTAAAATAGTAATGCATAGATCTGATACTGAGATCAAATATTGGCACTGATTATGAAAATTTGCAGATATAAGTTCAGTCAGTATTCTGGTCGTGCCTTTTATTAGATATAATAGGACTGTTTACTGGTTGATATAGACCTGGAGCATTTTGAAATTTTACTCACAAGTTGTCATATGTTTTTTGCACAATTAATTACAGTTACAAAGATTATAGGAACCATTTTCACCGAGTTCAACTGGTTTTGGCCAATACCAGACATTGGGAGATACTTTAGGTCACAGTATCGAAATTGGTACCAGAGCTGAAAAAGTCGTATCGGTGCATACCTGGTCAAACATGCTAGTTTGCTACTGAGACAGGGCAGTTAAGATTGCAATCTAGCATTTTTTTCTTTATTTATTTGCTTGCTTACTTACTTATTATTATTATTTGTTTATTTATTTAGGGTAAAGTCAAGTTAATGGCAGTTCTTTTGGTTCAGCTTAGGACTTTGAAACCAAATGCCAAACATTTACAGTGCTCCCTCTTTGAAGAGCTCTTTATGATGTTTTTCTTGGATCCTCAAGACGAAACGCAACACCACTGACCACTTTAAAATTAGCCATTTGTTACAACTCCAAAATGAGAAATCAAAAGCATACAGGAATATAAACAAATCTTCCAAGACTTTTCATCCAAAATGACAAAATGTTCACTTCCCAAAGGAGAACAGCCACACTTTAAGCAGGCCCTTCAAATTATGAGCAAAAACATACACTTGACTGGTAATAGTTACATTATCTGAGCGCGTTACACAATTAGCTTTATGATGACTGATGAAGGTTATGGTCACCAAGGACTCATAGTAATGGCGCTATTAAAATAATCGCTGACAAAGGTCTTCAGCTTTAGGTCGTGTCTAATAAGCAGTGACAGAAGAATACTCCTGCTCTAATCACTCTGACTAAACTCATTATGAAGGCGCTGGGGCTTGGGAGTACCGGAGTATGAGAACTTACGGAGCTGTAGATGTAGTGTTGATGCAGCTGCGATACAGGCTTAACTCCCTAGACTTCCGGTTATCTGCTCATGCATGCAATAAACCATGTGTAGTTGGTGTAGAATTCTTTTAAGGTTAGCTCCGGGGTCAGAGAGTGTCCCTTAAAAAGAATGATAAGTGATTTATGCTGCGAGAGCTCACACGCAGCTGTCCCGTCTCCATATTTACAGACAGAAGGCCCAGTGTCAGCGTCTTCTCCAGTTAATCGTAAGTGAGCTTTAACATCAGGCTAACAGTACGCTAGCCTGCCTCGCGTGTCAACAAACAGAAGAGGAGCGGGGAGGACAGTCAGAGGAGCTCCTCACGCCAGCTCTGCCGTGTGATAGTAGTGCTGGAGACAAACGGATGGGCTCCATATGGCCCCGGACCCCGAGCCTTCAACGGGCCCAGAAAAAGAGAGCGGCAGGGTGACAGTGCCAGGAAGCAGGCTGCAGACAGGCGGGACACCAGCCAGCACAGCCCCAGTGATGCTAAAGCTGTTTGTAATATGTGCCACTGCTAAAGAAAGCCCAACTGTCTGAATGAGTCTGTATTTAAACATGAAGTGGATACAGCTTATGTTGACTTTGTTTTGCTGTTTAGACGGTCTGTGTCAACATTTTGTGGCTTTGTAGCTTGACGGGAGGTTTTGCATTCATGTAGAAATGGCTTTGACCACTCATTCATCATGTGCAGCTCTGTTTAGTGCATACTTAGACAATCTGGAAAACTCTGAAGCTGGAGGAAGACAGAAAGCAGGACTTTTCACTTCCGAAGACCAAGCACATACACAAGTTGGCAACGGCTCTGCTGTTGGAAACCTCAAGTCTCCTCTGTCCCATCCAAGTTTGTTCAACCGCTGTCATTTCAATTGTTCTGCTGAGGAAAAATTATAATCCACCTGTCAACAATGACAGGGTGCTGGAAAACTGGGATAATGGATAAGTGTAGGGCCCTGAAATTCCAAACAGGCAGTTACTGCCAACTAAAACCATTACAGAATGACAATTCTTTTCAGTTTATTTGAAAATTGTAGTGAATCACCGCAGACTCCCTGACCATCTAACCACAATCAATTCTCCCAGCAGACGTCTATATGAGAGAGAGGAAAATGAATTATTAACTCTTCACTAAGAGGCTTTATCTGTTTCTTTTGTTCACAAATCTCCATTGAGACATTGAACTATTTGAATAGTGCAGAAGTAGAGGCTTAAGTTTAGGGTTACTGAGACATTCATTTCATAATTTGATTCATGAGGCCATTGGAGGCTATTTCCATAGGTAATCAAGCCTAAAAGGGGAACAGTAGAGTCTACAGTTAGAGATTAATGCTGTCTTTGGACAATTTGCTCAGTGGCGTCATTAAGCTAATCAGGGAAAGATAGATGTACCGACCACTTTACCATAACAATAAAAGTCAGGTGAAAGACTTAAAGGACAGATAAAACGCAAAATGTATATTCTAACATTGCTTCCTCATCAAAAACACAGCGGCAGCTTTTGTATGTGGATACACTAGTTATTCCCTTCTGAGCCTCAGAAAACACTGTTCCAAATATCCCTACTTGTGATGTCATAGTTAGATGTGTTTGCACTGGTTCAAACAAGATATCACACAACATCAGCATTTTCTGTCACCTTCTGAGCTCTGTAGTAATTTCTGTAGCATTACAAAGGTTAGTGCTAGACAGTCGGGTTCAGAGGTCAGTAAGTGAGCTGGTTGCCAATTATTGAGTTAAATACCGTTGCTAAACTGGCCTATATTTTTTATCTTAACCTTTACACATTAGCCTAATCCTTTTTCTAAACTTTCCCATTCTCCTAAACTTAATGACCATCCCTCCGGACCGACTATTTAAGATTTATCCATTTGAAAAGTATTGTGCCAACTTGTTTCGTGATAAGAGTTAAGATATTTTAATGTGATGTCATCAATAGCAATCAAGAAGTAGGATTTTACATTTAAACCAAGACAAATCCAAAACAAATTCAAATATTGTAAATATAAGCATGTGCATTGGAAACTGTAGCATAGGCCTAACTTGTTGTTGTAATTTTTTTTACTTTTCATTGTACTGTCTGAATAGAATAATAAAGTTATCATAGTCAAAAGCAGAACTCTGTGTTTGGGTGGTCTACTCCCGTTTCCATTTGCTGTCTGTTCAAATACCATGTTCTTAATCTGTAATTGCACCTAAAAATGAACATCTGTGGAAACTAACCATGTGCTGATGGATTTACGAGAGTGAGAAAGTAATAGGACAAACTTAAATACCAACTTTTGTAGCGTGAAAATCAAGTTTAAGTAAGTTTAAAATGGCAAACGTCACACTTCTCCAAAACCTAAGACGATCTGAGTGACATCTTTGGGCATATTCTCATTCCTCTCTAAATCTCCCACAGGTTTGAGTGCATGAGTGCTTGCTGGTAGCGTGGTCCGGGGCAGGTAGCTTTTGTTCACACACAGAGGAGAGTGCTTTGATCTCAGTGCCTCCCTAAATCAACACAAGACAAGGTTCAGCCGGGGGTCAGCCAAGTCATCTGATCGTCACATTCCTGCACCGACTATTTCATGACAGCCACACACCGGGGCAGGTTAGATGTCACCCAAAGTTCAGCCACGGAGGCGGAAGAAGGACAAATTTAACAAACCCCCAGAAACCGCAGCCTACAAGGAATGTGTCTGCGCTAAATAGCTTCATATCTACGAGCCAGACATGTTTTTCTGACAACAGACATGTTTTTCTGACAAAAAAGTGATTGTTTGAGACTAGCTGCCTATATGAGTGAAAGATAAAGAGAGAAAAAGTTATTCAATTTGAACAGTAAACACGCTGCGTTTGACAGACAGACAGTTTGTTTGTTTGTTGATGGCTGAATGATTTGGAGAAAAACAATATTAATTGCATTTTTTCTGGCAAGTGATCAAGGTATGATTGACATTTGCTGGGTTTAATGTTTTAATATTAGGATTCGCTGTTCCGATAATTCCTGTTTTCACTTGTTAACACCTATCCCTGCATACTTGTCTGCATTTTCTTCTTGTGAATAGTCAAGAAATGTAGATTCCGAGTAGAACATGTAGGGGTCAAGAATGTCCTGTAGCTACTTTCCAAAAATAAAAGAGGTAGTAAGGACCGACTGTGACTTTTCAACCAAAACTAGAGACTTTTGTAATCTTATTTGTTGTGCTAAAATATTAAAAATCTCTTTAAAGTAAATGTCTTTACTCTGGAGGGGCTACCATAAAATGTACTGTTACATAGCCATAGAAATTCACAACAAATAACATATAAAGTTGGGGTAAACAACTTTTTTACTTATAAATTAGTAACTTCTGTGTTTTCCACATATACAAAATGCTGTATATGGTATATACAGCATTTTGTGAAAAATATGAGACAAGTGAGTACTGCCTGAATTGAATAGAAATGAATTGAAATGAATTTAGTTTTCGTTCAGTTTGACTTTTCTGTTTATAAGAAGTGGTTTTCAAGCCATAATTGCTACCAAAATAATTACATTTCATATTAACCATATGTCTAAGGATTTATGAGAAGAAGTTGTCAGATTTAAAACCTAATTGTGTTTGCAGAGTAAAATACCATTTAAAAAAACTTGTCTCTCCATGTAACACTAGATTAAACATAGATCACAGTCTATCAGGCTCATTTTAGAGCTCATGAAGTGCAAAATAGACAAAAAAAAAAAAAACTATAGTGTCAAATGTATAACCAAAAGAGACAACAACATAAATGATTTATAAAAAAAAAATACCAAGTTAAAGAGTCAGAACACAGATGCAGCTCACCTACTCAGTTTGGCAACACTGTTTAATTGTTCATTTTATGAAGGTGTGCAATTTCACCGTCCAGAAGCACACAATTCTTTATAATTGTTGAGAGCGGGCTATGAGTTCTGCAGTTTTAAACAGGAAGTCAATGAACCTGTTTATGTTTCTATGCCATTTTAGATTATATAGCGTTTATAATGAACAATATTTGACTTATTGATCTACATATACAGTAGTTTTTCGCCAAAAGCATGAAAAACACACGATCTTTCCTAAAATAAATTGCAGCCTTTGTTACTTGCTAATAGGGTTCAGTCATTTTTTTCAAATCTTGATTCAATTACAATATAATATTTTGCTTGTCATAATATCAGAATTGAAACATGTTTCTTTCGTTATGTGTTTCAACACTAAGTACGAACAATGACAAAAAGTCTCATAGCTGACTTGATTTCACACATTAAAGGAACCATCCAAGCTTTGATAGATACCAGACCCAACCTACGCAGCGGTTCCCAGTCCTCCACATCCATTTACACTGGGTCACCACTCTTCACAGGACACCCAACCTATCATAACACAGCTGTGGGCGCAGACCTGCTTTGTATTCCTGGAAAACCAAAAGGGGGGCAATGAGATGATCCAATTAAAGTTGTATATCATTGAACAGGGCTTGTGTCAGGGCCTATCCCTCTGGTTCTATTATCCAACGGGCCAGTGCGGTTCTGTAATTATACTCCTTCCTTTGACAACTCGCATGATTGTTTTGCTAACACTTGGTTCTACTTTCTAGCGTTATTTTTAAACTGTCAGTCTAGCCCGGCTCATCCCCCGCCCATCCGCGCCCGTCTGTTTATCATAACAATCATTAATAACTGTCACTTGCCAACATCCATAGAACAAACTCATTGCCTCATTACCATGTTGCGCCTGTGTATCGCTCACAACAGGGCCAAGCCAATTACTTTGCTGAAATGGAATCGCATTAATCAAAACTTAACAAGGTGGCAAATTTAAAGATATCACATTGCAAAAGACAGCATAACTAATATGTCACTGTCATAGTTGCCGTGGAGGTATGCAGCGGGGACTAAATATATCGCCTTCCAAGGAGCATATGAGTTTTGACGTTTTCTAAGTAGTACATATCAGGCGGCAGTACACACAGCTAGTTACTCTTAGGGAATGCAAAGAGAGCGGTAAACCTGTGTGAGGGAGAGGAAAAAGCACAGGAAGTCTTGTATTTATTTCTATTTCAAAACTGTTGGAGTTAAAGGAGATATATTGGGCTTTTCTGTCATGTATTTAAAATAGAATATGATATAGTGTATATGTAGCAATACGGCTGTGCGGGTATGACAAAAAGGATATCTAAATTTGTTACGACGATATTCGGACGATATTTTATCAGTCTAACAGAAATGTGTTAAAACTAGGATGACAACATTTTGAAAAAACTGGAACATCAAGTTTTTGTAGAAAATAGTGGGTAAAATAAGTATATTCTTATGCATTTATCATCTGTTCATTCACACTCGTATATCTCTGAAACTTGATACTCATGTTTTGGTCATTTTCAGTTACGGTTTTCTTTATTTTCAGAAAAGAAATGGCAACATATTCTTTCTTTTACTGTTGGAAAGTGTCAGAATCAAAAATCAGAACAACTGGGACATGTCTTGAGTAAAACTGGGAAAATAATTAGTGGATTTGGATACATTTGCTGTGACACAGGGACGCAGGGCTCAAAATAGGCAGTGTCCCAGGTAAATACGGACTTCTGGTCACCCTGGTTAAAGTAGTTGCCTTCAAACGCTTGTTCTCAATAGTTTTATTTGTAATTTGATTTATTTTTTAATTTGGTCTTTTTTTTGTATATTTTTTCCTATGCGCAATAAGTAAAATAAATAAATACTCAATTTTTGGATATCTTTGAAAACCAACATTTACAAATATTATATAAAATTTGATATATAGCACAGCTCTATGTAGCAGTAATTTACATTAAAACACAAATATGAGCCTTGAAATATAAACAGATTCATTGACTTCCTGTTAAAAGTGCAGAACTGATAAGAACAACCTCTTCAATGGAACATGCAACAGATTTTAAGCTACTAGTTTTTATTGTTGAAAAGCAACTACATGAAAATTCTGAATCATAACTCTGGGATTTGGTGAGCAAATTCATTTTCTACTGGTATATGTTATTTTCATTGCTATTTGTTTATTTATGCATGTTCTGTAGTGTTAAACTTTTGCATTATAATCATCGATATAAAAACCTTTTTTAATAAAGGAGACCATAAATCACAATGCATTTTGCTTTCTTTATGGAGTACTGACTAGCATGCACCAACACAAACCATTCAAAATACAAAATTCTAAGTGTTTGAGTACCCCTGGTTGGGAAACATTAAGCTACAGGACCAAACAAGTTACTCAAACACGCATAAATCAATCCATATACAACTCTGAGTAAACTAATGATAAGAAACACTGTTATGACAATAGTTCAAAACTGAACATAACACGACTCCTTTAATGTTTGCAGATAAGAGTGAAGGGAAGGTGAAACTCTAAGAAAGGGGCAAAGAAGAGAAGATGGAGGGATGGACAGGAGCGGTGGAGTAGAAAAGAGGAGGAGGGGGAGGAAGCGTCGAGCGTGTCTGTGAGAGGGCCAGCAGGCGGCACTTCATCATGTCTCCCTTCACACAGACGTTTTCTTTTACACTTTAAATGATGATACTCATCAATCACCGGCTGACAGCTGCATCAAGCCAGCTGCAAACATGCAAAGGCCAGCAGTGTGAAAGCTGCTGACGCCACCCATCGCTGCATACAGGAGGAATCAGTCACTGGCCTCACCCACCATTTATCTGCTCCTGCAACGCACAGACCTGCACTTCTCTCCGCCAGCCAGGGTAAATACAATCCATTTTAACACAAGGACCACGCAGGCGGAAGATGACCTAGGCAGGAGGCACTAACTCACACTTTTAGAGGAGATTCTTTCTCTTGGTGCAATACATTACATTGTTAAGTCTTATTATTTTAAATCCTGATGCAAAATGCCCTCCTGGCTTTGAGGTTTTGGCATGACAGTATTTATCATTATTACACGAGTGATATTTTCAAAGACAAAGTATGCCCTGGTGCCAGAGGTTATCTATACACATCCCATCCACACTACTGGTCTTGGTTCCTCCCTGTACGATCCTTCATTCTCCTCCTCCAGCTCACTTTATTTAGCGTTCTCACTGACTGCTCATTTGGAGCGTTCAGACAGAAGAGGCTGAGCCAAACAGAGCCCAGCAGATGGATGTGAATTCAAAGTTTCCTGATCTTTAGCAGAAGTTATGGAGGGTTATCTTTGGCTGTATATCTGGGTCCTGGCAGCTCTCCCCTGGTGATGAAGGATTAAGCAGCACAGCTGTCTCTTCCCAGAATGATGCAGTGCAGTGCTCCCCAACACGACAGCATCACTTAATCTTAATGTCCGCTCCTCCAGCGCAGACGCACAGGACAAAGCCAATCAGCATCACATGCCACGGGGATGGACCCTGCTGCCTGGCCCGGGAGTCTCTCACCCTCACAGGCCGATTAATCAACTTCAGACAGCCCGGTTCAATCCCAACCACAGCTCTGCCGCTCCGATCGGCCTCTCTCTCCTCACACACACACACACTGCCTCTGACTGCTGTGATGTATGGAGCCGGGAGGGCTAGCATGCACCAACACTTATCAGATTGCAGTCCACATTATGCATGTCTTTGTGTTACACTGAGAGAAAAAGCTAGTGAGCAAAGAGGTGGGAGTGAAGTAAGGCGGGGGATATCGAATGCTTACACCTTATTTCTGTCACAGGCCACCTATTTGTTAGGAGATCCATGAGCTCCAATAAGGGCTTAAAGAATAATGACTACTGTTCATTTGGACAAATGACTCTGTGGGAGGTCCCTCGCTGGGATTTACATGTATTCTTTACAGGGACAACACACCTTTACTGCGCCATCTTCGGCTTTAAAACCATGGACCATATCACAGACACACAGCAGCATCAGATAACCTTTGCTAGGACACATCAGTGCAGTTTATGGAGCCCAACAATTACAGCGCAACCACAAAAACAGACAGGGCTATAATATGCATGGCAGAATTATGCACACAAAATGCACCCCTGTGTATGTGGATGACGCAGGACCCTGGATATACACAGATATACAATATTAGATCCATAAGTTATTCTCAATCGCAGTCAGTCTCATTACCCACGGGCATTTCCCTGTTTCAGCCTGTGATCGAGTGTGCCTGCTTCAAGTAGAATAGTGGGTTGTATACCACATTAACACATGCAGGACTCTCCAGCGTCCTATCTGAAAGGCCGCGATGATTTAGGAGAGCTAATTTAGAGCAATAAGCATTGAACACCATGAAAGCATCACGGCGCCGCTACTATACTGTATGACCTTGAATAAGTAGTAAAGCAACATAATGGGGTTCTTTATCTGAAGAATACTCTAATCTGTTTCCAACACAGTGCCAGTGCCTCTAAAATATGTGTGCTCATATAGTGGCTTAATAAAAGACATAAAAAGAGAGATGTTTACATTATTGTATCTCGTTTACCGCTGAACTGCTATTCATAATAGAGCAATACTTTTTCAACTCAGGGAGATATTGTGGAGGTCATTCTCATAAACAAAAGACAGAGCTGGTGTTTTATCTGATCACATGTAGGGAAATGTAGCATACAGTTAATACACAAAGATAGTTCTGTCACTAATGAGAAATCATAGGGTTGGTGCAGAAAAAGATTATACACAAATGTCTCACAAATTCACAAGAATCAAAGTTTTATTGTAAGACACCTAATGATGTCATATGTTGGGCTGTAGATGATTAAAGGCAATCTTGCTCAACCAAAGACTTTCTAAATAGTAAAAGCATGGTGCTGGCAAAAGTTCTCAAAATAAATAGACCTTTTTCAATCTGCTTTTGTTCACAAATATTAATACTCAGAAATAATAGTTGACTAACAGTTTCGGTCAACAAAAATAGCATTCTAAGTCAACAAAACTACAAAATGCTAACAGTTGTGTTGTGGGCTAAATGAAAATGTTTACCATAAAAAAATACTGCCAACTCAAGGCATTTTCTTTTGGTTTAGGAGACTAAGAAGGGCATTACCAGAGCTCCCAAACTAAAAGGTACTTCTTTGATGAATCATGAATCACACCCAAACTAAGCTCGGAAAAACTGCAGAGGAATTTATGCAAAAGCATTTAAAGTTAGAAAATGCACTTATGCAAAAAGGTTGATTAGTCCAATGATTCAATCCCAGATTTTTAGCCAACTCACTCCTCTGTGTTACTGCTTTATAATCTAAATAATATAATTATAGTTGACTAACTTTAGTCGACACCACCAACCGATTTATAGATTTAGACAACAGTCCTAGAAAACACAAGTATAGTTTCAAGTGTATTGCTTTAGTTTATAAAGCTAGCATCTAGCATGCTACTGACATAACATATTGAAGATACTTTTAGTATCCTAATGTTTAGGCATTTAGACAACTAAGTAAGTTTTCAAGTGTAGGGAGATGTTTTTGTTTTAACCTGCAATATGCAACGATATGTTCTCATTGACTTTCACAATGTTAGACATGCAGCAAGTTATAAGCAAGATCTGTGGAGAGGCGGCATTGCACACAGAAATAATACAACAATGCTAATCTTTCTAGCTGTAAAAAGACAAATGTTTATGCAACATAAACATTTAAAACTCTAGAACTCTAGTGTTAAAGGCACTAAAGTGAATCACCTCTGGCGGAACAAAAATATATATGGTGACAGTCAAACCTTTACCAGAAATCAAAACACAGTTACCATATTTTTGCCCTTTATTTAAAGAAACTGGTTCTGTATTTGCTGTTAACTCCTTGTCTGTTTATCACATGAACTTGCTTGTGAAAGGATGAGCCTCTGAGCTATAATACAGGTCATATAAGCAGCAGCCTGAATGATACCACACCATTACACCGTTATAGATTTCTACCTGTAGTGTGAAACCATCAATGGTCTTCTAATGATATGATGATAGAGCCCGGACATAGTTCCATTAATTCATCATTCTATATTCTCCTGCGCGACTTCCACAGGCCCTGCTAATACAGACATCATCTCCTGTCCCACGCGCGTAATAAAAGCCCTGTCACAGCCACAGCGTTATTAATTAGCACTTCTCTGAGGTGAAATTCAATCAATTGCAGGGGCCTCTGATAGCTTTTAGCAGGTTATGCAAATCGAGTGTGACCAAGCCTTGCCGTAGAGTCGCCGTACCAGAGCCCACATTCATTAGCCGAACGCGGGAGCTCTTCGGGTCTCAGATAGCATCGGGGAGATGGAGTTAGGGGTGGAAGGAGAAATGGGGGCATAACGCTCATTAAATTAGAATCAGACATATGGCATAAGGAGCAGAGAGGGTGACAGACCCGGCAATGACTCACCTGAGGAGCAGCACTCAGACTTATGAGATCATAGTGAAATAAAGAAGAGCGGTGGTATTGGATACGCCTCACGCACGCCATTAAAATTAGCAGCATTAGCACTGCCATTTAGCCGTTTCTTTTGTAAATCTTTTATTAAACTGTGTAAATGTACAGTATAGGCTGTTTTTGGTGCATCTCCATAGCGATTTTTGACAACACTACAACAATTCAGCAAAAAAGTGTCAAAATTTGTCTTAAAGCGTATCCGTTAATGCTTAATTCTCTACAAAGGTTATCACAAAATATCACCTTTAAACTCCTAATTCAAAGTTTGTAATGCCATGTAACTAATTGTTGTTTACTACAGAGGTTATGCACAGACATTCTTTTATTTCAAAAGTGCTCCTCAACATTTTGAGTGGCAAAAGCATTTTAAGAACACCTGACGAAATATGCTTCTTAGCTTTTTTGGGGCTACATTTTTTTCCTCTGGGGTGTTTGTTTTGCTTTTGATAAAATAGCTTTTGTGTTCAGACTTTAGCTAGCTTGAATGCTAACAGTTGGAGATTTAGGATTTTTTTTTACAGTATAACAACAAATAATTCACTCATCAAACATCTTTTTAAGGATAATGAGTTCAACTGTGTCAGTACTACTGTTTACCTGATACAAACTCAATATTTAGCAGTACTTGTGGTTGTTTATGTTTATTATCTGTCTGTATCTGTTTATTTTTCCATTTTTAGTAATGTTTTGAGAAATTGTTGTTTGACCCCATTGACTCTCATTCATTTTTGCCACTCACTGCTGATATTTAAAATCCTGTGATGTCACCTGCATAAACAATATACCGTAATTTCTGCCTATAGCCGCTACTTTTTTCTCAAGCTTTGAACACTGCGGCTTATACGGCATGCAGCAAATGATAGATTCTCATAACTTACTATTAACAAGTGCGCTTATATTTTTATCATTTTTTTAGTTAATCTAGTGGTGCGCTTATATTCAGGTGCACTCAATAGGCAGAAATACAGTACTCATACTTTAACTTCTGCATATTTTGAAAACAATATTCACAATTTTATCTGTAATAGAATATATGGTCCACCTCTAAATGTAGGGCTACAGTATACATCTAACATAAAATATAGCAATGTGAACAGCAAATGGTTCCAAAATCTCTCTGAGGACACCATTCATTTTTCATGTTGCCGTCTGTGGCAAAGCTAACGGTGCTGGACGCTAATTGATCTGCGCCTTTAATGTGCACGGAACAAGGGAGAGCCCAGTCGCACCGCAGAAGTGTCATCTCAGCCTTTTCCCGCTAATGCAGTCATAAATCCTGAGGCCGGCGCCCCCTCACTCACATGTTTTCATTACTACCATATCAGTTTTATTGAAATTACTGACATCTGCATGTTTCAATAATTGTCCAACCTGCAAAGCTGTTGTAGCAATTTTAAAGGGAGAGGCATCCGGGATCAATGTTCTGTTCTCGAGGGAGCAGAGAGAGTGAATGTGCTATCGGAAAAGGCCCTGATAGATGGTGTGGTTACCCGTGACGAAGACAAACACTTTAATCCGCTGTAAAAAGTAAGGCGAGCGCTGAGATTGTTTTATACAGACATGTAAATTGCGTTGTCAAAATCAGTCATCTTCCAGATATGGGGCTTACCGGGAGCCACTTTAGAATGGGAAAGACAAACGCTTATCTGGCTCTACAAACCCTGAGGGGAGGCACATAACCACCTGGAGCTATAGCACTCTGTTTGGGAACACAAAACAACATCAAATGAGCAGCAGTACGAATACCTGCTGAATAAGGGCTTTGGGATTTATCAAAGCTGAAAACTATGACACAAATTGTACATGCAGCGGCTACACTGTAGCTTCTTATCATTTCAGTGTAATGGGACACTGCTGCAAACCGTGCAAACAGCACTGGGCCTAATAGAACATACAGGGTACAGCAGCGCGGTAATGCATGTGTTCCTCCTGTTTGAATTATCTATGCTCCATCTATGCATAATGCATTCTGGGATGGCTCCCATTATTATGGCGTAGCCAGGCAAATGAAATATCCCTAGAGTTTTCCCTGTGACACGGTCCACTAAATCAATGCAGCGCTTTGATAAAGCTGTGTGTCCAGATAATAAGTTAGCAATAACTACTTGCAATCATTTCATTAGGTACAGTATGGATGATACAGTTAGGGAAATGAGAAAAAGAGGGTGCACTCTAAAGCTCAATGTGTTAGCTTTATGAACCCATTGTTTGTCTTTGTGGTTTAACAAGAGGCTGTCTGAGAAACCATGCAAGTTTCTATCCAATTTATTAAGTCTGCTGAAATAAACTGGGTTCCAAGAATGACAAAAAGTTACCTAATCTTTTAAAACGTACATATCAGTCCAATGTGAAACAGAATAGGATCAGAGTATAAGCAAATTAGATAATAAATCCAGAACGGTGCCCCAAAAAAGACACATACAAACAAAACATTATGACACATACCAGAATTCAAAAAGTACTTTGTCTTGGTTACACCTCTACCACTGGTGCTCTCCATTTTGCTTAGTGCACTTTGATAAATGCCTGTAATTCCTAATCAGTTTGCGACCATAAGGCAGTAGTTTGCTAAAGGGCTTGTGTTTTTCTATGATGCATATGTGTGGGAGAGTACTGTGACTGGGACTGGACTGATGAGGCTTTAGTATATCTGTCAGCCCCGGTTTGGGAGCTTAGGAGTAGGCGTACAGAAGCCACCGGCCATACATCTCTATTACACTGGATGGTCAGCGCAGTGGCCAGCTGTTTATTCTCATTAGCTCTCATGGTGGCTGTCCAAACCTGCTCTCTACAGCCCAGCACAAAGTCTCTTCAGTGCCCCACTTTCCATCGGTCTCATTCAAAAGCACACTGTCGCACTTGTCCGCATCAGGGAGCAAAAACTGCGCACTGAAAACAACAATAGCTTTAGACATGAGGAAAATATACAGCGAAATCAATATTGACGATTGATTGTACCTTACAGCCGGTCAATACGTCCTCCTATGGTGTATTGGAGTGTGTCCTCCCTACTTTACGATGGTATTTTCAACATACTACTGTTTTTCTATGTAAAAAAGCTTGTTGCTGACCAAAACGTGGCAAAGCAGGAGGATTAGTGGACGATCGCAGTGTGGGATATGCGGGGAAAGGCTGCTTTTTTCATGGCGGTGCACAGACAGGGCTGCAGTGAGAAAAGCTAATGGCTATGATTAATGACAAAGGGCCAGAGGAGAGCCGGGACACAGGCGCTACATATATCATCCTCTCCCATCAGTCTGTGCACCTCCCAGGACCCTCTCGGCAGAGCAGGGAGGGGGGGAGCGCGAGCCGAGGGGAGGGAGACAGTTATCTACTTCGCAGCCCTTCCATGCACCAATTGCTTCTCTCTTTCTTCTCGCTGGAAAGTGGAAAAAACAAGTGACAAAGAGGTGATAAGGTGAACAAGAAAATGGCGTGTAAAATAACTGGGAGATATTCCGTGAGAGAGGGGACGGAAGGGGGGCGTTCTCCTGTGATCGTTCCTGATTTCAGGCAACTTGACTCTTCGCATGCCGAGGCCACATTTCCAAGGTCTTATCTGCCATATGGTCGGCCCTGTTTAGATGATTTATTAGGTGAGGAAAAGTGCACTGATAAATTTTACTGCGTTTCCCTGCATAGGCAACCCGCGGTGTCAATAACAGAACTCGGGCTCAGTTTTTAATGAAAACTTTAAGCAGCGAACGGGCTACACTCTATTTATGAGGCTGTCTGATATTACATTACTTCTCACGCACTTGACAAAAAGGTTAGATTTGGAGCGGGGGGGCACAGATCATATCCATATGTCAGTGGCCCTCCAGCACCCTGTATTTAGAGTGGAGTGGGTGTACTTGTGCTTAATTGAGGCGTTCAGCTGTTTACAACTCACACAAAAACAGCAAGGGTTTATTTATGGCCAATTATACACTAGTGTTTTGAGTGAAGGAGCCCCATTATGCATTCCAGCCCTTTTGATTCTAATTAGTCACTGCGTTGGGGTTTTGGTTGCACATGCCTGATTTACAGGGTGTAGGCAGTGGGGGTGAGAATTAATTTCCTTTAACCAACATATGCCCCTTACCAAATGAAGACAAGACTAACTGCTGTACCTTTAACTTGCCTTTGCAAGAACCCGATACATCTATCATAAATCTACAGTTGTTAGCTCAATGAGGTCATTCCATCTCAGTCCCTCAAACAGCTACAAAGCTAAAGCCCAGTGAGTTATTGGTGACTTATAAAAATGACTAATGCTAAATGGCAGAGGTGACGACTTTGTTGTGTGTCTTGCAAATGGATGACGTGCTAGCTATTCATTACAAAAAACGGCTTGCTAAACGTGTGCCAACCATTTCCTAACAATGACATGTTAATTTGCAACTAAAAGGAAATCCAGAGCACCTCATAGATGTCATTTGCAAAGCAAAGCTGTCCCTTTGAAGTACAAATCTCCTACATTTAACAAGGTAGAGCTCAGAGGTCAAACAGGATGAAAGGACTCATTCACAGAATGTGGGACAGTATTGGTACATTAAAATGGGCACATAGTAAAACAATGACTCAGAGCTAAGGCAAATTCAAACTAACAGAACATAAAACAATATCTACAGAATAATTACTAAGAAAAGAACACAATAAAAACAGCTGATGCGTGAGATGTAATGCCTGTTCTTGTGTTTTATGATCAATGAATAACTAGCACTGTTCTACTTGTTCCCCTCTTAAAGCTTTTTGACTTATTTATGGAGACTGTGTAGCAATTAATATTGCACAGGCTGCATTGTCATTTTTCAAGCCATTTCCCAGGAAATGTTGTACACCCGGTAATGGCCCTCTAACGCTGTAGCTGTCATGTCCTGGACAGCTGCATTTTTACAAGACAAACTCCGGCGCGTCACAGCGTTCTCTCTGTGGACTAACGTGCAGCTCATTGCCACACAATAAACATACACAGAGTCAGACACAGGCCAAGGCCAGCAGCTGTTAATAGCTGCACACAAATCTTTGATTAATATTTCACCCCTTGTTGCCATGCAGCTGAGCAAGTGTCACCTTCCAAATAGTGTCCCACAGAACCTTTTCTTTCAGGCCCCTGTGTTGCCAGGTGGGGATGATAAATCTGTTAGTGAGGTCCCCAAAACCTCATCAGGCTAATTACAACGTGGCCATGCGGCTCTGATGCATGTCCATGTTGCTGCCTGTGTGCACACATGTTTAGGCTGAGCTTTGGACACAAGCCAGGGCCATGCTAAGAGCTGCTTTGGACAAACACACTCCTCATACTTCAAATAAACAAATTATGATGCAGAATTTAGATCACCTTGTTGTGTCACTGTCACAAAAACACCTTTGGTCCCACCTCTGGCTGAAGTCAGTCCCTGGAGAACATACACACTCTGGGTGTGATGCATAACAGTCCTGAAGTGTGAGCTCACTTGGCTGACACATGGGGGATACACTCATGTTCAGCGGAGTGTTTCATGTTTGTTTGACGTCACAAATGGAAAAGAAAGACAACAGAATACACCAATGCACCACCAGCTCACCAGTAAGATCAATGTATTTGGTTTCAAACTAATAAATGCCTTAATACTGGTAATACTGACAGTGCCAAACAGAAAAATGAACAACCTTTGTGAATCTTAATTATTCATAACACTGGTTAATACCTGGAGTGCACTTGTGCACTTGATGTCAGTGCTTTTGACAGTGTGCTAATGAAGTGTTATCAATACTAACCTGTTCCTCTTCATCTGTTCCCATCGACTGAACAAGACAACACCAATAATACCATAAAACTACGTGCTACAGCGGCTATGAGCATATGTATGCCATCCCAGCAGACAGCGTGTGCACATCCACACACAGCTTCTCTGTCAACTCGCGTCTCTTCTCGGGACACACCTCACACTGGCTGCAGCACCTGTCTCTGCCGTCGCTCTATAAGGCTGTACTAAAGCATGTACTGAAGGCTGGATGGAAAGGTGTATGTCACCTGGGGTCCCACGACAGAGAAGCTGTCAGGCCCATCAGTGCCCAGCAGGCCCGCCAATCACACGCTCACACAGGCTCATGCTGAGACAAGGCCAGAGAACACAAGCAAACAAGACAACAATGCACTACAGCTTTACACATGCTTGTCACTCTCCTCTGAGATCTCTGCAGCTAAACTTAAGAGCGCACAATAAACAAAGCCATCACTGTGTCTGAAGACAACTCTGGTGTTCTGTCCTCAGAGGATCACACGCATTTAGCTCTGAATGAGAAGTGTACGTGCAGATGGAGGGGATTGGCGCAGCATGTTCGGGCGTGTATCAGCCGGACCAGGCTTACCACGGCGTGGTGTGTCATTTGGGGTGCACTGTTGCTCAACATCAAGAGAAATCAATGGTGTCTCCACAGGGGCATAGGGCCTGTGGAATAGAGGAGCTTCTCAGGTCTGTTTGAACTCATTTTCTTTTCTGGGCGGTTGCCCCTCGCTCAGCCCCTGAGGCATCTCCCTCACAGCAGGCCCTGACAGCTTGACACATTGACAGCTGCCGCTGAATGACAACTGATTTGTACAAATTTCAAGCCTTATAAATCTACCTGTCACAACAAGAGCATAAAAGAGTTCGGACCCAGCAGGTAACTCGGAAGTAGAGGGGGAGGGAGAGAAGTCAGCTTCCTCCTCGTCTGCCTCCTGACAGTCACGTCTGATAGACAGATGAGGGATGTGCCCGACTTCAGCGCATGTCCACCATGTTCTATTTCCTCCTGTCCACAGAGCTACTCCAGAAAAACCCTTATGACATATTCCTATTTTATGATGATCCGCTATTCTCATCTCAGTAAACTAATGTGTTGTTTGTGTTCTCCAATAATGTGTGTCCTTTTGCCTTCTTTCATCAGCTGTTTTGGCAGACCAATCGCTGAGCAGTCGTAAATCTTTTTGGGGAGGATATCTTATAGCCAGATATAAACTATGAGAGATGCGAGCCTGAGAAAATCAATACCAGTGACAAACAGAAAAAGCCTTTATGGTCCTAAATGAGCTGTAATACGGCATCCTTCCCGGCCATAAACAGCAGGTCACCAATCTCTTAGTAACATAACCTGTGTGATATAAAACTGCACTGCGTGTTCTCCACATTAACCATTGTCTAAATGCCAAAAGAGAGGAGTAAATGCTGTGTAAAAGCCTGCTAGCCTCGTAATAGGCCTTGTATCCAGCAGGCAATTCATTAACACACAAACAAAGTCCTTCTTTCATTGGATCCAGCCCTGCTATTATGAGACAATGACAGTCAGATCAGGTGATAGGAGCACAAACGTTATAGACTGTACTTCACACATCATGGCTGGTTTGTTTCTTTATGTGAAGAGTCCTAAATGTGACTGTAGCACAATTAGAGGAAAGTAGAGATGGGACCATTCTGTTTTGTCGCAGTTTGATCCCTTTTGACTTTGTTGAGTCTCAGAAGATTAAAAATATGTATTCCTAATCATGATAAATGGTTAAATAAAAAAATAATGTATCTAGCCTTGCCTAAAATAACTTGAATTCAAACATTTTTTAATTTGACTCATTTTAAGATTTAATGCTTACCAGTGTTTGGTGTAACTGAATTAGTGTAATTAGATTGCATTTTTGAGTAACTAGTAGTGTACCTCAGTTACTGTGAAAATACTTGCAATTAAATCAGAATTACTAACAAAATACTCAGTTACTTTTAAGTAGAACAGATCTACAAAAGTGACTTACTGTATGAGTAAAAACAGCTATTTAAGCAACTCATTTGTTGTTTACCTCTGCTTAAATGCCAATTACAAAATTTTAATTCCTATTTTTGATTGATGTTAATTTCTTTGAGCAGTAACTAAGTAGTGTAAGTAATTAAGTTTTTAAAAAGTAACGAGTATCACATTTTTCAATACTTTTTTTCCCAATTGTAAGATCATTTGGATTAAAACATTAACATAAATAAATACTTTGCCAATGTAACTGACTGGTAAGTGATTTTAAAAGTCAGAAGTAATGTCTTCAAACAAGTCCGAAACAGTTTGAAGCAAGAAAATAATCTAGAAATACACATACTTCTCTTGAATTTGTAAACATTTCTGAAATGGTTAAATACCAGGAATCAAGCAATTTGAACATTTTTGGCAATGTTTTGGAAAATATAACTTGCCTAATAGATTATTCTGTTAGTTTAACTACCTTTGTTAAAGCACTAAACTCGATATTTTACAATAAAATAACTTAAAATCAATTATCCTCCAGTATAGATTTCTATAGGTATAGGTATCTTTTTAGGTGGAAATAAGTCGTCAATGTCCTGACTACTTCTAATAATGTCCCGTTTGTTCACCAATCTCTGCTAAGTTGTTATCATTGTGGCTAACTGCTACATGTCTCGCTCCTTTGAAAAAAAGATTTAAACACATTATGGTGAACAATTTGGAGGCTCAGAATGCATTAGGTAAGTGAGCATGTGGACTGATGTAGGAAGTTTAAAATTATGTATTTTTGTTTGTTTACATTTTAAGGATGCAAAACACAGGACTTTTAAAAACAAAACTACAGACAAGTGTTTCATTGCTAAGTCAGTAAAACAAACATAATGAGTAACTAACACTCATTCTCAGAAGTGTGCTGTATGAGCTGCGCTATATCAGGCAAGGTTGGTTTGATTACATCCCCTTTATAAATTCTTTTGCAGCCGGCTGATTTATGCTCTAAAGCAATTCCTGATGTGGGAAACACATAATTTATACTAAATTATTAATGTTATTTTTTTTACAATGTCAAAGTAAAACTACATAAACATGTTTAAATGGTACAAACATGTAGAGCTGGGCGATATATCGAATTTTAGATAATATCGTAATAGTTGTTCTGAAGATATACAAAAATGGAATATCAAGTATATCATTTATAGTAAAAAAAAGCTTCAAAAATAATTGTTTAAAGATTTAAATGAAGAAAGTTACAACATTTTAAAAGAGAAGACGTGTAGGAGGTGATATTTTAGTCAATTAATCACTCATTGTTTTTTATTAGTTAGAAAGCACGTTTCATGAATTTGTCATTTAGCTAAAAAAACTTTAATGAATAGTAATTTAGCGTGTAAACCTCTGAGTCTGTGGTCTTGTGAGGACAGTTTAGGTCAAATATTTGAGACACTCACTAGTTTGAGAAGAGAGAACCTTTTAGTCGATTAATCAATTGATAAGTTGACCAAAAATGTCTTTAGCCAACGACAACCAAATTTTCTAATCATTAAACTTCAACTAATACACTTAAATATGAAAATGTTCAGGTTGGTTTGAAATAATATTGTCTGAATATCGTAATATGCCAAAAAATTATCGAGATATCCATTTTTGTCAATATCACCCAGCCCTACGAACAAGGCAAATAATACTTCATATTTGTTCTTTTTCTTCCGAGCAACTGATATTATATTGAGCACTATTTAGAAATTACATGCAAGAATGTTCCTTTTCTATTAAATACCCGTTCTTCTGACAAATACCAACAGAAATAGAATAACTAAATGCTGCCTTCTTGTGCATGTGGCTAGGCTAAATATGTAAAAGGCACATAATACGCTGGAATAAGCAGTTAAAGCCAATTACCATTCAGTGACAATACAACAATCCCTCTCCTAAACTGAGAGCTTTATTCTCTCAATGCCCCCTAATGCTTTCCCATTTGCCAGTAAGCAAAACAGTCTAATCCTCCATTTGTGTGTGTTCATCCTGGTCCTAAATGTGCCCTTCCGCGCTCTCACTCTCTTTGAGCTCTTCCCTTCACGGAGCCGCGGAGCATGCTGTTTGATTAAGACTTTAGCCCACTGCTTTAGCCCCGTACAGGACCCCGGCTAGGCCAAAAAGCACGAGTTAAGCTAAAGGATTATGAATGCCACTCCCTTCCGAGCAGTCAAACTGTCACAGTGATCAAAGGCTGAACCTCCATCATCAGAGGCAGGTGTCCTTTGAAAGAGATCTGTTTAGAGAACATTTCATCACATACACTAATAATGTCATTCAGGATGTTTGAGATTGTTCCCTTTGCCAATAATTGTCAGTGTGATACATTATGACAGGTATGAACATGAACCTATGAACATGAATATATTTTAAGATTTTACTTAACTTTTGACTTAATAAATACAGTTGGCATTAGAGATCACGTCCACTAACGCACCTTTGTGGGGGCAAGTTAACATTGAGAGTGAACCAGAACAACAGTTTTATCACTCACTGCTCAACAACTACAACAAACAAGGACTTAAGGAAATGTACTTTGTCAAATATGGATACGAAGACACGGAGATGAATAAATTGATCAAACGATTCAAATATGTAAATATATCTAACTTTGGTAGTAGCTGCAAGCTAAATGCTAACGTTGTTGCTAGTGCCACCTGGTGTATTTTAATATCTTTCAACCAAATATTTGATGTTTTGACATGATCTCAATTCAAATCATTGATTAATTGCCAAGCCCTGCTTAAAAATCATTCAGTGTAATGACTTTATAGACATTTAACAGAATCTAGAGCAGTAGTACCTGAAGATGCAGATAGCACGCAGATGTCTTATTTTGAACTTCAGCTGTGTTTTTTATGAGGAAGCAATATTAAAACCTGATTCAAAACTCAAGCTAAGTCAGCTTTATACATAAAAATTGGCTAAATAATTTCAAGATGTTTAGTTGTTTTGAATTTCTTAAATAACAACCCTCTTTGCAATTCATTAAAAAAAACTTTCATTTAGCGAATTTGACTTATATTTTTGCACATTTTTCATTTCACATCTGGATATTGTTTCCAAACGACCCCCTGGCCAGTCCTGGAGTCCGTTTCAAGCGCCTTACATCACCACAGCTAATCATCAGAGAGCTTATCAAACACGTCTAATCTGCCTCCATAAACAAAGTGTCTACAGGGAATACATGGTTCGTGGCATCTGTTATTTACCCCAAACAAAAGTGTAACACAGTAACAGCCAGATGTTGTTTAGTGCAGTCACAGCCGATGACAAGAGTCCTGTTATGTCTTGATAATTTGGGAACACTGGCGTGACAAGCATTAGTGGTGTAAATTCAGCTATCTCTCTGCAAGCAGATTCCAAAATGGTGGCTTCAAACATCTGCAAAAGTGAGATCGCAAATTTGGAAAAAAAAAAAAGGTTAAATCATGTGGACTTTAAGGAGATTTTCATGTGTAAATCACCAAAAAAATGCTTAAATTTGTCTTCAAAATATGGTTTTACTTTGGCAAAGATATATTATGTGTTCTATGTATAAACTATGACGCAAGTAGATTAGCAATTTGCATTTAGTTCATTCTAAAATACAAATTGGATATAAAACGGCATAGAAATAGAAACAGGTCTATCAACGTCTTGTTCAAAACCGCAGAACCTGCAAGCAACTACCAGTGTTTGAAATTAGTTTTATTGTGGGAAAGTGGCTACTTATCACTTTTGAACTTTGCATATTTTACTTGTGATTAGATTTTTTGAGTAATCACAACTAAACAGACAAATAAGCTGGGATAGGGGGTAGGTGAAAACTGGAATTGTTATGGGGCAGATAGATCTATACAAGATTACTCAAACATGTATAAATCAATCAACTTTGAGCAAACTGAAGATGAGAGAACACTCATAATATACATAAAAACTCAGCAAAGATTTTTACTTAATAAGTCACTTGTAAAATGTAATAAAACACATATTTTATTGTTTGTTTTTTTTTACAGTGAATACAAGGAAAATAAATGAATAAATATATTAATATTCTTGGACAAAAAAGATTAAACTGCAAAATTTTCTACGAGAAATAGAAAATATTGTTAATTAACATTATTTTTATTTTATTTATATTATTAGTATTATTTTTTTACGATAGAGCTAGGCAATAAACCAAGAAATCCCAGAAATCAAGAAAAAAAAAACAAGAAGAAGAAATCGAGATTCAGTCATGTTGAATCGTCAATTTGGGGTTTTGAATCTAAAGATCAACCATCAATCCTTTGTCAGTAAAATATTTGGTTTGGAGCAGAAGTCGAACTTCACAAAAACATTTTTACAATATGACAAAAAAAAATTCGTGATTATATTTTTTCCCAAATCGCCCAGACTTATTTTACACCCCCAATGCAAAAAATACAAACAACATTTTTCCTGTAGTAGAAATGTTACACTCTATAACAGAACTACAATTAGAACCTATTAATTAAGTCTCCAACAATGCTGACTGTGGCTAATGCTGCTGAATGCTTGTCCTTACACCATCTGAACCCATGTGGCCTTGGTCCTGCAGGTCGACTGCAGTTCAACCGAGGGTCTTGTGATCGGGCAGTGGGCGGGGCCAGAGACAGATGATGGATGGGCCGTAGGGCTGAATGCCAAAACCATAAATCCTTCCTCAGCATGACCACACGATCCTTATGAAGTTTATTTACATGTTCCCATTGGCTCCAACACTAAGACCTCTATCTTTAGGAAGTTTACAGCAGAGCAACACAGGACAAACTTTTATTTATTTATTTTTTTTCCCCACTGTTGGTTATTTCTTATGTTTTTTCATACCATTACAGTCTTTTTTAAATCTAGGCTCAAGACACATTTATTCAGGAAGAGTTCAACACTCTGTAATGTGACATTTTGTAATTTCTTGTACTGTTTACACTGATGAATTTACTGTGTGATGCATTGTGTATTTTTCTGTATTTGTAGGTAAATGCTGATTGATATTTGCTATTCATATGTTTTAGCAAGTGTCTGTTTGTGCCACTTTGCACAAATCTTGCAATGCAAAAAGTAACGTCAAGACAAAGTTAAATATCTTAAATTACAGAACATCATCTTGTATTGAGCAGATTCCACTTGCCAAGTAAACCAAAATAATGAGTTTTTTGTGCTTTAAAAAGGAAAACATATCTTGTCATACTTAAGGCTCTATTTTTTTTTTTTTTTTTTTTTTTTTTTTTTTTTACAATTAAGTAACTTAAAACCAATTTTTCTTCTAGCACAAATATCTCAATAACATGTAAGCACTGTACTGTTTTCATCTAATAATGTTCACCAAACTCCACTGTTTGTCTGTTGTTGTTAGCATTGTGGCAAACTGCTGTTAGCATAGCGACACGTCTTGCTCTTAACACGTAAGTTTAAAATGATTTGTGTAAGGAATCAAAAATCAGGAATAATGAGCATTTAAAGAAATTGCGTTAGGTTACGTTTATGTTGATCATTTTACTCGACAAGTCACATCTGCTTAAATCATGAGAATTGGTTCTTAAATTAAGAAATTTGAACTTTGATTTCTTGTTTGCAGTGTGGTCACAAACTCTGCACAAACTCTGCTTAAAGGAGGGATGTCGTGTTTTTGCAATGTATTTAGTGATGAATTGCAAGATACGTACATCATAAGGATAGGATCAGACACAATTCTTCTCACAAAACAAGGCAAGACAACAATGGCACAATGAGATATAGACATGGCGAGATTCTGACATGACTTATAATAAATTGGCGGAGATATTTGGTGGGTGAAAACAGGAAAAAAAAATACTCAAGCATGCACCAATCCAAATTAAAATTTAGCTATGAGTAAACTAATGATGAGAAAACACTGTTATAAGACAGCTAAAAAGTTAAAAATATTAGGTCCTCTTTAAAGCCGCGCTATTTGTCACATAATTTCACTTTACTTTATTCTCTTCACTGCTGCTTTCACACAGACATCACACATTTACTTCACTGTAATTAGCAGCAGCAGATTCTAAGTTGCCACGATGCTAAACAATAACGCCTTGCCACCCCAGCGGGCTTACAGCTTTTATCTCCTTTCTTGTGCTTTCTGTTGAAAGGCAAGATAAATAAATAACTAAAGGCTACATCCTGCCATTTCACTTTCTTGCAGCCCCAGCTCTTGCACTGCTCTTTTTGATGTAGGCGCCTGTAGAGAAACCTTGTTTGGACAGCCATGGGGTGGAGCTGCCAGGCTTATAAGTCTGCCACAGAACACAGGCGCACACAGGGCAGCCCGCAGGGGTCCTCTCATCGGCCAGGGGAGGGGGATCTACCACCTTAGTGGGTGAGAAAGGCACAGTATTATTACACCCCATCAAGGAAACTCCAGCTGACAATAAATCCCTGAGTGCTTTACAGAGCAGACAGTGAACATGGAAGAGTGCCACAGAGAGCGGGCTGGAGGAGGAGAGGGGGGAAGGAGGGGGTATGCCTCCAAAGGCCATAAAACCTTCAGGCTGTCATTCAAACATAGAAACCATGGCAACAGACAATGTTTGGAAATTCGACTTTTTAGGAAAAAAAATCGGCAGGAATAACTCCTTCTTATGGATAATAAAAGTCTGATTTTATGATGCAATTATGAATAAATCAAATGTGCTGTGTCCATCTGCTGCTCAGGAGATCTGTTATTACTCATGTCATAAAGCCTCGCTGTCGTGCTCATATCACACTCTGAATGGCTTTTCTTGTACTTATATAAAATACAGTATGACAGTGGAAAACAATATAGTTGGACGTTTATTGCAGGCAAAAGCATTACTTTAGTGTCCTGTCAGAAAAATCATCCCAGAGCAAAAAGAAAAACACACATCTACAATAATGTCTGATGATTCTGGGCTAGTTCTGCGGTGGAGACAGTGCTGTATGGCCTTGTGTGAGAAAACAGGGAACATGCCTAAGTTATTACTGCAGGAAGGCAATCTGTCAAAGCCAGGCTGTTCTGGCATAGCCAATACCACTGGTGAGATCAGAGAGTCAGATTCTGCTTGCAATTACTGCTAAAGGACCTTGGATGCAGGCAGCCTGCTATCAATTATTTCCCTGGCCCTAGACACTTGGAGCTGTCAAAGCCCTACTGTCTTGTGTTTTGTAACAGAGGGCTCTGAGGCTCCAAGGAAGCCCAGTCTGTGTGACAGCACGGCCAGATAGTTTGTGTCATTAAGTGGCGCTATTATGGATTCACAGAGAGCTTCACAGTATGTTTTCCTCCCACCACTCGCGCTTTATCCAGTGTTCAGCTCAGAGCTGGTGGCCTGCTTCTCCTTCTCACTCGACCTGCAATGAGTGGATTAACAGAAAAACAAGAGAGACAACCAAGAGCAGTGTTCTTCATGACAGCTCTGACCAGGACATTATGGGAAGCTCAGTTCTAACAGTCACATCTGTGCCAGCGGTTTCACTTAGCTGCTTTTTAAACACGAAACCAACAAGAGTGTGAGTAACTTCAAGAAGATTCAATTCAACTCTTGGGCTCTTGATTCAGTTCATATATCTAATTAAAACAATTCTCAATGAATTTAGGGTTAGAAATGAAACAAGTTGACTTCCTGTTCAAAACTGCAGAACCAATAAGCCCTGCATAATCAGTGTACAATGCATCTGTAAAAAGCAGTTCATTTAAATGGCGTATTTTTTTTGGTTGGAAAGTCACTATACAACCATTACTCTGCAGATTTTTTTGAGAAATCCCCACTACCACTACTGACAGCATACTGAAAGCGATGCTGTGTTTGCCCCAATAATCCATTTGCAGACAGAATAAGCTGCCGACCTGTGCCTCCTTGAAGAAAATGACAGGCATGAATAGATTAATCATTTTTCTCGAGTGTGACATTACTTTGGCTCATTCAACCAAGAGATGTCCCGAAGGGCAAGACCCCAAATCACCCAGGGCACAGCTTTGGCCCCACACACCCACACAAACGTCTGCCAAATACCACAACCTTGTAAGTGAAAATCACATTCTTAACGTAAGCTAATCTGCTTTTCAGATAGCAGGAGAGGCTTCAGAAAATGGACTGAAAAACAGGATCTTGTTGTAGCTTTTACTGAGGAGGTAATGTACTAAACTGACCTATAAAAGAAAGTCATTAGGGCTGTTCTTCCATCTTCAAAAGGACTTGGGGGGTTCAAACCAGGCTGAGGTTGCAGGTGCTGTGCTAACTGTCGGGTTGACGGTCTAAGGCGGGACTTCAGAGACAGAGAGTCCTCCACAGATGCGTGCCAGAGACCAGGGTTCACGAGATGACAAGGTTACTGTCAGAAGAACAGGTCAAGGTCTTCTGCCGTCATCAGAGCAGCATTATCTGCTCAGACAGTAATGCGCTGCAGCTTTGTCCTTGGACAAGAATATAGAGCAAACGGAGGCTGTGGCCATTTAAAGCAGTTCAGAGGAGGTTTTAGAATGATTGTTTTTAAATATATTCACGAGTGTCATCACTGTACAGTATATGTAAAAAAACAAACAAACTGGATGCATAATCGACTGAAGACATTCTTGGTTGGCTGAAAACAACTAATTTACTTCAACTAGTCAACTAAAACAGTGGTTCTGCAGCTTTTTCAGTCCAGTGTTTTCCCTAAATTTTGTTTCACGCTACAAATACACCGTAACTTCAGGTTTTAGGTAAATAAATGGGTTTCCTAGTGGAATATTCTCAAATGTCTCTTTGAATTTTCTTGTTTTCATAAAATATATGCTCAAAATCTCCCAAAATCATTCAAAACAGACTACAATAATCCGTCAGAAATAATACAATATTTTTTGATAATCTTACATTTTACCCCTTCAAAGTCTGAAATCATTCTATGTATCCTCTGGTAAGAGTTAGTTAGTACCCCTGGTTGGTAAACAGTGGACTAAGTTTGCATGTTCTCCTTGTGTATGGGTAGGGTTGTTTCAGAAGGTCCAGTTTTCCTGAACACTAAAAACATGATCGTGGGCTCCTCTCCCAGTGATTCCAATATCAGTGAGACTTTTCTTGTCAAATAAAAATAAATAAATAAACAAAACAAAATAACATATACATCTTACTGGTCTAAATTACACTCAGTGTACTAACAACACAACAAAATCATCCACATAATTTCAAATAATTTACAGAAAACTACCAGCAAAAAGTAGATTTGAACTACCAAATCTCAAGGGTTTCAAAATTACAATTTGAATAGATAGATTTACCTTTTAAAGTGTAACTTTCTCCACAAGCAAGTACACCACACACCTGGTCTTAAAAATACAACCAAATTTAAAGCTTAGATCTGAAGAAGTAGATAGCTTGTTATCTTTTTAGAAAAAGGTATATTGTTTTATTCTCCCAAACACAATTAAAATGTTAATTCAATTTTTAAAACACAAATCTCAAAGCTAATCGCAATACTTGTGCAGTCTTAACTCAAGCTAACTTCAAGTCTTCACCTTTCTGCTTTGAAGTTAAATATTTCAACTGATACACTTATTGATTGTCTATAGACCAATAAACAAAATAAGTTACAAAAGTTTATCAATTCTAGACCAAACTTCCCCAAACTGCAAAGCTCACCAAAAAAACACTTCACTTTTTAAACTTTTTCTTGAATCTCTCCAAAAATTCTTTACTATTTACCAATGTTGACAACCTTTTTCAACAACCCCCCCAAAAAACGATTAGCTAACAACAGAACCGTCAATCAAACAGCAGCGTATTCACAAAACATATCAACAGATTCTGACACTCGCAGAAACAGGTGAGTGGAATCAATCCGCCTCCATAGAATTGGTTTCAGAGTCGAATTGAAAATGAGCTTTCAAGTGGCGGCGCTGCTTATCTCTCTATTCTTCCGTGAGTTCAGTCATGCACGGAGATGGTGCTGAGAACTTTCCTAATACACTCAATGAGATTTGGGAGGCACTCACTTTGTCAGAGCTTTTGTTTGAGGTTTACAGCTTAAACCCGTTGGCCTATACACCGATGACCCCCTTTTCCTCCGCCGCAAAGTTTCTCCCAAACATCAAACCTGGGATTATCTTTAGATTTGGTTTTAGGTAAAAAGAAGTGCTTAAGTCCACAGCTGTGAGCCCTGGCAGACAAAGAGAAGGAGGAGAGACAAGTCAGTGCTTCTTTTGACTGGGTTATTGCCTATGTCAGAAGCTTTCTCTCCACATGCTAATTAGCAATAACTCTGTACACCACCTCCGCGCAGTGACGCCCCTTTTCAGCCGTGTTTAGCTTCTTCCTGCTCCTCCTCCTCCTCTTCATACCCGGGGCTGTCCCACTCTGAGGGGAAGCCAGTTCTGTCAAATCAAGCTCAAAGCCTATTAGCATGCTAATCCACAATAAAAGCCTGTGATCTCTCCGGCTATATTTGTCACTTCCTCCAGGTCGGATCGCATAAAAGGATAAACACATAGCAGCACAACATTCAAAAAAGAACTGTTAGTTTGTGCTCAAAGGTGCACTGTGGAACTTTTTGACCAGAAGCAAGTTTTTGTCATTTAGATGTCTTTGCTGAACCAAAAAAGTATACAAATCAGTGTCTGTATTTTGAGCCTAGAGAAGGACCTCATCTGGTTTGTTTCCCAAAAAATATGTTCCTTTATTTATATATACAGTATTTTTTCACATTATGGTAAGCAGATCTTCGCCGTGTCGTCACCAAGTCGTCACATGTTCATCACGTAACGCTTTGGTTGGCAAAACATTTAAAACGTAACTGATGCACACTGAACAAAACAAAATACAATGGTTGTGTCTTTCTGTGCGACTGATGAGAGCAATCCAAAAAGCCTACACCATGAAGAAAACTTTGGATTTGGATTCTATAACATACAATTATCACTATTAACAATGCTTTAAAGTATGGTTTTAACTTGCTATTTCAAATGAATTGTTTGGTTGAATTTTCAACTCAAAAAAGGTATGCAGTGCACCTTTAAGATGTGATGGAAGTCTTCCCATTATAACTGCATGTGATTTTGTCTTTGGAGGAACAATATAAAGTAGAGCTGTATTGATACACTCATACAGTTTAAGGAAGGCTTTTTTGACCCAAAAGAAGATTGCATGTTAACCCAATAGTCTCACACTGCCGGTGGCCACACACCTCACACATTTACAGAATAAATCACAAGAATCACATTAAATCTAAAGGAGAACTGCTACTAAAATATTAAATGAGATTCAGATACAGATGAAAAAATTGCTTCATGTGTCAATAATGAAGCTTTCCTCTGGACAGCTAAAAATTACTTTTGAGCTGTTAATTAATCTGTTTGCTGTATAGATCGAGATTGGTCTAAGTTACATTAGCCTCAAACAAACATAACATATTGAATTGATCAAATACAGAACATATACACATTCATAGATTTTAAGACAATAAAGAAACGTACTGTAAGTAACAACTTGTCTGTAAAGAACATTATTCTTTATTGTGTTAGAAACAATATTAAGCCATTTCATGTGATTCTACTCACCTTATTTCAGTCCTTTTCTCGGTGTCGCACTTCCTGTTTAGCTTACTGTAGCTAACATGTTAGCTTGTCTGTCTTGCTGAGGTGATCTCAAGCAAATATTACAGTTAAAACAAACCCACCTGAGTATGTTCAGATTCTAATCACAGCTAAACAGGAAGTGTGCTGCCCAAAAAAGTGGACATGGCAGAATAAGGTGAAAAGCAAAGTGTGAAGTAATGTTGTTGATTTGGCTTACTTGATGGAAGCATTGGACAATGGTTTTGAAATTATTAAAAGAAACCTTTAGCAACCATAAATAATTACAAAATATTTTTTTTATTTGTTGCAAAAATCTACTTAGAATCACCAGCATTTGAATTTACTTTCATAATTTTTTGACCAGATGTCTAAAAAATGCCAACTATTACATTAAGCGTGTGCTGGAGTCTGATCATTCTGCACTGGAGATCTTATATTCAAATACATCATCTATTTAGAGCCGCACTGACAAAGACGATGAGATCTAATGCGATCTGTCCAGTGGTCAGCGGTTTCAAAGGACTTCTCCCGTTTCGTGGAGAGTGCCGCGCATGCCTCGCACACAGGGGGATCGGGGAACATGGCCGCTGCGGTTCGCCTGCTACCATCAATCAGCCTCCAAATGGCTTCTCTGACACTACCACTACTCATTTTCCCAGACTTGCCCTGTGTGGACACCATCTTAAAGAGAGCAAAGGGTGGGTTTGGAAAGACGGTGGAGGAAAGAAGGGACAGAATCTACGACCAAAGACTGTGGTGGAACGAAACGAAGGTTAGCCTCAGACAATGGTTTTGCAATCAGAAATGAGTTCTTCTCATTCTTGTGTGTTCCAAGCCTTCATGGGAATGAGTTTAAAGGTAGTACATTTTTGGGAGTTTAAGGTGAGACAAGACACATACTGTATATTGTGGCCATAACAGCTTGTCAAAGCCTGATTCCGTCAGAAGCTAAGCAGGTCAAGCACGAGCAGTACTTGGATGGGAGACTGCTGGAACGTCAGGTGCCACACAGAGGGATGATTAGAGGAGAAACTCATCGTTGTGTCCTTAGGCATGACACTTCACTCACAATGCATGGTATGAATGTTGTCAGAAGGGCCGATGGCACAAAATGGCAGCCTCAGTTCAGTCAGCCTGCCCCAGAGCAGCCAGTGTGTGGAGAGAATGAATAGTGCAAATGTGAAGTATCTTTGGGTGCCTAATGTGAAACAATAAAATCACATTCTAGTTTACAAGCTAGGATTGATAAACTGATGCAAAAATAAATGCATAATAAACATCTTAATTTAAATTCTTACTGCTTTATCTGACCTTCTATTTACGTGTAGTGTAGTTGAATTTAGTTTGAACTTTTGTCTTGACAAAAATGTTTACTTTCTGAGATCTGGTCTTCTTTTTGTGTATATTTTGTAAGAATTCCCTTATGTACTCGAAAGTCTGGACATTTTGAAATTTGCAGACGAAAATTTGTGACTTTCAAACCAATTTTGTACCAAATCACTGTCAATTTCAAAGTATATCTGCAGTGCCCTGATTCTCAAGTTTACTGTCTGTGAAACGATGTTCTTAAGCTGTGATGCAGCCAGAAATTAATGAATCGTGTGTCAAAGAATTTGTGAGAGCTAGGAAGTATTTGGACAGATCTAATTACAGTACTTCCTGTTTAGAACAGATATTCTAATCTGAACATTATCCTATACATTTTAGTGTTATTCTCAAGCAGGCATTCTTAAACATCATAACCCTCCATCTCTAAGCCTTTAGGTGTGCTCGGATCAATACAGTGTCTGATATTTGTGACACACTCGACCCTTGCCTTCTTGCCCTTCCTACAACCATCCATATCTCTTCTCCTTTTCCTCTCCCCTCAGCCCCTCCCTTTCCTTCCGTGAGCACAGGCCAGACTCAAATTTACAACAACTGTCAAAGTCGGGGATGACAGATAAATTAATCTTCTCTTCATGAGTTTACATCGCAGGCATCTGGGCTGCTGATCTGGCCCCTAACAAGCGCGGGGTCTCGGCGAGCTGTCTTTTAAAGCTGATGTTTTCATGGCCAGAGATGAATTACCCTGTCACGAGGATCTATTTATACAGCAGTTAGAGGGCGGGGCGCTGGATGCAGGACAGCGTGATTTCATGGGTTAAGGTCCCCTTGAAGCATCTGCTAAATCTGCTTCTGTCATACACACGTCAGCACCAGCACCATTTTGGGAAGGATCTTTGTTTTGAGTTTTCTCCACACGCAGATGTATTGTTTCTTTCTCTGGAGTGATAGCTTTGCTCTCTCCAAATAACTGATTACTGCATTCTTCCAAAAGTTAACTTCCTTATCTTTTGATTAGTGGTGTCAAGATACTAAAATTTAAGACTAAATTTTGATATTAAAGAAAACACTTATTCTCAATACTAATTTTAATACCAGTTGCTTCCTTAAAAAAGTAAACAGAAATCATTTTAAACTTCCTACATCGATCATGTTTTGTTCACTCACCTAACAAATTCTGAGCCTCTAAAATGTTAGGCATGATGTGTTTTAAGATTATTTCCAGCGAGACATGCCGGTATGCTAACAGCAGTTAGCCACAGTGCTAACATTAACAATAACAGACTAATTTTGAGAATTTTGGTGAACAAACGGGACATTATTAGATGACAGGACATTGTGGACTGATTTTCACAGAAATAGAAACATTACAGATGGAGTAACTGACTTTTTTTGTTCAAATGAGTAACCTTTGTTTTTTCTCCTATAAAGTCTATAGGAGAAAAGTATATAAATACATAAATGTGGCACTTTGTGTAAAAATGAGACTACTGAACTGTCTGAGTTGAAAAATATAGAATTTTAGTTCCTAACAGGAGCTGTGTGCAGTGCTCTGATTGGTTGAGTCTGGGTGGTTCTTGCTATTCACATTTCTGTCCGTAAAAAGTGTTTTTTTAAGCCTTAAAAAAGTTGATCTAAAACGACTTAAAAATAGGAACAGCTCTATTGACTTCCTGTTCAAAACTGCAGAACTGATAAGCCCCGCTCTTCATTTTAAAATTTAACTGTAAAACGCAACAGATGTTTAAAAAATGTTTTTTATTGTTGGAAAGTGAATATGGGACAGTTTTGAACCATATATGCTTCACTTTGAGTTTTAATCTTTTGAATTATAACGGGTAAATACAGACAAGTGGGAGGGGATAGGTGGTAGGTGAGAATGGGGATTTCTGAGCACTTGAGCTCCAGCTGAAGAACAATACAGATTACACAAACATGCATGAATCAATTCAAATGTAACTTTGAGTAAACTAATGATGAAGGAAGGTCATCATACAAGGTTAAAACTTAGAAAAGTGAATTTACATAATAAGTAGGTCCCCTTTAATTGCAACCAAAATGAATACATGCTCGTATAAACTGCGTCGAAGAATATAGGAGAGGAAGTAGTCAGATTTTAAACCTAATTTGTGTTTGCAGTGTGAAAATCAGCTACCCTAAATTTAACATGAGATCTGTATTAAAGAATATAGATTAAAAAAAGGCTATAGTTCCTTTAATGCATAATTGAGTTTTGATAAAGTCATGGCCAAATGTGTATCTAGTTTCAATACTAATTTCAGTATTGATTAGTATTTGATTTTCAATACTTTTGACCACCCTACTTTAGGCCCTGTTTGAGTGGTTGAGTAAATGTAAAGGTGCATTTCTCTTGCCAAAGTCAAGAGTGCAGAAGGAGTAAATGCAACGGACAGAGCTCCATTATCCAGCTCAAACAAATCCAGAGTCACAAACCATCCAAATGGGTCCCAGTGACAGAGGTATATTTGGACAAGGAATCAGAGCGTTTATTTACTACTGGAAACAGTGGAAATACATTAAAGAGGATTGTAAAAAAATAGACTTTTCTGAGTTTTGAACCATGTTATAACAATGTTCTCATCGTTAGTCAAAGTTGTATTTAGATTGAACATGTTTGAGTAATCTTGTTTATGCAGCAGCTCAGTAAATACTTGTCTTCACCTAACACCTATCCCGCCCTTTTATCTGTCTTTACATGCAATTACTCAAAACATTCAGATTCAGAATAAAACATGAAGAGTTAACGGTTGTCATGTAGTGATTTTCCAACAATAAACCAAGCAATTAAATCTGTTTTGATATGCAAGAATTTATTATAAATTTAATAATAAAAAATAAATGAAATAAATATTATTCCAGCACAGAGTATTTGGATGAAAATACTTGTCTGTGTCTACAAATAGAGCATTTGTCCACTAAAATCCAAGAAGTGCCAGTGAATGTAGTTAGCATTTAGCTAGTTGCCGCTAGCATACCAACACGACTCATTTTGACTTCTTAAAAGGTAAAAAGCTTTCAAAATACATCACGTGCTAATTTAAAAGCTCAGAACGCATTAGGTAAGTGAGCAAAACTTGTGACTGACGCAAAATGTTTAAAATTAAATACTTTTGTCTGTTTTCATTCTTAAGACGGCTACAATCGAGTTTAGCCCCTTTACATTTTACAAATAAAGAACAGGGCTTGTCAATTTAAAGTTTACAACAGGAAGTAAGTGGTCCTGTTTATCTTTCTGAGGTATTTTTAATTAGTTTTGTGTTTTGAAGAAAATTGAAATTACTGATGAACAAAGTCACAGTTTATTACTAAATAGAAAAACAACAATATAGTGTATCGGCTTTAAGATAGACAAAAGAATAGATGAGTTAGATAGACAGATGGCTGCAGAGTTAGACTTGTGTCAGTGCTGTGTCTGATGAGCCTGATGATCTCTCTCTCTCTCTTTCTCTCCCTCTCACTCACTCACTCACTCACTCTCTCTCCGCCTCTCTCTCATTCATCTTAAAATGGATTGCTCTGTCACCTGGACTAACACTTTACTGAGAGCAGCCATCAATAGTTTTTGTCAAAAACTGCAGGCTGCGCCAGACGAGTCATCAATCACCATTTACATAAAACAAAGAGCGTTCTATGAGAAGCAGAGTGAGAGGCAGGTCTGCTCCAGATAAAAGCCTCGCAGGTCCACAGAGACGCTGAGCACACACAGGCCTACATGTGGCGTCAATCTCAAACCGATAGCTATTGGTTTGCAAACATGCAGCTTTAAATCAATCAACCCTTGCATAGACGTTATTACATTCTACAAAGTTGGAACCCTAAGCTGTTTCTGCTTTGTCAGTTTCAAACAATGCTAATTTTGTAATATTTTGCGTCATTCATACAGGTTTAGCACAAAAATCCTGCATTATTAGTCAGTGTTCTATACAGTGGTCTCTTCGCTCTATCGCGGTTCACTTTCCGCGGCTTCGCAGTTTCGCTGATTTTTTTGTGTGCAATTTTGCTTTTTTTTTTTTTTTACAGTGAACGTTCCTATAGACGTGCACTGTTTGTGACCGTATCACATTGCAGCATTCACAGGCAACAGCCCAGAAGCTCTTTTAGAAAACTTTAGACAGTTTGGATCATGCAGGAGAAGCTGACCTGACGCTCGGACGTTTCTCCAGGTGAGGATTTGACTCTTTGAGCTCGTAGTTACGATGATAAGTTTGTTCACGCTGGAACGTCATTTGTGTAGTTCAGAGATGTGTTTGAGGAGCGTGTTGTGACTTCGCTAGAGTCCGGATGTGTTCCGTGGCTGTCTGCTCCGGAGCCCGTGTGATCCGTGGCTCTGCAGTCGGCTGTGGAGCGCAGCGGGACGGGCAACGTGCCAAAAGCAGAGCGACAGGGCGAACAAGCACAGCACCGTCCCTCTTTATGCGGTCACACAAACAACTCGCGCTGTTGTATCTCGCGGTGAATCATGCGTTTATCGCATTATTACCTGTACAAAAGACACTAAACATCAGAACCAGGCAGGTTAACACTGAAATTATGGTAAAAAATGAAGATCATTATTTCGCAGGTTTCGTCTATAACAGGTTATTTTTGGAACCTAACCCCCGCGATAAATGAGGGACCACTGTAGTTTGTGCTTAGCCTGACTTTCATAGAAACAAAAACATAGAAAACCCTTGCCTCTATTTCATTAAAGGTGTCTAAAATGTTTGTTTTTAAAGGCAAACATTGAAGATAATGTCCAGACCAGCCAAACCAAGTTAAACTGTCCCAAATATTGAAGCTCTTTCTAATATTTTGCATTCAGTTCAATAATAATACGTATACAAAAGAATGTTTTACCTCTGATTAAAAGAACAAAAAAACATGTCTGTGTACATGAATTAAAGTAGTCAATTAATCAAATAAGCCATGTTAATTTCAAGCTAATTTGTTTATGCTTGTTGTGTGGACAAGCCCCCCTGCAAGAGCACACAGACCTCACTTTGGGAATCACTGATCTAGACAATAGATGAGTGAGTACTTTTAATCATAGCCAAGAGCGATCAAGATCTATTTAAATGTTCATACTCTTGTCATCTGTTTATTGTCTCTAACTGAAAAAAGGGCGGTAAAATTAACTCTTTCCTCACTGCACCAAGCTGACAATGAAGGGCACGTGGCGGGACATCAGGATTGAATCGATCCACCAGTATCAAACGATTCAGTGATATTTTGAGAATCATCCCATTCTCAGACAAGAGTAAAAATGTTTAGAAATCTGTTGAAACAAAGTTAAACTAATAAAACACGATGTTGCATAGCTGTATTCCTGGTGCATCTGCAGTGTGTCAGCATCAGCCACTGTTTAGACAAGTTCACAAGTCAGAGATACGACTCCAGTCCTGATATGAAACACGCGCCTCGGAGGCATGCTTAATATATGCACATATCCTGACAGCCCAAAGAAAGCAAAACTTCATTCAATTTATTTAACACAGGAAATATGCTAATGCTCCTTATAATTGTTCTTTCCCAAATCCATATTTTTCAGACAAATACGGCAAAGACGCTACCAATTCACAGATAATATATTCAGGAGATAGAGTTTGTTATTTTAGAAGTAATGTATTGCATAAGGACTAAAAGTGGATTCAGAAGAAACTAACAAGATTTGCTCACACCTAAGGTTTAACGGAGGCACATGCCGTCCATGTGTGCGTGCTCCATCTACATGCACGCACACATAAAGAATTCAATTTGGGAACCATCATCGGAGCGCAGAGGAGAACTGGAAAGTCATATTGCTATAATGCTGCGATTATCAATCATCCTGACACTTTATTGGCTTTATCACTGTACATACCATTAAAATGATGTCTAGCCCAGATTGTCAGGGGGCAAACATTACACAGGCCAGGATTAAAATGCACATCCAAACACCTTCACTCTGCAGCTGAGATTGCACAGGCCTATAGGCAGCCGACTAGGGATGTGCTGTCAGAAGAGACATGGCGTCAACAAGGAGCCAGCCTGACGAGAACAACGATAATGTCACATTCAGGAAATGCACAGCCTTTCCTCAGTTTATCACACGCCTGAGTCAGTCAATGCTCTAAAAGAGTGATAACGAATGAGAGGAACAAACATCTATTCATCTCCTCTCACTCTCCTAATCAGACATCATTGGCAAACTCTGCACTGTAAAGACACACAGTATTAGTACAAACACAAGTGTACATTTGGTGGTGGAATCGGTAAGGAAAGCAAATATCCATATTTCAAGGCATCTCGACAGTTACAGGCTTGTTAATGTGCATTTAAATGCTAGTGCTGCTGCCAAGCTGGCACACAGAGACATAAAGCACAGAAATGTCTCTCTCTGAAACCTTTCATCAACAGCTGGAAGCCACAGACCACAGCTACGTTTTACAAATCACCTCTTCAATACTGCTTACAAGGCTATACAATTAATCGAAAACACAATTTCAATAGAAGCAATTATCAACTCGCAACAACAAAATTGATTGCTTAAAATTTCAAATCCTATAAATTTTTTTGTTTAATAGCGTTCCTGAATTTTTAAAACATAATATAAACAAAATATGTCACATTTTCGAATAGAAATAAAAAGTGTTCATATCGGGTGACAGCCAAATGTGAAAATGGACACAGCCAGATTTCAATGTACTGGTTCTTTTTGTTGACATATTAAAAGCATTTTGAAATGGTGGAACGGTGCAATAATGGCATATTATAAAGGCAAATGTAACTTTATAGCCAAAAGTAGACTTGATAAAAGGCACAATTATATAAGTTTGGATGTTTCTGTCACACTGCAACATGAGAAAAGTTGACCAAGTTGACTTCTCTTTGTTTGTATATAAATTATGTTCTTTCGCTTTTCAGTATGACATAAAATGTATTTACAAGTAATCAAAATTTGCCAATGATAGTGCATCATTTTTTCAGTTCCAGTATTTCCCAAACCTCTTCAGCTAGTGTCAAAATAGGAACCTTGTTTCTGTATACAACCTTAAAAATACCTTGAAACAAATGCATTCTTCCTGTGAGCAGCGTCACCTCTACATAAATCTGACCTGTAACCTGCCTTTATTGTGTCACATCTTTCTTCGTGCAGAAAAGAACATTCCAAGAAAAGAATCACAAAAATTAGGTAATGAGTAGGCCTAGTCCACAAGAGAAGATTTTAGCCATCCTAAAACTGCAAACCAATATGAGTATTTTAGTTTAAACTTTTTTTGTTCCTTTGAAGTGTTTGCAAAACTTTACGTAAGAAGCCAAGACCATGTCATGCTAATGTGCCAAGTGCAGTTAGCCAAATGCAATAAACAGACCTGGATTTTAGTGTTTATTATGAGAGAAAATTATATGATAGATGGGAGACAAAAACAAGTTCTTCTTAAGTTCTTTTTTTATTATTATTTATTTATTCGTTTTTACAACATTGTGTTTAGTGCCTCATTTTTAACACATAACACTGAAGTAAAGGAAAGCCTCCCTGACTGACCTGCTCCGTGTCAAATTAGTGCAAAATAATGAAGCAGTAGTTTGTCAGAGTTGTGCTTATGTGCCAGACTGGTAATGAAGTGTCACAGGAGAAGCCCGTGTCAGACAGCAGTCCTTCTACACACTCTGAAGCCTGTCACAAAGGACTCGGGACACCACTCTTCTCATTAATCTCCCAATACAGAAAACCAATAGGCTCAGTGGGCTCGACATTTTTGTTCTCTCATAAGGCGAAACACAGAGCAGCTCAGAATGAATCTCCACACATTATGAAAGCTATTATCTTCAGCTGCCAGTCTGAGTGAGAGGGAAGAGAGAGCGGGTAATCCAAAACTAATGGGCAAGAATGAGAGGTGCAAAGAAGTAGGGGACTGGGGCACGTCACAGCGCCTCTGCCTCTCGGCTTCAATTACTGACAGACACTCCCCAATATGGCACGCACTGAAAAATGAGAAATATTCACATTTTTGATTGAACGGTATTAACTTCTGACTAGGTAAAAGAAAATTGGAGGTGGCTTGAGTTTTGACAATGTATTAAATGTGACAGAATATTAAACTGATCACAAGACGCAGACTGTCTGGATTATGGCATGGGTGAAATTAAATATTCTTGTTGTGTGTCGTGAAAGAAAAAAAGATTTATTACCAAAAGGAGGTGAATTGACACTTGGGTTTTGAATGAGCCGTGTCAGACTCGGGGATGTGATGGCTTTGACAAACAGAGTAGTTTATCTGTAACCTGTCACCGGAGACAAAATCCCTGTAAATCCTTGAAGACCGTTAGACATCTGACCAGAGCAACATCAGTCAGCTGAGGTCATCACAAGGTCACTCCGGCCACACTGAGGATCAGATGGCATTACAGCATACGACTAATGCTTGTTATGGTAAGTAAAAATCACTATTGTTACTAAGGATTATTTTGTAGTTATCAATTCAAACCAGGGTATCAGGGTTTGTGCAGGTTTCAGTAAATCAAACTCAGTCCTTTTAAATGCAAGTACATTTATTTATGTTTATTATGATAACTACTGGTAGCTTGATTTGTAGTGAATGATCACAAGCTCACTTTAACAAACGGCAATCAACTAGATCAACATGAACAATTAAAAAATCTAGAGTAACAAGAGAAAAGCTATGAGCATACATCTGCCTTGATAAGTATGACTACGTAATTTGAAGTAAAGTATAGTAGATGAGTTACCACAATAATGATAACAATTTTTGTGTAATATGCGCTAAATAATTATCAACAAAGCGGAGAAGTACAGACTCACAGCAAACTGCACCTGTGTGACATTATTTTCTACAGGAGGGTTATTGCCTGGCATATGAAATACTACCATGATTCTCGGGCGATTCACTGTATTTGTTTTGTTAGCTGCTAGCTTATTGTTCCTATAGCTGTTAGCGGCTAGCTAATTAGACTCTGAATGGACCTATGGGCAGCAGAAAGATTATGCAAAGTGTTTTGAACTCTTTTACATCTCAACTGGATTGAATAAATCTCAAGGCTTATGTGATTGATGCCAAACTGTATGGAAGAGAAGTTAATAATAAAAAATAAGCTTGTGAATGTTTATAATTGGAGACGATTCCTCATATATAGTTTTGTGTTTCTCTTCTATTTTGTTTGAGACTCTTAAATGCATTTTCAGACAAACAAAGACTGAAACATGATGACAAATTTGGAGAAGATTGACAAACAAAATCTGAACCAGTTTAATTGATGTTTGTTTTAATAAAGCAAAGAGTATTTAGTGTATAGACCAGTCAACAATTCTGATTATCAAAAACATTTACTATAATTATTTTATTTGCAAGCATACCTATGTAACTGCTGTGGTGGCAAACGCATTACATGATGATGTCTGGTTGGGTCTGGTTTTGGGCGAAATCTTCAGGTCTAATCCACAGATCTGATCGGCTAATTTGCCAAGCGACATCTGCTTTATAATTTCTATGGAGACAAATGTACAGTACTTTCCTTACAAAAAGTAACATAGAGCATCTTAATCACTCACTGTTAAGCACAAACTATATTATCCCAGCCACTTCTCTATTGGTCAATCTATGAAAGGCTTTGAGTGACAGCTGGATTCACCAATCAGAAGAAGCAGAAATTTCTTTGAAATATATCTTTGAAAAGAATGAAGAAATACAAAGTGCACACATTTGTGTGAACAACTCAAAATTGTGTTCTGGCTCCAAAAAAAATTTATATAAATTTGACACCACAATACTTATATGATACGGCCCAGCTCTAAAACCAACATAGCACATTTTGTGTGTAGTATGTATTCTCTACATGCATAAACACACACTTGCATCACTTTGACCCCATGAGGACCTTAGTGATACTGGGCTTTTTTTTTTGGCTTCCGGATATTCTTTTCAATTCTGGTTACCTCAAGCATCCTGCGCTGACTCTACCACTTCAAAACAGGGAGCTCATAAAATAATCAGGAGGGCTGTCTGACATGTGTCCCCGTGCCCTGATGGCATGCCAACACCAAAGACCAACATTGATTTTCTGTAACGCGGGCTCGGATTAGCCCTCTGCAGGGATTAGCTGCCTGTGCAGGGCCTCAGGGTTCGCTATAAAACTAATAATTAATTTAAACAGTCGGCCCTATGGAAGGATCTGCTCACTCTGCGATCGCAGCAATGGGAGGGAGGCTTGTGTTGACTGACGGCCTGTCTGGAACACCATAAAACAGCCACTGTGGATGTGTCTGTCACTAATCTGTGCTTCATATATTCAAAATCAGACTGAAAGCCACACAGTCTACGTGTTAATATGACTTTTTAGTAACTTCTACTTGTTATTATTTTTGACTCAGGCTTTAGGAGCTCAACAGTTCTTCCCACTTCAAAGAATTCCAACTTTGCTTCTATTATTGACATTCCAAAAACTAAAATATAAATAGATTAAAGACATTGAGCCAAGAGAGAGGGTTTTGTTGCAGTGGAAGTAGGACAACCATCTTGTAGTGGAGAAGCAGCAACAGAATCCTCATCATTAAGTTCAACATTACTTGTTTAATTGTATCTTCCTGTGTAATTTAGCCAGTCCGAAGAAAACTACATATACAATAATTGTCAAAACGTACAATGACAAAATTCAACTTTTTTTGTCATTATCTACAAAAGCCAAAACATAAATAATCACACAATTGGTTAAGAGTGAATTTCTTTTGGTCGTAAATTTAACCTCTCTCCAACCAATCCTAATTACCATTATTAACTGAAGCCTAAACTTATCCGTTCCCACCAAAGAAAATGTCACCATGTGGTTCAACCAAATTCGTGGTATTTGCTTTCGTAGCATATGACATAATAAATGAGCGAAATCTACGTTTCTCCAGAATTGTTAGTAAATTACTGCACACTCACCAGATGCTGCTTATCACAACATGTCACACATAAGGAGTCATGTTATCTACAGTTTCCTCTTGCGGCCAATAGAGCTACTAAAAAGACAAATATCGACATGATATCGTGTATCTGTTCAGTAAGTTTTAGCAAAATGTTCTACTTCTACATGTGTACAATAGTTGTATCTAATTGCTTCACTCTGCTGTACAATATGATCTGATAGTGACACAACTCTATTTCTCTTAACCAGAACAAAAGAATGAAACCATCTCATCTTCTCAGCCATGCTCCCTCGCTGTGCCAAACCAGCCTGCCATGGGCTCGAGAAGGTGCAGGGATTTGTGTTGGTGTTGGCGGTCTTTGATCAGTCTGACACTCAAACGGCCCTCAGATCAGTGTCTGCAGACCCGGCTGGGCCTCTTCTGCCTGTATACACACACACACACTCTGCCCTGGGAGTATAGCCTGCCCTCCTACTATCTCCCACTCCTCTCCTTTCTCCCTTCTTCTTCCTCCTCCTGCACACTCTTTTCCTCTGCCGTTTGGTCTTTTCCAACATCTGAGCGCAGACGTGTAGTGAGCTTTGGAGCACCCAGGGACCCCGAGATCCAGACAGTGGAGCAAATAAAGAAAACTCCAACGTGCCCCCAGTACAAACAGTCTCTTTCTCACTATTACCGCTGGGGAATGGCTCTTAAACATCACCAAACAACGGCCAGAGAGCATCAAAAATGGTTAAAGCTAAACTAACTAGCATTGTTGTAAGATCTTAGGAGGACACCAGCTATGTAGATACTCTAGATTCTTAAAGTCTTTCGGCTCAGGCATGTCAGGAGCATAGACATGAAACACACTGTCACTGTTTCGTATCTCAATATGTCCCTGGGTGCAAAGTGAGGCAACAGCGTATGATGTCTTGCAGCTTGCCGGACCATTAAAACGTATTTTCATGCTGATGGATGTCAGATGTAGCCGTATGTAATTCATTTCTCAACTCTACAGATCTTGAAACTTTCTCCAAGTGCTTTGCTAACAATACTAGCAAACTTAAAGACGCCACGCGCAATTTTTGCTGTCCTGAAAATGTAAACAAACAAGAAATAAAGTATAAACTTTTTTTTACATCAGTGCATGTTTTGCTCACTTTTTTTAATGCATTGTGAGCTTTGAAATGATTCACCACATTGTGTTTGAAGAAGCTACAGAAGTTCAGCGAAATGCTAACAATACATAGTAAACAAACGCACTTACTGTATTTTAAAGGTCAAGTGATACTATTAAGTGCATCTGTATCAGGGGGAAAAGTGATTTTCTAAGGGGAAAAAATAAAAACTAAAGATAAGGAACACAGAAAAAGGATATAGTGCAGGGGTGCCCAAACTTTTTTCTCAGTGGGCCAACATGAATGTATTTTTTTCTCGAGGGGTCAATATGAATGATTTTGCAGCGTGCCAAGAGACAAACCTAATTCTATAATGCATCTAAATAGTATATTTACAACAAGATAATGATTACATCATATTATTACATGTTTTAGAAGAATACTTGACTTGGCGTATTGACAATCTACTCAAAATATAATAAAACAACCACTACTAACAAACCCCATTACTTCTTCACGGGCCAAATTAAACTCCTTGGAGGGCCGAGTTTGGTCCCTCTTTACAGTGTCTTTACTATATATGTAAGTTGGCTCACATAAGCTTTTAGCCATGTTAAAGTATTGTTTGTTCATCAGAAACCTACTTACAGCAGTTTCTTTCCACAATCATGCAGATAACCCTAGAATATTAGTCTGTCTACATCTCCAACGGTCTAAACTGTCATTAGGTGATTGAGTGTTTTATTCTTCAATACATACAAAAAAAAAAAAACAGTCACTTAATTTTTTTTTAATTTTAGATGAAAAAAATGTTCTGAGCACTTGAGCATCAGCTGCAGGACAATACAAGATTACTCATACATACATGAATCAATCCATATATATTTTAAGGTAAAGTAGTGACAAGAGCAAATCTTAATAACTTGGTTAAAACTAAAACAGTAGATTTTACTGAGAATTACAGAAAAAAGTGACACAAAGACAAAGGCCTTTGCTTCCTGTGCAGGATGGATCAGTTTCACAATGTGAGACAGAGTGAGTGAAAACTGTGAGTATATGTTTATCTGAAATGCAAACAGGAAATGAGATACAACCGTGATGAGAATGTGGCACAGCTGTCCAGCCCGGAGTATGGTCTCAGCTCAAAAACACACTGGAAATACAGCTTCCACAAATCACAAGCTGGTACATTTAAAGGGGATAGTTGTGATTACATTTGAGTCATATTGCATGATACAGCGTTTTAAGTCCTTTAATCTTATTTGGGTGTGGAGTATAACTAATTTACATTGTCAGTGAAACAAAAATCACAAACAATGCTCTGGCTTGTGCAGTGTGGGGGATATTAAACAGATTGTAAACATTGAATCATTCAGAATGGAAACAATTCTGGTGTGACTGCTGTTTAAAAGCAATGATTTGATTGTATTCCATGGACTTTTACGTCTATGTATTTTTATATACATAATCAAAAAAAAAAAATATAAAAAAAAAAAAAAATTAAATGATAAAAGGATATTTTTTGTACAAGACATATTTTTTTGTAATTTTTTATTGTTTTATTTGCCATTTATTTGGTTAATGGGCAACTTCTTAGTGTGAAATCATCATTTATATTCAGAAGTAAAAACCAAATCTGCAAAAAATGGCTAGCCTGGGATGAAATTTCTAGAATATTTAGAAACATTTTTAAGGATAAATATGATGCGTTATTTGTTCCAATCTATCAAACACGCACCTGGGTACCTCCACTAGAGAATCTCATTGACAAGAACCAATAAAAGGTGCAGTAAAGCGCACATTAGAGACATTAATTCGCAAAATTATTAGAAAACAGGTACAGCTACAGCTGACTGCAATAGAAATGACTGTACAATAATCAAGTTTTTACTTAAATTGGTGATCCAACATAGTCATAGGCCCTTAACTAAAGAATCAATTAGCATCTGAGTTTTGATACTTTTTGATTTGACAACCCTAATCACAACAACATCAGCATGAAGCATCTGTACACAATTACCTGTCCACACACTTGGAATACAAAAACCATTCTAGCAGCCACTATGGAGCAAAAGCTATGACTTCTAATGCATTTGAAAGGATTTACTATTTCCCTGACATTATTTATTGTGTAGTCCTTAAACCCCAGAGCACAGCTAACTGCAATCATCTCTGAACTCTGGCACCCATACACTGGGGTCTGTCTTCACTTTTCACCCTTGGGTCCTTCAGGAAAGACCGGGTGATTGAAAGCTATGAAGCAATCCTACCAGAGGACGTTCCTTTGTTCTTCTTCCAGAACAGACTCCAAAACCACTTCTTTTTTCCATCTGGGATCATGCCAGGGGAAGCTGAAGTATAGCTGCCCCTCTGTGAGCTTTCTCCTTTAATATGTTTCATGCCTTCCAGTTGCTTACATCATCAATCTGTGAGATGGGCTGAACATAAACACTGCTTGAATGATGGACTAAGAGAGACACAGGTTGTAGTTCAAATATAAGTTGGCGTCTGCATTGGCTTTTCGTCGTAATGCGTTCAAATGTGCAGATTCTAATCGCTGGCAAGGCTCCTAAATGACTTTACATGTGTTGCCGATTTCAAAGTGGAGGAAAAGAATCCAAAATGTTCCCCTGTCAACAGCTTCAAGTAGCAGCCTTGTTATTGACAGCTAAACGCCAGACCTAATCATCCTCCTTAATGTTCACTTAAAAATGCACACCCTCATGTCAAAACCAGAGCACATATTAACTCTCCCAAAATCGTCTACTTACTAAACATGTCACTGATAAATTATACATCTGACTCCTTCCTCTCTCGTATTTACACGGTTTTTCGGCAGAATCTGTGTTTTAGCCGTAAAGTATTTAACACGTGTTTAAATATGCACAAGAGTCAACATCAGAGTCTTACAGTAAGATGTTTACGCAATATCAAAAGACTTTGATATGCCCATCAAAATGAGTAAGACATATGGGCAGTTTGTTTTTCCATCGCCAAAACAGAAAATGCCGTGTGTCCACTTGGGCCCTATCAGGTCCAATCATAAAGATCCATCATCGGCAGTGCACTCTGCTAAAACGCTAAGGAAACATATTGTAGATTTTAAGACCCTTTTTATTCAGCCAGACTGTGTACTAAAACTAATTGGATTTCTGTCAATGGAAAATATATATGCCTGGGACTGCTTTGAACTCAATAGCTTTGACTATCCGACTGTGCATGAGGGAGTGGGACCTCGCCACATGCCAAGCACCGAGGAGGAAAATTAAATCGGTGGTCAACATAAAATATTAAAATAGCAAAGTATTGAATTTTTGAAAAATTATGTAAGGCTGCTCATTATGGCCAGCAAGGCAGTGAATTAAGCTATACTTAGTGGGTGATAATTGAAATCATAGCTGTAGTCATTACCAATGACAACTTTCTAAATAATACCTCATAAATCCCCACTTTTAAGCGGGTCAGTGCCACAGCTGCTGAAAAATAGAAAGTAGGAAAACAAAATGTCTTTTCCTTTCCTCCCCACCCTCTCCTGCCCCCTTCTCCTCTCTCTTCTCTCCTCTCACTCACTTTCACTGGGAGCCAATAAAATGTCAGCTTTTATTCTCCTCCTCCAACGCGCTGGCTACATGTCAGCAGGACCTTCTAAAGCTCTGCCACTGCCAGCTGAAGGCCTGTAAATCTCTGTGTCAGAGGCACGCCATCCATCTCGGGATATACAATAAAAAATGTGACGCAGTCATAAAAGGAATGGCAACACTGGCCAGTATATATAATGTGAACAAAAGGAACATAAAGATGTTCCATCCCATTCACAAAGCAAGGCCATGAGATGGCCCAGGACAGAGGAAGAGAGCAGACTGAGGAATGTCCCAAGTCCCAACAGATTATTCTTCTCCTAGCACTGCGCTTTTGTTGTGTTTTACACAGATACTAACTTATGGTCCATATTTCAACAGGGGAGAAACTCAAGGTTCACAGAAGGCCTGTCCAGCTGTCTAGAGTTGTTGTCTTTTTAATCTGTGTTTTACAATTTAAATGTGAAATCTAAATTTAATTTGAAAATCAATCTGATCAAAGACTCATGCAAATGGGGAGAGAAAGATCTTGCACAAATTGTTTGTTCGATGCACTTAATTATTGTGATATACAAGGAAAACTGACGGAACCAACAAACTATCAACAATACCATATGTACTCTCTGTGGTCTGAACCTCCAGCAAATGAAACTCTGCATATGTAATGTATTAAAGACAGATGAGGTTAGCCCATGTGTCTAAACAAGCCTGATAGATAGGATATGGGAATCCCAAACCTAACACACCATTACCCCCCCGCACACATAAACCTTTAGGCCCAGTAAAGTGATTTGAGGACTTCATAGTGCCAGTGTTTTACCTCTCCTCCTCTAACTGACACTTTATCTGCATACGGCATCTCAGCAGATTGAACACTTAGGCGAGACAATGACAGGCTCTCTTCCCGTTGTCACTTCTCATTCTGGGCCCAGACTGAGCGCCTCTTGCTGGGCCCTCCACCCTCACATCAAACACCTCAGCCTACCTCGCCGGCCTAGAAAAGGACTACTTGATGTGTGTGACACTCATTTGTCAATTAGCAGGCCTTTTCCTGTGTTGACACGCAGCCACTTGAAAGATAGCGCGGCGCCTGTGACGAATTAAGAAAGACAGATGAGTGAGGCTTGAGCGGCGCAGTAATACTATAATGTTCTTTAGATATGAATATAAAATGACATAGCTGACAGGCCATACAAGGTTTTATTTCATTTCTCGGTGTACCAGGCCTCCCTACTTTGTCTTCTTTGTTCTCTTTTCATCAGACTACTTACATCTCATTTTGACAGCCGGGCGACATTTAGAGCACTTTCGTTTTAAAATGTGAGTTAGCATACTTGATTTGTCATTAAAATGCAAAATGCCTGCCATCACTAACATAGCCCGAGTGCATGGAGACCCTCTCAGACGCGCCCTGTCATACGTCTGCAGCACATACACAAATAATGGAAGCACACTATTGTCTTCAGTACTAAAGGCTGTTCACTTCATCGATCAAGAGGAACTGGGGCTTACCTTATACAAGTATATTCATGAAAAGGGCGTTGAATAACAATGCACCTCACAATTTTGATATGATATGTGGCTCATGATACAATGGCACATGATAACCTACAAAACTGAACTAGTTTCAACTTTGAATGTGGCGTTTGCATGCCCTCTCTGTAACTGTTTAGGTTGGTTTCCTAAAAATATGAATAGGCTCCACCCGTCTGGGACCAAGTCTCTCGTACGTTTCTCACACCAAGAACCGATTTGGAGCTTTGTGTACTGGCTACAAAGGAAATTGGTTCAGTGCACAAAACGCCATTTGGCTTGATTATATTCAAAATGGCTAACTTCTGTACTGTATTGGTATGGATCCATGTCAGTCTAATGCAACAAATACTTGGAAAATCAGGCAGTGAATTGTGGTGAATATCGTTGAAGAAGTGTTAAAAACTACAAATCAAAAGACATTTTCACCAATGGATGTGTTAAAATCCAAACGCTAATAGGAAATGCTCATAAGTACAGCACGTTCTTAAAATTAATATTTCACGCTTACATACAGTACATGCATACAACTAAGCAACACATTAACAGTTCAAAATGTCCCACATTTAGAGCTGTGCAATATATCGAATTTTAGATAATATTGTGCTTTCTTCAAGATGACAAAAAATTAAATATTGAGTATATTGTATATAGTAAAAATTTAATACTTCTGTGATTCATTTAAAAACAGTTCACATTTGTCCGATTGTAACATCACAACATTCTACAAGCCAGCAGTATTTCACACTGATGTTTGGAGATCAAATATTCTTCAAAGCCAGTTTCTTGTTGTGTGTGTCAAGTCACTAATAAAAATCACCAGACTGAAACTGATTGAAATGATCTTTTAGACAATGCATGCAATCCAATGTTAATGCCCGCCATTTGGAGTTAAGACATCATTACATTCTACAACTTGCCCACATTTGAAGATAGGAGAAAATGGCTTATGACTATACTAATAAAGGAATGCTGAGATTTTTAATTACATCCACAAGAGAGGCTATTGAAACTCCTGTAATTGAATAGCCATGTACTTTCATTCAGTCTGTCACTACATATTAATGCAATGTCACAATTGTGTTTACCAAAGTGCCATGTTGAATCTGAGCTGGCTCTCGCTACATTGTTATGAGTTGTCCGTGTGTTGTGCTAACTCTACATGTAACAGAGGCCGACATCTCCGACGCAGAGGGGAACGGTGTCAACAACAGCACGGGGCCCTTCACTCCGGCACGCGTACACCTGAGCTGAAACAAAGTGGGCAGCGCGTCACTGTCTCCGCCGCAACCTGGTCCCCGAGAGCCACACCGGAGCACACCCTGATGAGACGACCTGACAGAGTAGAGCTGAGGCCGCGACAGGCTGCTAGCATCACTTCATCTCCCCCATTACCTGTCCAGTCGCTCACTGTTCTGCCCACACAAACATGCACATAAAGAGATACACCAGAGCGACAGAAGAACCAATGCCTTCCTTCTCATTGAGACTTGTTTTCAGGTTGCTGGATACATGTTGTCACGCTGGCTGACAGATACGCACATTAGCCGCCCTATAACCTGGCCATGTCTTCTTCTTCAAAACAATATCAAGATCTGAATGCGTGATGTACGTGACAGTCCACTCTTTCCTTATTTTTATATGGACGTTCGATGGCGGTAGAATGAGGCGTCAATAAACAAGTAAACAAGCATACAGCCAAAAAGTATAGATTTTAGATTGTCACAAGGATGGAATGCAAGCAGGTTAATGCTGGGGTATGCAACTTTGCATTGTAGTTGTAATTTAACAAAAATGGATTTCTGTAATAATACAAATTTATGGACTAATAATCATTACCCACATAATATTCAATTTGAATCACAAATTAGAGGGAATAAAGTATTTTTTTTTTTTTTTTGCATGTGATGGCAATTTTTTTGCAGCTTAAATAAGGTAAGTGGCTAAAGTTGCATATTTAGTGATGTACCAATTTTATTATTTTAGTAGCATATTTAGGCTAGAGCTAACGATTTACTAGTGTTTTGTTTGTAATCCAGCTCAACTGTGCGTTTATAATCTTTCATTCAGTCATGTTGTTTCCAGTTAAAGACCTGTCACTGTCTGGATTGTTTTTCCGACTCTTCCGAGTCAATTTGAGTAAAATTAGTTCAAAATATTAACCAATCAAAGAGTGTTTGTCTATTAAAATCCAAGACGTTTGTTTGGGTATGTGGTTAGCATTTGGCTAATTGCTAATAGCATAGCGAAACTTGTCTTGTCACTTCTAAAAGTGGTTAAAAAAGCTTCAAATTACATTGTTAAAGTGCATCGCGCAAGTGAGCTAAGCATGTGACTGCTGTAAAGCATCGAAATGACAAATTTCAGTCTGTTAAATTGTCAAAAATCTGTTATAGCGCCTTTAAGCCAGAAACTAGCTAGTAGTTGTCAAAAAAATCGATTCCCTGATATTAATCGATACTAAAACTGTTATCGATACTCGTTTGAACAAGTATCAATATTTAAGCCCTGCCCCTTCCCCCCTCTTGTACGCCAAGCCCCGCCCCCTTCTTCTCTCATTGGAGATGGAAATGATGACACTATCAAATATTGTATATATAGCCTATATACTACATAAACAGCAAATGTGTCTGATAATAGAACAAAGCCCAGTCTTAATGTAAAGGTTCATGAATCAAGTTAATAATAAACAAAGAATACATGAAAATACTATTATTTTAATAATATCAAAAAGAAAAACATAAATAAAAATAATAATAAAAAAAAAAAAATACTATCATAAGAAAACAAAAATTTAAGTTGGCACAGTGGTATCGAAATCGGTATTGAGTTTTTTAGTATCGAATCGAGTTTGAAATTTTAGTATCGTGACAACACTAAGTTGGACGCATCTTTATTTTCCCCACCACAGTTATTCCATGACCCAGTTAGCATATCTTTTCAAAAGCCCTAAATTTAACCAAATAAACTTAACTTGAGCGTAATCCTAATCTTATTCAGATATCTGAAGTAAATATTATAAACATGAACATGTAAAGCAATGCTGTGTTGTGTAACTGGGTTGGGGAAAAAAAAAATCAAGCTAGTGGGACAGACCTACTTCTTTAGAGTGAAAACCAGGTACATCAGTTTCAAATTAGCAAACACATTCCCTTATTACATTGCGCAAATTCTATTAAAACGATGGGTGTTTTTCGTTTTTGACTTATGAAAACTGCAACTGTGGTTTATCTTTGGCTTATAAAGTACATTCTTAGTGTCGAAAGCGCCGGGGGACTGGCTATGCAGTGGCTAGCATATAACAATATAACATGTAGAGCTGCTTATTGAATTTCTCAGTTTCACCCACTGCTGACCTCTAAACAGTGTCATGTAAGCAGACAGCAGCACAGAAGAAGAGTTTACGTGAGGAGGCTGAGACTCCAGGTGTGGGAGAGCGTGGATGTGTAGTGTGCATGAGCAGGCTGCTAGGTCACTGTGGTGTAATGACAGCTGTGTGGAAGGTTTACAGTAGGGCTGCTGGATTAGAGCAAATTATACAATCACAATAAATCAGAGCTGAAAACTGTAAATAACTCAAAACTGAAGAATTATTTCAGAAATTATTTGTATACACTCTCGATACATCCGATTTTTGCTGTCTTACAAACAATTAATAGAGCTATTTAAGTGTATTGCTCACTTACCTAATACATACCTCATAAATCTTAACCATGATGTGTTTAAAAGCGTTTTTTACAGATGTCAGAAGCCAGAGTGAGTTGAGCTATGTTTAACAGATGCTAGCCTAATGCTAATAACATAACACAACTCTTAAAAGCAACATTGCAAAACATTTTCCCCCAAATAGAGACTTAAAATATAAAAACTATCCGTCCAAGGGGCAAAAAACTGTTTTCATTCATTAATAAAATGTATTAATTATTAATTTATTCATTGTCAATTGAGCACAGTGCTTTTAATTTCTACATTTCCCCTTTTTTTTCATCAGGTTAAGGCTTGTAGACACGTTTGCTTTACTTAAACTATTTTTATTAAGTCAACTCAGAAACTACAGAATAGCTTTGTAACGAGTCTAACAACATATTTTTGTTCCACCTAAATGTAGCATTTTAAGTCCCATGTTTTATTGTATAGCTCATCTTTGCAACAGTGGAATTCTCCAAAAGCTGCAGAAAAATGTACTTATGTTTTCTAACATTTCAAACTTTGCTGTACTTAACAGAATTTGAGTGACAGCACAAAGCATTCTGAATAAAAGTTTCTAAATTATATTTTGAGTGACATTATTACAGTCCTATTTTAGAAACATTTAAATGTGGCGCTGTCTAAAAGTGTACTTGTGGGATTGACATATACACAAAAGATGTTTGATAAAACTGGACAAATAGGGGAATTGCTGAAATTAAACCTTTGGTCATGTAAAAATACTTGTTCTAATGACTAATTATGTGTTTGTTTCAAAGTAGACAGCCTTGCCTTTTCTTCTGCTGTATTATAACTATTAATATGTCCAAATAAATGCAAAAAAGAAACTTCAGACAAGCAAATGTGATACTAATTTAGGCTTGTTTTCATTTTTGTTTAATCTGGCATTGTTATTAGAAAGGAAAATATAATGATTGACCTAACTTTCTTCTAATACAGAGCAGTGCATATAGTTTTAGTACAATCTTTTAAAATGTATAGCTCCCACGTACACAACACCATATTATATCTTTAGAGCCCTTCATCGTCAGACTTCAGACTAACAAATTTGAGCTCCTTTGATCATCTGAACGCTCTTTAACCCGAATAACAGCAGAACAAGTCCCGTTTCATTTACTTCCAGCTGAAACAAACATTACATCTGCTTAACGTCAATCTCCAGACAGAGTACAGACAACATTCGTTTTGCTTCAACTCTCTATCTGTGCAGGAGCTGTATTAAAAACGATGGAACGGAGCATTTCCCCAGCAGCCAAAGCCCGAATCAATAGCCCACTGACACAAGCCCCTAATGATTTAAGAGCCTCTTCTTCACTGCACCTCTGCCCACAACTGCCTTTGATGTTTGGTAATGATATCTGACGTGTGAGATTAACTGGAGAGAAAATTAGTAATGAATTAGTAATATCGGACTTATAAATATTTGATTCCTAAACATCAAGTTCTTAATGTGACAGGTTCAAGGGCAAGAAACATAATGGCAGCCTTGATCTTCGCAAAAACTAACACGCAAGAGGTCTGTTTCAGTCAGACTCCATGATGCTGGAAACGTAACATGTTTAATAGTCCGACAGGCAGTTCGACTCACCTGCCCACCAACGTTAAAAGACAAACGGATATTTGACTAGTAATAATTTTTGTGAGTGAAGGTTTTAAATGTTTTTTTTAATTTACAGATAAGAAAAATCCAATCATAATGTGAAATATAGCTGCACAACACTGTATTATGATAGACAACAACACAACAACAACAATTAAGCTAAGCTAAACTAAGCTTTATTCTCAGGCAATCTGCTTTATTGGTTTGCGGTTATGTTTTTTATTAACAATATTTCTAAAACATGTTTTGGAAAGATGAGAAATTTAAACCTGCCTAATACAGCCTCTGACTGATCAAACTGTCACCATTAGGCTAAATCATTCTCCGATATTCACCTTATTCTGCCTTGTCTACTTTTCTTGGCAGTGCACTTTGTGTTTAGCTCTGGCATAGCTAACATGTTAGCTTGTCTGTCTTGCGGTAAATCTCAAATAAATATAACAAAGTTAAAAAATAAGTGAGGCTGAATTTATCTAAGCCTTTAAGCAAGGTACATTTAGTAATGCTGTTGTAAGTGATCATTACAACATTTGATGCTTGATTGGGGCAAATGTAGACTACTGCTAAAACACTGTCAGAAAAAGTGGGTGAAAAGAAAAAAGGTGAATACCCTTACTGTTTGTTCAGCACTGGTCTGGCCTGGAAAAAATTGGCCCACTTTTAAAATTTACAAGGACATTTTTAGCAAAACTGACATATTTTGAATATCAAACTATAGTGGAAACACATCAACTAATATAATACATCTAAAGATGATTATTAATGTATATATCACATTATTAATGTTATAGCCACATCTTTCCTGAAATTAACTAGTCAACTGATACCAGCAGTCTCTGAATGTAGGCACACTTTCATAATATACAAACATAAAGTAAAAAAAAAAAAACTAGAGCTTCATGAAAGGTTCAATCCTTATATGTACAAGTCATTGCTTGTTGTTGACATAAAGTTGTGTCACTCGTTTCATCATACTTAAGTGAAGAGTAAACAAAATGATTGCTCAAAGGATTCTTCAATGAAAATATTACTTAAGCAAAATAATCTGCAAGAAATACAGTATATGCTCTAAAGAAGACAATTTCCTCAAAAAATGACTAAAGTACCGGAAGTGGCAAATAAGTGTGATCTCTGGAATAATTCATCAACTAACCATTTAGAATTACAACATACAATTTTAAAAACAACAATTTCTATATTATCTTGCAAACAATTGCCCAGATTTTAGCAACACGTCAAGTTGAAATCAGACAGCTGAGGTTTTCACATCACTGCCACAGACAGCTGCCTGCAGATGACAAATTTCAACCAAAAACTGTCTGGGAGTCTATTGAGACAACGTCATGGTCTGACAGTGGTGAAAAGGGCTTGAGAAACAAAAGCACCTTAAAACCATCATCTCTCCTCTTTTACTTGCCAGATCAAGTGTGCAAGTCCTGCAGCTGAAGAGACAGCCCCCTGTGAAGCTGCTGCCACGAGGTGTTCCTTCATGTCCTGACAGGGGAATCTTTTCTTCTATTTGCCCCAAATTAGCATGTCACATTTATCGATCACACCTTTTATCTTGGCCCGGCGTGGCACCAGTCTGGCCCATAAACTCATTCTGCTCTTTGAAGTGCTCCAGACACTTTGACCACCTACAGAACAGGGCCACGTTCAATTATTCCTATATCTGTCCGACAGTCAGACCAAGTTAAGGGAGAAATCAAAAGGCCAACTTACTTTAAACGAGACATATTAGACAGTGCTTAGTGTAGAACTGAGCGCATTTCACGCAAATAGAAAATAAAATTGGACTCAATGATTGATGCGTGACACAACTCAATTTGATCGAATCAAACTGTCAAAAGCGCCATAATATGCATCTTTTTGATCTGTCAGAAGTCCATGCTAAACAACAATATATTCAAAAAACTACCATGAAACAGTGTATTCATACAAAAAAGCAGAACCGATTCATGAATAATGTTCCTATACTTTCTCATTACGGCTGTGACCCATACATAATCTTTTATGTCGGAGAATAGTTACCAGCACGTAGGAGCTACTTGCAAGCAGCTTCTGTTTTTACCTGAGTTGGTTGGAGGTCAGGTCCAGCCGCTTTGCGAAGTGCCCATAGGTCTTCCCGATGTACTCTGGAATTTCTTTGCAGTCATTTCCGATGTAGGAAATCTAAAAATAGAAATTTGTTTTTTAGTGCTTTAAAGGATTATCAGTGAATGTAACTTTCCCCTCTCCTGCACATTTCACTTGTAAAAGGATACGCTGTTCAGCTAGTTGGTTGGGGAAACTTCTTTGATAAAAATAAAAATGGGTCATGAGCTAGAAGTTTGGATCAGGTATGAACCAGCATGACGGACGTCTGGCTCCTGAAGCTCGAGACAGTATTTTTCACATTCAGGTGAGTTTTTTTAACGCAACATGTATGAGTTCACAAATGTTGATTTAGCAGAATAACTTTGGTTTTCAGACAGTAATAACGCTCATAACAGCCCTGGCTAGTATTGCTGCAACAGCTTGTGTCAATCAGCCGCATCTCTATCTGCTACAAATATAAACAAATAATCTCTCTATATATGAAAGCATGCTTTTATTTCTGCTGAGATTGAAATGACATTCTAAAATGTGTTGAAAGGTAAAGTGTTTTTCCGAGTATTTAGCCATTTAATTTTTCTTATAACATTTTGTTTGTTGCAATACGCAAAGTTTATCTAATATAACTTAAAAATATAAACAGATTCACTGACTTTCTATAAAAGCGACAAATAACTGATTAAGAAATTTAGCGTTTTGTCTTTTTGTGTTGTAAGAACATATTGGAAAAATGCACAAAATGCAATCTTTATGTATTACCATTTCATACAAGTATGCCATATAATGTATGTTGGTAAAGTGGGACAGTGACTAAAATGTTTATAATAAATAAATACAAAAATGTTCCTTATTATTTATAGTTCTTGGAAATTCGACTTTGCATTTAATGATTTGTAGAAACAACCTTAAAACTCACTTTGACTAAATTAGTCATATACATCATTTGTGACATTTCAGAAAATATTCTCATATCAGCAAAATAAATCATTTTTAATTCTACACGTGTCTCGATTATAAGAAAATTTATTCTAAGCTTCAATAGAAATGAAGATGAAAAAATACATATGATCAAACTTGACTGTCCCACCATCGTTTATACTGTTTGAATACAGTATATAGCCTCCATTTATAAATGAAACGTAGCTTATTGAACACGTAGCTAACGGTTAATTCGAAGAGCCTGACATCAGTGCTTATCCAAAGAAGCGGTGGGAGGAACAACAAAACTGAAAGTCATGCGTCAGCGCGTCACATGACTCGGTGATGCTAGGTAAAAGTGCATTCTATTTGCGCTATAAAAGCCCCCAAAACAAAAAACGTCAATTAAGTTAAGCTCGTGACAAAAACACGCGTGGGCTCACTTCCAAAAACCACTTGCCAAACTTGTCGTAACTTACTTGAGTGCCGTTGAGCGCGATGCTGCCTGCCATGAGTCCTCTCTCTTTCCTTTCCGACCCGCGCTGGTGTTACGTGTCCAACTTTACGCACGGCTTTAACATGCAAACCTGTGCGTTATGATAAGTATATCCCGGCTACTTTGACAGTTTGAGCGCGTTATAGCCTTGTAGCAACTGCCTTTAGAGTTTCCGCGTGCCTATTGTGTCAGCTGACCTCTGTTATGCGGAAGCACGTGGGCATAGCGCCTGTTATTGATAAAGTGCTGCTGACTGTCTCCTGATGCTGAAGGATCTTATCAGATTTCCCCTTGGGTTTACAAAGATGATGTTAATAAGTGCAAAAATGACAGATTGAGATTGTCTGACAAAATGTATGAGTTGAAAAATGTTACCGGAAGTTTAAACAAAAATGCTTCAGTCTGTTTCTAGCCTGATTTTTACGCATGAACCTACAGTATAATAGGATCACCATTAGCTGAACTTAGCAGCCAGCTACTCTTCCTATAGTCATTCTTAGCATGTTCACAAAATATCAACATTATAGTTCAGTATGACACATAGCAGACATTTCACACATTAAACGTGCAAAAACACATACAGGTAGGCTACAATGGCATAATACAACCATAAATCATTGAATTAATAGTCCATTGAAATAATTTCTAAGTTGGGGAAAAATAGTCCAGTCTTGAACTTTTACCAGCCTGTTTGAGTGCATTGTGTTAACTACATTTGTCCCATGTTTGCATAAGCTATGTTTTAAACATGTAATATTCGTTTTTTTCTTTCTACAAAAGCTGGTTTCTGCCTTTTTCAGTAAATAATTATCTTTTGTTTATGCATGTCTTGGTGAGAATTTCATTATTCCCACCTCAGCTGAATGTGCCTTAGGCAACACATGTACAGTAATATGTGCTCATTATCAATGCTAATTCAAAGCAACATCACTTTACTTACTATATGTACTTTTTAAAATTATTATTATTAATAAACAATAATGTACAACATTCGTCTGATGTACTTTACTATACATATACTACTGGAGCTAGGGTTAGGGTCAATTACAAAATTAAACAACCTGAAGTTTCAAATAAGGTCAGACATAATTAGCAAATAGAACAGAAAAATAGCCTGCTGTTATCTTTAAAGATTTGGAAGTTGTGCAGTTCCAAAGTCCAGTTGATAAGATGTTGTCCTTTTCATTGTTGTTGTTTAATAAAAGTACACATGATACAAAACACACAGTTATTCATTTTTAATGCACTTTTCTCCAAACATATACAGCAGAGTAAATGCACTCTTATATTTCCTATATTTATTGTATTTAAAGTATTACATCACTTCTATTACATTAACATGTTCTGCAATATACTCTTTTGACAGTGTTACTGTGGTAGACGTTTTGACATTTCATCCACCTTGCTTAATGTAAATGTAATTGTGAATAAGTTTAAAGCGAATGAACAGTGGACTTCCCCAATTTCTCTCAGCAAGATCAATCTTGAAAAAGATTCAGGCTCTGGGTTCTCCGTTTCTGGTAGGTTTCAGTAACTTGGAAAATTCCAAATGCAACTCTGTACCAGTAATTGTGTAAAATAATGTATTATACACTAATATATTAGATATTTCTTTGAATTCTTGAAAGGAACTAAAGCCAATACTTATTATTCATTTACATACGTTTACAGTAGGTATTAGATATTTGAACATTTGAGCTTCTTGCACCGCTCTTTCAGAGAAGATTGTAAAAATGTGGCAACACTTTGGAAAAAAGCCTCCAGTTAGTTAGTGCACTCAAAGCACTTTATGTATTACCCTGGAAATTACATTGACTACAAATGACAACATATGCTTGTAAAATCCACTTTTTACCCATGTTTTAACAGTGTTCTCTGATCATTTAACTCACAAATGTTTTTAGATTGACTCATGCATATTGAATAATCTTCTATTCTAATAATAACCAGCACAATATGGGTTCAAAAGCATCACACAGCCATTTTCCATCAACAAAAACTAGTAATTATAGATCTGTTATTTGTTACAGTTAGATTTCACAAGGAAAATGTGATCGTTATCACTTCTGTGTTTTGAATAAGGCAATGGATCATTTGTTTTAGATCAACTTTATCTTTTACAATGAACAAAAGTAAATGGTAGATTTACTTTTTAGTTTTATAATAAATTCATGGATTAACACAATAGGTCTCCTTTGTTAATCCAGACTGTTCTCTTCCCTAATATAATAACATAAAAGTCACATTTTTACTAGATTATCTTCATACAGCTATACTTTTGTTTGATCTGTTCTATTATTATTATTAATAAGTACAATATTTTCTTCCCACCTCTGTTGGACTGAACTTTTGTGTACTCCTGACCATCCTGAGCGCTTCCTGGTTGGTGACGTCATCGGCTCCTCCACTCACTTCCCAGCTCGCTCGCCCAGGCTGAGACAGAGGAGAGAGAGAGACGAGCAGGAGACGGGCAGGAAAGGAGGCCGCGGCCGCGGACATGGCTTCAGTCTGCAGGAGTGCTGCCTCGCGGTTCCTGCACGATTGGCCATTCAAAGAAATACCCAGCAGATGGTTAGGCCACTGACTCTTTAATATAGATCACAAAACTGCTTTTCATTTTTTAGCAACTCTGTGTATATTTTACGTTTTAGATGCAAAGGTTTGCGTGGGAGTTTTTTCTTGCTGTGCTGTGAAGGTACTGTTGGAACACGGACTCTGCTGTAAACCTGTCCTTCCTGCTTGGACTTTCAGACAGATCTTACTCGTGCATGTTCTTTTTTTATTTATTTGTTTTATAATTTTTTAACAAAATATTTTAATACAAATGCGTTCTCCTATTTTCACTGTAATTATAGAAAACTATGTTGAAATTACACACGTTAAGTTTTAAACTATTTCTCAACTTTTTAAATGTGTTAAATTGTTACAAAAACAACCACTGATAGTAATAAAAAAAAGTAAAAATGTGTTATCAATTCTGCGTGTCTCGTTTTTATTATTACAACACAGACAGTAAATTTGTGATTCAGGAAATATATTTTGAATCTCACACATAACTCACTCTAATCCTGTCTTTCTACACGAGATGTAAATAGTTGTATTTGCATGCAAGGGGTGATTCATAAACATGTCAGGGTTATAAAATATATGGCGATATTAAAACTTTCTATTTAAATATGTTGAATTATGGTTGCAAAATTGTGTTCCCATTTAAGGGGAATGCCGAGTATTTTGGTGTCTGCTGCAGGAGCCCATTCGTCATACGGACAATAAAGAGGGTTTTCGCCTGACAGTGAAAATTTATGGTTGCCCTTCTTTGCCCTAATAACTCACATATTGTGTCACGGACTGACAGGCCTTGCACAAAACAGCAAGCCTGTTATCAATCACACATCTTTGCATATTGTTCCCTTTTTTTACTGCCAGACAAAACGGTGAGAGCAGTTCCAGGCACAGCGCGCACATTTTGGAGAAATACTGGCAACATAAAAAATAAAACAGTAGAGCTCAAGGAAACTAATGTTGAATGTTGTGATTATTAAAAAATATAAAATAATAAATATAGAATAAAGTGTTACAAATATTAACAATAAAAATACAAACATTCATAAAGTACAATGTTAGTTTTAATCAAGGCCAGAATGTGTGTCTTTTTGGATTCAAAGTTTACGCACTTGTTCTACTCACCAAAATTTAGTTCATATTTGTATTTTATTTTAGGTGTCAGCTGTCCACTCCAGGTTTTCTTGCTCTCCAACTTGACCTGTCAAACAGATTACCACAGAAAGAGATTAATGGCAGAGGCGGGTTGCAATAATAATCGTTTTGTTTGATGTGACAACTTTGATAGGCGTTGATTTACTTACAAACTGATAGGCTTTTAATTGAGCGCCTCCATCCCGATTGAGATGAAAGGAAACCCGCATTGAAAAGCTGCCCGATTGCCCCGGAGCCTCAATACTGATTAGCCATCTCAGCGGTGAATAGTTCAAGGCATTTTCAACTTCTTTTCTCCGCGGCCTGACACCCCATTCCTCTTCTTTTCTTTTGCTCCGTGCGCTTTGCTGGCTCCTAAAGGAAATAAATCATTTTCATTGTATGTAAATAAAATCGAAGTGACATGGATATAAAATGTCTGGAGTTCTTTTGTGCAGGTCTTTGTTGTTCTTGTTCTAGGTGACAGTGTGCCCGAGGCGCATGACACGTTTGGACAGACGCGTTATGGACATGGTTCTGTTTGGAGTGACTGTCTCGTTACGCACAGTCATTCTATTTATTTGCTCCAGTGAAATTAATTTTAGGCAATTATAGAATATTTAACTTTTCATACAATCTGCGTAGCTTGTCTAATAAAGACGTATTTGCTTAGTTAAGCGTTTCTTTTAAGTCCCGCTTCACCCGAGGCGCTTTCCTAACGGGATAATAAGCAGACTGGAGCAAGTATTTGTGCACCTTTTAGCACTTAACGTGTGAGCGCCACTGTCTGCAACTTATTAAAGTTTCATCATGTGTCCCGTCACCTTCAGGTGCTCTATGAAGAGATCACATCTACACCGGCTGCCAAAAGCCTCATGTTTTGGGAATTGCCATATTGTTTCGTATTCATCGCAAGATCTTTTGTCGATCCACCTCGAAATTAAATCTGAACTCGAAGATTTTCCAGCAGAAAACTTTGTGTCTCCTGCTGAACCTCTTCCTTCTCATTTGTTCTATTCCCACAGTCACACTGGCATGTAATCAGCCACAATGGCTGACATAAATCAAGCCACGGATTGACAGCGTCTGACAAATAACTGATTGATTGCGGTGGAGCAGAATTGACACTTGACGGAGGGGTGGAGACAGAAATAGAAGGGCGGTGTATATTATACTGAAAACATGTGACATTCACATCCCTCCATCACTACATTGGTCTATTCCTGTCAACGCTTGTCTGTTTAGGGAATTCAAGCCGAAGTGGTTGGTCTTATGTTTATCTGTGCACAAAAGTACCACATGTTGGCCGTGCGTAAAGGCGCACGAATAGAGTGTATTAACTGTAAGGTTGAACAAACACTTCTTGTTTTAATTTGTGTACGCTTTATGCGTTTGTAGACTTTCCTTTGCTATTATTCAAACTATACATTGTTAGAATAATGTCGTGAGAAAACAATAAAAGACGCCTTCATCTCACCATTTATTGTGTTCATATGCCTGCCAAATGTGCGTATTGTTGGGAGAACTGTCTGTCTGAAAATGCTGCAAACAGATGAAATAAACTGCAAAGTCTTTCGTTGTTGTTAGCACATAAGTGAAAGGCTCTGTAGGTTTTTAGAGACCGGGACGCCTCTTTCTCTAGAAAAAGTTGAGCGTTCTCTGCAACCAGCCTATTTTCGCATATCTCCTCCCCCGAGCTGTCAAAATAGAGGCGCTTACAAAGAGGAGAACGTCACATCCCCTTGACCCTCCAATCACCTCAGGGTCCCATTTGATTGGAAGGCGGCAAAGGCTTTAATCTCAGACTAATTCAGCTGCTTTTGAAGTGAACATTTCGAGCAGTTCGGTCTTCGGGAGTACAGAGCGAGGAGCTACAGACAGACGCACACGCGGAACAGCGCTCATGGTGCAGACGCAGCCTCGGATCTGCGCTCGCCTCGCACGGTCTCCCTGTAGCAGCGGCTCACTCCTCCACCACTAGGATTTACTTCTTTTCCGACGTTTTCAACCCTTTTGCCCGAGAGAGAATCTTGATGCATTTTGGTTTTCTTGATGAATCTGACAAAAGAGTCGCCGTTTAATTTCCTGACTAGTGGGACATGAGCACATCGCCATCGGCGTCTATTCTGAAAAATAGCGATATTTGTGCAGCCTGGGAAAGGAGCAGTTCACGGAATAGCAGCTCGGCGAGCACCAAGCCTTTTCTCCACTCCGCACCTCCGTGTGATCCACTACGGCAAGCGAACAGACTTCCCATCAAGGTTTTGAAAATGCTTACCGCACGCTCGGGACACATTTTGCACCCGGAGTACCTGCAGCCTTTGCCTTCTACCCCAGTCAGTCCAATCGAGGTACGAACAACTATGTATTTCTACTTTTTACCGTATGTATGTCAATGGAGCAAAGTCATTTTGCATTTTAAGATCATTTTAAACAATTCTTCTCTACAGTGCAGTGGGTTTTTAAATATCTTTACCTATTTTATGTGCGTAAAAGTAGTTGGACAATTTAAATATTATTTGGATTTGATGTTTTTGTGTGCGTAAACAAGAATAGACAGTTGAAAGTACGTGTTTCTGCCTACTAACACATCTCCAGCATCACCGAAAGAACGGTGTGCCCCAAACTGCTCTTTACTGATATCATTGTGTTATTTCTTTTACAGTTAGATGCCAAGAAAAGTCCGCTGGCACTTCTGGCGCAGACATGCTCTCAGATCGGCAAACCGGACCCACCGCCTTCTTCTAAATTATCCTCCGTGACGCCAAATGGATCTAGTGAGAAGGAATCTAAATCTGGCCCTTTGAAACTCAGCGACATCGGTGTGGATGACAAATCTAGTTTCAAACCATACTCTAAACCCTCCGACAAGAAGGACTCGTCCTCTGGCGTCTCAGGGGGAGAGAAGTCTGGTTTCCGAGTGCCGAGCGCCACCTGCCAGCCGTTTACGCCGCGGACAGGCAGCCCAACTCCAGCACTTCAGCTTCTCCATGCCGACAGAGGGCAAGTGCGGGGAGCGGGACGACAAAAAAGAGGGCGATTCGAATAAAAATGGCAGTACGGACAGCTCAGGCACCACGAGCCACAGTCGGATAAGTGTGAGTTGTGGTGGAATAAATGTAGAGGTGAACCAGCACCAGGAGACGACTCCTGGCTCTAAAAACACTTCCTCATCGGAATCCTCTTCTGTAACTTCTGTTTCTTCTGCGTCCGTACTCGGGTCAGGACTTGTAGCCCCAGTTTCTCCGTACAAACCAGGACAGACAGTTTTCCCCTTGCCCCCTGCAGGCATGACATACCCGGGGAGTTTGGCTGGGGCATACGCGGCTATCCTCAGCACTTTCTGCCTCACGGTGGTAGTTTGGTGAACGCACAGTTAGCCAGCTCCCTGGGCTGCAGTAAGGCCGGCTCCAGCCCTCTGGCCGGGGCCTCACACCCTCCATCATGTCGGCCAGCCTGTGCAGAGACCCTTACTGCCTTAGCTATCACTGTGCCAGTCACTTAGCGGGCGCAGCTGGGCATCATGCACACACGACTCTGCAGCCGCAGCAGCAGCGAGTGCCCTAAAGTCCAGCTATCCCCTCATGTACCCCACGCACCCTATCCACGGCGTGCACTCTTCTGCACCCTCTTTTAGCGGACATCCCCTGTACCCATACGGCTTCATGCTGCCCAATGACCCCCTCCTCATGTGTGTAACTGGGTTTCAGCTAACGGACCGTGTGACAAGCGCTTTTCCAGCTCCGAGGAGCTGCTGAGCCACCTACGGACTCACACTGCGTTCACCGGGGCCGACAAGCTTATGTCAGGCTATCCCGGTTCCTCGTCCTTGGCCAGCGCTGCAGCAGCGGCCATGGCCTGTCACATGCACATGCCTCCCTCTGGGGCCCCTGGGAGCCCCGGACACTGGCTCTGAGGAGCCCGCACCATGCGCTGGGACTGAGCAGCCGTTATCACCCGTACTCCAAAAGCCCCCTGCCCACCCCCGGTGCCCCTGTGCCCGTGCCTGCAGCCACGGGCCCTTACTATTCCCCTTATGCACTGTACGGGCAGAGACTGACCACAGCGTCCGCGCTGGGATACCAGTGAGACTCTAAAGTTTATATAAGATGCAAATATAAAGACGCTTCTATGAACTGCGCTAAACAGGGCAGGCTCCGTGGACTTGGTGTATTTATTTATATGTCGGTTTAAAGTCAGCGAGAATAGCTGCAAACGGATCGAGCAATTCAAAGTGCATTATGTTGAGCTGAACTCTATGAAAAGTCAAACACACACGGTAGATACTAATTCAGATAGGGTCATCATTTCGATGTTCATTTGAAATTGCTATGATTGTATTTGTTCTTATTTAATGTCTCATGGAAAAGAAAATAATTTACATAATTTACATGCATGTTTGTTTCTTAAAATTCAAATTGTCCACATTTTAAATTGCAGTTATTTTTCAGATGTAAACCTTGGAAAGAGAATTGGTATTTTTTTGTATGTATTCTGGAAAAATAACAAACGATTCTGTTCCATACTTCAGTGTGCCTCATTTTCTCACGGGTATACATTATTCACCTCAAACTATATTTTAAAATTATTCAGCACTTACAACTCTGAATTGACCTTTTGAAATAATTAGTTTGGGTAAAACTAATTTGAGCTTAGAAAAGCCTTGGTTTTTCTCTTTGTCAAATCGAAAACGTGCCAAAGAATGAAACACTGTTTGTATTTTAAATAGAGCTCACGTGTTTCGTGTTGAATTCTTGTTTGAAACCATTCATGGTTCAAGTGTAGTGCGCTCTAACACGCGCAGCTATTATTATTTTTTCTTTAAAATGGCGCAATGTCAATGTGGTTATTTTGCGCAAATTTAAACAAAGGCGTTTGCAGTTATTAATCTGTGTTTAGTAAATTCCTAAGAGCGAAAATGCCCGGATACAAATAGAGTATTATGTTTTATTAAAAGGTAAATAAATTATGAGGACAAATGTGGATTGATTAAAAAATAAAATAAAAATCATGCAATAAAAAGTCTGGCCTTGACTAAAATCCATACTTTTTTGTTATTAATATTTTTATTTTATTTATTTTTGAATATTCACACTTCACGATTTACGTCCTATAAGACCAGCACTTAGATTTTTAAAGAAGCCTTCAAACGCCTAATGGCCAGTCAACTTTAAATATTCTATATTCATAATATTCCTTTATAAAATGCAGAAAATTCAGGCCTGCACACTGATGTAGTTTTAATACGTAAACTCTCTGTGTGCTTCTGAGCAGAGGCGCACACACACTCACACTCAACACACACACACTTTGAAATACACAATCAGACTACCTAAGGTTATGGACGTATCTAAAGCAATGCTATCCATTAGTGTTATATTTTATTGTATTAAATGTACAATTCAAAATTATAATAAGCCAGGCAACTTTCTGTTTTTGTACGAAAATGGTTAGGGTCTTTCACAAATTACAAGAACTTGATGAGCTACTTATCCAACATGATTGGAGTCACACAGACGCTTATTTAATTATTCAATCATCCAAACAAACGCTGAAGTGGACATTTTACGCACACTAGTATCTTCTGACCCAGCTGCACTCACACTGTTCTTATTTATTGGACACTTCTCTTCAGGTATACACCGTGCCATGTCTACGGCCCAGCAGTTAGTCAAATGAAACAAACTCCTCTCGCGGTGCGTAGAGGGCCCACACGCGTCCTAAACTGATGTAATGACGGTGAAAGGGAGCAATTTCCATTTTTACCCACATCATGGCTGTGCGCGGAGGTCCCCGGTGGAAGGCAATTTATCATGTGCCCCTCCCCTGGCCCTGTCAGCGGAGGAACAGGCAGGCACATGTGCGCATGAATTAGGCAGCCCGGCTCTCCCTCCTCTCTCCCTCCTCCTCCTCCTCCTCCCTCTGTGGGGATGTGACACACTGCTCAGGAACATGGGGATTAGAGTATGCAAGAGTAGAAAGTACACATTCACTTTGTCCATCAAGGCGCACAGGCGTGGAGACTGGAGAGTTTAGCGGACCAAAAAGTGTGTTTTCAGTCCCAGCACACACTCAGCTGGGATTCAAAGGCCAAACTGAATTGACTAGACTTCATGAAAAAGAGATATTTAATCTGCTTGTGTTGTCAGAAGAAGCAGGAGGGTGTTTAGATTACACACACATACTAATCAAAACGGTATTGGGTTTACAGTTTATTTATAGTAGTCATTTTGAGAAACACATGGCTGAAACTCATGTGATTTATAACTGTTAAACGGAATTGGAACATATTTTAGCACAGAAATGTAGACTATAAATTATTGTTTGCAGAAGAGCTAGCCTGCATGTTAAAACAGATGCATTCACCAGTAAAAAAAACATCTAAAACAAAAGAATGTATTTTATATGATGTAGATAAATCGTATAATCAGCAACACCTATACTTTTAAAATCCAAAACTAAAAAGTTTTAAAATATAAAAATAATAACAAGAAATTAATTGCTTTCAGAAATTTCCATTACAAAGAATAAGCTGTGTTTTGCATCTTTCTGAATTTTTTTAAACAATCCACTGAAACTGTTCAGGGAAGGTAAACATATGCATTTTTAGGACTGATACAGGATTAAGTTTAGTTTATTTTATATGGAACAAGGCACCTACATCCAACATTTAGCAGTGCCAGAGTTAACAGTGCAGGCTTATTTTTTGTCTGTAGTGCCAATGGCAAATTGATGACATTGCAATTTTTTTTTTTTTTTAATGGACATGTAACAGGCACAAAAACACTCCACATGAATACACAGAAAGTTTGTTTAAATAAATACATTTAGAACATGCCTATGCTTGATTGTCCAGAAGTCACAGTTTAACATATTTTCCAAAGGTATTTAATAATGTCACCTTATCCTTAGTTCTGTCGAAACCAAATTCTAAGGACTGACCAGGCAGACAGCCAAAATGAGGTCTTTCTAAAGAGATTTTACATTCTCTGCTCAATCTCCACTAAAAATATTTTCTCAGTATCAAATAGAACTGTATAGTGGATAATTTTTAAAGGAGACATATTGTATGTGTTTATTAATTTAGAATAAAAAATATATATAGATCTGGTAAAGGCTTAGCAATACAAAGAAATCACTGACTTCCTGTTCACAACTTCAGAACAATTAAGTCCCGCCTCTTTATTGTAAAATGTAACTGTAGCAATCAGCGGAAACTAAATTTTGGGAGAAATCACAAGTAAATACAGACAAGTAGGCGGTGATATGTGGTAGGTAAAAACAGGATTTTTCTGAACACTCAAACATCAGCTGCAGGCCAATTATCAGTTATCAAATGGCTAAAAACTCATCTTACATAAAATATCTCCGTTAGCAACCACTTGGCCACTTTGGATTTGGAGATTTCCTTGCTCCTAGGTGCCGGACATCTGTTTTTCGGGGGAGTCAGTCAGCCCAGCACTACTACCACCACCACCGGAGCTGTCATTAAAGGGTGTGTGTGGTACAATAAAGACACACACGCAGCGTCGTCATCACAGGCAAGTCTATAGTTTGGTAACAGCTGTGTCAATAAGGGAAGTTGCTATAAAGTCCTCTCGACTCCAAAGAGATGATTATTATCTTTGATGCTCTGTATGTGTGGTCATCATGGCGATAATTACACTATAATAAGGTTGGCAGCAAGAAAGACTCCTATCAATAATAAAGGATGTAATGTTTCCGGGCTGCACATTATGCTTTTATGACTCCCTTTTATTCCCAATAAATAGTGTCTCTGTCATTAGTAGTATTTGTATTGACTGATCTTCAGAAGTAAGTACCGGTAGTAGTTATTTGCTCAGTTATACTTATTTGAGTAACTTTTTAAAGGAGACATAATGTGTTTCTTTCATGTATTTAAGAATAAAGTATACCTAACGTAGATCAGTAATTCACATTTTGTTCATTGTAAATACCAAAACTGTTCTAAACAACTTATAAATTTAAACACATCTTTTTATTTCTGTAACTCATAGGCCACATGTCTTCACTGAAAATGTAACAAGCAGCAGGTTTGAATTGCCTCATTATTAAGTTTTAAAGTGGCACTCTGCATGTTTTAGTCATTATTCTTTTGATTAATTGCAAGTAATTATAACCAAGTGGGTTAGGGGTAGTTGAAAACAGGAATTTAATATTTAACCATACAAGATCACTACTTCTGAATGTTTATTGTTTCATTGAAAGTGTATTGTTTTATTTTTATTTCCTTCTATTCATGTTTGCTAAATTAATAATCTTGGGAAGTCTTCAGAGACGACTGTTGTTGTGATTTTGGGCTATACAAAAATAAGTTGATTTGATTTTTCGATGTGAATGTATCCAAATACAGCTTGAGTAAACTAATGATGAGAGAAAACTTAGACGATACAATTTCAGAAAAGACTATTTTACATAATATGTCCTTTCTAAAGAATATAATTTAAAATTGACTTAGATTCACTTCTTGAGTATTAGTTTGTTAAAAAATAAAAGTTTTGGTTTCTCTTTCCAGCTGTGGTTAAAATCTCAACAGTGACCACCCACTTTCTGGTTCAACAATCTCGGGTTCCCATGTTAAATCTTATGATAAAAAAATGTATATATATGTTTAAAATCCATATCTACAGCTTTATAAACTATGAAGTTATTGAAGTTATTTTACTGAATTTTAAGCCATAGATGTGCTTTTTAGACTGAAAACAACCGCACTGTGGATCTGAGTTAACACATAGTTGGCTAGCCAGAAACCAGGGCGATCTCCCACTGTTTAGCTCCATTTGACGAAAGCTTAGTGTTGTAACCATACAATGTTTTGTGTTTATATTACTTGCATGGCTTAATAAAATCTTTTTACTTTGTAAATTTTTTGTATCTTTTTAGAGTAATAATTTCCCCCATACTCTTACGTGACACTACTACTGTAACTTACTGGAGTGTTATTACTTTGAGTGACTTTATTCTCACTTAAAGGTGTGTAGTAACTTTTTTGGTAGACTCCGTCCATTGCCTGTCCCCATGGTGATGTTACTGCTTTGCCTACAAAGGGTCCTAGAACAACGTTAAACATACATATACAGTATATACTCTTGAGTGTATTACTCTCTTAATATATTGAAAAACATGCTTAGGTGAATGTACATGCTACTACACAAATGTCACATTTAGATTTGTCCGGTAGCACCACATGATAGTTTCTATTCTTCTACTCTAAAATTTTGTAAAGATTTTTTTTTTATTTTCATTTTTGTTAGGTTGAGTTTGTCATAGAAAGTAAAAATAGATGAAGCAATGTTCAAACAAAAGCTGTAGCTTTAGTTAGGCAAATCCAATGCTGAAGATAATAATTCGTGTGAAGGTGTATAATGTTTAAAAACACAATGAAGCACTTTCTGTGTTAACTCTTGATGACATCACCAGGTGGAACAGGTTGTTTTCAGTGCAGGAGCAGAACAACAGCTAGAAAAAATCACGATATGAGTGGTAAACATGCCTAAATAACACTAAATACAGCTTCAGATATGTTTTGAATAGAAAACTTCACTACAAGGACTAAAAATAAGAGTGTAGTCGGCCCTTTAAGCACACATTTTGTCTCCATTGCTCACCTCTGCTGGTCTTTGAAGTACGGTAAGTATTGCTTCAGTTGCAGTAAAATCAGTAACAACGAACCCAACAGCCAGCTGCCATTATCAGCTCAGTGATTTATGGTTATATAGGCTGTAGAGGTGTCCGCTGCTTTGTGATTGCAGTAATGAAGTCATAAAATGAACAGCATGAGACAAAGCAGCCACTCAGTGCTTGTAAATAGATCAGCAGCTTGGGGAAATGTGTGCTAAATTTCCTTGTTATCTCTCAGATTAGGAAATCAACATTCAGGCTGGTCATCTATTACATCCTGGATCTTCAAATGTGGCAGCAAAATATCACAAAAACAGACTTGACATGACCTTGTATTTATTATGGCATATGTTTTTCAGTCAAATATCCACTTTTGTAAATGGATTTAGACTGAATGCAATCACTTTACTTATGTCTAAAGCTGAAAAATAAACCATTATAGCTTTGTTATTTTAAAAAGGGCTAAGGATATGTCAATGAAAAATAACTTAAAAGAATTGCAGTGCATATAATTTGCATTTTGTAAGCACTTTTAAATAATAATATCATATGTATGCAATACTAATTTGTTTTCAAAGCTAGGTAAACAATTACTGTGAAAGTTTAATCTTGGTTTTGTTTTTATTTTGACTTTTTTACCTTCAATATGGCGGGGGCGTTTTTATCTCTGAAATGTGTCAAAAAGTCTACATCATCATGACAATTTTCCACAAAATTGTGTTCTTTGAATCAAATAAATGACGAATGCATGAGTTGTGGATTTTATATGTTTTGTTCTTCTGATTATGAATTTGATTTTACGTTGGGAAAATTACTTAAAATTTATACAAATGCTGTTTACAGTTGAGTCATTTCTTGAATTACTATTCTTATTAATGGATCACTATTTCAAAACTTTGTATAAACAAAGTAAAATTGAGTTGTCAAGTTCTGGTCAAATTAAATTATAAACTCTGATCATAACTCTAATACTAAAAATAAATTGCAAATGTAATTGCAATTGCCAGACTAGTCAGAAAAAAAAATCTGAAAATTTGATATTTTTCCCAAATCATGAAGCTCAATATTCTAATGTCCTTACAGTTGGAAAAGGAAACAAAAACTGAACTGTTACTCAGACAGGTAGTGAGTGAAAGTAGGTCCAATTTAATCAAAAAGTTACTCAAGTAAATAAAGCTGAGTACTATATCCACATCTGATCATCAAAGTTACGAAATGGGGGTTTAAAACTGGTAGTTTACTCCACCTTAATACACATGCTGCATCTGATTTTAAGTAATTTTAGCTTTATATGGAAAATCTTTGCATACATGTGACCAAATTTGATAAGTTAGTGTAGTGAGCCTTTAAACTGTAAACAATAGCTTTTTTTATTTACAATTTTACTGGATTTTGAAGCGTCGACTGCAAAATTATCTTTATGCATTTTTACAGTAAAGAGACAAGATAAGATTATCATTCTTTTAACAGAAGTACTTTACTCATCATTTTAAAGCAAAACTAAACAACTTCAGTGGTAGTACTCACATCTTTCTTATCTGGATACACTTCAAATTTATGGATTATTTTGTGTATCTTTAGTGTTGAAATGAGGCAGCAAAACACGTTCAAACACATTTTACATTGCCAAATAAAAAAATCAAAGAAGAGCTGGTGTCAGGTTGGGATGTGGGTGGGCTTCAGAAACTGCAAGTGTGGGATTTCCACTGGGAGGTAACTGAACGAGCCGAGGTAGGCTAAAAATACTCAAAAATACATACGTAACCAACACTGAGACTTACAAAACATTTAACAAGGTAAAAATGTTATTTAGCTCTGCTTTAACAATAAAAAGTATGAAGCGTAAAACCATTTCTAGTCACTTACCACATCAATCAGCTTTTCTGACAGACTGATTTTAGAATATACTCCCCAACTGTGCGCTCCAATCAAAGTCATTAGATTTTCAAAAGTCTACGCCAGTCGAGACAGGAATCCCTGCGAGTTTTCCCTTGTTCAGGCGCTTATACCCTTCTCACTGATTTACAAATGGAAAGTGCTCATCCAGGTGATGTGGGAGAAGTGGCGTGTTGATCTATCCGTGCCACTCAAACCTCCAGCCTGTACGACACTCTCCGGTGGTGAGACAACCTAATTGAGGTCATTTCTGTCTGCTTTGGCGATGTACGGTGCACCGGGGTGTTTTAGTGCGCAGATAATTTGGCCATTTTGGGATTCTGACAAAGAATATATTATGGAAATGCAGCCTTATTCCACGCACCTTAATGGAGTGTGTTGGAGTGGAGTGCGGGCTGATGAGGTTGCTGTCTGTCACTGATAAATGCAAAAAAGTACAGGAAATGTCACCGCAGGCTCGGCGTGGTAGAATCGTGTCTTCATTGGAAATCTGCAATGCACAATCACAAGGTTAGCCTAATGGTACATGAAAACAACAAGGTTTGTGGTGGCCTAGTGGTTTAAAGCCTAATACCTGAGAGTAAAAAGGTTCAGCATTCATTCATCTGTTTGTTCTCCAAGCTTTTGTCCTATGCATGAAAAATAGATAAGTCAAGGTTATCAGTCACAATGTAATCGTAAAGACAAAAGAATAATAATCGTAGACTATTTCAGATGTAAAATTCAAAGCTAGCAATTAGAAATACATTAGCTCCAGTTTTGGCATTGATTTATAGAAAAAAATAGATTTTTGGCACAGATGTTTTAACACAGAAAGATACATTTAATTTAATGTTTTACAATAATTACAAGTAAATTTGTGTGTTTGTGAGTCTTGGTATAGAAGTAAAATTCCAATTCCAGTCAACTATATCAACTAACACAAATAATGGCATTACTTTCTGAGACTATAAAAATGTTAAGTCATTTTTGTTTCATGTGGATAGACAGTATACAAAGATGAATCTACACTTTAAAAGGTACACTGTGCAACTTTTTGGCCAAAAATAAATTTTAATGAATTCATATATTTGTCATTTAGATGCCTTACTTACTATAAATAATTAATAAGAATCTCAGTTTTTACTTTGAGCAGGCTTGCATGGCCACAAAATAGTCTATTATTTGGCTTGGAGGAGGGTACAAACATGTCTGTTTTAGCAGAAGAGCAGTTCCTTTAGCTGATTTTGTTCATATTATGGCAAAAATGTATTTATCTCCATTCAGATAGTCTCAATGTGTAGTTTTAACTAAGTCTACTAAAATGTGTAGATGACTTTTCACCTCCAGAAAGTTACACAGTGCACCTTTAAAAAGATTTAACCTCCAGTTCAATTGAATGTAAATGGATTCTTAACTGTTGTGAACGCAACAACTCTGTAACTCAGTAATCCCAGTGTTTTGCAATAATACAGATGACCGTAATGCCTCTCCTAGGCTAAATTTGCCCAATAGTACAAAAATATATTCAAAATATATAGAAGGGATTTGATTTATTCTTTACAGGCAGTCTATTTATAATAATTAAAGATTGCCTGTTCCATTATAGTCTTATGTAAACTTCTAAGCCAAAAAGATTTGGAGATGGTGCAGCGCTAGACTCCTCTGGTCAGCCATGGCTCCTAACACATGGCTAAGTTTGGTGAAATGTAAAGAACTAATCTCACTTTTCCAAATACCTCTGACAGCCGGCCAAGTCTACAGTATGACCATTTTTGGTGCATAAATCGAGTGGTGTGTCACTGAAGCTAGTACATGATGGCACGAGTGCATGACGTGTTCTCCACATGGGTGTGGGCCAACAATTAGAATGACTCAGACAGCATGCTTACTACAGTAAACACGTGAAGCAGACTGCAGAGGTGAAGGAAGCTGAAAGTTAATCATTGTTGAATATGTTGCTTTATGGTGCTATTGGCTGTGAGTGTCCATAATAAATCAAGATTGTTAAAGAAGGTCAGCTCCATAAAAATGCACGAGTGTACTAACTGACAGATGTTGGTAAAAAAAGAGAGATAATATTGTTTGTACTTAGTTTGTGCTGTGCAGCTGACTAACAGGGGTGGGGGCATTAAAAAGAACATGACGCTTCACACATAAGTCATGTCAGTGTATTTAAAACGACACAATGTTTATTCACAAATCCTGCTTGAAAGATGACCGCCTAACCAGATAACAGGATAGAGATTGTGTTAAAATAAACAGTGAGCCATGTTGTATGGTTAGGAATAGCAGACAACTTTGGCAGTTTGCAGTTATTTTGTATTATATTGATTATATACTAACTGTAGTGGTTTTGCACTGAAATTATAATGAGAACACCTGACTTTATGTGTTATTTTTCATCTATTTTTTCGCCATAGTGATTTGGTTTCACAGAAATCAACTTTCTGCAGGAAAATGCAAACTAAAAGTAGCTTTTCTGTTGCCACAGCAACTTAAAGTTTAGCTAGCTTGATATGTTGACTGCAGTTGGAGATGTAGAACATATTAACTGTCACACAACAAATAAGTTCCTCATCAAACTGACTAAAAAACGTCTTATTTAAGCAGAGAAAAATTATCGGTTTAAGTGTGTGTGTCATTGAGAAACGTGAGCGTTCTTGTTGTTTATCCGATTTTATGAAACTGTTTACTTTATGTCCTTTACATGTAAAAACACCTTTTTATAGCAAACAGCACTGCATTATTAAAACAAATCTTCAAAAAGACACATTAATTGTAACTTTTTTCCAGCTATCAGCCTGTTGACACTATTTCAAGATATATTTAAAAAGAATTAAAACGAAGGAGAAATAATTGCTCGACTAGTCGGATCATCAAAAAAACAAAAAAATAAAATCGCTGACTTATCAACAATTGACATATTTATTAGTGACATAACTATATAAAATGCTGTGATGTTGTCTGCATATCTTATATACACTTTCTAAATGTTCTAATCTTTTTCCAATTCTCTAACGCAGTGGTTCTCAAACTTTTCATAATAAGTACAGTCTAATATACTGTAGTAATTGTCATTCCAAGTACCACCAGATCTCAGCCCAAACCTCACTAGGCCAAAAGTTCAATAAAACTTGACTAAACTAGGTCTAAAGTAAAAGTAAATTGTGGATAATAAGGATTTTTACCAGAAAAGGCATCATTAGTTTTACCTCTAATTCAAAGAAACAGTCAAAATGCTAAGTACCACAGCTTGAAAAACACTGCTCTAAAGTATTTAACCCATATTATAACACATTCTGCAATAGCTCATCCTATTTGCTGTAATAAAGATGCAATTTGTGTGAGAATGCCACAGTTCATCTGCCTGAACAGCCTAATAACACACCTGCACGTTGTGGATCTGTGCAGCCACGAGGCACGCTGCTGCCCACAGAGCAAAGGTGTACTTTCACAGACTTTTACTGGAGCTGAGAAACTAGCTGATTACTCAGTCCACCTACACAGAAGTCAAAGCAAACACATGCATAATCTCTACAGAGTTTTCTTCCCTCTCCCTCTTAAAGTTATCTGCAAACTTAAGTGTCAGAGGAGCTCTAAACAAGTGCTCTAGCTAAAATTAAAACTCATTTATAAGCTTGTTTTGGTGTTGATATTAAGCCCAGGTGTTTCCATGTCACTGCCTTGTTTTCATCACACTTTAACTGCATGTACTGTAACTTATCTCATTATCGCCTACATGAAACGGACCCTGTCATAGACGTCTTATGATTATATGCTGCTTGCTAATTTGACATATTGTTTTGACACACTATTATGGTCAATAAACTGGCCCTGTGTGATTTGTTTGCAGTGCCTCTCAAAGCCTTATATGACATCTAATAATGACTTCTCATCTTACTCCATAAATAAAGCATGTTTGTTTAGGATATTAACTGGCTATGCCCATATTTAAAGGTGCACCGGGCACATTTCTGACTTGAATAAAAAACAATTTAGTCAGATGGTTTTGATGCACCAAACAACTAATATAAATGTGTGTCTTTACTTTGAGCAAGACCACAAAATGGACATCACTTGGCCTGGAGGAGCTTCCGGCTCATTTCTTTCCATAGAAATTATGTTCATTTATTTATTTTTTTCACATGGCATAACACACAATTATCACTTTTAAGATGGTATGGTTTTAACTTGTTTCTGCTGAATAGTGTAGATATAATATCTGTTAAATTCTCCACTTAAAATCATAAGGCTCTATATGACTTTTGAGAAAAAAAAATGTTTTACTGTATTCTAAAAGTATTTTGGCTATTGTTTTGTGCATTTTTTAGGTTTATGTAAGTAAACAAACAAACAAAAATACGTGAGTGGTCCCAAATTTAAACTCAACTCAGATAAACTGCAATTACAGTGAATAAAACAGTGCAGTATTCTACCTATCTCTGCCCACAGTTTTTACTTGTGACTACTCAAAAAATCTAAGGGTTACAATTCAATTTTCCAATAAGAGGCAAAAAGTATCACTTCTGTAGTTTTGAAGATATTTCAGATCAATGTTGTGTTTTACAATAAACAAAAAGTAATTTTCTGGTCTACATAAGTCATAGTATATACAGTATATTATGACTCTAACAATGTTAATCCAATGTTTTTTTTTTGCAACAACCTGTATCTTTGTCAACACATGTCCAACATGAACAATAAAAGCATCTCAAGTAATTTTAAATAAGGCAGCTACACATTAAAACTTTTCTTAGGTAATTGTGAAATAATTGAAAAATAAATTAACCTATTTATCTTGGAGTGTTTATGCATTGTATCTGAATATCTGGATATCTGACTCCCAATACTGGTATTGATATTTGATCTTGTATTTTAGTGATTTCAAAAAAAATATTTGTGTTTTCTGTTTATTTTGTTTTCTATTTTATTTGTTTCTGGTATATTTGCACATTAGAGCAGCAAGTTCCTAGTCTGTGAATTGTTGTTCACTGAAATGGCATAAATTCTTCTGATTCTATTCGATCTGAAGATGGAGCCCTCTTGTTTAAAGTTAGTGCTAGTAAATCACTAACTTTTTTTTGTTATTACTGTTGCTAGCTCTCACCCAAGCCCAAATGTGAGCTTAGCCATAGAATTGTGCTTACACTTGGCCAAATCAATTGTTAACCATTTCCCACAATAAGGTTGTGAAGGATGCTCATCTCAGTAGCACCTTAAAAGGTACATATTTTCTAATCATATGTCATTACTTTAGAAAAAAAACTATCTAAACATTTAGTATTGATCAGGTAATGTTAGCTTAACAGTTAACTAAAATGTGTAAATGATTTATATCTAGTCTTTATTTAAAGAGATACCCATGAAATTTCATAAAATTGTATCATTATCAGACTCTTACAACTAAAGACTCGTAAAGTTTCCACTGAATTGCAGTTTCCTGGTCAAGCCGAGTGCAAAGACAAATCTGCAATATATGAGACTTTGGTGATTTACGAGCTCTATATATATCACGTTGATATAAACTATTCAACTATTACCAGCTTCCACAATACACCGGCAATTCATTGATGTCAGTGGACCACAACAATCCGCCCGCACTGCATCAGCAAAGCCTAACAAAAATCACTTTACCATAGGACTTTCAATAGAGACTTCTCCTAGGAAATAAAACGCCGAGTGGGGGGACATTTCTCTCCTCATCCACATTCTTTAAGCGATGATGCTGCGATGTATCACGCATTGATCGGAGGCATTTGGGTCGGAGTGCCCGTGTTAAGGAGGGAGCGCTCTAGACTAATGGCCCAGTCCGGGGAGACAAATTGGGGCAGACGTTCGGCAACACAGCCCCGGGAAATATGGCTCCTCTCACATCACCTTTATTGCTTTAATGCATTTTAGTGTTAAATGTGAAATTGAACCTCAAATTACCTGCGATCTATTTGTTTTCCCTTTTGGGTGTTGGTTTGTTAGCTTCTATAGTGCAAAGGGATGAGGGGTGATATCAGGAAAAGGGCTATGTGGAAAACAAGTGTTGTTTTAAGTGCGTCAACAATATTTGTGCAAAGGGAAAATATTGTAGGTCTACAGCAAGTGTACTTAGGTTTTGAATAAAGCATGATTAGTCTGAGCTAAGGAAACGATGAAAACGAAAAATTCCTATGTGAATATGGTCTAGTGCTAAAATGATGATGTATAAAACTATCAGTACAATCTGCCATCAACCAGCATAATACTATACTACCCAACTCGAGTTGGTTCGGTCCAACAGACCACTTCATCTCTGTTTAATGATTGGCTGATTGTTCTTTTTGGGAACATCTGCAGTTCGCAATACCTGACAAAGTAACACCGGGCTCACACTGCCTCCAGTCCGTCTGGGTGCGGTGGCCACTTACACTGCGACTCGAGTAGATATGCGTATGTACGAACTCTGCTGGCATACCGAGGTCACAAGTTCACGAGGGTTCACACTCAACTTGGACTTCACGCGATCCCTGACACATGATATAGAAAAAACACTTGCGCTGACTTTTAAGCTTATTCTTGTCTGTAACTTCGGTTGATTTTCGCCAAAGGACAAGCACAGGACCTTTATTTACTTCTACTATGTTATATGTATATGACCGGAATTTTGACGTATTGTTTTAGCAGTAGTAGCGTAATGTTTTTCTTTTGAAAACCACCGGATGCACTTCACCCACGCTCGCTTGGTTTCCTGTTTGTCATGTCTTGCTTTCACAACTTCACTAAAAAGAGACCAAAAAGTTATTCCAACAAAAACGATTCGGACGATCGGAGCAGAGTATGGACTTGATGTAGTGTGATCCAGGTGTAAGTGAAGTGAATTTAACTCAGTGGAGGCACTAGGTGGCCCAGCCTGGCTGCTGCATGAAAAAAATGTGGGCATGGTACAGTAAATGAGAAGACTGAATAAGTGACTCAGTCATATGTCGTCTAAAGTACTAAACTTTTCATTTTGCTTATATGTATTAGAGGCTAACCTACTTTGTGTTGCATTTAAAATTGTTTATACAGTGATTATTATGGTCATTAGTTAGCATGTTTATAGAAGAATAGAGTTGATTTGGTTTGTGCAACAACTGCCTTTTCAGCTCACACTTTGGACACCACTGGTTTAAATGTTTATACTTGATATTTAGCGATACACTGTTATAACTTAAATTGTTCATTTATTGGCAGTTTGATTGTTATTATTCCCCAAAGACCTTAACTACCTGCTACTTGGATTCTGTCATTGCAGCTACAGCCCAAAGTTAAAGAGGACAAAAATACAATAAAATACTTGAGAACATGATATCTATAAATTTAGTAATAGTTAAATGTTTATCATTGTAAATTCCACAAGCAGCTGAGTGAACTTTTAGTCCCGGTTTTTCGTACCACCATGTCAGCTGACCACACACTCTGACAGATGAAGACCTGCTATACCTGTCCTTCCCTGAGGCGGCCCACAGATGTACAATTCTCACACAGACAGTCCAGACAGCAGGACAGGTCGCCTCCATGCTTCAAACCTGAACACACACAGCATTTAAGTCAGAAAAAGACATGTACACAGCAAAAAAATGGAGTTTGTACAGTAAACAACTTCAACAAATGCTGACAAAGCTTTGCATATTAGCATTAGCGTAATCGGTTTGTAGTTGTATTTAGAAAAGAGTTCTTTTAAGACTTTGTAAGCTGTCTGCCCTTTTAAAATATCCAGCCATAACAAAAGTGCAGGCCACTGACAAAAAGACATTTGAAAACTATATTTTTCTTATCACAGAGGACTTTAGTAATTAAAAGCCCTTTATTATGCAACATCATTGAATTGAATCTGTATTTTTTTCTTGAGCTGAAAGAATCTGTAATTTTAGCCTTTGTTGCCGGATTGACTGTAATGAGAAAATTTAAAATATTGTAAAAGAAAACTGGGTCCTAAAGGACTGGCGGATGTTTAACAGATTGCAATACAACAAATGTGTTTCAGTGTTTTTGACTCTGTACAAAAGATAAAGCAATAATTGAATTAGAAAAGGCAACAGTGTAACTGTGGGGTCCAACTGAAGCTAAAAGAGCAACACTAATGACAAACAAGGTGGAACAGACACTTTGAGCTTTGGAGAAGTAGACCGCCAAAAAGCAGCATTACTATGTTTTAAATCTTTAATGTGTTCTTTAAATACACGTATGATCTGACAAAAGTTCTTAAGCCACAGGCATGGCTAAATCGGGCCTACTTTTAAGTGTGTAGAAAGCTTTTGAATACTATAAGTGAATGCACTGGTGGTAGAAGAAGCAGACTTAAACATCTGGTGAATCACAGTCTATTCAGTACCTCAAAAATAACTGCAGATTTACTAAAGCCAAATAAATCTTACACTGACACATATCATACACAGTAAGTCATGGTAATACAAGAGTTAGGAGGCATTACTTTGTGAGATAGTGAGTGGGAGTGAGCTGGTGTGCAAACATGTCTCCTTCACCAGAGTACAGATGAGATTACATCCCAGATCTTTATGTGACATGTGCTTTTCAGTGTGGGTTTCACTCCTGTGTGACCCGAGGTGAAAGAGCTTTTGTTGTGACAGTCACAGGCTGAAGTGCTCCCCCTATAGACCCAATGCACAGAGAACACGCGTCTCTTATGTGTAACTCTGATAGGGACGCCATGTTATCAAATTAAGTATTGAATGATCACAACTTAGTGATTATTCATGATTATGGTTGTAAACAACAGTGGAATCTGTCATTATCTTTCTTTCACAGTGTCTAACATCTTACTTTTCCTCAAGTTTGTGACAAATTTTGTGAAATCAAACGTTATGAATGAAAATATGATTCGTTTATATATAGAGTGTTAAGACCCAATTTAGTTTTTAAATTTTTTAGTTTTACTACAGGTTGAATTTAGCTTTTAAAAACCAATATCTACGTATATTGTTTTCATGTAGAAAACATGTGGAAAACAATATAGGGCTATACATGTTTGTCATTTTGTGAGTCTTGTGGATTTAAAATTCTCATGTACTTTTACTCAAAAGTAAAATTAAAATGTATTAATCTGGGACTGTGGGACATAAAATATTCTGGGCCATTTTGATATAAACATAAAGCCATATTTTACACAGGGTCTGGGGTCCGCGCCCAGAAAGACATTTTTTTTTTTTTTTTTTTTTTTTTTAGTATTTTAGACCAATACATGCATCTTTTGCAACTGTTGACTTCTTTGATGTTGTGAATCAGACACATGTGTCTAGAGACATGTATCAGTCTTTGAGCTCAACACCTGCAGAGCATCGGCTGACACTTCTCTGTCTGCTCTTAGAGGTCTGTAATATATAAAATTTTGGATAATATTATTTAGATAGTTAAGAGATATTGTAAAGTATAATTTTCTGTATTTTGGTGTTAAAAACTATTTTAAATATAAATAAGTTTGGAAAATCAGGGTTTTTGGCTCCTTAATATTACGTCTCTCAAGACTGACTTTCAAGTCTCAGATCCGCCCTGTAAAACTCGTGTTTTGAAGTGTAAGTGTGACGGAACAGTCTTGTGTGTTCAGGACTGTCTTGTGTTCAGAGCTGAAAAAAAAAACTGTTCTTATCAGGACAGTGTCTATGTAAAACATCTGTGTCAAATATCTGACAGTTTTTCTATTAACTAATACATTTCCATCTTTAACTGAGACTATATTTGCTTCTGAATTTGGCACAATTATTATTATTTTGCTTTTGTGTCACTTGATCAATAATCACAATTATTGATCAGCCAACTGATATTGACATTCTACTGCGTAATGATGATAAAAGTTGGCTGAATCTGGGCTTTAAATATTAAAAAGTAAAGGGACACACAACTTGCTAAAACACACAAGCCTCGCACTCCCTAAGTCAATCACAAAATAAACAGATGAAATCTACTGAGAAAGATAGAAAAAGTGTCACGGGGATGATTCTCGGCACAAAGAAACAGTGGAAGACAAGTGAAGGGATCTTTTGAAACCTTAGGTAAATAAGAGGAATCAGGCATGGAACATCCAGGTAATAACTGATGTTATGACTTGGCATTTGCTCTGACATGCATTTGAGACAGGAACATTAAAAGATATCCACCATTTGACAGGTATCACAGTTCCCCCAGGCTAGAAGGATTCTCATTTTGATGAGTGTGTCAGTCACCGTGAAGCCTGTCGACAAGCTAGATCTCAAGCACTGACGTTCAGGAATAACTCTTGCCTCAAAAAATTACAAATGGAATATTTGAGCAGCTCAGAAAAGGCGTGATAATGGCCAAAAAAAAAAGTATTCTGCTGCAGAGAAATTTACTAACCCTTCCCAAATAAGGGTCATAAATTGCTTTAAGTTGGCATCCTGTTTATGTGAGTCTGATCGTATTTTTCCATTTCAAAAGCATTGGAGAGCTGTTCTGTTTGCCTCATTGAAATAACAATGTGGAAACTCAAGACCACAGGAGCTGGTGTAAACTGTTGACGTGCGTTTTGCAAATTCCCCCAAATGGATCATTCATAATCAAGTGGCATAAATGAGTTGTGACTGAAGCTGACAGGGCTGCAGAGAGATGGAAGACAACACAGGGTTTAAATGCCATGCTACACAGCCAGAATGAATAGTCGGTGTGTATGCGTTTTTCAGGCCTCCGCGTTCACTCTATGACACTTACTCTGATTTACTTCCCTCTCTGGCGAAATCAGTCACAGGGATATGGCTGCGTGTGCTTTAATGCTTGTTGTATATACCTGCTTGTCTTTACAATGTTGCGCAGGAGTACGGCCACATGTCTGGATGGCCTGATAAATAATAAACCGCTCTCTGTAATGTGCATAAAGGCCCAGTGTCTGGACCACAGCTAATAGACTTCATCTGATGCATTGTGTGTAAAAATAGAGCTGCTCTGAATGTTGATGGATGGTTTGTTCACATGAGAGTGCCATTATCAAATCTGAATGGCTCTGTTTTTGGCTGATGTTTGCTAATGCCTGTTCTTTGTCTTTATATTATGTTTAATGACAAAACCGCAGGCAATCATAATTATATGTCATTTATACTTGATTTTATGGATATTACCAATCAAAACCCATTATATGCATGCCATTTCATTGAATAGAGTGTGTGCATGTGCTTTCTATTAAGAAACTGGACCCGCAAACTATTATTAATAATGATTGTTTATACAGTGGTGCACCTGCTCTCACATAAATGATAAATGACAGCTGTTTTGTGGTACTGTGGTTAGCAGTGGTTCTATCAATTTCGAGTTTTGATCCCTGTGCTTCAGGTAACAAGAAATTGTTGTTTGGCTATGGATTTTGAATAGTGTTTTACCTAACAACAAAACAGCCTCACAAAGTCTACTGAGAATCCACTCAAGAAAAGATTTTAAGTTTTGATTGTGCATCATTTGTGCTTAGTACCTAACCTTTTACCCAAAGTAGCTATTCTGTATTCATATTTTTTTTCTAAAACCCTGTTATGCCAAACAGAATTGTACTTTACATTAGCTGGCAAAAGCTTGTATTTTAAAATATTTACTTCAAGAATTTGAGTAAGGTTAGGGTTAGGCTTAAGTCAAGTTATTTTGGTTAAATTTAAAGATTAGGGAAAGGTATGCTAACCAGGTAGCATCATAACTGTGTTGGGGAAACAAAAGACGCGTTCAGCTCTTTGGTTGCGAAAAACAATACAGAGATAGCAGGTTGGATTCTGCCGGTAAAAATTTGATGTCTCTATGAGGGATTATTGTTTATCAACATGGGCGATGTGTGAGCATCCAGTAGGCAAAAAGAGCTGCCGCTGATTGACACAAACCGAGGCAACAAGTCAAAACAGCAATGTTGTGCAAAAACAAAAGTTATTCAGGTCAGGTAAGTGAAAAAATGGCAAGAAAACCATTGTCACAAGCTTCAGGAGACAGACGTCTGTGTGGTTCAGACCTGATCGAAACAACTAGCTCTTGTCCTTTTTTGTTGTTTTAATCAAAGAAACTTCCCGAGCCAACTAGACGGACAGCGTCTCTTTCAGCATGGAGCATTCGTCGTAGAGCGGAAAGTGATGTTGACTGATAATCCCTCTATTTTTACTGGGTTATTTTTTTGAACAACCCAGTGCCAGGTCAATGTGTTTATGTGGGGAATTTAGGTAGTAGGCTTCTTTTTAAGTGTCTTACCCAAGGATAAAATGACGGTATTCTCCAGCAGAATCTAGCATCTAATAGCATAGACCAGTGCAACTGTAGCAACTTTGCCTAGATCTACTGCATTTCAAATGTTGATCTTTGGATTACAGAAAAAACACATCGGGCAGCTCTGATGATTACTAGTCCATGACCCAATGAAGGTTTACATGAGCTTGGCCCCAAAATTATCTCTTAAAATAATTGGCAGGTGGAACAGCCAATCAGGGACATCTATGCGTCACCTGAATCAAAACAAATATATTCTTATGGTCAAAAAAGAGGAAAAAACACAATAAATAAAAAGACCATGACAATTTTTGTAGCATCAATGAGAAAAACAATTTGAGTTGGGGTAAGTTTCTATACAGTATAAAAAAAGGCTGTTGGAATATTATATTAGAACACTAATGCATTTACAACTAGGATAAAAACATACTTTTTACCTAAAATAAAGACTAAGAAGCTTAATAAACCAAGGTAACGAATGATTTATTACTTTATATAGGTTCACAATATGGATTGATAAATTATATCGTGGGTTTTTAAAGCAGAAATTTAATTTAATGCATTAATTTTACAACATTCTCTATAACGTACAAGTAATTTGCTTCTTATGGATGATCACACTCCACTGTAATCTCTTTGATCGATAAAATGTTTATTGCAAATTGTGCCATGAAATTTCAATAAGACACTGTTGTTAAAAGCGCTTTTGTGGCTTCCTAATGCAGAGAGGAGTGCCGTGGTCTAAAACTACAGGGAGGCAGGTCGGTATTTTCCAGTCCAGGGTTCAGCCCCAGCGCAGCGGGAATCCGACAGGTTGAGTGCTTGCATGCTTTCACACTGAACCGATAGAACAATATCTCCTTGTTACGGTGAAAAGAACGAGAATCTGCGTGACAGCTCTGAACAAATATGAAGCTGATGTGGAAGTCAACCATGGGAGATGCAAAATGCTTTCCTTTTTCTAAGCCTTGTGAACTTCAAAGCAGTAATGGCTAATTTGATCCATGAGCTGTGTGATAGAGTCTCATGGTAAGAGTGTCTGTCACCGTGTCAGAGAGATGATCCTATGGAGCTGTTAGCATGAATCACATTCCTCTGAGTGTCTCAACCACGGAGACAAACGGCAAAGTGTGTGTAATTAGCCACAGTTGTCCTAAAACATCTTGTTATTCACACATGTGGGGTCTAAGAGAATAAAAATGTTAAATGCAGTCAAAGTGGTGCATGTTTTGAGGGAGACAAATTGTGTTTTATTCAATCATTCAGTAATAAAGTATATGTACATTTACATTTTGTTCAATGTAAAACACTAATCTGATGTAAAGCAGCGTAGAAATATAAACAGATGCATAATCCACACCTCTCATTGCAAAATATATGTAACAAGCAGCAGATTTTAAATTACTGGAACACGGTTTTTGTTTTTTTGTTGTTTTTTGTTTTTTGCTGAAATATGGTAGCTGCATGACAATATTACTCAAACAGGCATAAATCAAGCCAATCAAATACAACTTTGAGTAAACTAATATAGACTGTTATAACATAGGTGAAAAAGAGAAAATTGGATCTTACATTATAGGTTTTCCATTTTTTTTTGGCTTAATTTGACGCCAATGGAAATAAGGCTGATGGCCACTGTAAACTTTCTGCATACCCCAGCTTAAAAATGCAGGCTTTGTGTGCCCCTAATGATTTGTACCCTGTGTGAGACTTCTGGAAGTGGCCTGTTTTTGGAGTGAAAGCTGGCTTTTGGCCATAAAAAGTCCGTGGTTTGAATATCACATGGTTAGTGGTGCTTCCTACGGCTATATTTATGTACTGGTACTGTATCCCCTTTCATTGAAACCCAAACCAGTGGGTGATTTGTCTCCATAAGAGAGTGCCATTTACAAGCAGCCATGCTGGGGTGGGACCCCGAGCAGAGGACTTGTTAATAGCACACATCCACTTCTCACCAGATGCTGTCCAGAACAAACCAACATATGCTGAGAGACACGTCCAAACCAATTTGGGATGAATGCTCAACTGCAAGTTTGAGAGTCTTTTTATTTACGCCAACTTGCTTGTTTCTTTCTCTATTCCTTCTAGGTCTAGCTGGAAAACAGTCTTGCTAAAGAAGGTCTACTATGTAAAATCCACTTTTCTGAGTTGGTAACCATGTTATAACAATGACTGCTCGTTATTAGTTTACTTAAAGTTGTAACTGGAGTGATTCCGGCTTGTTTGAATAATGTACTGTTGTGCAGGGAATGATTGAGGGCTGAGAAAAGTACTTGGTTCAAATGCTCAGAAAAGTACACAAAGGGTTGTAAAATGTATGTCTTTTAATTTGCTGCTTGTTTCAATAAAATCTACTCTCGCTATAGTTTTATAGTTTTTTTTTCAAGTATCAAGTCCAAAGACAAATCACGAGTCATTGCTCTACAAGTCCAAGTCAAGTCCTGAGTCCAAATTTATGTCGAGTTCAAGTTCTCTGCTTGTGGTTTCAAGTCTTTCAAGTTATCCAATACATCTTGTATTTCTACAATTGTATTGATTTTCATAATTCGAAATTTTACAAAGAGGAGGGGACATGTTGCAGTTTAATATAAAATTTCAAATCTTCATTGAGTTCCAAGTCTTAGTTTCAAGTTTTAGTCTCAAGTCATTAAACTAGTGATTCAAGTTATGACTATTTTGAATGAAATTTCACAACTGTCAATTTGGATATATTCAGATCTACTCTCTCTAGTAGGTCTAAAATGCTACATAGAAAGTAATGATACAACATTTAGCTGCTGTAAAGTTACACTAAATCTTGAGCATTAAGTAATGATCATAAGGGGGAAAAACACAATTTTCTATGAAAATATAAAGCAAATAGTGTTTACTTATACCATTTATCATTTGTCAGTACAGAACAAAATAAACCTTTAGTCATTACATTTGGCAGTCACCCGTAGACTTCGGGCCATAGACGTAATGGATGTTTATAATTAGTCAAATATTAGGTGACATCTGATAGTAATTCAGCTGTAATTTTGGAGACGCACTGTTTAAAAGTGTGTCAGTCTGTCAACAGTGTTCTGATAGATTGTTAGACTTACCAAGGCTTTTTGTCATCGCCCATATAAAGCACTTCCACCAGATGAAGCTCCATTATCTGGGACAGAGCCTAATAGCAGCATCTCTCAGGACTGACCCAGGCCTCTGTAGACGCACCACTTTCTCCCACTTGGATCAATTTGGAAACTCTCTCCTCTGATGTAATTGCCTTCCATTTCATAAAAAAAAAAAAAAAAAGATTTATTGAAAATCAGAACTCACATTACGGGCCCTGATGACAGCCAAAGAAAAATGCAAAATTTACTGTCTGCTTTTACAGCCGGATTTCAGAAATAATTGTTGCGGGACATGGTGGTGAGTTAGCAGTTATAAACCTGTCCTCCATATAAATTACCTAATCAGGAGATCCCAGTGGTTATATAAATTGAGCTACTCATTCGTCTTCAATGGCCTGTGTGTGCATATAAAACCACAACGACCATCATATACTTTGCAGGAAAAAGGGAGAAGCCAGCGCTGTTTACAGAGTTAGGGGGAAATGGATGGCTTTTTGCATGCTCAATCAACTGTGAAATGTCCATTTAATCATCCCCAGAAACCCCCTGGTTTATTTGTGCTGCAGTACAGATTTACATTTCCAAACATCCCCCATATTAATCATTACTTCATCACACCCTCCAACTGACAAGGAGCATAAACCACCTCAGTGTACTGCCTTGTCCGCTAATGTGTGGATATTTCTGCTAGGTGTAGCTTGTGCGAAGGAAAACGCATACTTTAATTGACTGTCCACTGTGTCCAGCAAAATGTCAGAATTTAAAAGTATAATTGTGTTTTTTCTTTCTTGGTAATAGTTTTTCAAATTTAACTTTTCAACCTGAAAGTCAAATGGTAAACAAAAAATCTTATGTATTAGAAATAAAAAAGCTGAAGTGTTTTCTACATTCAGAGCTTCATCTAGTGGAATACAAAGGAAATTGCGTACAAAAAAAATATCTTGTCTGATATGCTAAGGCTACAAAAATATTCATAAAAGAAATGTAAAGGTTTATGGACTTATTGTATTAACCCAATACCAGTGTTGTTTTGGTTGTCGTAAATAACTTTCTCCCCATCACTGTTATTTGTTATGTATTCAGGCGAAAAAGGAGTTCACAAAAATTTAAGAAGGAATCATTTTGGCTTTTTGCGGACAGCATATCAAAATGGTTCGCTTCTAAAAGTTGTGAAAAGTGCTTAAAACATGTGATGAACAGTTCAGAGGCACTGAATGCATTAGGTAAGTGAGCAAAACAGAGGCTGTTGTAAAAAGCTTAAGATGAAATATTTCGATATCACATTTCCTAGTAAGCAAAAATTACGGCTCCACACACTGACTGATGCAGGTTTGGTTCGGGACATGTGCAGGTTTCTTGCTAAGTCACTGCGACAACAGCTCCAGTCCCCGCCGGTCTGTATTTGCCCAAAACCGTGCAGGTTTCACGCAGATCTTTCGCAAGAAGTCTTGTTCTGTATTATGACCTGATTAGGCCACAAATTAGTCACTGCGCTGCAGCCTCTCCGGGAGCGAAAGGAACTCGCTCACATTTCTGAGGATATTTATCTTCATCCACATCAGCGACCCGCAGCGCTACTTCGATAGCTTCTATCAAAACTTTTTTTCCGAGACACGGCTTCATGCGACTCGTTTGAGAAGCAGCTTTGTTGCTAATGCCTAATACTCTTCTACCCCAACCCCACACCGTGTCCAGAGCCGTGTGGATTTTTGTTCTCATTAAGTTTGTCTAAGAGCTACAAGCTGCTAACCACGGTGCTAACGCTGCTATGCTGATGTGCTGCTGCTGTATTCCACCTGCTTTAACCTGCCTCTGTCACACAAGCACAAGGCACAAATAAAAACTCTCTATAAGCTGATGTCAAGCACAAACACATGTTTTATCCACTCTAGAGCCAGTTAGTTAGTTCAGTAGATAATGACACATTTATTCAAAGTCTTAATTAGGTTAAAAAAAAAAAAGTGTAGCCAGTAATTTAGAAGGGTTTTAGAAGTATATAGGGCCTATATGGAGACAACATTAAGTGGAATTACACAAATTATGATAGCCTACATACTTTAATAGGTCAATATATAATTTAATCATTATTTAACCTATATATGGGGACGGAAGAAATATTCTCGGGACGGTTCATTTTGGGTTCGGGACAGTTTCGGGACGGTCTCCAAAAAGTTAGTCTGGAGCCCTGCCCAAACCATGCAGGTTCACGCAGATTTCGCAAGAATGTCTGTATTATGACCTGAAGGCCACATTAGACTGCTGCAGTCTCCGGGACAAAGGAACTCACTAGGATTCTTTCCTCAGACCCGCGCGACTCCGGACATACTGCTCCGAGGTCCAAGTACAAGGGCACTTTGGTTTAAAGTACTTTATAAGTCTTGCGATACCTGGGTGGGTCTCTACCTGCAACAAACTTGCACTTACTGTACATCAGGGTTAGATATAGTGCCTTTATAAAGATCTAACTTTGACATCACAAAACTTTCCTCTCTGAATCTAAATTCAGTATTCAGATAGTATCTTCACAGACAGAAGTTAAAACTCTAAAAAGTATATTTTGCATATGTGTATTTTACCTAAGACACATATATACATATATTTTTGGCATTTTTACAAGCAGAATTCAGAATAGAGAAACAAACAAAGAATATGACAAGGTTATTCTTTTTGGCCAGAGTTTTTCATCTCTGACTTGTGGCTAAGAACATCCTTGGTTTAAAATAGCAGGAGCAGAATGTTGAGGTCATACGTTGTGCAGTAAAGAAGGCAGGATCCCAGTACGTGCACACAACAGACATTGGGGGTGATTTACTTCTCAGTGGATTGCAGCGAGAGTACCTTGGCAGAGGCACTCTACCTGCTGCTGTAATGAAATTCAGGATGTTTCGCCATCAACAATGAATCCTTCATAAAAGAGTGAAGTATGAGTTTATCACCCCGGATGAGAAGCATGTTACATTTGCCACTTTAAACAAGATGAATGGGTCACTCAGCCATTTACATTCTCATACATTTTTATGACTCTGCCATGAAGTGAATTTGATCTATTGGTAACAAGATAAATGATGGGCATAAAGCGCTGGCAGTTGTGACTTTAAACAATCCTTCATTGGATGCCAGTCTTTTACTTTTACATGACGCATTGTCTGTCTCCTCAGTCTCAAACAGCTGAAGTCGCTTTTCAACAGACTGCGGCAATAGCAAAAGTGCCTCATGTGGCTGACAAGAATTTTTGCATTGGAAACAAAATATGTCTTTTAAGATGACTTGTTATGAAGCAAATATGTGTTCTTGTTTAAAAATGTCTTGTTTCACTCTAACAGAGCTGGAAAGTAATCAGGTACATTTACTTGAGTAAACTTTGTGAAAAATTGTGCTTTTCAGATTAATCAGCGTGTTAGTTTTACTCCTACACGAGTGATATTTAGTAAGATACAAAATCTTAATAAAGTTAAGGGTTTGGTTACTCTTCTGCACTGAATACGAACTTTGTTACAAGTGTTTGACAGATCCTAAGGTTTCAACATGTAGAGGAACTTTATCTCAACCATCAGAGCTGTCTGACAGTGCCAGGCTACACTGGTATTGGTGCCTCTTTAAAGTTTAAAAGACTAAATTTGCAATTTTTTATAAAAAACTGTCACTTCTATTAGATTGATTTCAAGATCTTGGCCAAGATGATGTTCAAGAAGTTACTCTTAATGTAGTATACTTTTAACTCGTACTCCATTTTTTGAACCGCAGTTATTTGAAAATTATTTTTTATTAATTATTTTACTGTAATTATTCATTATTAATTTATTGTTATTTGAGAATACATTAGTGCAACTCTATTCACCTCTCATCAGTCATTCTGTATGTTGAAAACTGACCACTATGGGAGCAGTGAGCAGGGAATTAGGAACACACTGAATGACTGTTTGTAGATTGTCAGACTGGCATGTCACAATGTAATAATATCATCGTAATGTCTCTATAATATGACTGCCACCTACTTCTACAGCAGTTTCCAAACTGCTAAATTGGCCACTATTCAACACAGTGCTGCAATAGCAAAAAGTGCCTCTCGTACCGACAAGAATCTGTGCATTGCACACAAAGAATTTCCCTTAACTCTCGTTTTCGGCATTGCCCTACATGTCAGTCGTGATGGGAAGCAGGTTGACCTCCAAAACGCACAAAGGAATGTTTTGTTCAACCTGGTGGATGGAGAGTTCCAGCCAACCATAGTCTTTTGCCACGCAGTAGCATGAAAAGCAGCTGAAAGCTCCACTTTACAGTTGCCAGCTGCCTTCAAGGTTTTTTTTTTTCTATTTCTGTGATTGATGCTTGGAAGTATACATTTATCCATGGAATTTCAGAAGCACGGAAACAGGAGTTGGGTCTGAGGAAATCTCTGCTGTCATTGAGTGATGGAGGACAGTGAATGGAGCTGTCCGAGGCTTTGGAATGATGGAACAAGACGTCCTCTGGTCTGGTTCTTTGTCCATACCTTTCATCCTCTGCTTCTCACTCATTTATGCCGATCTCTTATTCTTTACAGATAGCTGAAATTTGTCCACTGGAAACATAAAGTAGAATAATCTCTCTGCACTGTCACACAGATGAACCTTTAGTAGTATGGACAGCAGATTAAAAATGTTGCTGTCACAGGAGCATAGATGGATCCTAGTGGAGACCTTACAACCTCTGTGTGTTGTAATTTGAAAACGGCCACAGCCATTTAGTCATCAGCCTGCGTGGGCGTCGCAGAGCGGACAGAATGATGTATCACCTGGTCCGGCTAAATGACAATTTTATTCTTCACCTTCACTTTCAGCAACCTATTGTTCACCATGGCAACTTCAGATGCAGTCAGTCAAGTTAACTAGTGGCTGCTGGTAAAACTCTGACATCACCATCCAACGTTGACGATTTGTTGCCTGAGCACAACTGTGTATAGTCATTTCTATTTATTTCTCCTCAGTTTTGCAAAAAAAAAAAAAAACAACACTTATATGTTGTGAGTTTGATTTAAGTTTGACAAGGCTGTAATCAATTTGTTTTACTGTGTTGTTGTTAAAGCAGTTAGTTAATAAACAAGACTGATTGTGTTCTCCTTCTAACTAGAGATTCGTCTATTTACTTTGTTTTGTTTTTCCCAGGAAAATCAGGAAGTGTGCTGTTAGCATGCTAGTTCTTGTTAGCTTTAAACTCATGTTGGCTTTTGAAAGTTGTAAAAAGTGCTTTAAGTGCTTCAGTGCCTCATAATATGTGTAAAAGTGAGGCAAGCCAGGACACAGAGACTATATAATACCGATACACCATCTTTTTTATTTACTAAATGTAATTCATAACATTCTTTATATATTTTTGAAGCTAACAACAAGACTTAAAAGGGCTAGTAAAAAAATTGATGTGTCTTGTGCTGCTGCCAAGCCAGGTCGTCACTGTAAATGAGAAATTGTTCTCAATTGGCCTACCTGCAAAAATATTGAATAAATAAATGAATACATTTTGAGCCTCATAATCCTTAATCACAATGTGCTTATTGTTTGAAAACACTTTTCACAGCTTTCAGAAGTCTGAGTTGAGATGTATCAGCATGCTAATGACAGCTAGCCAAATGCTAACAATATAAACAAGGATAGCTAACATTTAGGCGCAAAACGCTCATTTACTTTATAAATTGAAAATTAAACAATTGTTGTTGTTTTTTATAAATAGCATGCCAGCCCAAACAGTGATGCAAATTATTTCAAATTGTGCACATGTTGACTTTTTGTATTATTCATAATCTAACTTTAAAAAGAAAATGTAATTTTTCCTGTAACTTTTCATGTTTTTACGGACCCAAGCAACCACAATGTGGAAGCTAATGGGGATCCAAAGAAAGAGAAAGAAAAAAATGCAGACTGGAACCTCCAAACTCGAACAGATACTTTGACAATATACAATTGTGCTGGGGCAAAACTGATCTTAGGCAATTTTATGTTCAAACGTAGAGCTTTTTTAAAGAACACTTTGAAATAATACATTATGGTGTCACTTTTTACTATTTAAGGGGAAATGAATGTCCACCCACTATAGCTGTACTGCATATATTGTGGTAAACAATTTTGAAGTAATGCTGAAGTCATGTATGCAGAGCGTGCATGGGAGGGGAGCAGGAAACACAACAGATGCCTTCAGTGTGGGTATCTCCAACAAGGCCTGTAATTTGCTGCATAATAGTCGACGCCAATGCCGCTAGAGGCAGCTCTGAGAGAGACTGTGTAGAGCCATGGAGGGAGAGCGCTCCATCATGGAAAAGGGTGCTACTGTCGACTGCAGTGGTCCAGGACAAAGCTGAGAGCTCCCAGACGCCCTGTATGATTAATGACTTATGGCCGCGCTGTGTGGAAGCCTGGTAATTAGCTACAGGCTGATTAAAGACAAGTAAACTTCTGCTGATAACCCGATTCTGTTTCTCCCCAGCGCTGACACTGGCATGTGGAAGCTCTTACTGCCAGGGTTGCAAGAAACAGACCAACGTTGAGTATGATGAATGTAGTCTCCAACAGGCGTATACAGGCTCTAATTTAAAACTATTTAGCGTGTGACATATTGGCATTGTGCTCTCTCTGTCTCCCTCTGTTCATGTTCGCGGTCTGCAGTGCTGTCCAAGTTTCAGGGGGCTGTTGTTTTGAGTCGGTGCCTGGCATATTCATGAATAAAGTTTTGTGCTAGGCCGCCCCCTCCTTTCTGCTTCTCTGGTTGATTCCCTCTCGGTAGATTTTCTTCCAAACATTTGCATTTTGAGTATTAGCGAACAAGTAGAACTGCGACTTGCCAAGCACTATTCATCAAGTACAACGTTTTATAGTCCCAGCTGTCTGTTTGAAGGACAGGAGAGCTCAAGCCAGGACAGACAGCATTAACTTATGAGACAACAGGCAGAGCAGAGTTAGCTTTAAACCAATAGAAATGTCTCCAAGTTCTCCAGCCAAGAATCCAGTCCTGCTTCCAAAGTCTTGTCTGTGTAGTTTCATGGGGTGGGGATTTTCCTCTGACGTAAACAGAGAGGAGAATAATGGATGGTTACAATAATAAAGCTGATGTCAGTTGTTTTATTGTTAGACAGAGAAAATTAGTGCTTTGTTACCTAACAAATGATGTGCTGTCACAGAAATACTAAGGTGTGTGGGTTTGAGGATTTTGGTGACCTCTGGTGGCAAAAAAATAATTGAATAGTGTGTGAAATGTTTGAGTTTTAAGTTGGGGTGGTGGTTGTTGTCCAAAAATTCAAATTCCAACAGGTCCACTCTTTACTCCCCCTGCTGGTTGACATTAAAATGATGAAAAATATACATTGAGAGAGCTTGCTTTAGGGAATAGTAGCATCGCTGCAGTGACCCTCTTGCTAAAACTAATTGTGCAACCTAATTTGTCTGTGGCGAGTGAGAAATGAGCTGAAATGAAGCACAGGCTGCCTCTGTGTAAAGTAAGGGAAGGACAGTGCCATGGGGCACTGTATGTAGTGAGATGAAATGCCTGACCACCCACTCCTGGCCTTTTATCACCCGCCTCATAATTAGGTTGGTTAACATAGTGCCGTGTATGCAGTCATATTGACTGGGAGCTTAATCACATTACTATCGAGTTTCTGTCCCTGCTCGCCCCAGGTGACACTTATAAGTCCAGAGTTATGGCCATAACCTATGGGAGGAAATTAGCTGTGGACACAAGTTTGTTCTTGCTTTCCACCCGTTGTGTAAAAATATTTAGCGGGCTGGGTGGGCAACACTGCTGTGAGGAATGAAGAGAGAAGCTGAGAATGTTCCCATAAAACAACCAGTCCCACACATGAAAAATGTAGGAAGAGCAGAAAGAAGTGCCATGTGTGTTACTTTGGCTGGCAGTCCATTAGGCCTGATAGACATTTCACTTACCAAAGTCAAATATAACAGTCTAACATTCATTAATATGAGGAAGGGTCTGGGGAATCAAACCCACCATCTGGTTAAGACGACAGTATAATCTACAACTCATGATTAGGTCTAAGGAGTGGAATTTCACTTTAATCTTTTTCAGGGCTTGAAATTTCCATCTGCACGGCGCGGCACATCATTTTTCTTCAAGACAAATGTGCTGTTTTTCATGTTCCAAAATTAGATCAGAAGAAAACGATTAATCATGTCATGGCCTGGGAAAGGAAACAAAGATCTGATTTTCCTCTCTTCCCTCACCCTGTGTACGTTCCTCCCCACTCCTCACCTCTCTCCCCCTTCCACACTGTAAGACCTCCTCCTCCCCCCGCCTCCCTCTACCTCCATTCTCTCCCTTCCGCATGCTCTATTTTCAACCTTGTAGCGGACAGCACTCCTGAGCTAGAACTTCCGCCTTGCCAGCATATGAAAAAGTGTTGTTTCATTCAACGTTAACTTCAAAAGACAGGATACGTAAGCTTGATGATTAATATAGAATGACGTGGCATCTTCAATTAGCATAGCCCTCCTTTCGCCTGCGCCCTCCCTACGGCGGTCAACAACAGATGGCAGCCTGTTTGTATGTGACACCACAACCAAATCTAAAGCAAAGAGAGAGCAAGTCACCGGGACTGCAAATTAGTGAGGCCACACAACTGTCAGGTGCTGGCCTCCTCTGACAGTTGTAGCCCATTACGGGAACATTGATGTTTTCACAGTGTGACAAAAAGGATTCCTTTTTTCCCCTCCTTACAGAGGACCTGTCTGTCAGCCAGCTCTCAAGTCATAACAAATCACTGGCACTCAGCTGAGGCGGAGCATTGGGAGCGTCAGGGGAAGATAAATGACCTGCAGGCCTTTGAAGTGCTTTGGCAGTTCAGATGGCTCGGCGGCGCTGACAGAGAAATATACACAACAGCGTAACCAATAATGAGAACATTAAACATTCCTGCCTCCTGACAGGCTGACAGGAAAGCCCAGCCTGGCATCAATCATCTTCCGAGGCATAACCTTGACAATTAGTCTCCTCTCTGCCTCCAGCTCTCACCCCTTGCTCTCCAGACTCCAATACCCAGACTGCACTAGCTGGCAGGCTGGGGGCGCATGGCGAGCCCGGGATGACAGCGGGAGGCAGACAGGAATCAGTGGACCAGCTCACATATGTACAGTATGTGACATGAGATGTGGACCCAAACGTCTTGTGACAGGGCGACTGTGTCAGGACACAGCAGGATTTATGGTGTCATTTAAGGAGGATGGAACACTCATGCCATGTGCGTGTGTGTGTTTTTAGGCTATAAAATATAATTACACTGCATCTACAAATGTTGGTACAATTTAAACATAGACGTACGAGGTCAAAGTACAGTATCTTACTATATTTTTACAATCCTTTAGTATTTTGGCATTTTTGCAAATTACATACAGCAATCTTGTTGTAGTTCTTACAAAATTTCTGCAGTACGTACATTTAAGAAAGTGTTTCATCTTATGTTTTATTAGATTGTATTTGTATTATAGAGTGGTTTTAGATTTTTTTTTTTCTAAAAACTTGATCTGACTGAAAATGTGAAAAAAAAAAAAGATCTAATGTTTAAACTTTTTTCAGAAAACACATTTTTGCACAATCGATTTTTTAAATCCTGTTCTAACCTTACTTCCTGATCAAAAACATTTTGTTCATGAGCTACCATCATCTTTCCCCTGTGAGCCTCAGAAAACACAGTTCTGAATTTCCCAGATTTGTGATGTCATAGTTAAATCATTGTGACCTGTATAATTTCCTTTGTCGCCAGAAGTTGGCACTCTTACCTATTTCTATGGGAAACACATGACATGCATTATAATCTAATGCATGTCATTCTATCCACCTTATTCTGCTAGGCCCACTTTTATTGGCTTGCACTTCCTGTTTAGCCTGTAGAATTTAGTTGCTGTCCTTATAAGTATTTGAGATCGCCCTGCAAAACAGACAAGCAAACATGTTAGCTATGTTAAGCTAAACAGGAAAAGGGGTGCCAATAAAAGTGGGCAGGACAGAATAAGGTGAATGATGTTAGGTGGTAGGCAAGGTAGTTTTTCCCTATAAATATCATTGTATCTTGCAATGAAATCTTTCGTCTGGTGATTTTCATAAGGCAATACTACAAAGAATGCATTTACACATCATTCATTTCAGCTGCTTTCCATCTGTATTGAAAATGATTGCTACGTAGAATGTATTAATGTCACATGAACAGAACATCTTAAGCAAACTGCTGCACTTACAACTAACACAACCTTTTCTTACTCACTACTTAATCTACTTTGCCTTGACATCAGCTACAATCAAATGTAAAACAATGCCTAATGCACTTCAGCACTGACATGGAAGTCTCTCAATAGGCACTGACCCAAGCGTTTGCAAAGTCCCAAGGCTATACCAGGATAAAGTACAGTATTTCACTTATGTTTCCTCCATTAGCCATCAGCATGTAAATCAACACAGACAGCCTCACCCCCAAAATGTTTATAGTCTCCCGTTTCCAGCACTTGTGCACAGCTATGGCCGGACATTTTGTTGCCGCACCAGAGAAGAGATGATTTATGTGGAATGAAGACATTTCCCCTTTGACTAGCACATTCGCGCAAAAGGTATGTCAAGGATGTGAGCCGCACTGTACAGGCAACCTTTCAAGAGAGTATTTTTTACCCGCTTATTGGAAGAGCAATAAATATCTGGGCGACAGGGCCTTCTCACTGTTACAAAGCTTACCTGCTGCAACCGAGCTGGATAATTAGCAGGCCCTGAAGATGATGTACGACTTTCATTACCCTTTGGGACGGGGCAAACTAAATGAGGACACAGCTAATTGCCGTGCAAAGCAGTCTGCCATGATAGGGGAAAATCGCCTCTCTCGCTCTCATTCTTCCTCTGTGTCCTTTGCTCGGGTGAAAAAAGCAGAGACGTTTGTGGTTGTAGGGCTGTGATCTCCCTCTCCTGCCTACTTCCAGACCCGGAAGAGTTCACCGGCTGTCCATAAATCAAGAGCTGCTTACAGACCAAACTACCCTGAGTCATCAACATGCAAGAGGCGGGCTGACAGATTCCAACCCTGGACTCTCAAAATATTTCTTGTGAGCTTCTGGATAGGGTTGCGAGATGGATCACAATCAAACAGAAATCACAATTTTGAATGGTTACAATTAGTTAAGACTGAAATTATTTAGGTCCTTTGCAAACTAGTTCTGGAAATCAAAAGGTTCTTCAGAATTTGATGTGACACTTGATAAATACCTCCCAACACAATATGATAACTGTGATACATAAACTTACTGCAGACCATAATCTATGAAATACCATTATTTTTAAGAACCAAATACAATTTAGCAAAAGTTTTTTTTTTGCTAAAGTACAACTTGAACAAACTTAGGATAAAACATGTCTGTTTTTTTTCTCAACATGAATACCTGGCAATTGTTTTTGCATAAGCAAGTTTACTTTATGTTATTTAAAAAAATTACAGTATTGCTAAAAATATTTGAAAAAAATCTCTCCCAAAACTACTCTAGATAATGCTTACTGTACATTGATCAGAACCAACGCTTCCTATGAAGAGTGGGTCTGGTCACCACTCCTAGCGTCGTGCCAAAAATGCAACGTATTTGTATGACACAGAAAAAATAACTCATTGGTTATTTTTCATTTAAAACAAAATCAAACTTTTTCATCTCATATAAAAGTTGGGTACTTCAGTCATTGATTTTGCAGAAATCCGTGACCTTTTTCAAGAGGCATCTGGCTGCAGACCTGCACCCAGAGAGCTCCTGTTCACAGACACGCACCCGCAGGCTCCTCACTAGAAAATAGCTAAATGAAAATAATCTAAGAAACTTTTTTTTTTAAGTCTAATCAACACCTGTCGTCATTAATATCACTTAAATGTGTCTTAATTGTGGATTGAGGTCACCTGATGAGCGGCCTCCTGGTGGATGTGTGTGAGCAGGAGCCTCTGGATATAGATCTGCAGCCAGAGCCTCGTATCTTTTTGAGTCCTCCCCTGATGATTTTTATATTTATTTTCTCCTCACAAGCTGTAATATTTTTTATATATATATATACACCCATAGTTTGCATTTCCTTGATTGGCTAATCCATCTGTCAATCATGCCAACTGAAACTCAAGAGATGAACGTATCCCTATATCAAAATACAGAAACCAGACAAACAGTAGCTCACAATGTCAATATTGTATCACTTTAAATGCTTGTTTGAAAGATTACTGGACTTTGTGTTATTTTATAATGTTATTACATTTCTTTGACAAAGCTTTCATTATGGACAAAATAAAATTTTCTTCAAAAGTGTTTTTTTTCCTGACTATTAGTGACCTCTACTTGCACCTTCTGCTTTTCCTCCCCGCTCTATCTTTCTGTCTGCCCAGCACATATTGAACGTCTTAGAGAGTCATCGAGGCGTGCTGAATCCAAAACAAAAAGCCGGTTATAATCATAAGATGTGCGAGCCGTGCCAAGCGATCTGGGGGTGTACGCTGAGTGGAAGGGATAGCAGGACAAGCTATAAGTGGGCCCAAAGTGCTTCCAGAGGAGGCCCCCTCAAGAGTTCCAGAGGTGGGAGCTAATGTCTAAAATGGTGGGGTTAAGTATGCTGGCACTCTCAGGCTGCCAACTCCAGCCGGAGCCCTGTTTATTATGGGGAAGGAACAGAGTCTGCTGAGGATGAGAGGGATTGGAGGTGGCACAGAGTGGAACTGATTACAACCTTGGTGATGGGATCCTAGCCCTTTTCAGCCAAGTCGCCAGGAAACATTTTGTCACTGGATTTGCAACAATAGCCATCATCATTTTTATTCAAAGTTGTTGGTGGTCACAGGAAATCACGGTAAAATGAGAACATGGGAAGATTAGTTAGCTAGAGGTCAAAAGGAGTTTAAAGTGTCTGAAAAGAATACAGTTTTAAAATAATTTAATGTTTGCTTACTACAAAAATTTGGAAGCAAAAATAAACAACCAATTTTTCTTAATTTTTGATTATTTGATTAGTGTAGCAGGAAGTCAATTTTAACTTATATTGTTGAATTTACTGCGTTAAACCCAGAGTCTAATAGTCTTGAATAAATGCAATTTGGTACATGGTTTAAGTGGTAAGAGTAAACAAGCTTATAAATCCACTGTATGTTAACTTTTTCATGGTCATTTAAGTGGTTATAGATCATGTGATTGTGTTGTCACTGCAGAAATTTCAAGCTGTTGTATGTGTACCAATTCTTTTGACTTTTTAGAACAAATATAGTTTTATTATAGCTATATTGCCAATATGGTCAACTTCCACATGGAGTTGGTTTTGGGGCATTTTTTGTTTACTTTTCTCTTAAAGATGGGGTAATTAACTCATTTAGTTGTAAATTTGTGCTTTCCACTAATAAGTATGAGTTATATTAAGCACTTTGTGGGGAAAAAAATTGATCACTGAGTATTGTCAGTTTCACTTTGTTGTTTGCAATAAGTGTTATTTAAACCACGATTACAACCAAAAAGAATACAGGTCGATATTAACCATGTGTTGAAGGATATACAGTAGGGGAGAAAGTAGTCAGATTTAAAAATCCTGTTTGCAGCGTGAAAATCAGCAACTCCACTTAACTTTGATTTTGCTAATGTATCGAGAGCTGAGCATAATGTTCAATTAAATGTGATTTTCACGTGGTATCACATGCACTCACACTATAAGGGATTTTTCTCATGGTTGTGAAAAAGGCAGACACAGATTGTAGCTTAAAAAAAGTCTAATTTCTCCAAAACATACTCATAACACAGAGACAAACAATTAACGAAACAAATACAAAGAGAGGAGTGGAAGCATAACTTACAAATATAACCTAAATTTCTAAGTTATGGTTCGAACCACAAAAAAACAACCATGAAGGCACTTTAAGCAGTGTATTCTCAGTATCACAATGTTTCAATGACAAAAGTTTCGACCATATCAATGCTCTACTCTATTTTCAAGATGTTCTGTATAGACAAAATGTTTAATCTTTGTACAGTGTCCTCAATTAGATTTAATCAAAACATAAACTAGAACATTTCACAACACTGATGTGCATTCATTACATATTCATTATCATTGTATGTCGGAGAAATTACCATAACACTTCAGAGTCTCAAACATGTTAAGATCGAAGTCAAATGATAATGACATTTCAAAACAGTTAATCTGAACGTCCCCTGTGAGCCTATACTCAGTGCACTTTACCCCCAATCACCCTAATTATGATCATTTCTATTCTAATGGAGGATGTGTGTGCGCTAACCAGCTTCTGCCCTTTTCTTTGCCAACACCACAGACCTATAAAACACAATGGTTCCAGCAGCTCTATTACCAAATGATTGTGTCAGCCGTGAACTTAATTTACTTTAGTCCAAGCTGTGATCTTGAGTTATTAATTCCCGCTCAGTGCAACGAATGAGCTCTTTTTGAAACTATTTTACCTCAAACTAATGAAGAGACTGCTTTCTTAGGTCGGTTAGCTGAGCGTCGCTAACCTTAGAGAGACACAGAAAGGCTTTTGAGCTGTCAGGGGGGCTTCTGTTTGCTTCCGTCAGTCGTGAAGATCTAAGACATAAAAAGTTAGCAGCTAGCTTTGGTTGTTTTTCAAAATGGCACGGTCATATGAGGATGTGGATACTAGAAATTCAACTATTATTGGGCACTTTAACAAAAATAAGTTCTTAATTGCACCTAAGGGCATTTGTATTTTTTACTTTTCAACTTTTCCTTTTGCTATTGATTGCAAGCTTCAAATCCCATTCCACTTCGCTTTGTTAGAACTCATTGGCTCGGTTGGTGCGCTTATCCTGACAGTAGATGAACTCGGAGTGTTAGTTTAATTCCTCCTTGTCCCGAATGGAAGCGCAGCATGAAGGAGAATCGGCCTCGCCAATGTCTCTTTGTTTATCTCAAGGTGAGAATTGTTTTTGTTCTCACAATTCTCACAACACACCTCCCTCCCCGGCCCACAGCTCTAGGGGGGCCGGAGTATGAAGCAGCGAAGAACTATCCAGTCTCTGATATTCTGGATTTTTTCATTGGTGTATTTGTGTGTTTTTTATCAGTAAACTCATAAAAATGTATGCTCGACAAGAACATACAGTATATATAAATGATATTGTGGTATGCTCGCTGTCAGTTCAAGTGTAAAAGTTTCTTCAAATGGTCGCTACCCTTTTGCTAAACATGTGAAATAAACAGTTTTCAAAAGGAGTAGTAGCAGCAGAGTATCATATGTCTTGTGTATGATTGTTGTAGTACAGTGCAGCATTTTTCAATTATGATCAATATTTAAGAAGAAATACTATGTTTTTCCAGGTACTAAGCATCAAACTACAATAAGTAAATCATCATTTTACTAGTTGTTTACTAGTGCAAAATAGATCTAGTAATAAGCTGTGGAACCTGTCAGAAGGAGTGAGCTTCTGCCATACAACACTGAGGGATCATCTTTAGAAGGTGAGTTCAGCTTGATGAGAATTACTGTGGCTACAAAACTTGACCTATAGTGCATGTTTAGGAATGAACATGAACAGAAACTGAACAAGTCGAGAAAAAACGCCCACACACGGTAAGAACATGCAAACGTCACATGCAACCAGGCATCTAGTTCTGGCCTTTGTTGTCAGGAGATAGATGGATTATTTGTTTATCAACACAAGAGATGCGCGCACACCCGGAATGCAGAAAAAGCTGCCGCTAAACTGTAGCAACAACTCGAACCAGCACTGCTGTCATTTAACAACAAAAGTTTATCACTGTGCAAAAACAAAAGTTATGCTGCCAATTCAACATTTGTGAATGAAATTTGTCACGTTACGTCAGGTGAGTGAAAAAAAGGCAAGAAAAACACTGTCTCAAGTTCCAGGAGCCAGACGTCAGTCAAACTGGTTCATACCTCACCGAAACAGCTAGCTTTCATCCCGTGTTTTAATAAAAAAGTTGAAAGACAGACTTGAAAAGACACTGTCCACAGATGGACAGTGTCTCTTTCTGCATGGGGCTTTTGCAGTACAGTGGATCGATAATCCCTCTATACAAAGAGCAAATTCTGTGGCACTAGAAAAATACTCTTAGCGCGATGAATACTATTTATTGAACTACTAAGTGACAACTTGCCTCATTACAGGGTTCGTACAGATTGTATGCTATGATTTTCCATGACTTTTCCATGACTTTTCCAAACAATTGTCAACATTTCATGACTTATTCACACATACGTTTCAATTAAAGATTTATTTCATTAACTTATTAAGGCTATATATATTAATTTCACAGACTTCTAATATACATAACAAATGAAAATGTTCTAAACTGATTTCAACAGAAAATCTTTTTATTTGTACACAGTGTGACTGTGTACAAAATTTCTTGACATATCAGCTAGTTTATTAAAAGATAATACAAATTTAGCTATAAGATATGGAAGTATGTAATTTGTGACGTAATTTCAGTGCTTTTCTTCTAATATCGCTAAAGATTATAGGATCTTTCTAAATTAGAATACTAGCAAATTAATTTTTTCATTTTACCTTGACATTTCTGTGTTATCTTTAAACCTAATTAAAAGTATTTGAATAAAATGTGTGGTTATCTACTGAACTAACTTAATATAAAGTCCTGAATAATAACATTTCATAATATTTGACAGCAGCCTAGTATGATTGGTTTTTATTTGTGCTTGTGTGACAGAGGCAGGTAAACCAGGTGCAATACAGCAACAGCACATCAGATTAACTTTAGCTGATTTAGCATCATGGTTAGCTTCTGTTAACTCTTACACAAACGGACTTCTATCTGGACACGATGTGGGGTTAGTGGAGAGGAGTTTTAGCGCATTTTGTACCGAAGCAGCTGCTCAAATGAGCCGCACGAAGCCATTTGAAAACTCAGAAAAAGTTTAGATAGAAGCTAACGCAGCATTGGGCTAGCGGTACCGCGTGTGCTCGCGCGTAATTCCTTTTCTTAAAAACTCAAATATGAGCAAAATAAGATGAATCCTGGATCATTATTCCCGTGGGTCACAAGTGTGGAGCCCTTTGCCCCAAAGAACAGACAGGAGAGGACGGAACACGCACAGCAGCCGAACTAGCATCAGCCTCCTCTCTCCGTTCTGCTGAGGAGAGAGATGCAGCAGGCTGGAGCGAGCGACGCTCACTGACTTAAATAAATAAACTGTGGCGCATTTAAAGCTCTTTTACTAGCAGTTAAAATAATTACGTGTATGCACAGACGCTGACGACGGGACAGAATTGGTTTCTCTCAAGCCCTGTTTGTTGTCGTTTTCCAAAACTTTTCCAAACCCAGTAAAATTCCAAAACTTTCCAGGGCCTGGAAATTGGATTTTCAATTCCATGACTTTTCCAGTTTTTCATGACTGTACGAACCCTGTCATTATAGTATTGCCCTGAATCTGCCAAATCCACTTCTTTCCGCGTGTTTAAAATTGATTTAACATGATCAGTTCAACTTTTCATTAAAATAGGAACCTAATTTATTGGCAATTTATTTCTGAAAATACCTCAAACAATTATAAATCAAATCCGTTTATGATTAAGATGTATATCTTTTTTCATTTTAGTTGTGATTAAACATTTATTTTTTTTAAAAAAGCTAAAAAAAATGCAATGTGACAACTATTCAATATCTGGGCTGTTGTACGTATAAAGCTGGATAATCAAGCAACCAGGTACTAGGTAACTAAAAAATAAAACTTTCAAATTTATCGAAACTATAATGTACACTCTATGTGGAATCAAATGTTCTCTGTTAGCTTTAGCATCTTTGCAATCCTGCATACAGCCGGATCACTTTCAGACAATTCAATAAAATGACAATTCCGAACTAACCTTTCTTTAATCCTTAAGCATCAGCTCTACAGCTGTTTTCAGACATGTAAATTATAGACAAAGTGTTGCAATGGTCTACTATGCTTCCAATGCACATCTGCTGTTCCTGGTCAACTGTTAATAAAGAGCCGTTTCAGGATCAAGCCAAAGTGTCAAAGTTTGAAGTCTATTTTTCAACATTTTCATTACAAACTGTTTTCTGACTTTGGAATTTTACATTTCATTTCATCGTTGCCGGCAATGAGAAAATAACAGGAACAAATGAATTACAACTCAGGCGCGATTCCGACCCCTGCCAAGTCGGTTATGTAATCAGAAACTGTATCCGCACATCGTCCAACTTTTTCTTTGTTTATATTTTTCATAAACTCGGGCCCGGCTGCTGAAAAACAGAACGGGTGGACTTTTGAATGAAACCTGACAAGGCTCAATAAATCACGCTAAATCACCAATCGATAACAAATGCATTCTAAATTATGAATAATGGCCCGGTGCTCATAAACCAACACAAGCACAACTCAGCAGGCTATTCATTTTGTGGCGGCGTGCAAAATAAACAGACACGTTTCTTTCACGGCGCTAATAAATTTCCCAGTGAAAAAAAAAAAAAAACTCAAAGAACAGTCCATCTGCTTCCAATAATTTTAATTTCCTTTTCTGTCCTGTCCCCATTAGGTATTCCGCAGAGATATTCGAGAAATTCTTTCATTTACCTCTTTCCATATGCATTCAATTACCGTTACTCGTAGCAACGGGCCGCTGCATAGGCTCTCCCGAGTACGGCGCAAAATACCCCCACCTGTACCTTAAGCAAACTTTTACGCCTCTTTTATTATCTGTGAGAACCTGGGAGTCATTGGGCTGGGTTCTGGTGGATTTTTTTTCCTGGCGTTGGTTTTGATGTCTTCTGGCTCGGACCACAAACACCTGCACCGCGGTCGCTTTCCACAGCCTGATCTATTAGCTGGCTAAATGGCCCAGCAGATGTTCGCAGGGCCAGCAGGGGAATCGGAGCCTCTGCTATGTCCGCTACAGCAGCCGGGAACAAGCTGAGCACGGGACCGAGACACATTTAGTTAATATACAGTTAATTTATCAGTAAATCATGCTTAGGTAAATAATTCCTCCGGGTGTCGTTAGGGTAAATGTGATGAAAATGACCCAGGATTACATCAGGGACATGGAGTATCTAAAGATAAAAAAATATATAATTTCAAATGGTTTTCAGTCAAATTGGTTTAGTGACATTGAAAAAGTAGGTGACATGTGACTGAAAAGGTAGTTTTTAGATAAAAAAAAAGTCTATAAAAGTTGTTACTAATTTGATCGCATAAAGGTTAAAATCAAATTAATCAGACATTAGTTTACTCAAAGTTGTTTGAATCGATTCCTGCATGTTTGAGTAAAGTGCAGCTGTAACTTGAGTGCTTAGAAAAGTCTCGTTTTCACCTACCACATATTCCTGCCCACTTGTCTGTATTTACTTACTTAAAAAACAATTATCAAGCACTTTTTGCATTGTTTTGTCCTTTAAACCTCTCCTAAGCATGCCTTGTTGGAATACCGTGCAACAAAACCAATTAAAAGTGTAGTAAAGCACATGAGGAATTGAGTTAAAACTCATCTACTGCCTGCAAAGGAAATTAATTCGATTCAATTTATTTGTCTAGCCAAAGTCACAACAGCAGTTATTCCAGAGGACTTCACATGATTGTTGATTTAGCAAACAATCTTGCCTAATATGCTAATGTTGCAGAAATGCTTAAACAGTGCATCAAATGTCAGAGATCGACCTATGACATCACAGATCAGGGTTGGGCTGCACAATATATCGATATCCAATCAATATTGCAATATTAACAACTGTGATTAGTTCATCACAAAAGCTACAATTTTCCTTTCTTCTGTTTTGTTGTCTCTCAGTATGTGACAGCGTCTGTGTGAATCCAGGCCAACAGCTTCAGCAGTTTTAATGCCATTAATGCCATAACATTTAAACATAGTTTTACATACTTTTAGTTAAACTTTTCAAATTAGGGCAGTTTTTTTTTTTTTTTATGTTTTCCCATTTTACAACTGTTGCAAAATGGCTAAACAGACAAGACACACATATACTGTATTAAATAGTGTATATCAAATTGAAATTGCAACAACAGAAACAACTAAAATGTGATTACATTATATGTCAATATCATGCAGCCTGGATCAGGAATATTCAGAACAATGTTTTCTGAAGCTCAGAGGGGAAAGAAAAATGTTTACAGACAAAACTTCAACTGCATTAGTGATGAGGAAACAAGGTTAGAAACCACTCAAATAAAGTCAATTTAGCATATTATGTGTCCTTTTCTAAAAATCTAATTCTGAGTAAAACATGTATGGTACATTTACATTTCTGAAGAGATTCCAAAAACTATTATTGCTTCAGATCAGAAACGTGTGTTATATATTTTTTTCTGATTAGCAAGGAACAGATTACATTTGAAAACGATGCGTTTTCAAAAAAAGGTTCAAAATGTTCACAATTGTTGAACCTACTAGTGACTAAAGTTCTTGGCTTTGCTATAAAACATCAAGAAAAAAAACTTACACATTCACAATTGATACTGTCTTTGACCTGCCCCCATCTCTGCTGTTGCCATCTTAAACACAGCAACAGTTACGTGAAGTATACTTTCCAAATGACAAAGTGTTCCAAATGTGTGCGAATGTTAAGTTAGACGATACTTGTTTTTCTCAGCATAAGTAACGTCCGAAGCACCATAAATTAAACTTGCACTGGTCCTTTGGTGTAAGTAAAGCTGTGGAGCGAGGTGTGAACTGCTGCTGGGACGTGTCAGTCGCATGGTGATCTCGTGTTCGCACAGTTCTTTCTCTCACACTTTGCCCTCATCTTCAACTTGCCCTTAGGTCACCGCGGCTCTAAATAGGCCTGTGCTATCTCTTTTTTGAACCGCTGCTTTTGTGACAGGCCGTGCAACAGGACGCGGCAGCTAATGAATGCCCCCAGACCGCGAGAAGTGTCTTTATTAAAATGTGGTTTTAAAAAAAAAGTCTCTCAGGGTATGCTGTGGTGGTGGTAGACACAACATTTAAAAAGTTCATATTACTTTTATTTGTAACATAATTATTGCCTAGTCTTTAAAGAAATACCTGGAATTGTATTTTTTTCAGTCACACGTTTAACACAGATCGCTCATTTTTAGGCCGTTTTTCCCTTGAACTGAAAACATGCAATATGCAAAAATTGAATATAGACTATATTGTTTAAAATTTAAAAATGCTTAAAAAAAGAAAGAAATTAAGAAAGCTACAACAATGTAAATAATCAACTAGGTGTAGGTGATAATTTGACCAATTAATCTCTCATTGTGATCTTGCCAAAGATTTTTGTGGGTTTTTTTTTTAGTTAGAAAGCACAAAGCAAATGTTAGCAGATTTTTTTTACATAAAAATCATGTTTAGCTGCATTTTTTCTTTATGAATAGTAACTTAGCATGCAAACTTCTGAGTTTATGGTCTTGTGAGGGCAATATTTCTTCAGAAATTGAGACACTTTTGAGAAAGGGGGACCTTTTAGTCGAGTAATTGACTGATAGCACATATCTTAAGTCAATCAAAACTGTCTAGTCAAATACAGCCTAATTTTTCTGTTCATTAAACTTCAACTAACACACCTAATTATGCATTTGAACATTTTCCGGTTGGTTTGAAATAATATCATCTGAATAATCGAGATGTGCCAAAAAATGAGTTATCCATTTTTGTCAATATTGCCCAGCCCTAATCTCTTGACAGAGACTTTTTGAGAAATTGTCAACTAAACTAAAAGTAAAACAAAGACTGTTGTTGGGTCTCTGTGTGAGCTGTGACTAAAACAAGCTGTTAACTTTAAAACTTTCACATTACAACATCACAGATTGAAACATAGCATTTTTAGCTTTGAAGATGGAAAGACTGAACTGATTGCATCTATGTATTTGTTGTGAAGCACTTTGGCAACCATGGTTGTTTTAAAAATGGCTCTTTAAATAAAGTTGATTGACTGATAGTAGTGAAATAAACACTGAAGTCAATTTTGCACAACAAAGAACTTTTAAATCTGGCAAAGTTGTTTAGAAGAAATGTAGAAATGCATTACTTTGTAACAAGTAACCAAATAAAAGTGATGGGAATAAAAACACTGGCAAACAACATAACCTTCAAAATTCATTTTTAGGTGCATTTGAAGACTATTTGAAAGAATAATATCCACTGTAAATATAAATTATAGTTTTATGGGAATCAAAAGCAGGTTAGTGAGGAAAGATTTACATTTATGTTGAAAATAAATTAGCAAACACACCATCACACCAGGAACAAGGGGGCATTTTCACTTTTTTATGGCTCTGCAAACATGAGTGTGTTGTAATGTAACTTTTTATCAAATTTACAAGTTTTTTAAAAACAGATAAGTTTTGGACCAGTGTACATGGTTGCTAGGTAACTTCCTAGTGTGATGTCATCATTTATAATCAGAAAGTTTTAATCTCAGAAAAATTGGTATAGTATCTGCGTCTTAGTGGAATGAGTCGCCCAATCTATCACGGGCGCTTTACAGCACATTACTAATAGATTGCAAAAAGAAATCCCATTACTTTATTTTTGTCAGTAACTCTCACCCCATTGTTGAGAACATAATCCTTTTTAGAGAAACTTCCACTCACATTGATAGGCACAAGGCTTGATTGATAAGTTGATTTGGCAATTGCTGAGCGTGTCGATTTGGAATGTTTCCTGGGCTGGAACATATGGTTTGATTTACTGAGCGGTTCAAGAGGACAAGCCTGACAAGCCAAGGTAAGGATTGAATGACATTTTGGTAAGAGAGCAATAATTTATGTTTTCCCATGCCAACTATTAATACCCAGCTGGCCTCAGCACTGCGCCACTTATGTAGGTCTTAAAGGTCATGGAGGACATGTTGTCAGTGGCGTTTTATAAATCTTGCCCGCAGGAATGCAGCACTAAACAGAAGACTGGAAACAGAGCTGTGAGTGATGCGTGTATGTGCGCAATGTGCGTGTGCGGCGGCCGTCACTATAATCTACGACCCCCAACTTTATGACTGGGACTCCATGGTGGCACCCTCAACTCTCGTTACAGCGGATCACAAATTTCAATGTAACTTCAGCAGCAAAACTAGGCTCAGGAGATGATATCAGGACAAGACTGAGTTATCACTGTAGTAAATCATGGGAATCAAGTGAAAGGAAGAAGAATAAGAAGTCCAAATCTTGTGGTTGGAGTGAAAACATTCACCCAAGGCTACTTCATCCCAAACCAAAATGACACCAAGTTCTAAAAGTAAAAGTGTCATATCATCTTTGACTTTTTAATTAATAGAGCCGTAAAGTTTTATAAGGCCAGCTATTATATACATCTAAGCTGAGGGGAGGAGGGAGCGCTGTGATAGCCGTGCAGCAGTAAAGAAGTCTTTGCTCTTTAGAGAATTTACTGGGCCCAGCAAGGGATGAGGAGGAGACATTAAAGGGTAGCTGCCTGTTCCTGGACCTGACAGGTTGATGGCCGTGTGAAACTCAAGAAAGGCCAAGCTAGTTTGTTTTCAAGCTGTTTGGAAAGTGAACCAACATGCTGCCGCCGCACTAGAGCTGCTAATTCACCGCTGACTTTAATCACTCATCTTAATATTAGTCCTATCACTAAGGACTAGAGACAGACCCATATATTGGCCGGCCAGCATTTAGATTTTTTTGTATATTGGCTATCGGCCTCAGTTTTGGTCAATATCTGATCAGGCAGTTGTTAAGGCTTTTCCAATCACACTGATCCACTGAGATCTAAGTTGTTTTAGAGAGAAACGATAAGACTTGTTTTCTAAGTTTGCAGCTTTGGTTTTATCATTAACATGTCTTTAAGTTTTATTCTTGCTCTATGACTTTGGCTTTAGTACAACATTAAAAAATGCTTGCCGTTTTTCGAACAATATGATTGTGCTTCATGACATTAGGAAATGATTGTCTCTTGGGCCAAAGCGTCATTACATTGGGTGAAAGAGACGGACATTTGCAGTTCGTTTTTTGGTTATACTATCTCACCTCAGCTATGCTTTTAAAGCTAAAATGTGAAAAATAAGCCATTGTTATCAGGATCAGCTGACAAAAATCTGAAATATTGGTTTCAGCCAAAGAAAAACCCACGAAGGACGCAGTTTATATTCTTTGCGGTATTAACAGTTGTTTTTATTTTTTAGCATCTAGTTCAATTACAATGTTTTAAAAGTGCACTATGTAACTTTCCAGATAGAGACTCCGCCCTTTGCCTGATACCATGGTGATGTTCATACTTTTGTCTAACCCTAACCCTGTCCCAAGTACAGTAAGTATACAGTATTGCATATCCAGAATTAATCTCACTATCAAAGTTTTTTTGCTTAAAAATACTTGAAAAACATGCTTTGTTACAGTGAGAAGAATTTTTATTAATCAGGTGTCCGAAGTGTTAGTTGTGTTAATGTTGCTGTCATATAGTTAAAATTGGTAAAATTGTGAATCATAAACAGTCAGGTGTAAACAATTATTTTGTTTATCTGCTGTACATGTTTCATAGAACTTCAATACTAAACTGTTCATGCTAGCACAACACAATGTTAGTTTTACATCTTGATCTTGAGCTTTATCATAAATATTATACTGCAAGGTTTAATAAAGAAAGTACACTTATTATGTGCTCAAAATGTCTATTGTCCACAGAGTGAATATTCTCCAAAGACAAAAACAGATACTTGCTGACAGTTGTTTTTAAATAATTAAACATATCTGCATATCCACCACTGAAACAAGAGAATTTGAAATCTCTATCTCAACATGGTCACTGCCTCTTAGACTTAGTATTTTTACTGAACCACAACTTCAATTCAACACTTAACAGCTATACTTTTCCTTTGGACTGCTGTCAGATAATCTACAAATGTTGATTCTTAATAAAGCCACACAGCTTGGATAAAGTCTACAAAACAAGACTGATTGAGTGAGATATTTTCTCGAAGCTGCTACTGACGAGAGGGCAGCTTTTATGTGGTGGTTGTTGGAAATTTGGTGCGGCTGTTTTTCCTTCAGAACTTCAAAGAAACAGTTGGCTTCGAGTAAATCTTTTCGGTCTAATGTACCCAACAGCCCCATCTTTCCGTTTTGCTCTGAACTGCTAAATGAGTGTCCTCATCCTGGGCTTGGGGTGCTAATCCGGGGTCTGAGCATTCCTGCTTAGTTCACAGGACACTTGTCAGCTCCTCCGGGGAACAGATGCTTCCCTGTCAGAGCCACTTCAAGGCGACGGGATGGATGTTCACAGGGGCAGGGCAAAGACTGCGTCCATCTTCCGTGTTAACTTACAGTGGAAAATGCTAAACACATCTCATGACCCCCCTCATGTCCATCAGTGAGCTAGTTAATGTGAATGTTGGAGCGCTTTAAGATGGCGGAATCTCACATCGATGGAGGGATAAAGAGTTTGGAGAGGCGCGACTGTTGTGTTTTGGCCTTGCGTTGCCGTGGAGATTGTTATTCACACTTCCATGAGGACTTAACTGGGTGATATATTCATCGGCCGTCGAGTTTATTAAAAGTCAAGTGCTACATTTAACTTTTACGGGCAGGCACTTAAAGAGCATGGGTTTCGCCAAATTAAAGTTTCACGCTTACGAAACCGGAGACCAAGTCCAAACACCATGTCCTTCCTTTTGGGGAGTTTATGTGGATGTTTATAAGGATTTCATTACCACGCTTGGGCAAGTTCAACACATTGGTCTGTTATCTAAGGTATCAGTCAAAATAGCACTCAGTAAGCACCAGTTGACATGGGCCTTGAGAGATGGCCTAGGCACGGTCATCCCAACGCAGCTCTTGTTTCAGGGCTGCATGATTGAGGCTGCCAACCTGACAAGCCCACCTGCCCCTGTGGCCGTTGCCAGCTGGCCTGTCCGGTGATTAACGGCTAGCGTAAACTTACTCAGCAGGCTCTCAGACACATTTGTGCATTCACTCACACGTAGAAGTGTTACATGACGCTAAAAGCTATTAGAGAGCGAGGCCCTGGGACCCGAGCAGGAATGACATCCATAAATGTTTAGTGGGACTGGCCTGTGAAGCTTTTCCGACCAAAAAAAGGGCGTCAATAGGAGAACAGTTCTACAGATCAACCTGTAAGATTTATACACTACAGTATAATGGAGATTACTGCAAACCTGGTTCTCATATCTGCCGTGAGCTTTAAACCTCCTGCTTCCTCCATAAAAGAGAAAATGACATCATAAAGAGTAAACTGGGCTTGATATCAGACTCCGCACTTGGCTCACATCCCTATAGGAGCTTTTTCATACCTTTGATTTTCATTTTCCAAGGGCAGCGCATTCATAATGTTGTGGTGCGGTGTAGAAAGTGTTCTCTCTGTGGGAAAGTCCTTGCCTAGAAGGTCTCACAATAAGGACTGGAGCGATGAACAATATTATTATTCCTAAATCAAATGTCTAGATCCCCTATGTGTAGTAAAAAAGAAAAAAATCGACATGGAATCTTTGAGTATCCAGATAAAAATCAGTCTAGAACACATGAGACTGTGTGAGGGATGGGACAAGAAACAATACATTAGAAAAGAACAGAGGAGCTAACATGACACAACAGTAGCCTTCGTAGTTATTTTACATTTTGGCTTTTCGCAATATATTGACATAAAAAAAGCATGACATGTCGTCGTATATCTGCGTTTCCTCCAAGACTGTGTTGAGAAGTCTATGCTTACTAAATACTGTTATACTTTCTCTGAAAACACCACTATTTGTATGTGCATGTTTTAAGTCCCAAGAATCAAAGTTGAAATTATCTCTCCATCTCCAGGTTCTCTGTTTTTAGTAGATTCCAAAACAAGACACAAAGTCTCTACTAGTGATTGTAAAAACAGAGTTCGGATTTCTCAGGTTAAAATTTATAGTTTGTTTATTTACTGAATTGTACTTAAAATGAATAACCCTCTCCTATAAAGGTTTAATACTAACTTTGTATTTTTAGAGGGACTGGGAACAATGGCTAAGGTATTAAACTACACTGGTCTACAGAAAAAGGAAGCAAAAAAAAAAAAAAAAGATCTGCCTAAATATGATCATAAAATTCAAGCAGCCATTGGTTTCAACTGCAAACATCCATTAACAGTAGTAATATTATAACCCTATACTGTCTTATTGTGCAGAATAGTTTGATGCCAGCCAAGGACATTGGTATTGCTAACACACCTTCAACTTTGAAAACCAACCTTCTCAAACTAGAGCTGCAACTAACGAATATTTTGCTAATCGATTAGTTGGGCGATTATTGATTTGATTAAAGTCACGTGACTATTTTTTTTTTTTCACAAATTGATCCAGACAAAGTATTGTCGCTTGAGGACATTTTGGAGACGTTGTACTGACAAAATTGTTTTTTCATTCAACACTGAAAAAATAACACATTATCAATAGTAACATTTTTGTTTACTACTAACACCAACTTATTTAGGATTGTGTTTTTTCTTGTAAAAACAGTAAAATTACATAGTTTGCTATGTCATTGCTGCTCAATTCAAGCTCATGTTCATGTATGTTTGGGAACCTATTATAGACCAGTTACCGATTACTAAATTAGTTGACGATTATTTCAATAATCGATCAGTTGTGATTAATCCATTAACTTGTTGAAGCTCTATCTCAAACCAACCTACTTCTCCTGTTTCATCTGCTCCACCATCATAAACTCTGCTTAGGCCTCACCACTCACTGAAGTCAAAATCTGTTATATTAATGTATACCATTCTAATTGCTATTAATCTTCATTCTCGCTTTTTTCATTGAGTTTGAATGAATAAATTAATAAAAGTTTCTCTGAAATACATTTATGATATGAAGCTCAAACAGGAAGTAGCAAACTTGCGGTGTCTAAAGTACAACTTAAAAGCCAACCTAAAGCATTAAATAAAATGAAATAAGAAAAGGTCGTAGTTTGCACATTATCACTATAACACCATTAATTTTCCACCTCATAACAATGTATGTGGCCACCCCAGAACTGTATGTGAACTGGATGATTCTTGTCGATTGAGTATGTAATGCATCTTTATCCCATTATTTCTCAGCTAACAATGTGCTACCTCCCGGCGCAGTAATGCACAGAGCCATGCCTCCCAACAGCAATAAAATGAAATGCTTCAAAGGATTTTCAAATGCACATTATCACCGCCTGTTAATTTTAGAGCGTAATTCTGCACTGGATAAAGCAGAATAGGAGCAGGTCATTTTTTAAGGGGGCCATTTGTTCGTTATGTAGATATTGATAAGGAACCTGGCAGTGCAGTGGATAGTTAGTATTCTGGATAGGGCTCTGGGAGAAATAGGCTGTTTTTTATCCCTCCATGAAACACCGCAGGCCAAACCATTGCTCCAGCTCCAATTAATTTCTACACCCCATTCGTATTACTCTTCGATGTAAGTGCAACGTTTTCTAATTGCATTCATCACCAAAAGCCTCTCTTAAGTTCCCTCAGTATATTTATTATCACACTAACTGGGCCTAAATTATTAAACCTTAATGATGTGGGCTCTGAAAATATGTTGTCCTTTATTTTCCCCACAGAGAATCAATGTTATACATTAGCAGTATAAATTAAGTAATACTTTACCTAGGCATGTTGCCGCCTTCAATATCCCCCCTCACTGAAATGTATTCTCACAGTCCGGTGGCTCGGGGCTGCCTCTGGGGAGCAGATGATATAGTTCATTCTAATGAAAGAGCTCGCTGCTGCTAATGGTTTAAATGATACATTTGTGCAAGAGCAGCAAAGAAAATACATATGAGAGATCTGGTGAAAACAAGATAATTCACACTCCCAGGGGGATATGATGTCATTGCTCACCCACTTTCCTGGGAGGCCCTGGATTAAAGAATGGCTGCATATTCTGGGGTGATATATGTGGGTCAGTAATAGAAATGGGCAATATAAGCTAAAGTCCATCACACTTAAAGGTTAATTACAATAGCTACTGTAGTCTTACCTCTTTATGACGAAATTGGTTGGTATTAATCAACTTTAGAAGCTCCTTTTCACATTGTACGCTATGGAGAGGTGTAATGGACTGACACAACGTAATCTCTGTCTGTGCAGGACACTTAAGAAAGTCTTTTATTTGAAAATTATTACCCAGTGCCAATATACAAACTAAATCAAAATCTCCATGTAATAAGCTCATGCGAAAGCGCAACAGAATCGATGCGACCGTTAGCGCAAACCGCATTAACAAATGTGCGCCATTTTAAATCTCCCTTTTATTATCTTTCCCAGCAAATCTAAATTAGCTGCGGTGCTGCCACAGTTTTTCAAGCAAGGCCTCCAGATAAACGGAGATTAGAGCGCATTGTCTCATTGCAACAACATCATTTATAACACCTTTCCACAGAGTCGCTTCAATTACATTAACAAGCTAAATGCTAGCAGCAGGAGCAGACATTTAGAACACGCTGATATGAAGGCTGTACAAGATGCTCCAAGAATTGTGGAGATTTACAAAGAAATAAAGAAACCTGGAAGCAGTGATAGTTGCCAAAGATAGTAAAGGACTGTCTAGTGTCTCTTACTACCAGGATAAATCCCAGCAGATCACTAATTGTGCGATTCCTCTTGTCCACATCAACCTCAGCGTGACAGGTTATTTCAGCTTGTTATCGGGAAAACATTTATCCACTTGAAATTATTACTGTGCCAGAGCTTGTGGTGAAACACAAACAGTAGTGAATCTTGGAGAGTTATGTTAAGGCCTCTCCTCATTAGACGGCCAATCGACTGGCGGAGCGGAGGGCCCAATCTCAAGCTTTTATTGAGTGTTAAGGAGACACAGACTGACATTTACATCTCTTGCTTCTTCATGACTGGCTAGAGAGAAAATGGCCGCCATAGATCCTGGCACTGAGGAGCGGCACGGAAGGTCAGGCAGTACGAAGCGGTTCTGTCTGTGAGCGATGCCTCATGCACGAGATAGCACATTTCTGTACAAATAAATAAGATGAAAGTAGAGGATTGTATACGGTTGTTGCTTGCTAAAATCATTTGTCATTTTGATGAGAGCCCAACTTGCTTGCATAGAACAAACACTGTTGTTTCAGGGCAACAGATCTCTCCAAAACCCACTAAGAGATGTAAACAAGACAAGTCACCCAATCTCATCTTGTCTGCATTGACTTATTGAGCCGAAAGAGAGGAAAACACAGTGGTGGATAAAGCACCCTAAGAAAGCACAACAGCCTTTCACTTCTGAGGTGCTCTTTTCATTCAATGGCAATTACAATCCACACCTGGCAACACACAAGACATCCCAGCGCCTAACAATGTCGCAGAGGAACTCTCTTCCAAACTACCCTCCCAAATTGGCTGTGTAGCTTCCACCCAATTAGGGCTGAAATATGGTAACAGCATCAGCCATTACGGAGCCACAGAGACTGCGCGTAGAGAAGTCGTGAAGGTTAGGAGGGGTACGCGTTAGAAGTGATATGTGGTGCGGACTTGTGCTTACACAGCAAAAAAAGAACGCCATGACGAGGGGCACAACACAGCACAGGGGATGATAAATAAACACTCCAGGATGAATCACACCAAAACATGTATTAAAGAAGCGCGAAAGATAAGTGTTGGCACCCAGAGGTGGATTTACTCATCTGAGCATCAGCCCACCCTAATAAAGACTGTGTTGGTACAGTAAATGCTAAAATGGTCTGTTCACTGCCTCACCTAATGAGCCATACCCATACTCTTAGAATAATTTGCTGAATTTGCAGTTCAGCATGAACTATTTTACCAATTTATTGGAAAAGCATAAAAGGCACAAACACATTTGCCCAGAAGATACAGATTACAAAAACACAAACTGTGAAAATAAAGGTGTATCTACTATAAAGCAGGAAGTCACAAATCAAGGGATATATTTATTTTACTGCCAAGACAGAGAATGATTTTTATAGTAGCTCATCAATATCTCAGGACATTTTAGCAGAAGTGCATAAAATAACAAAGAACCTTGCCTCTTTTTTTCCTCTGCTTGGCTGGCCGTGGCCTACATGTTCTAGTGACACCAAGGTAACTAATGTTTCCTGTGCCAGCAAAGGATTCTGATTTGATATAAGCATTCAAACCTGTCTGCTGTGAGATATGGCGTGTGTCACCCTTTGCTACGATTGATTCCCTCTTGCCCTTAAATGCAGTGCTTGCAATGCAAGCCAAGGACACGGCCTGCCTGGTCAAGTAATGACAATCGTCTTTAAGGAATAATGGTCTGAGCGCTGCTTTTGAAAAGTTACTAGGCCACATTCAATAATGAATTCCTAGTCGATGACACATTGATAGATTCCCATTCTTCAGACGGGACACTGTAGCTGCAGTTTAATTGAGAAAAAATGAATTCAGATGCTTGAAGAAGGAAAGAAGAGATGAGATGGCAGAGAGCGGAAGCAGGAGGGGGACTAAATTCTGTGTGATCAGCAAGGTTTCAAACAATCATTGGCAAAGTGAAGTCTCTGCCATATCTATAAGTCATCATGTTTTATAGGCCATTAGGATCTCCAGAGAAGGGCTGCACAGAAACCGTAGCTTTTTGTCGAAATTAAAATGTCAGAGAGGAAGAAATAGAACAAAACATGGAATCTGCAATTAATTACCAAGCCATAAAAATTCAATAATCTGGAGGCAATACTGTTTTCTGCACAGCAGTACCTCTGATCACAGCAAACTGGAATAGAATACATTCATCTCCCCAAATTACATTTCTAATCTAAAAGGGGATACACTGGAGAGGAAAAGCACAATCAGAGAGTGCACAGCATTACACAGCAGCACAGTACTGTCCTGGATGGTCTGCCAATTCAAATCACATTCAGCAGGAAGAATCTTCTACTCTAAGTAGATGGTGCGGAATGAGTTGATGTCGAGCTTCACATTATTTCTGTTCATTTCAGAAGTCACAATCATTTGGGACTGATGAGTTAAGTCTTTTGCCACAGGTTGTGAAAAAAACTACTACTAATAAAAGCAGTATTGTTTTTTTTATTATTTTATATTTTAGTCAGTTTCAATAATCATTAATAATAGAGTTGTGTAGGGCTGTGTGCTTAGTACACGTGCCATTTGTTTCCTCCATCACAGTGATAACAGGAACTGTTGAGACCATGCTTACAACTCTATAGTGACACAAAACTTAAAGGAAATGCATTATATGATGGTCTAAATAATTGTTAGATAAAATTGTGACTGTAGAAGTGAATCATCATGCCTTTTTCCAAGTATTATTTTTTTGTTTTTGTTTGTGGATCAGTTGGCACTCTGACAGCCTATTCCATATCAGATTTAACTCTTTGAGAACATCATCCGTCAATGACAAAAGTGAAATGTGATGTGATTGTCTAGGTAAGATAAGTGCCATCCGTCAATTTGATCGACAGCTTTCTTTATCAATGACGTAACAATGACTTCAAATTCTTTCCAACTGGTGAAGGTTATTTTAATTAGGAATAAATCAAGGCTGTCACTGGGACAATGTAGAAAATGAAAGACAATGAAGTGGGAGTGATTTATTGAGGTGTGGTGTTACAGGTCCATTTTGTGGCAGATGACTAATGTGTTCAACGGCTATTGTTCCAAACTGATCAAAAAGATTGACTTCTCAAAGTTAAAACTTTCCAATGAGGTTATTTTTTTTTAAGAACTTAACACATAAATCCATTTTCCTTGGGCACAATTTGAAGCCACTTTGCTGACTGCATGATTCAATTATTTTATATAAAAAAGTCACCTGAATGCTTTGACTATAGTAAGGCACTAAAGTGTAGGATATGAAGGTGAAAGAAGGACAGTCGACAACGCAGGGAGGTCTGAATGTGGGAAAAGGAGTGGTTTTAATTTAGCGAATGTAGCGGTGCCATATTTCACCCTGTGCTGTTGTCTCCCATTATCTTGGTAAACATCCCAGGTACTAATATGATATATTTCAGAGCGGGCGGTGTTTCATCCTGCTCCCTCGTGTGATTGATGAATGACTCGCGAATGAAACCGGGACAGAGATTTATGGCGTCCCGGCACATAGAATATGTATGATTATCAGCTGTGTGGTGAAAGCAGCTCCGTTTGAGTGATAGGCGCGGGGAAAGAAATTTACTAAATGACTCCATTCTCCCTGAGAAGTCACAGAGGGAGGTTTTTCATCTTTGTCAATTTCGTTTTACCCTTTATGTATTAGCCTGGATGCAAGTATAGTATCATAAATTAACTTAACAATCACTACATGCACAATTCAAATTAGTTTTCATTAGATCTACTTTAAAGCTGCACTGTGTAAGATTTTGGATCAGCAATCACATTTTTCCTTGGAGATAATGCTTTCCTGTAGAATGTTACACAGAAAGTATAAAGATATCTACATTATTATTATTTATAACTGAGGAAAGGTTCACTGAGATCAAAATTTCATTTTAGAGTCGTCAGTTGCAATGTTTGCCACCCAGACATGTGGCAAACACTGCATTGCCAGGCCAAAGGTCAAACCTGATACTCATTCAATTATAAAGCATGGTTTTCAAGGCATTTTTAACAATAAAAACACAGATTGGAAAATAAAAACTAAAGTTTCATGCTGGAACGTTCTACTCACAGCACTTTAACATCACCATGGAATGGAGGGTGGGGGTGATATGTGTTAAGTTGGTTACATGCAAACCAGCTATGGTTTGCTATGGTAACTTCATTTTAGGATTAACTTATGACCTAAGTGACACACATTTCAAACAGAGCTAGTAGCCTCATCCTGTAACAGCAGAGGAGAGAGTGAAAGGAGGGGCTGAGAGTGGATGGGATTGGCCTTAGCAGTTAGACACAGTGACTGATTTGACGTGAAACTTGCCAACTTGCTCAATTTGCATAAAATTGGACAAAAATGACTTCAAAAGTTAGGCAATGAACGCAGACAAAGCTTACAGCAAACTATTTGAGATTTTGTGTGCTTCACTGTAGCTTGTAACTAGCTGCTCGACACTAAGCTTTAAATAAACTGTTACTTCCTGCCTAATAATGCTAATTATTCTAATATTGTGACATTTTTGTACATTAATTTTGATCCTTAGTGCATTTTGGTAATAAAGGAATAGTACCAAATGAAACTTCTTGTGCGCAAAAATGACTTATAAGCTCTAAGCACTAATTGAGATATTTACATGTATACTCATAGTCAGATGTTGATAACTGTACCATAAAATAAATTGTTAACTAAATTCTTAGCAAGAGGCCTGATTTGACTTTGCCCCTCAACTGGCACATAACAGTCACTTTGTCTTCTCTCGTCAGTGTCTTAAAAAGGTGTGACAGTAATTATCAGAAGGAGATGCCATAGTTTATCTTGTCTTATGCTGCAATTCTGTCCGTCCTCTGATTTAGGTATAATACACATTGGCATCTGTGAGAGCTTCCAACAGTCAGCTCCTAATTGATCGATAGGATGTCATCATAAATCCTAAATCCTATGCACATTATTGATCCTTGCGGAGCGCTTGATGCGTTGCTGCATATGTGATTGCCTTACAGCTTACACACTCGCAAAGTGCCCGGTATATTTTATCCAGCAAAGCCATTATCATATGCAGACTGTATTGTTTTCCACATCTGTGAAATACTGCTCTCTGTCGCCGCTTGAATGACACCCAGGAGAGGACTTCATTTCCTATTCACCTCAATTTATATTTACGCCGGGGTCATAAATATCGCTAATGTGCCGTCGGAGTAATTGTTTATTTGTTTCCTAGTGGACCCGCTTGACAATACTGCTAATGAACACTCACATGTCTGCTTGAAATGGCATCAGAGGGAGTGTTACATGCAGTACATAAGTATAGATATACGTAACCTGCATTGTAACTTTTTATTTGGATTAATAAGTTAAATAAATTGTCGAAAGAATAGAAGATGCACGGATGGAGGGCTTGTCTGCATGGTAATGTTACTGCAATGCCAAGAAAGTTCCGTTATTAAGATATTTAACATACTGCAGCAAAGATTTTTGCATTAAAGATGCACTGTGCAAGATTTTTAGAGAATGGTTTGCAATAATCGTTTTAGATGAAGTGATATTGCGTTGCTCAAAGAATGTTACACATTATGGCTTTAAGCTTAGATATTTCCCTGTAGACAATCTGGCACTACCATAGCTAGATCAGGAGGTGTAGTGTTAGCGCTGTAGCAAAGAAATAATCCCTGCCAAGTGTTATATCTTTAATATATAGCATTACTCTCAAGTTTTTAATTAAAAACGTCACATGGCAATGAGGGGACAAACAAGAGACTTCACAACTTTTACTGTGGTCCTCAGTGAGTAAGTAAATAAGTAATCTTATTCAAGATAACTGCTGTGTTTGGTGCTAATAATCACTTATTTTAAGAAAAACATCAGCCTCACAATAGGCTTGCCTGTATACCAAACTCGTGTGTGCATTCAGTAACTGTGTCATGGTCCACCTCCTCCACATGCACATACTGTACACTAATGTGTAACATACTATAAGCAAAACAGTATAATCTGCATGATGACAAGCAGGTGGCAGACTCTGCCAGAATAAGTTACACAGTGCATCTTTAAGATGTCCAGGAAATCTATTCCTTCAAAAAGTGGAAATAACATTAAGCCACCTGCCTGAGCAGAAAATCAAACTCAAAACTCTGGCATGCTGCATTCTAGACAAAACTATTATGCAGCAGAGCAAAGCATCATAATTGGATGACATGGTTTTACTTACTATCCACTACATTACAATATCTACCAACAAAAGTACTTGTTTTATGTGTACAAAATTCAATTTATACTCTGTATGACCTCATGTATACTTCGGACACATGGTAATGTAATCTAAAGGGAAATAATCTCCACTCAGAGTAAGTTAAACCCCATAAACATAAGCAAACCATGATTGTAAAAGTAGATTTGCATGCACTGGCGCCACTAAGCAAGTGAACAAAGGTAACGTCAAAAACGTCTGGGGTTCATTCATAAAAAAGCTTGTGAATGGTGCCAAAATTATTGTCTTGAAAACAGCCTTTGTGCTAGTTTCTATTTTCTATTATCTATAACATACACTTCTGCTACATCCTATTACATATATAGTAGAAGCAACTATTAAAAAGATGATTTTACAATATGTTGCTAGCTTTTTATTGTGACTGCAAAAGCTGGTCTGACTACTGAAACGTGTGATTATTTATTAACTTATTGCAAACTAAAGCAAAATGTAAGTGATCATCTGAGCTGCTGCAAATGGTTTAAAATTAAGTTCTGAATTTGAAGTTCTGTCAGATTTCAAAAACATAAACAGAGAAAACATTTACATCTTTATACTTCTTTTTACTGACCAAATGCTAACAACATAAACAAGGCGCTTCCTGGATGGTATAAACAAAACCTGGACACAGTGCATTCATTTTCATCAGAATTTATACTTTGTCAATATATCTGTGTAATCTGGTTTTAAACAAATTAGTCAAAAATCAAAATCGAAGAATTGTAGTCAATTAGAATACAAAGGGAAATGCAATGTTAGAAAATGCTATGTTCCAGCTCTGGTTGGTGGAATTATCCGTTATGTGTTTTCTACCTGTAATTGTAGCTGACAGTTCATATACAGTATGTACATGTTATGTATCCTGTGCTGCTGAGTTACTGTGAAGGACCAAGCGCCTGAAGGGTAAAGCCTCCTCCTTGAGAAATGACTGGCCCTGTGCTCATGTGACAGTGGCACGTGTCCAAGCAGAGTCCATAAGGTGGAACAATGAGAGGATTTGTCGTCTCATAATTGTAATTTAATAAAGATCTCACATGGTATCAGCCAGTCTGACAGCCAGGGCCTTCCGGCGCTTGTTAATACAATTGTTCTGGTCAGACGGCGCTGTCACAAATCATGCTGAAAGTTAGGTGACAGGTAGCAGAGCACATGGGCACTTCCTGAGGAGCTGGAGACGAGTTTGGACAAAGGCCAGAGTGGATGGCCATTAATTGCAATATCATATTTAATTTGTACAACACTGTTCATTGTGTCATGTAGTTTTGCTGCATTTCGCCAAAAAGCAGAGGTTGAGCTTTGTAGGAATTCTTCAGGCTATGGCTGCAAAACAAACAGATACATTATCAAGCTTATTTGGGTCATATTGGAAATCAAGGCTGTAATCTTGTACAATTACTGGGTCAAAGATTAAATTATAAAGATTTTTTTACTTTACACATAATGTTCAAATGTAGTTTTTAAAGCAAACACTATAGCTAACATGAGTTTTTTTGCTGTAATTTCGCAACACATAAAGTTACAAAAGACTAGGAAAGGGGAAAATAAAATAATGAGATTTAGTCATCTCAAAGTCTATATGATTGAGGGTTTGTAATAGAGATGTCCACAGGTCAGCAAAAATGTGCTTGCAACAAACATTTTTAATTTTGTCATAGAAAGGACTAAATTAAATTGAAAGTCCCAGTACAAACTCTTAATTAACAGTTTTAAATATTTTTTATCGATTGAGGCAATACTTGTGTGCATAATTCAAAGTGCAATATCAGCATGGTTTTGGGCTAAGCTGACTTATGAGCTTTTATATTTGAATGCAGGTCCAAGTGGCACAATTTTCTTATTCTGGACAATAAAGTTGCTCTGAAAACATAACATTGTGGTGCTTTTGATGGAAATTGGGCTCAGCAAATATTGCAGCATTTGAACAGATTGAAAGCAGTTTATACTGTAATTATAGCTTTACTCAGTGTTCCGCTCTGTGATGTCCCAAAGTAAATAAATGGGGTGCTGACAGTTTGAGTGAAACCATTTCCAATGTGAAGGCCGCTCAAGGCTTCCACAATGCTGTCCCTGGACACTGACACACCGCCCACCCTCTGCTGTTCTTGTTTCACCTCTTTCTTCCCAGCCGCTGATGTACGAGTGATGTATGGCAGGGGGAGCTCCAGTAAAACCCTGCATACATGCCAAAATACATTTTACAAGCGCTGCTCTAATCAGCCTGCAGCCAGAGGGCCATAAATTGCCTCAGTGCGTCTGGAGGTAGTGAGCAAATGCAGCTTATGGTCAGTGCTGAGAGTTGGATATACAGCAGGCCATGCTCCCTGGGCTGGACCAACTCTGTGTTTGTGAGTTTGTTCAATAAAAGACGGAAAGAGTCACTACCTTTATATCAAATGACGGCAGAGACAGTAATTTATACAACTATTTAATCAGCTGAGTGCATGTAGGCAAATGTTTGCATATTACTGCCTATGTTATGTTCTGTCATGGTCCGTGAGAACATAGTGTCACTACTACATGGTCAGAGTCAAGCAGATGGACATGTCTGTTAAAGCTGTCATGACGTCTGTATTTAGACACAACTGGAGAGTTCTTTGTGCTCATCTCCACAGTCAGAATTATTCACAGCTCTGAGGCAGGCAGAATGTGTCACCATTCTGTGCGACTTGTTTTGTTCTTTTTAATCTCCGCCATAACCTTCAGTGTCCTCCACTGACAGGAAATGCAGTTTATCAAGAGGGGATGACACCAGCGGAGGTGATATATGTGGAGACGCACTTCCCCAGATAATTCTAATAGCATGCTGCTCCTGTTCTTGCTCTGTTACTCTTTTTCAAACTACAGGGAAATACCTAATGCAAGGCTTGATCAAATGAAATAAAACTTTAAAATGACTTTAAAGCGTACGCATGGGAAGAGTCTTCTTAAATCCTCAATTGACATTTCAAGACTAAAAAAGGAGGTCATGGCTTTGTAAGGAGGTTGGAATGCAATCAGTTTGGTATTCAATAATTTGAGTATATGGGTATCTGAAGCTCGGAAGATGAAATTTAGTATATATACAATGCCCAAAACCCCCCAAAAAACAATAATTTGACACCAACATGCGTCTTTTGGCTTTTAGTCATAAAAGTTTGTATTCAAGGAAAAGCATGTAAAAGTATTTTGTGTGATAAGAACGCAGATCGGCCAGTAGTCTTTGTAGAGTTCCACAGATTATGTGGAATCTGGAGGTATAAAAGTAAAATATCAACCATTAAAAGCACTTTAAATAGGCATACTCAAAATCATTTTGAGAGGTTTCACCTTCAACATTTTCTCTCTTTTACACCCTGTCATATATATGCCATACAGAGGACAGCTCGTAACCTCTCCAGTGTCCATGAAATGAAATATGGTCAACTTTGTTCCAAATATTCATACATGTTCTCATCCATAGGAGTACTGTATGCTTGGCCAGTCAATAAGCAGTTTGTGAGCTCGGCAGTGCTCAATCTTATTTACAGGACGTTTGTTGCACTTGACATTTATCGTGGCTCCGGGGCCATGAACTTCATGCAAACGCCATCGAAGCATTCAATGCCAAGGGCCCGGGGCCTCCTGTCTTAGCATCATCACAAGTCTTTTCACGCTGAGATAAATCACTTGTAGTGGACCGTGAGCATAGGGACCAATGTGGGGGTGAGAAGATGGACATGTGGAGTTTGCATGGGGGTGCTACAGATGAGGAGGGTGTGGCACTCAAAACACCCGCAGGTCAACGCCAGCCTCATTTCTCTTGTTAATTGTTGGCTGGGTTTATACAAATATCACTAACCATTACAAAAGCAGAACATGGTTCAGCTAAATGTTCTTTCTGGAGGGATGTAAAGACTCTCACCATATGACTGTTCTCATGGCCACAGGCTAAAGGAGACCTTAGTTTAACTCCTATCCATTGCATGCAGCACATTAGCTACTTCCAAGCAGCCATTGTCTTAGTATAGACCTTTACTTAACTATTTCTTCATTGTTTAAGCAAAGCTACAACTGAAGAACAGGACTCAGCTTAAGACATACATCATTCATTCCCTCATCTTGAATATACGTATGACAATAAAACTCTCAAGCCAATTTAGTGTACTTGTGTTAACATGTATCCTGTAGCTATATGTTTTTGTCTACAGTTAGATGTTCAGGGCAATAGCTGTAGTTGTTGTGCACACTACATTGCAGTTTTCTCAGATGTACTGATAAACAATCTACTCTTGTTTTTCCTAGACTGCATAACTAACTTTTTAAAGCCATCAAATAAACCTGCATGCATATACAGTCATCTCTTTGTTCCTCCTCTAATAAAGATGTACTATAATCAGATCATACTGAGAAAAGATCACCAAATACACTACCTTAGGCCACTTTAACTAATTCAATGCAAGCCCTAAGTCACATGTAAACTGCTAAGCATATATAAGTTGCGGCATCAAAATGTACTACTTAAAGAATGAACTCGTAAGTACCCAAAGTGACTTTCATTTGACCCTGTTTGTACTGGGAATTACCATAATTGAGTCACAGCACTTACACAAGCACAACCACATTGTACAAGGTGTAGTTAACTCAATTTGACTGCTGGTTCTTGCAGGCAGTGTCATAGGACAAGCCAAACAAATGTACACAGAGCGGAGAATGTTTGCTTTTGTCTTCTATCATAAAAACGGGTATTTATTTTCTGCACTATTTGCCACACACTAAAACTCATTTCCCACAACATATAGCCATAGACAGGTTGATAGCCAGTCAGTGCCGACTTCTCATACACAGTACAAGACCTAATAGTGGTTGGAATTAAAAATGGCTTCACTATGGAGTGATAAATGTGCCTATTGCGCTCACCAAATCTTCCCAGCAGCTCTCAAAGCAATATATCCTACCACAGCTTCAAATTATAAATCAAACATCTTGCAGGTCTATATATGATTCATTACAATTTATCGACAATCATTTACAGAAGTGGTTTTCAGATGCTTTTAACTTTGCAGAGGCTGTAAATTACATAGCAGTGGGTGGAAAAAATAAAAATAAAAAAACAACATAGTATTTTTTCTACTTGACTGGCAATGACAGAGCTAAGCGATACGGAGGGGAAAAATTACATAGCTGATGAAGGCTCATTGATTCAAATGCTTGATGTTTTCGGTAAGGCAAAAAAGGATGACAGTGAGTAGTTAGCTTGGGGCTGCCTTGTAAGCATCTTACAAAACGCTACAGAGCTATCTTGACTTAGATGAACGCAAAATGTGATAATCATTTTTAAATGCACCTTAGGCAAACAACAACAAATAGAACAAACAAGTTAGTCACAAAATCCCTTATGTAATTTTGTTTACTATGATAGAAGACATTTTAGGCAAGGCTTTAAATTACAGTATATAAAATACACTTTTCTAAGTTGTCAGTCATAATAGTTTTCGAGCTAAGAATTTGGAATGATTCATGCATGTAGTCGAAACTGTAAAGTATGACAAATAAACAACCACTGGTCTGATATAGGAATTTGAAACGTAATCTAGAAAAGAAAACCAAATGAACATTTTAGAGTAATAAAATCAGAAGGTTCAAATAGGCTGTTTGTAACAGTTTTACAATAAAGAGGTAAGTCAGTAATAAAGAGGCTTGCCAGTTTTGACATTTTTAACTGGAAGTCAATGAACTTCTTTATATTTCTAAGCTGTTTTAGATCAATTTGTGTTTTGCAATGATCAAACTATAACCTACTGATCTACTTACTGTATGTGATAAACACAGAAAAAAATGTCTCCTTTAACATCCTGAATCTGCTTGTGCGTTCATTATGCTCTCTGCTGGCCGGTCTATTTCTGGTGACATATGACACTGATGATGTTGACAGCGATCGCCTTCCCACATCACAGCCCTGCTCGCGAAAGGTCAAGCCAAATGAGAGATATGTGTAAGCAGGGCCTGTCCGCTCACCACATCCTCCTCTGGCCCCGGGGCGCTCCGGTTGATGAGGCTTAAACATCAGCGCGTGGTCATTATTTCGACTATAGTGGTCCACTTAGCTTCTCTGGTCCCAGAGGAGACTGCTGAGGCAAAGTACAGAGCGTGGAGAGGGAGGGTTGCACTCCACAATGTTGGATTTTGTCCCTTAAGTATGGAAAAGAGTTTTTTTTTTTTTTTCATACGCCTTTTCGCCTTCACAGTAAATGTAATTTCTGAACACCCCGAGTGAATTAATTAATTACAAAGCTGGCTTGGTATCAAAGGTAAATGATTTAATTATATTCCCAGCGTCTTTGTTAAGAAGCCAACTGTCAGGCGGTGGTAAGTGGGGCTGCGGCCCTGTGTGGCGCCTGAGGCTGGAGCTAACTCTGTGTGTGCGTGTGTGCCTTTTTTATATTTGAGAGAATTAAATAGCCTGGGTTTGTCTATAACTCCAGTGTTTGCCTCCTCCACAAAGATTCTTCTCACATCTATGGCCGCTTAGAGCAACCTATAGCATGTTTATGTGGTCAATAGGGCGATGACTGTCCCATTTCAAAGACTGAATCAGCGTGACGTTTTTATGGTGCCACAAAACCTCTTCCTCGGGCTGTTTGCTCCAACAAAGTGAGCTGCTTTGGATACTACAGTGAGCACCCTGTCTTCAAAAGTCAATACTGGATTTTCAGCCATAACACAAACTTTCCCCGACCTTAACAGTTGTTAGTATCATAGACACACAGAAACTTCGCATTAGTGACTTCATCCATAGCTTTATATGATATTGTGCTGTTTTTCTAGGATAATGTTAGTCATATAAATGGTGTGATAATGCACTTACTGGTTAATAATGCTTTATATAGTGTTTAGTAACAATTCTGGTTGAGTACATTTTATGTTTTGTTGCTTTACAACTGCGTAGCCAAACCTATATTCCTATATGTCTAATTCATTTACTGCATAGTGTTCAAGAGCAATGTTCTCAGGACTTGACATAGTTTTGTAAATGCCCTGTTTTATATTATCTTAGTAAACAGAAATGTGTCTTACAGGTCCCAAATATATTTTTTTCTTTTTTGCTTAGAAGATCTAAATTTCACAACTTTAAAATCTAAGTAATACAACTGAATGGACATGTATGATTCAATCATGTTCTAATCAAATCCTCACCAAAAAACACAGTTTTGCCTGAAATACTTTTCTTTCTTCTCTGAGCCTCAGAAAACACTGGTCTTGATTTCTAAGAGTTGTCATGTCATTGGATTTCTGGGAAAGTCCATAAATCATTTAGGCACATTTTGAGCATTTCTCATTCTTAATTGTTAGCAGATCAGCCAAGACACACATGATTATTTCTCTATGTCATTTCCTTTGTAGCCAGACGATAGAAGAATAATGCCAATCATTGTATTCTCCTTTAACCTTTTCATTTTTATTTTAGTAGTGGTCAAACAACAGGGAGTCTTAACCACAGATGTGCATAAAAAGTATGATTACAGAAATATTGTATATATTGCAATACATTTCAGGCACACTACTGCAGAGTCACAAATACAGCGCCCTCTTCAGACTGGACTGATAGTGACTGGACATCTTATCCAACATTCAAGCTCATCTTTTAGCAAAAAGTCACATAAAAGAGTATCTTCAGGTTCTCGTCAGTGAGTGACATAGTGTTCAGTGTTTGTAGAAGATGAGAGTGTCTAAACTGTCAGAAGACTTCTTACCTTCAAAGCTTGGGTTTGAGACTTGCGAAGGTGAAACTGCCTGGAGATGCTGACAAAGCCTCCTGCAAAGAAACACAAAGAGACAGGAGTTATTTCTTTATAGAAAAGCAATACAGATGTCACTCATAAGCATAAAGTATCAGTTTTCAATGAGCATATCTGGCCAGCTCGACCTAATTATGTTTACTATGTAATTTTTTACTGGTTCTAGATGGAGCTCTAACTCAATTCCTGTCATGTTAAGAAAAATGCAAATAAAAAATAACTGTACTTTCTACTGTGCATTCTAAAAACTATTGGAGACTTAAAGTCGGGGTATCCAATTGTCACACCAGAAGACAAAAACAGGTATTTAAATATGTCCATCTAGTCCTTCGATCTTGCCAATTCCTTGACAAACGGTTAATAAACGCATACATTCATGTTTGTCTGCATTATAGACAGCAGACTGAAACTGAGATAGATAACACAAGCACAGTCAATCAGAACAAATGCATTATTATTTGCATCAGAAAGTACAGCGGTCTGACTGCTGACTGTCACAAAGTGCTGTGTTTACAATATATTTTTGAAGGGAAAAAAACAAAGTTTACCAACTTTAACCAACTAAAGACGGCATTGAAAATAATATTTTAAACTTCATCCTTAAAAGATGTAACTAAAAAAGTTTGAAAAGTTTCATATGTGCATTTTGTCGAAAAATACAAAAGCTTTATAGACTGCAACATCATAACATTGACATGAACCAACTGGTCAGTACCAGTATGTGCACTAGGGGGCAGAAGGTGAAATGTAAAAGAGATATGGAATTTTTACGACATCTGCATATTTCTATACTTTCTTCTTTTGTTGAATGAAGAATCATTTTGTGGGTCTGCCTACATTGTGACGACACTGGCTAGATGAGAAAAAACTCTGTGCATGTCCTCAATGATAAACTGTGGAAGTAAAAATCCTCCATTCACACAGTTGAATAATTGCTGGAGAAGTGGGGGCCACAATTCGAGATAAATAGAGGCGTTAGTGGGGTTTTGTCACCGCACAAAGGAGCTGTTTATAGCACAGAGAGCGGGATAAACCATTTTCAGGCCAAACAAGGTAAATGAAGCATAATTGGAAGCCCATTACCAAATTGAAAAACGGGTGTCTTTTGTTTTAACTGTGTTAGAATCGAACTGGGGGCGCTGCTCCTACTCTGTAAACCTGCATCCAACTGCAGGGCTCAATAATTATAATGTTCAGGATCCTTCTGAGGGCCCAGGAAAATCAATAGACTAAGGACAAAGAACCTATAGCCATCACTTAATTCTCTTATCACTGTGATTTAGAGGAAGAGGAGGATGTTAAATAACTGTAAATCTTTAGCTATGACTTTGAGGGTGCTTTATGGCACTTCTTACAGCTTCTCCTAGACAGAATGTCCATACCTTCCGCAGACCACACAATTTATAGCTTTATTACCCTTTGTCTTAAAGAGCAGGGAGACATAGCAGGCAGGAAGGAGATAACAGCCAGCACAGCAGCACGGCACAGGAGCAGCTGGGACAAAAAAAAGTGGGATGCCATCATCTAGAGAGACATATCTTTGTGACAGCTTTACGACGCAGGAGCAGGGGCTTCTATTTGGGGATGGGAGACAAGAAAGCGTGGGTGTCCCAATCCACTCAACTCCACCTGGTAAATCGTAAAGAAAAAAAGCATGACCCCGCCCCCTGTGGAGGCAGAAAAATTCAATTTGTGACTTATCCCCAGATGATCAGATTAAGTGAGATGTTGGGATGCTTCTCCGCCCTAGCACCAGGCATGTGTAGAGGTCACAGGGAGGACTGCGGAGGGGGTAGGGTTCACTCTCAAGCAGAAAGGCTGAGTGCTTTTTCACCGCACGCAGTCATGAGTTCCTTTGGACCGGGCAGATGCTTCCTCATATTTTCTTGCGGCGCTGACAAGTGGCTTATTGTTCCCCTTGATAAGGCTACAGTGTTCCCGGTAATGGGAATTAGAGGGAGGCGTAAGTCACTGAGACACAGGGTGAGAGCGAATCAATAGATAATGGGAGATTTTTCACGGATGCAAAAGGCAGGGTTATTATCAGTGGTGTTTAAAAGAGCAAGGCCTCAGATTTGTCTTGGAGCGACTCTCCAGGACAGTGTGATGGCTATACGAATAAAAGTTACACTCTGCTTGAACCCTGTAAAAGTGGTTTTACAATGTTTCCAGACACATGCCCCAGACACCATGTTCTGAAGTGTGTCAACTCATGACAAACTGATTGTATACCATTAAATGAAGAACACACTGTAGTTGTGTGCAAATCATGTACAGGCCAATAGTTCAAATCAAGGCTCATTACATACTTGATTTCATAATAGCATTATTACATTGACTAAATGTTGACACGAAAGATATAAACTCTTTTCCTATTACTTTCTTAATGAAAATTACATAATTACCTCTTTGAATATTTTAAGTTTTTAGAAGAAGAAATACCTAATAGCTTAATGCATTTGCCAAATTGAATTTTAGCCTAAGCCTACAGATTTTTCAGCTTTTACAAAGTAACATTTATAAATAAATAAACACTTCTTTGTGCTAACATCAACCTAGACATTTCTTTCTCCTAAGAAAGAATGAAGAAAAGGGGTTGAAAATACAGCACCACACTGTGACTGTCCCAGCCAGTTACAAAAAACAACAGTGGATGAATTTCAAATGTGTAAAGACAATGTTGGTTTTATATTTGTACAAGATAAAATGTATATGCTTTACCTTCTGGCTCAATTGGTAATCACATAAAATACATGTAAGGCAACTACAGTTAGTCAATGTAGGTTAGACCAGTGTCTCCCAACCAGGGGTATGAGGACCACTGGGTGTAAGCCAGCACTTTTCAGAAAGTACTTGGAAAATTTCAACATGTTTTGAACAGAAAAATGGTATAGAGGTCAATGAATTTAGAAAACCAATGTCATTGAAACAATGCCATTTCAATTTTTGTAAATGTCGCGAGAGAAAAACAGATGTATTTGCCTGGTATTTTAGATTGGGGGGGGGGGCTTTGAGTGTGAGAAAAATCTTATAGGGTACCAAAGAGAAAAAAGAAAAAAAAAACTGCTAAATGTCCATTGTCTCTAATAAGCTTAGAAAATGCTTTTAGAAGTGTATAATGCAAAACAAAATATGTATCTAGCACAATACATATTTTTCTCTAACTGCAGCAGAATCGCAGAGGCAGAAAAGTAGCAGTTGTCCAAAAGAAATGTGACTATTCTACTATATAAGTGGGAATTGCCTACAAAGCCAGAGTCATCATGAACCTGGGAGGCATTGTGCTCCGTCCTCCAAAACTTTGTCACAATAAGTGGGTTACCAGAAAAGCAAACCTATTTGTTACTTTGACCCAGTTACTGACCGTCTCCCCAAACAATACCACGATCAAAGAGCGCCTGGATTTTGCTGCTTGATAACTTATTGCTAACAGCTGCTCAAACAAGAAATGACTCGCCACGCCTTTACACTTCACTGCAACGGCCGACAGGAAGCCAACAAAACAATAGTGCTTTCATGTCATAAACACAAATGGTTGATGGCTTTGACTTCAAAACCTGAGGCAGAAATATGTACTTCATCTCTCTTTTGTGAACGCGCAGGTGGATGTCGCTTGCTTTCCTGTTCATCTGGGTAGCCGTTGGCGCCGCAGGATTTACAAGAACTTCAAGCATTACAAAGCATCATTGAGAGATTAATAGATGAAAAGCGCAAACACGGTCAGCAACAAGCAGCAGCGTGGCGGTAAAGGGTGTCCTCGTACTGACAGCTCCCCCTAGGGCTCTGGAATACATTATCCGCCATGTTCTTATGGGTGTTGGGAATAATTACTCACTCCCGTCGTGTGACACACTCAATAAATTAAAAGTCCCTTTTAAGTTCTAAAGGCAAATGCATATTGTGGCCATCACTTAGAGGCTGCCCTGTCCGTGATTGTGCATAATTTGTTGTAACAATGTGTTAGCACGATTCTGTAACTCTAGCTAGCAGCTGAGTACAGATGACTGAGCAATGTGCCAATGAAGTCAGAGGGGAGGCTGCGAAGAGTATCAAAGGCAGTGTGTGTGTCTTCATAATTAATCAATTCTACTTCGTCAAGCTGTAATCTAATTATAAATTATGCCCTAATGTGCCGTGAATCATTTCTGCACTTTGTTAGCCAAATTGGGAGAAAAGGATCTAGACATTACACATATTTGCGTGGCAATAGTCAGCATCTTAACAAAAGATGATTGCTATAGCCCTGCAGTTACAAGTTCTCCAAGGAAATAAAATTGTGATTAAGTAATTGACAAAATAAGCCTTGGGAGTGTACATTTTTTGGCAACGTTTCTGATCTATGAAATCAGTAGCATGTCCAATCCAGGTAATTACATTCTCGTAAAGTAAACACACTTTGCAGACTAGTGTGGATTAATGACGAGATGAAGATGTCAGCTCATTCCCACAATGACACATGTGGATAACTGGGAATAGCATCAAATCTACTGGTGCTATTTTTTTCCCTCAACTAAAAAAAAGAAAGAAAGAAAGAAAAAATCTCAAAGTTGCTGCCTTGACAGCATGAAGACAAACTCCATGAGCGGCGCTGAAAACCGTCAACACCTTTGCTCAACAAAAACGCGACAGCCACCAGGACTAATTGCATGTCACACTACGCTCTTATTGGGAAAATTTTACTCTATTCGCTTTAACATACAGCAAAACAAAAACACTAATTCTTGAAATAACTTCTCATTTCTTTACAGTTTCTTGTTGTTGTACTTTCTGTCTGTGACATGTAACAATGCCGCTACACTTGTGCAAGCGAGTGTCAGCCTTCCTAGTAAGCATTGCCTCCCCTCAAATAACAAAACTGACAATTCTTATCTTATTAGGCTCCCTGGCGTCCGTGTCCTGTCATTACTTGAAACGTCCAGTGGATTCAAGTTGAGTGAAATATAAGATTTTCCCCCTCTGTGCTCCTTTCAACACTTACTAATGATCTCGATGAGCAACACATTCTGTAGAGAGAAGGAGCAAAGGACACGGAGCAGATATAGAAACAGAATGTAAAGTATAATTTGTGTAATGTGATTAGTCGAGTCTCCGGTCCAAGGCTCTCAGTCAAAATGGTAAAGATCATAAAGAGCATTAGGAGACACTCTGTCAAGACGTGAAAGAACATCTGAGTTCTCAGCTGCCTCCATTCATTTCCGTAATGACAGTCAATGCGGTTTGAAAGCGCTGGGATTCCTGTAAGGCAATGGGCTCTTCTCTTCTTTCAACTTTGATTAGGTGACTTAGGCGAGATGAAGAGAAATCATTTAGGGAGCAGATAAGTGTGTCAGGAGATAATGACTCCACAGGTTGAACACGACAGAGAAGCGCCGGCGTCCCAAGTGAAGCTGATGAAACACAACAACACGCGCCGAAATCCAGGTGTGGGACTGTTTACCGGCGCATTGTTTAGTGTTTGCCGCGATGAGAGGGGGAGCTGAATCGTGCACCTGTTTACAGTTCAGAATATTTGTGTTTTAAAAGTGTCAGCCATCTTGGAACTGCTTTTGAAAGTACTAGTATCGTTTAAAGAAATTCTTGTTTAGCACTGAAACAAGTTTAACAATTAATTGCAACTTACAAAACAAATTAATTAATGCAAAAAAATGAAAATAATGTTTATTCATATTGTAATTATATGTAAAAAGGCAGTATTTTTGCTCCCACAATTTCAGCTAACTCACTTCTTTTTGTTATGTTTTATATACTGTAAATTAAAACCAGGGGTCCCCAACCACCGGGTTTCGGCCATCTGCTACTGGGTCTCAGAGAATCTTTAAAGATGTTTTTTTTTTATTGTCTAACTTCTACTACTACCTATCTACTTCGTTGTGCTTTACTATGAAAATATTGAGCCACTTACCCCAAACCAGCAAATTCAAGCAATAAGAGAGTTTAAAATATGCACAATATTCAGTTGAATGTATGTCACCTTGTTGTTTTTGGCGCTACTAAACCTCCACTGGTCCTGGGGAAAGAAAATTGTGACTGTACTGGTCCTTACAAGAAAAAAGGTTGTTGACCGCTGAACCAAACAATTAGAAGACAATTCAAATACATTGAATTAAGGCTTAGGAATATTAAGAACTGCACTGTTTTTCTGCAATCATGCACTGTAATTATCTAGGCTTTGAGTATTTTTGCAGCATTAGCATATCAGCCAAGATCAATTTGATCAAGATCAATATTGTGCAGGTGGTGTTCTCAAAGACTTAAAATTGGGATCTAACTAAGGAATATGACTACAAAATTTAAAACCCTAAAATGTGAATATTTTCTGTGATCTCATTAAGAAATTAACTAGGAAAGTAAATACCTGTCACTACAGTTGTTTTGTTGTTATGCAATTTCATTCAGCTTTACTCAAGATTTTACTACTTCAGCACTACATTATCAATGTGACACTGATTTTTACTAAAAAGAGATTCTACTTTCATCTATATTTCACAAAGAGAATGTTTTGAAGACAAAAGACTGACTGGTCTGAAAAATACTTTACATTATACATAAAGTAAACTGTTTCTGAGAATTGTGACGAGAAAAGGGGGACTAAGCCTCACCTGGAGATTTCAAATGTATCTGAGAAAGTACTAAACCTTTCCAAATGTCTTTTAAAACTTTACGAATGTTCTCTGTACCCTGACCAAAACAAAACAAGATGACAGGTGCCAGTTTACGACATTCAGTTTCTTTATCTTTGAGTCTCCTCCATTCCCCCTGACAACGGTAACCGGGAGAGAAGAGAGGGAGAGAGAGGAGGAGAAGGAAAAAGGCGGGTAGCGCAGAAAGAGGGTTGCAGCACGCGGGGGACCTGAAGTGTGTTTAGGAGGAAGATGCCTGTCAGTAGCTGTCAATCGTCTGGCTTTTTGATGCCATCGTCTCGGCACAGGCCTGTCTGTCTCACAGTGTAACAGCTATCAAAGACTCACTCACAGAAGAGACAGGCGCTAGGTTGGAAACACGAGGAAATCCACACGTTCACTCATTTACACCTGGCATAAAGAACTTTCAAATATTACGCTCTGACAAATTTCGCGCCGTCATTTTGACCTGTGCTTGTAGAGTCAAATTTAGAGTTGGAGATTTAGCGTAAATGTTAAAGAAAGTATTACCCTTACAATTTGAGTTTTTAATTCATGCTGTGATGTTGGCTTCTTATCAAAAACACAGCTAGAGTTATATTCGTGAAAAACAATTCTTTTCTCCCTGAGCTTCAGAAAACACTGTTTTGAAAGTCCAAGATCTACGAAATACGTAGGTCATAGTAAGATCTCATAGATGTTCGGTATTTAAATCATCCAGACTTGTCTGGGGCATTTCTGCAACATTAGCATTATTAGTCAAGATAGCAGGGCAATATGGACAAAAGTGTATATGTGATATATTTTTTCATATCTCGATATATTTTACATGAAATTTGAAGTGAAACATTTTCTAATCCTTTAGCCTGCTTAGCCTGCTATTAGAAAGTAGAAATGAAAATTAATTTTTTATTGAATAAATACATTTTTAGATACCTTTTTGCTGACAAAAACTGAATAAAGAAAACTCTACGCTTAACATAAGTTTTGACGATTACAACAAACACCAAAGTGATCTTCTAATTCTTTTTGTCACTTTTTTTGTAACTGTAATTCCTTTTTACTAGTTATATGAGCTCTTTTTACGCAGGATTACATTGTCTCGATATTCACAGTTTGGTAAAATTTGTTAATTATCTGATATTTCGTCCAGCCCTACAAGAGGAGTTAATTTTCCCCCTGTGTAATTTCCTTAACAGCCAAAATCTGTACAAAATCCAAGTATATTGCAGTGTGCCAGGTTGGTCACTAGAGGGCCATGAGCACAACAAAATGCTACAGTGAGAACTTGAAACTAACATAACTCCTAAGCGAAGTGTAGTTTTTCCACACAGGAAGAAGTGCTCACTTTTCACACACATCTGCTTTGGCTCATGAGGATGACTGTGACCAGATGACCAGGTGGACAAGGAGAAAAAGCAGTGTCCAGGCAAAAATCTGTGTTCCCATTGTCAGATTGGCAGCTTCACGATATACAGACGCTGAACTGCTGCTTTCGCACACAACTCAATCACACCTTTCCTCTGTCCACACTGCATCCTCAGGGAACTCCTGTCAGCGCTTACTTGGCCTTGAACCAGTGCTAAACTACTGAGTTCATCATGCATAAAACATTAAAGATGTACATCCAAAAGGCGGATGCAGCCTGTTTATTGGCACTCACCGCTCCATAAACCATTTTCATCCCATCCAGATCATATGCACAGGTTGTATAGTTCTATTGATGACATCTAACACAGAATATAACCCATAAAACACAATAATAAACATAAGAGTAGCGAATAAATCTCATTCATGGAAACCCTGAGGTGGGATTTATGTAAGCAAAGAGAAGAGTCTTTGAGCAAATTGATGGTGTGAGCTCTATCAAAGCACCAGTGAGACACTAATATAGTCTTATAAAAACACTAGCAACACTCTAAAGTAGCTTCATCTCTCCTCTTTGGCTGGCCTAAGTGCTTAAGTAATGTATTGCTTTCATAAGTGTGCAACTTCACAGCACTTTCTTTGGCAAAAATATGCCTCCTTGCTCTGGGTAGTGTGATTAAAGAATAAAAGCGCATTACTATGGAATAAATTCAAGCCGCGACATGAGCAGGGAAGTGTTAGCTGCTGTGAGCAGAGCCGCAGCAGTTCTCTCACTGAGAGGCCCCAGCGACAACAGCCAGTCGCTCTAGAGGTATCCATCACAAGCAGCACTGTCCCCATGGCACCAGAGCTAATGTATCACCTCTGGATTGCAGTAATATCTGTCTGATGGATGTTTTCAGAGTGGAGTGGGCCACATGTACCCTGTAGTCAGAAAACCCAGGCGCTGAGAGTAGCTCTGAGAAGATGGTACTCTTCTCCTGGAGGTCCATTACACCCCTCCTCCTGAAGCCTACACCTCGGCCCCAGTCCATTCATCCACTGTCCTTCCCTATGCTCAGCCTCTCTGTGCATGCGTGTGCATGTGTGTGGAGGTGTGTGTGTGTTCCAGTGTGCTCGCCTGCTTGCATGTGTTAGTCACAGGTCTCCGGTGAGAGGCCGACTGCCATCCTGGGGCGATGCCTGGGCTCCTCCAGTCAACTTTACTGCCTTCATTTGGTCTGATGAATGGCCAGCCGCCTTATCAGTCCCTCTGCCTGCAATCTCAAGTGGTTCCCTGGAGCCTCACAGTGCCGGCAGCTCCACTAGCTCTAGCCACCATGTACTCCTTTTGCCTGCTTCACATACACCCCACACAGCTGGAAACAAAAATGCAAGTACATAGACGAGCAATTACACATAGATAATACAAATCTAGACGTGCAATTCAGAAAAAAAACACACAAAAACAAAGTGGCAATTGTAGAAGAATTGCAGAGCATGCAAAGACTACTGCACACACAAGCATATGTCAACTACCAAATCCATCATCTTTATTTCTTCCCCAATGTGCTAATATATTTTTCTTGTGGCTCCACTGTGCTCACAAAAATATTTATTTTGCAGATTTTCTGTCTTTCTTTAAGAAACACAAAAGAAATCACACCTCTCTTCCTCCCTGGCTCATGCCAAAATAATCAATGCTTTCCAGAGAGGGACTTGTGGCGCGACATGCGTAGAGGGAAGGCAGAAGGATGCAGACATAGCTGCAGGCTCTGGTTGTAGATAATAAGTGAGGAGCAGTCCTTGGGTATGTTTTACAGCTATCAAAACTCATCATATTTGACATGCATTCTGGTGTTTACACAGTCTCCTCCGTAAAATCCTCTCCAGCTATAGAAGGAGCAGGGTGTAGGGAGCACACACAGCGCAGCACGTACACATTGTGCACACACAAGTGCTTAGAAAAGAAGAGCCAGTTGTTGCCTTTGCTTTTCTCTCCCTCTTCTCTTCTCCATGTCCCATCTCTTATCCACGGCACAATTGGCGGCGTTAGCACCTGTCAGCTGACTGACTTCTTGTTCCCGGTGGCTTATGAAAAAATCATGGCTGTTGGGCTTCAGAGGCTGCTTTCCCATCAATATGAATTCACCATGGTCTTCATGCAACATTAGGCCAGGCCCTGTTTTCATACAGCCAGCCACACGTTGCTGTCTGTAATACACAGGAGGAAATGAAAGAGTAAATAGTCCTTTTAGAATGTTACATTCAATCATGGGTGGAACCAAGTCGCCTATGAAAAGGGCCAGTATATTTGGCTTTCAAAAGCACATTTGCTTGCACTCCCCTGATATTACTGCACAATGCTCTGTGCCCTTATTAGAGACTTCTCTGCCTTGAAATGAAACAATACAATCTTTGTGTAAATTTACTTATTATATATTTTATTATAATATAAACACGCTCTTACACTGGCACTATTCCATTTAGGAATAGAAACTAGTCTATGCAGTAGAGGCACAAATCCTACAACACCATTTACATATCAGCATACCTTTTGTTCTTTTTTAATTATTATTTGCTAAAGTAAATCTTACAACAAATTATTTTATTTCACTTGTGTAATAACAGCAACATTAAAGTGCAAACAGAAATTTAAAACCATACTATTAATTTACTATAAAAACAAAAGAAGGAGGCCCTCCTCCTGTCCAAACATAGTCCATTTTAGGGCCATGCATGTCCACAAGTAAACACAATTATTTATTGTTTATTTAGTGCAAAAAAAAAAAGCCACTAGTTGTCAAAAGCTTGCTTTTGTTTGAGTCTGTTTTCAGTCAAAAAGTTACACAGTGACCTTTATTACACAAACACAGCACAAAGATATTCCTAAACTATGGCAAAATGTTGCAGCTATATTATTTTGTCACAGCACAGACATTTTATATTATTGAACCATGCGGAGAAGAAAACTGCAGAGTAAAGATATTGTAATTTCAAAGCGTTCACACAACAATAATTCGTTTAGTCATCATTTCACATGTGCTTGGCCAGACCTGCTGCTAAACCTCTGCTTCCCTTCATCTTCCCTTATGCTTTTAAACATGTTGAAAGTCAATTATCCCCACCACTTCTCTCTGACATCATCACGCTAATACAAGCTGCTCTTGACCTTATGTTTGTGTGTCTCCAGCGGATGGGAGCACGGAGCGTCTCCCTGATTGGATTAACTTCAGATGCGCTGCGTGTCTTCCTCTATTACTCGGGCTGTTGTGATATTGAACCTAGAGCCCCTACCAGCCCCCCCCTTTCCCTTCTCCAGCCACTGTCCCACCCTCTGCACCTCCCCGAAGGCCTGCTCGTTCTCCCCATAACGCCCCGTGTCAGAGCGTCGCACGCACAAACACATATGCCTCGGCTCACACTTCCAGCGCAGTCATATCCCATGTGTCGCGGGGCCGTGATGGAATGCCTGCAGAAGACTCTCCTCCCCTCCCCTCGGTTCCTTTCTGCTTTATTTCCCAAAGTCCGGAGGGGTCGTCTTGTATGGAAAGCTTAATCAACTCAATTAAGTGAGCCTGATTGCCATGGCAAATTGGTCTGGGGTATAACATTATCATTAGAGCCCCAAGTGCAATCACAAAGGGACACGGCAGTCGCAAGAGAGTTTAAGTAATAGAAAGAGGGTTTTATAGCAGAAGGAATAAAATGTCATTCTTTTATATTACAGGTAGTTACAGTAGGTGTGGATTTTATATATATTAACCATGTGTCCACAGATTTTGAATTCCAATCAATGTAATTTATTGAGCTCCAGTTAGTTGACAACACTTTATACTGTGAATAGAGCTAGACAATATATCAAATTTTAGATATTATTGTGGAAGTTGCTTTGAAGGTATGCAAAAATGTAATATTGAGTATATCTATTAAAAGAAAAACTGCATTGTACATTTCAAATAACTATAGAAAGCCAGTGTTTTTGCTTCATAATTTGTCTTTTAGTCAGTTAGTACAGTAACTCAGTGGTGTCACGGTTGACCACAATGTTTTGTTTTACTGAGTTAAGAAGGATTTGAACGCACACTTCAAATTTATTGCACTTTTTCAACATCTGAAAGTCACGTTTACCTGCATTTGTTTCTGTGAGAATAGTTTTTCACCATAAATGTTTGGTCAAATTATTGAAATATTAGTAGTTTTTATAAGACGGAGTGTCCTTTTAGTGTCTTAATCGATCAGTAAACTGTACTTTAGTCCAACATACTCATATTAACTAATCTGTGCATAGACAAAATTGAACATTTACCTGTTGGACTGACATAACATCGTCTGAATATCATAATTGAGATACGGTATATCCAAAAGTTATCGAGACATCCATTTTTGTCAATATCGCCCAGCCTTAAGTCTGTGATATTTAAAAATATTAGTATGGACTGATGTAGAATATTTGGCCAGTACAGAGACTGATAATTTAAAAAATCACTTTGTCCAACAACCAATATGTTCTCAGTATACTTGTCTATGTTACAGCAGTAAAGATTTTTTTTTCACCCATAAAAATAATTTGCCTAAAAAAAGCGATTAGTTAAAGTCGCTGTGCACTCTGCAAACTGTGCATTGAGAACATTAATCTCAGTCGATATCGGCTCACTTGTATCAACGCCACAAACTGTGAATATTGTCAGATATCAATGCTGAGCTGATCAGTTCATGCTCCACTGGCTGCTGAATAAAATGTTGCGATTAACAAACAGCAAAGACTGCAATACTCAAACTTTTCTTTGCAGGCAACAAAATAGCCTATAATTATGCAAAAGTTTCCTAATCCTAACACTGCAGTTTATATCTTTGCAAACATGATCTGAAATGACTGTAAATGTTTTAACAATTCATTTTGTTGCCCTAACCCAGATGCTAAAGCTTCTAGATATCAATTCTTGAACTTCAAATTACAATAATCAGGAGTGGCACTGGTAGAAGAACTCTATTTCCAGTTTTTAAATATTTATTTATTAACTCGTTGCAGCCCTAGATGAGAATCTTTAAGGTATGTTTTGGTTACAGGGTTCGTACAGATTTTAATTTATGGTTTTTCATAACTTTTCATTAACTTTTTCAAAACAAATGTCAGCATTTCTATAACTTTCACACACACATTTCGAACCAATTTGTTTTCAGTAGGGTTGGGCAATTAATCGAGAAATCAAGAGAATCGAATCGCCAATTATTTGGTTGTATGCTTTGAATTGAAAAATCGAAAACCAATCTTTTGTCTGTAAAAATTTGTGATTTGGAGCAAAAGTCAAAGATTATGGCAGAATCCTAATATACAATAAAAAAAATCAGTCTGTTTAGTTTAATTTTTGTTTTATGGGCACATTTTTTTCTGTCTTTTAGCTAAACACAAGCAGAATTATGTTGCAGTAAACCATCTTCTATTTTTCACCCAAAAATGTATAATTTTCCCTTTGACTTTTCCAAAACCAGTTGAAATCCAAGACTTTTCAAGGGCCTGGAAATTCAGTTTAAGTTTTCCAAGACTTTTCCAGATTTTCCATGACTGTACGAACCCTGTGCTTAGGTCAGCAGTTCAATATATAAGAATGGCATCATGGTTTGGATATTACTGTACTGACATTTCATAAAATAGTAGGCACACAGAGGTGAAAAGGTACATTAGATAATTCTATTCATATACCTCTGAATGTTGCATTGTTGTTGTGATGGTTCAGAATTCAAAGAGCATGCACATCTCCTGACTGACAACCACAGCGAGGCAGCTCTGTACATGCCACGCCACAGTCTCAAACCCACTGCTTCACCTGCAGTAATTGTTTTCACATATGACATTAGTCTTTTTGTGGTTTACTCAAGGTGTCAACCCCTTTTCATTCATCTGAGATTTTTTTCAACCGATGTGGCTCATGCCCCTAAGCAGCTCTTTTGATGTTTCTGAAGACTGTCAACATATCGCGTGAGTCCATACAAATTCAATTCAGTATTATTTGCGCACTGGGTTAATAGAATAGATGCCGGGACGATTTGAAAGTCAAACAACCACACCTGCCATTCACGTATCTCTATTTTCTAAAGCCTCTGTTTTGATTTACGAAGTTAGAGTCAGATTGTGACTGGAACTGAGAATAATAATAATAGAATTTGCTTGTTGCAGTAAAATAAAATAATAGTTATGTTGATTCCTTATCTAAAACAAGAAGTCGCTCTTTTTTTCATTTACAAAACTTTATCACCTTCAGGTAGAGATGGGCAACTTATCGGATTTTAGATTATATCGTGAATGTTGTTTTGAAGATATGCAAAAATTTAATATTGAGTATATTGTTCAGTAAAAACATGCTACAAAAGAGCTCATTCACAAGAAAATGAAAGAAGTGAGGATGTACTTTCAGCAGGCAAGTTTGAATGTTTATTCTATCAGAATTTGTACATTAAGCAATTCAAAGAGCTTTCAAATACAGGAAATTGGTTTATAATGGGAGAATTTGACAAATATTTTATCTTAAATACATGTGTGTGCCTACATGTAGTATTGTACATGTTTTGAGAAGATTTTGATTGGTTTGAATCTGACTGCCAACAAAACAAGTCTTATTTTACTTCAAGAAAAATTCACTCAAGTTTTAAATTATGAAAATAATTCTTTTGTTTTTGAGAAAATAACTAAATTTACTTGTTCTGTTTTATTTAAGACAGTCAAACCTGCTCACATCACGTCAGTCAAAGCAATTTTGAACTGATTAGAATATTTAAGGTTGTCGTTTTTTTCAAGTATAACTAACACAGATTTGCTCTTTTTTTATGTTGAACTGACAGAATATTGTCCAAATACCGTTATCGAAATTACCAAAAAATTATCAAGGTATTCATTTTGTCAATATTGCCCAGCCCAACCTTTATGTTTAGACTTGGTTTTTCTCTCAAACTTAAGACAACAGAAATGTAATCATCTCAGCCTAATTTCAAACTAACAGCTATTGTTTTAGTCTTGTTTAAACTGCTTCACTTCTCCGTTCAACTAAAATACTGCAAACTTTCTCTTATCAAACAAAAGATAAAATTGGCTGTGCATGGAAAGTTTGTCGGCTTGATTATATTCAAAGTAGCTAATTTCTGTGTTTATGAGTTCTTCCTGTTCTATCAATTTAGTTTTCACTACCTCAGTCTAAAATAAATAAATATATACTCGATGATCAGGCAGTGAACAAACTTTACAGACTTTCTAAATCAAATAACGCTTCACCATAGGATAAAAATATAATCACAGTTTTGTTTGTCATATTGATTGATCTCAATTTTCGATTCGATTCTGTTTAACTTTTCCAAAACAAATGAAAAATGCCACTCATGAACATAAACGAAACAAAAACTTTTAATATGTCTCATTTATTAGATTTTTTGGAAATAATTGACGATTTGTTTCGATTCGATCTCGACCACTCAATTTTTTGATTAATAGCCCAGCTCTGCCATATGACTAAAGTGTGTAAGAGATATGTTTGTGTACTCATATGTACAAAAAGTTAGCTTTTTTAAATTTAGACAAGCCAACTGACGATGTGCACAGAGCCTATTGAGATTTTTAGCTTTGCAGATGTAAACAGCCAAATAATGCAGGATTACTCAAAACAAAATATAACTTCAACAGTATAAAAACATATCTAAAGAAGTAAAATCTGCATAATATAAGACTGTTTATTATGCTACTGTAGCATCCGTAGCTATAGTGTCGAAAGCTAAACTAGCCTACCCAAAATTACTCTCTCTAAATGAATACATGTTGTTCCACAGTGGCACAATAGCCAGCTGAGAAACAAAATCGGTGCCAGTGCATTTCTAATGGTGCAAGCGTGCGTTCAAACCTTTCCGGGACGCCTTAAACAGACTTGTCAAGTTGGTAGACGCTGCTGTCAAACGGAGGACGAATCAGAGGTTGTCAATTGGATGCTGAGAAATGTCTGTCAGTCGCCTTGACGTTGGTCTCTCCATTGTGATTAGCGTCACTTGGTATTCCAGCGCACTCGTCTGACGGCTGAGTGACTGGAGCTGGGGCCGCATCATAAGCAGGAGCCCTGTGATAAACACACAAATGATGCGGTGAACAGTGGGGTGTCATTACATGCATGTACTGTGTAGTCGTGTCACAGGTCAATTCAACAAGAGGAGAGTGATATTACTGACAGAGTATGCAGGCCCAGGCATGGCTTTTGATTGCTTTGACAACACTGCCACTTTCTGGTCAGATTGAGGTACTGTAAGTTTTTGTTTTGTTTTTTTGCAAGTCATTGAGAATCTGTGTTTCCAATACATAGAGTAGACTGTGATCTATCATTTAAAACAAATAGAGCTGACATTTTACAGCAATATTATGTTATCTATTAGCAGTTTTGAATAGGGTCAATTAATTCTGTTCGTGTGGCGTCACAAGATTCTACCTACCTTGTTCTACCCCTTTTATTGGCAGTGCACTTTCTGTTTAGATGCGTTTAGCCCATAGAATTCAGTGTATTTTGTCTGCCATTATATTTATTTGAGATTAAAACACAAGACAGACAAGCTAGCATGGTCGTTACCTTAACAGATAAACAGAAAGAGCACTGCCAAGAAAAGTGGGCGGGACAGAATAAGGTGGATAGGGCAGGCTAATCCAGATGTTTAGCAGCTAAAATGAATTGCCTATTGTTTGAATGCAATTTTTGGTAGCTTTAAGTTAAATGGGTCTACAAAATTTAAATAGTTTAACATGTTCTTTAACATATTTTATGTTTTATTTTAGTCAGATGCAATGTTGGGTAAGTTACTGTAAAATAGTAATACATTATATATTACTATAGTTACAGGGATAAAAATGTAATCCATTTTTATAAAAATATTACTGTCTCGAAAATGTAACGGAGTTACACTGCTGTGAGTTACTTTGAGCTAAACACTCATTTGTTAAGACATTGTACAACACTAATCCTGCTACATTTACACTTGGTTACTGATTAATTTATGGAAATTAATCCTTATAATAATAGCCTTTATTCACCTTTAGGCAAACAGACAGTATTTTTGTGGTGTTTTGGTTGTGAAGGGTCGCTTCCACCAAATATAAAAGCAACAGCCTACATTTTTATTCAAGTAACTTGAGTTGCTCAAATTGTAACAAGTAATGAGTTACACTACTTAGTTAAAAAGAGGAATTTATTACAGTAACTATAGTTACTTGTGTAATGAGTCATATGGTGGTAGCTAAATTACTCACTTGCGACACTGATAATAAAAGATATAAAGATTATAGAAGATATCAATAAACTGTTTTAGATTTTGTATGGAAGAACAAACCACATAAACTAAAGAAGAATGTCATAACCAGATCTAAAACAACTGGAGGTCTTGAATTTATTGACTTCGCTGATCTTGTGAATACTTTCAAAATAAATTGGATCAAAAACTGCATAATTCAGACAAATTCAATGTGGTTTTTTATTCCAAATAATATCTTCAAAGCACTAGGAGGTCTTTCTTTTTTATTAAAATGTAACTTTTGCCCAGCCAAACTACCTGTTAAGTTATCTAAATTTCATAAGCAATGTCTTTTGTCCTGGAAAATATGTTTTTGTCACAATTTCTCTCCTCACACAATGAATATCTGGAATAATGAGCACATTCTTGTCAGTAATAAGTCTATATTTTATACCAAATGGGTTGAAAACGGAATAACTAATGTTCTTCATATGTTTGATGCTTCTGGATACATGTTAACGTATGAGCAGTTTTTAAATTGTTATGGTATTCCAATCACTTTTAAAGAATTTAACACTGTGAGTAAAGCCATTACCCCTAGTCTTGTAACTCTTATGAAAAGTCATCTTACTTATAATTCAAATCAATGCAGACAAGTGGAACTTTTGCTGAATGGAATTCATCTTACAAACAAAAACTGTAACAACAAACATGTACGTGAAATTTTCCAACAACAAAAAGAAGTAACGCCCAGAGGTATATTCTATTGGAGATCTTTTGACCAAGAAATTATTTGGAAAAAAGCTTGGCTTTTACCAAATGCGTACTGCATTTCTAATAAAATAAAAGAAATACATTTTAAAATTTTACATAAAATATACCCTGTGTCCTGTGACTTGTCCAAATACATAGATATTGATAAGATGTGCTCTTTCTGCCAGAGTGAAGAAGAAACATTGACTCACCTTTTTGTTACTTGTGTAAAAACTAAAGAATTTTAAAAAATTTGCAACTTTATTTATTTGACCCCCATGATATCAAGCACAAATTTTGTTTAAAAGACATTATAGTCTACTATGAAAACTCCCAAAACACAAATCTTGAATTGATCGTAAACTTTTCATACTTCAAGCCAAATATTTTATCCACAAACAAAAATATAACAACTCTCAACCCCTTTTCTCTCTGTTCAAAATTGAAATATCCTCTGTCATAAAATCTTTAACATATATCCAAAACAATAAGAAAAATGACAAATTCTTAATGTGTTTTAAATCAATGTTTGATGATGATTAATTTTCTGAAGTAATGTGTTCTTCACAACTATACACAATTCACAACACATATACCTACTGTAAAGCCTCTCATTATTGATAATTATTTTGTTCTCTGTCTATTTAATTTGTTTGTTCGTAAATTGATATATGCACTTTACGAACTAAGGATTTTGTTTGCATCTTAATAATATATTGTCTTAATTATACTGTACATTATTGTTTATTGTAATTGTTATGACTATTGAAAAACTTCAATAAAAAAAAAAAAAAAAAAAAAAACTTGCGACACTGATTTTGTTGAAAGCAGCATTACGTTTACTTGAGGAAAGGTTTTTTTCCATTATAAATAAATGATTTTTTTTTTTTTCCATTGACAGCAGATATACTTGCTTTTTTTTTTTTTTTTTTTAGCAATATCGGTCTATTCTCTGATAAGACTTCATGGCATTTTATCGTCTTCTTGCTTGAAAGCCACTTGGCTAGGTTAGCCACTCACCCACCTCTTCATATTTTTGCCATAAACTTTTCTAGTCTGCTTGTCAGTAATTTTCCTGAGTCAAAACAATAACAGAAATGTCTAGAATAATTTGGTTTCTCATCAGTTGTATACTTCGTCTCACATTTCTTTGTTTGTTTCATGTTTCCTCACCTGGGACAGTTTGTGGAGCACGCAGACTGTCATGGCCGCCGTCAGGGGAGAGCTAGCGTTAACTTGTGACGCAGAGTACGTTTTTTGTTTTATTCCTTTAACAGACACAAAAAGCAGCGGAGGGACCGTAGAATGAACCGAGAGGAGTATGTACCTGCCTGGCACAAACAGCGCCCAAAATAGCGTCAAATAAGCAGAACAGAGGCCCAGCAGCAGAGGGAAAATCACGTGATGTATTTTCAAACTGGCGCGTTTTTTTTTGGCTACAGATTCACTTCTTGTTGTCGTTGTAGCCATTTGGATTTATTAAAATGTAGCCATAGTTGCAGGCTATTTATTTAAGACTTATGTTTGTGGCATGTTTTTTTAGCCTTCTGAATCGCAAACTAACCATCCAGTAAGTTTATTTATTTATTTGTTTGTTTGTTTGTTTATTCATTTATGTAGGCCTATTTATTTATTTATTTTTACTGTTGAGACACTAGCTGGTTTGTTTTTTATCTAGAAAGGGAATCCCAGCAGCATTGTTTATAGTGCATTTTTTACCAGTAGAGGGCGGTATTAACACAGTGAAGTTTATTCATATTCAACGACTATTTTTACAAGATACATGGTGTTAACTTTTAGTTGTAGATTTCAGTGTTGTGAAGAGTAGATGAGATTGTAACTGTAAAAGCATTGCTTCATCTGTCCCCTTTTCAACCCATGTCTTTATGTAATGTTGTTATAAGTGCAGGCTTGAAATAGCCTAAATATTCTAAATATAATCTGTTTAAATATAAAATGCATGCTACATTACATTACATGGTTGCTCTCAACAGATCACTGTAAAGAGTCAGGTATGGTGATCATTCACAAAAACATTGGTGAGTATTTTATTTAATTTTTTAATGTACATTTTTCATAAAATGCATTTCATCATTCTTCCCAAGTTTACGCCAGAGTGATGGGACCATGGGCAGGACTGTTTGGGATCGGTGCAGAGCACTGACACAAGATGACAGGGATTTTGTTAAATAATCACACCCTGCTGGATTAACTTCACCAGTAAAACACAATTAAAGCCTAATGGAGCCTAAATTAATCTACAAAACAACATTTACCAACAAGAAAAGGCACAGCTCCTCACTGTTCTTGTGTTGCCAATTTTTGAATAAGATCAAGATAAAGTAATGCAAATGTTTGTTGATATTGCTGTTTCACATCCTGGTGTCATGAACACTCAGATGTTCAGAGGAACCTCCAAGTTCAACAGGGCACATGAATGCAGCATTGTTTCTATCTTTGCTTACAGCTTTGCTCATAGTAATTAGTTTCTGGTAAGTGTAACATTTTTTTTATTTTTATTTATTTTTTAGCTTGCTAGTTTAAAATACTAATTCTAATTCATGTGGGTGCTTAATTGTTCCGCTTTGTGAAGTGAACCCTGACTATAAAGACAAATATGGCTAAAATGCGAGTACAGCTCATGTTTGTTAAAATAAACTACAAACAAATATATAATGGCTTACCATTTTTATAAAATCTGCATTGTTTTGAGCCACTGGGAGCCGCCATATTGTCCAGATGCAATGCATTCTGGGTTGATGATGTCAAATGGTTGCTTTTGGTTGTTGCCATGGTTACTCCTGTGGTTCCATCGGTGAACAGTTGAAACAAAAACACCACTGACAGTGTCCAGTTCTTGCCTCTTCCTCTTGATTATCTTCAGTTTTGCTAGATTCTACATAATCGTTCTGTATTTGGCCAAACTCCGGCTCAAACTGAAAAGTTTTAACTGGGAAATTAATGTTGCTTAGTTACCTGTTACCATGACAACCACCAGAGGGCAGACAGACAACCATTTGACGTCACATCCAGGACTAAATGGCAGCCATGTGATTTTTTTAAAACATGATTTTGATAAAACTACAAATACTTCCAAGTTTTTGTCCTTAATTTATATAAGTGATGAGATTATAAGTGTTTTAGGGTAAACATGTGATTATAGCCAGGGTTCGCTTTAAGGAATGTATTTTAAGCATAGAATGCTTTAGGGCTGTATTTCTTTAGTTGTTTAGTCGATTAATCGGTCGATGGAGTCTTGGTCGACCAAAATGTTATTAGTCGACTCAGCTGACTTTAGATTATAAGGAATTCTCTAGTTTTTGCATGAACTACAGAATATCATTAGTCTTTTTGAGTAAAGTTTCTTGCAGAGTTGTCACAAACATGATTTTGATACAAAGAAATAAACTTGATTCTCACAATGAGAATTAGAATGTCCTTTCAAGAAAGTCAGATTTTTATACAATGAACTGACATTTTCAACACAAAATCCAAGTTTACGATCAAATATTTTCATTTCAAACCAGTTTTTTGCAGAAAATATCAGATTTGTTTTTAGTCGACCAAGAATTTCTTTGGTCGACTGCAGCTCTAGAATGCTTATTATTCAAATTACTTTTTTTTTTTTTTAAGTATGAGATAATTTCATGTAACCCGACTGTTAGGTAATCAATATTTGCAGAGCTATTGAGACATGCTTTCAAAGGTTAACCAGAACAAACAAAGAACTTTGCTTGGATGTAATTTTCAGTCACAGTCAGTCTTTGCCAGATAAGCTTTTGTGCTCACTATGGCTGCAGATTTGGGTGTTTTGTTTTGTGTAGCTTTGCTTCTTTTCTCAGGTAATGATTTGAGTTTGACCTGACTAGATTTGTGATGTGATATTTTATTTGTTCGGTTTAGGTTTGGGACATTCTGTTTTTGTGGGGAAGAGTCACAGTGGAGGAAAAGATGATCCAATTCTGCAGTATGTGGCCAACAACTCCCTCAGAGAACATCCAGTGCTCACCAAACTCAAACTGGTAAAAAAAAAATGGCTTAACTAACAAACTATAATTTATTATGGATACAATTACATCAATATTACAAATGAACCAGGTCAAATTATGCTTACACCAACATATTAATGATAATATGTATAGCTTTATTTTTTTCTGCTGGTTTAAAAAAGTCTAAAAAGTCTTAAATAGAAAAAATGTCTTAAATTGTGAGTCTTAAAATTACAGATCTCAAACTTTTAGTGAATTAAATTCTGTCAGATTACCTGATCTATTTCACATCTTCTTCTAAAATTCTCAATAATATTCTCAACCTTATAACAAATCTACTGTTATTTGATTGGTGGAATAGATGGAATACTTGGTTGTTGTATAAATATAACTGCAAAATATAAAATTATATCTTAAATCGCCCTCTGGAAAAGAAGCAGCATTGTGAAACACTACAGGTCACGACTCACAAATAGGTCTTAATTTATGTTTAGTGGTCTTAAAAAATTTAACCTCTCGATCTCTGCAGAAGTCTTAGAAAAGTGCCGTCTTTGTTTCTGTGACACACCTCTGTAGAAATTACAAAAGTGATGTTACTATTTTAATTTTTCATAATTCTTGTGCTGTCATTTGTTTACATGCAACACATTCTAAAAAAAAAAAAGTGTTAGAAATACACGTATGTTCATATGTTAGCTAAATTGCTCATTTTTATGAATATATATTATATAGTTTTTATTTAAAGAACTGTCATTGAAGGACATAAATCTGGCTTACAATTTACAATAAAAAAAAAAAAAGTGAGAGAGAGAATAAAATAATGATTTGTTTTGAACTGTTGTAGCTCAAGCATAAATGATTGCAACTTTAGTTTTTTAAAGGTGCACTGCGCAGCTTTTGGTCAAAAAGAAACTTGAATAAATGCAAATTTTTGTCATTTAGATGTCTTTGTTGTCCTAAATAATTAATACAAATTTGTGTTTTTACTTTGAGCGTGCTTGCATGGCCTCAAAATGGACTATTGTTTGGTTTGGAGGAGGGCCGAACACGTCTGTTTCCATAGAAATGCATTTCCTTTAGCTGATTTTTTTGTTCTTATTATGCCTTAAAATGTATTTATCTCCATTCAGAAAGTTCTAAAGAATAGTTTTAACTTTCTAATTCTACTGAATGGTGTAGATGACGTTTCACCTCCAGAAAGTTACACAGTGCACCTTTAATTTGTGCTTGTTCATGTCATGCAGAATGACACCATTTGGATTAAGAAAGAAATATCTTTTGTTGATTCAAACATAACCTTGTAAATTTATTAGAATGTGGGGTATTTTCATACTATGCCAACACACATTCTACAGTTTTTAAAGAAAAGTGTCGCAATGCGAGATTTTACTGTATTTTGTTAATATAAGGCCTATAAATTAAAATTAAAATCTTGTAGGTTATTTAAAATATAATTAAACTGATCATGCAAAAAAAAAAATCAACAATTTCTTGTATAACAGAAAATGAACTCAACCTATCTCTGCTTTGTTAGAATGCTTCTAATCTATAATAATTATTATTTCTTTAAGACAACTCTTGAACATCCGTGGAGGAGAATGATGGTTGCCAGTGAAGAGGCTCAGTTCATGGCAAATCTCATCCGACTGATCAATGCCACCAAAGCCATTGAAATTGGTCAGAAAACTGTACTTATTGATCAAGCTAGATTACAATTAAATTCATTTACTTTTCTACTTTATTGTGCAGGAATGTACACCGGATACAACGCACTGAGCATGGCTTTGGCAATGCCCGACAACGGACGTGTGGTGGCTTGTGAAATTGAGCAGTCCTACTTTGATATTGCTAAACCGTTTTTCAAAGAGGTGAGATTTTGAACTCTGCTATTTGAATATAAAGCCCATGTGACAGATAATAACATTTTTCAAATTTTGACTTAGTTTGGTGTGGTTGTCCGTGAGGTAAATATTTATTATAGTTAAGTTAAGCAGTTAAGTTGCAATTTATAAAGATTTTGACAACTTAAAGTAGAAAATTACAGGAAAAAAGCACCAAATTGCAAAGACAATTTACACACAACTGACAGTTTCCTAGAGTTGAAACAATTATTTAACACAATTAAAGTGTTACAAGTTGTAAGTTCAGTTGTCACATTGTCACTCCTGTGTTATTTATGTTGATTTTGGCCCATATTTACAATGTGGTTGCTAGGTAACATTGTGGATTCCCCTCCATGTATGTCATATTTACTGGACAAAAGATGATAATGAACTTCACCAAAACAACCAAATTGTATAAAGACAACTAAATGCTTAGTGAAATCTTCATGTTTACTATGTTTTACTAAAAATGTAATCTAACCTGTCATACGCACTGTAATGTGACTCTCATTGGTGAAATTATCGTAACTCTATTGTTGAGTAATTTCTTTAGGCCAAAGCTGTAATCTGCTTAGTTCTCACTAGATGGCACTAAAAAGTCACAAGTGGGGGCAACATACACTATTGTTCTTTATTTATTTAGTGTCTTTGGAAATGAGACAATGAGAAAAATAGACATACTGTATTACTCAAGCATTACATTGTACATTATACTCAACGGCTGAAAATCCTTCACTGTGGTAACCTTACACAAACAACTAATGCTTAAAATTGATTACATTATTTGATGGAAATGTGGCATTGTTGCATAGGATCATTACTGCTCGTTCCATTTTCTCTCTCACAAATACATTTTCATTAACACATCAGTCTACATAGACTTTGAGGTGAGGTGAGTAAAGAGTCTTGCAAAGGAGCACAATAACACTATGCATTACAGCAGTAGTTTCAACCGTTTCAGCGCTAGGGCAACCTATGCTCTATTTGTCCTAAGCAAAAACATCCTTGATAATTGTAAGTTGCATTTCACTGTAAATAGGCTGTGTGCCTTTTACCTTTTGTGACTAACTTGTATAGCATTATGATGGTAGAGAGAAAAGTACAGCTTCACGGCTACTAGTGTACACATAACACCACACTTCCTCAGACCAAGTCAATGTTTAGTAAGTCTCAAGTAAGGCTGAGTAAAATCTTATGCTAAAGAAACACTTAAAAGTGGGATAGCTGATTTTTACACTGCAGACACGATTTAGAAATCGCCTCAAGTTACAGTGCTTCAAGTCTTAGTTCATTTTATCAAGTCAAGTCTCAAAAATAGTGACTCGAGTCCCAGTTACTATGGCATGAAGTACTAGTGTAAGACCACACTAATCAAGACCGAGATCACAGAGCCCCAAGACCGAGGCCAGATCATGACAATCAGTTGTCAAATCAAATCAATTTATTTTTGTATAGCCCAAAATCACAACAACAGTCGTCTCTGAGGACTTCCCAAGATTATTAATTTTAGCAAATATGAATAATAGGAAATCAAAATAAAACAATACATATTCAATGAAACAATACACATTCAATGACACATTTGATCAAGCATGTCAAAGCAGATTATTAGTAGAGCAGAGAGTTGTTGAGACGGAGTCAAGACAAACAGACTTTTATAGGTCGAGACAGAGACAAAACCAAGTCTATTGAGACCAAATCAAAACTATCTTTGTCATTTTCTATAATTATCAGTGTCTACATGATCTTATTGTGCAGGGTTTACTGCAAACTGTGCCTGGGACACTGCACTGGAGCCATGAACTCCTGTGCAAGTCTTGATGTCACACCCGAAGTTCAAGACAAGACCGAGTCCAAATTCGCTCAAGTCCAAGACAAGACCAAGAACTTAAAAATAAGATCTTGAGACTATTCTTAAGACTAAGTAGATAATTATAAAAATATTTTACCACAACTCTGAAAATATGCTATATATTTTACATTAAAACATTATAACTATAGTTAATGAAATCCCTAATTACATTTGAAATAGACTGATCACAGTGAACAGTTAATGCCCAGCCCTAATTATAACTTAAATATCTTCTATAGTTTACAGTAATTTGAGATAGTGTGTGATGGATGAGTGTGTCCGATCACATTAGTGCAGGCCATAGCACAGTGTCTATCCAGTGCTGTCAGGCTGTCTTCACTAACTGCTGTGGACAGGACAATAAAACGTGTCTGCTCAGGAAACCAGGGAAGTGCAGTGCTTGTCAGGAAAATCAACTTGTCTTACAAACAAAACAAGCTTTTTCTACCTTTCCCATCTTATTTGCTATGTGTTCTTTCTCCGCAGGCTGGTGTTGAACATAAGATAGACGTGCGGCTTCAGGAGGCTGTTAAGACTCTTGGTGAGTGAGGTTTTGTGCATATTATAAATAAAATCCCAAAACAGGTGTAAAGGTGTCAAAAATGTATTGCCATATAATAATATTTTTTAGATTGAATCAAAACTCGAAATTGAAAGTAATCAAAGTATCATTGCTAAAAATAGGGAAATAGAACATATAGAACAATCCTTGACCTCCTGAATATGTTTTATATTAATCTATGTCAGATCATGCAATGCATTGTTAAATGCATTGCATTGTGGTACCAAAATCAACCCTGGGCTGCACTTCCCAATAAGAAAATCGACTCTCGGGTCGAGTCAAGTCAACATCTGATGTAGGTGGAGTTTGCACGTTCTCCCTGTGTTACAATGGATTTTTCTTTGGGTACCCCGGTTTCTTTCCCACCTCCCAAAACATGCATGTTTAGATTAAGACTGTCCAAGATGCCTAAGGCCCAAAGAAACTAGGTTTTTAAATCTTACAGCTTTCTCTCATAATCTTCAGCACATTGTTAATATCAATATGTATTAACTTTAGGTTGCAATTTGACTTAAAACCCTCTTATTTTCTCTTATAAAGTGAAAGTGTAGAGGACCACCCAAACTCAGCCAATCAGAACGCTGCATTCTGCGTCTGATTCAAACTAAAATTCTTCATTATTCGATTCAGTGAGCACTTTGTGGGCTAGTTTTTTCACAAAGTGCTGCATTTATCATAGACTTTTTGGTGGAAAACACAAAGTTTAATTATTTACAACTAAAATGTTAGCTACCCCAACTTTAACTCCAAATAGTTAATTTTGGATTTAATTAAATGACATTATTTTTGTATTATTTTTGCAATGACAAAAACAAAAGTTACACAGTGCACCTTTAAATAAGACTATACTTACAATAAATACAAATTTAAATAAATTTCCCCTGCACAAATAATTGCCATTGTAGCTACTGAGGTGGAAATTAGTTTGCAACTCCACTCCACTGCACATCATGCTCTTAACAGCCATGACAAAAGGTTAATCGTGGTGAACAATTCAGAGGCTGAGACAGCATTAGGTAAGTGAGCAAAAGATGTAGACTGATGTAGGAACCTTTAAATGAATATTTCTACTTGTTTAAAATTTTAAAGAAGCAAAATCAGACATAGAACCTTTAACGGTGACATATTATGCAAATTGACTTTTGTGATAATTTGTTACTTTTATAAAATTCCTCATAAAAAACACTGCTGAAGTTATGAGGTAACTTTCATTCCCCTCAAAACACAATTGTGAATGCCCCTGATCTGTTATGTCATAGGTAGATCTCTGAGATCTTTTACACTGTTTTTAATGCATTCTTTTATTGTTTGAAGGAAGAAAACAACACAAAAAATGCATCATATTTGTCCTTTAAAGGTAGGGTAGCTGATATTTTACACTGCAAACACAATTTAGGTTTAAAATTGAAACTTTCTCTATTAATTTGTTGACACATGGTGGCAATTATGGTCAATAAACGTCTTTTACAAAGAGCAAAGTGAACTGGAGAGGACCACCCAAGCACAGCCAATCAGAGGCAGCATTCGTCCTGATGTGAACTAAAATTCTTTATTATTCAATTTAGCATACTCAGTGGTTATTTTCACAATTCTGCATTAGCATACTTTTTAGTAAAGCCAGATTACTCATTTACAACTGAGAAAGTTAGTTACCACAACTTTAAGGTTTGTATGTTTGCATATTGTAGATAAAAGTTGAGACTGAAAAAATTGTCAAGACTGAACACACCACTTACTGACATCACAGGGTGAAACTTTTGAGCTTTGGGTTGTTATGCAGCCTAAAACACACAATTACTCAATTTTATACACAACATTTAAAGATAGCTATAGATAGGTCAAGATTGCTGGACACTTAACATTAACAAATTTCATTTAGATGAGCTGTTGCAGTCCGGTGAAGCTGGAACCTATGACTTTGTTTTTATTGATGCTGACAAGATTAACTACGACACATATTATGAGAAATCACTAGAGCTGATCAGGACCAAAGGGATTATTGCAATTGACAATGTAAGTACACAACTCAAAACTATTAAAGCCTCTAAAAATACCCAAAATAATGAGTAAAAAAAACCTGCATAGAAATGAATAACTTTGTGTGCATGCTGCCTGTCAGGTGCTGTGGAGTGGGAAAGTCCTGAATCCTGCTGAAGACGATGTTAGCTCCAAAGCTTTAGACGCTCTGAATAAAAAGCTGCATAAGGATGAGAGGATCGATCTGAGCATGCTCACTGTGGCTGACGGACTCACCATCGCTATCAAACGCTAAAAGCACTCAACCACTAGCAACAACCACTAGACTAGACACAAAGTCACTTCTGTTTTTGTAAGACAATGTTTCAGTATGTTGCGTTAGAGAGCAGTGGATTGCATAATTCTATGGTATCGCACTGTTTTTCAAAGAAATACCAAACACAAATGTTACTGAATATTAAAGAGGCATTGTGATGTATTTAGTAATAAACTATATGTAGGGTTGTAATTCGCATTTTATTTAATGTTAAGCACAAAGTTAATGTAAAATAGATTCGAAATTTACGCAGTTATTGACTTTTTTTTTTTTTTTTTTTTTTAGTTTAGTTTAGTTTATTTGAGCAACAAAAGAGTTCATGTTTAACATGTACATATAATGGAAAATACAAAGAGCAATGATACTCAAAGGGAGTAGGAAGAAGTTCAAGAACTTATAAACTCCTACCCCGTTGCACATACGCGCTGGACACATAATAATTTCATATTCTTGTGCACACACACATGCCGTACAAAGAAATGCTGTAAATAACATAACAAATGACAATGAAATCAGACATCTTACTAGATGAAAAGCTGAGTTTTTCGTTCTGCATAACAGCACACAGCCAGTTTTAGGACAACAAAGAATTCATCATTTATGACTATACAAATAGTTTTTCAAGGTTACATTCATCGTTTATGGTCGTAAAAATAAATAAATTAACAATAATAATAATAAATAATGCAATTAATATTATATCATTGTTCATTTATTGTTGTTACCGTAGTAACATTACAAAATGTAACTTGTTTCGTTTATGATCGTGCTAAAGAAAATATAGCTTATTTGAGTAGAGACCATATTTGTTATTTATTTATGGGCACACAAACAAACATTTCTAGTTTTCAACGTTTTCAAAACCAGTTTTCCTCGTTATGATCGTACAAAGAAAAATTTACTAATTTTGAATAAAGAAAGATTTGTTTAAAGTTTAGATTTTTTTTTTTTTTTCCCTTCATTTATGGTCATACAAAATATGCATTTTAGTTTTAAAACGTTTCCAAACCAGTGTTCTTCGTTTATGATCGTACTTAAGCATTTCTAGTTTTAAAAACAATTTTAAAACATTTATTTTTTTCGTTTATGTTCGTACAAGAGAAAAGAATTTACTTGATTCACGTCAAGGATGGGATTTCCCTTTGTTTATGTTCGTACAAAAAAAAAAAAAAAAAAAGATTTTTTTTTTTTCTTTTTTTCCTCGTTTATGATCGTACAAAGAAAAATGCTTATTTTGAGTGGACAATGAATTTTTTAAAACAATAAGTACATAAGGTCAGTTGTCTGTTGTGTAAGTTTTAAGAATGTTCATTTTATATTGCTTTTTTAAATTGCAGTAGATTCACTGCACTTTTCAAGTTATCATCCAACTCATTCCATAGACTTACACCTCTGCGAGTGATACATTGGCTTTTAAGGGTGGTACGAGCACGCTGTACTTTCAGATTCAATTTACCCCGTAAATTGTATTCCCCATCCCTTTTAGCAAACATTTTTTTGAATATTGCTAGGTAGTTCATTTTTTGTAGCCTTAAAATACTAATAAAGTTTTTAGTCTCACTATATCTTCAAGTTTTAATATTTCTGACTTCAGGAACAGAGCGTTCGTATGATCCCTATAACCGACCTTATGCACAATTCGAATGGCTTTTTTTTGTAATATGTATAATGGTAATAGGTGACTACTGTAGGTATTTCCCCAAATCTCTGTGCAGTAATTAATATAGGGCAGGATAAGAGAGCAATATAAGATGAACAAAGCTTTCTGGTCAAGTAGATGTTTACACTTACTCAATAATGCTATATTTTTGGATATTTTGGAACATATGTTTGAAATTTGTGGTTTCCAGCTTACACTGTGACTAAGAGTCACTCCCAGAAACTTATATTCTTTTACACATTCAACAATGATGTCATTAATATAGATTTTAATTGGTTCGTTACTTCTGTGTTTTCCAAACAACATTGTTTTTGTTTTCGATATATTTAAAGATAGTTTGTTCTTTTGGAACCAATCTTTAACTTTATATAGCTCTGCAGTGGTTTCAGTCTCAAGAAGCTGTAAATCTTTACCTGCACTTAGAATTGTGGTGTCATCTGCAAACTTCTTGTTCAAAACTAGTAAGGTCGTCTCTTCATTCATCAAATTGTAACTTCAAGCAGCAGATTTCCAACAATTTTTTTTTAAAATCTACATTTTTTAGTTTAAATCAGAATTTTTTGAGTAATTGCAAGTAAATACAAACAAGTTGGCGAAGACAGGTGATAGGTGAAAACTGGGAATTTCTGAACATCAGCTGCAGTACAATAGAAGATTCCTCAGACATGGATGAATCAGTCCAAATAGAACTCTTATAACATGGTCTTAAACTCAGAAAAATGGATTCTCTACATAATATGTCCCCGGTATTGTCAGTTAATGTGGCAAGTTTCATATGAATATACCCATGTATGTATGAATGTACTGTTATAAAACCAGGTCAACATAGTTTGCAATCTAATAGTTACAGTCTTTTCTTCTGTACAGTTGTGAGCGGGTTTAAGCTCATCACATGATTTTCTCCTGGTTGAATGTTATGCAGTTGGTTTTCTCCTCCAAAAAGTCCTCTGGCACAATGAACTCACTGTTCCTGTTAAGTTCTCCAAATGACATTGAAGGATTTATCAATAATAAGATAATAAATTTTCTTTCTATGCTTGATTTACAGTCATGGCACACTTTGGAGTTTAACATTTTTCAGCGGCACACCACCTATTAAAATAGGGCCAAATCAAGAATTTTAGAATACAAAATATTGAATTTTGTTTAAAAAAAAATGGCCATGATACTTTAAAGAAGAACTGTGTAACTTTTCTGGTTCAATTGTTGCTTGCTTTTTATATTGTGCTGCTTTAAATGTTCTATTAGACATATTATCTATTAGAATAGAGAGAAGAATGTGACAACAAAGCAAAGTGATGTTAAATATGTTTAATGTCTTAAAAGAATCCAGTCAATGTAATTGGATATTCATAGTGACAGGACCTTCTATTGCAAAAGTTACACAGAGAATCTTTAAATAATTTATTGAATTTGTAAATAGTAATTGGTTTGTTTTCATTCTTACTGAAAAAAATGTTCCAAACACTCTCAAATGGTAAATCATTGAATTGAATTACATTTAATTAAGCTTATGTCATGGGTTTAAGGACTGAAAACTGACACATTTTTCAAGGCACACTGGTTGATAAGCACTGATGGACAATAAAGTTGAACGATATTAGGATTTTATGATTCCTATTGTTTTTCGTCTGTACAATGGCTTCTATTCTATTCTACAACACCCATCAATTACATGTCAGCTCGACTGGGCAACAAATATGACTGATATTTGCACTTTTCAGCATAATTTTTATAGGCATTAAAGATCTAGCATAAATTTTGTTTGACTTTGCACTTTAATGCGAAAAGGTCAGTTGAACACTACATTAATGACTCTACTTCACGACCAGATGGTCTCAACGGATTTTTTTTTTTTTTTTTTATCCAAAACTAACACTCTTAGTTTATTGGGATACCTCATATGTCAATTCTCTTGGTGTCCACTGTTAGTTTGGGTAACATTTATACAAAATGTTGTATTTTGTGAGGTGATATTTCATTATTGACTATTGAAACAAGATTTCATTATTCATTTCTGTTCATGCAGAGGGCAAAACTAATTGAGGAGCAGGTGATTACATAATTTGTGACAATAGTGACCGTGCTTCAACTGCATGCATAAACTCAGCCTGCGCGTGCGTCACTGTTGTGCGCGCAGCTCCCGTTTCCTGGCGTTTCCCCTGGTCAGCACCTCGGACAGCGATTATGTGCTGCGCGAGCGAATAAGGACTTCTATAAAAGCTCACGTGAGTACTTTCTTCAACGGGATTTCACACTTTAAATCACTACGCACGACGCACACCATGGACCCCACAATACCGCATAGGAGAAGCGCGCATCTGCAGCAGCGTCAGAGCAGCAAACGTGTGGGAATGGACGCGAACAGAGGATTGGAGCTAACTACTGCAGCACCCAGCACGAGAATGAATGAAAAAGACTTGCTACGAGGGCTAAATGGTCGACTTGCGGGGTTCATAGACAAGGTGCACCGGCTGGAACAACACAACCAACTGCTGGAGAGAGAGATCGAGGAGATTCGGGGGAGAGCGCAGTCAGTGTCATGTTTGGAGGAGCAGTACGGGCCAGAGCTGAGGCGCATGAGGCAGCTGGTCAGGGACATCACTCTGCAAAAGCACCAAATTGAGATCGAACACTGCAATTTGGAGGAGGAGCTTTCCGGTTTGAGAAAACGCCACGAGAAAGAGGCGAAGGACAGATCGGACGCAGAACGCAGCGTTGCAGTTATAAAAAGGGAAATAGACGACGCGTATCAAGCCAAACTTCAGCTGGACAAGAAAGTGAAGGTTCTGGTTGAGGAGTTGCACTGTCTAAAAAAGAGCCATGATGTGGAGGTGTCAGGAATGCTAGAGCACATACAAAGCGTGGATGAAGGTTATCGAGCGAGAGAGTTTGGGAGTCCTGGCGTTACTGCGGCGCTGCGAGACATTAGGATGCAACTGGAGAGCCACGTGGGTCGTGACGCGCAGCGAGTGGAAGAAACCTTTACGCACCAGTTTGCAAAGTTGACAGAGGCAGCAGAAAGTAAAAGGGAATGTCTGAGGGCGAGTCAGCACGAGATAAACGATTACAGGAGGCAACTACAGGCTAGGGATATTGAGTTGGAGAGCGCTAAAGGCACGAGAGAGGCACTGGAAAAGCAACTGCGCGAAGCTGAGGATCGCCACAAGCATGATCTACTGCATTACCAGGTAAAGTCACACATGAGTAGTTTATGAGAGCACATGTGACCTAGAATAAACTCTAATGCTTGTTTTGTCGCCCCAGGACACCATCAAACAACTTGAAAACGAGCTCATAAATTGTAAGTTTGACATGTCTGGTTACCTGAGGGAATACCAAGACCTGTTAAATGTGAAGATGGCTCTAGACGTGGAAATACTGTCCTACAGGTAAGACAGTTCACATGAATGTTTAAAATTACTTTGACTGAAGAAAATGAGACTGTAGCTTTAAACATAGAAAGCAATTTTAGGAATAAAAAAATCAAAATTAGAATGAAAGCAAGATGTAATGTATGTTTAATGCTGTGCTCTGGAACATTCAAGGCAAAGCCATTGTAAGCATCTTTAACTTGCCAAAGTTATGCACAGAAATCAATTATCTAAAATCTTTGAAACACTGCAGGATAGTTTTCTATAGGTGCGAACTTTAAAACAAGATTAGCTTAAATAGCCTAACACAGTTTCTGTTGCTTGTTTACTTTAGTGATTCCTTGTGAGGGAAAATGCTCTATAAGTTAAACACATCAATTTTGTATAAATTAGGCTACTTTATTTTAGACTACTAACTAATTAGACTACTATTTTTTTTTTTTTTTTCCAAAAGCAAAATCTATCTGCCATTCCTGTTGCTGAACATCACTGGATAGTTTTTGGGAGCTGACTTTGTCTAACTTTATGCATTACATGCAAGGCTTTGAATTTCACCCAGTCTTTAGAGTTTGTGGCCTTAGAAAAGTGTTTGTGTAGTCATATAAAAAAAAAAAAAAAAAAACATTTTATGTACAACTTGCATTGTTGTTCATGGACCCCAGGAAGACATACTTGGGATGATTGCAGATTTAAAAGAAATGTAGAAGTGCAAGTATTGTAATGTGAAAAAAATATATTTGCAGCGCATTTTACATGTTAAAGGTGATTTTTTTTTTACAATGAATATATCAAAATAAAAATGCAATGGTTATGAATGAAAATATGAATGAAGATAAAATGCCCCTAAACAAGCACATGACATAGGGGTACTCTGTGTGTGAGATCATGATGACTCAAAACAAAAAAGGTTGAGAACCACTTGTATACAGTAGTTATGATTTATAAGCAATTCCCAAACTTCTACACAGTCAATAATGTGTGATTTTAGACTTTTTAGATCAAAATTGTGATTAACAGTTACCAAATGTACAGTATAATTACGATGAATGTATTTTAGTTCAATAAAAAAGCATAATATGAATCCTTCATATAATTTTATCCAAGTTTGCTTTAAGTGCTTATAGTAGGTTGGGCAACTCGTTTTACTAAATACAGTAAAAGAATTAAATGTAACATTTTTCTAAACATTTTACAAACTGCATTCTGTTTTTTTAGGATTAACAATGTCTTTCCTTCCCAGCAATCATATATACTGGGCCAAAACTAACAAAAATACTTCAGCTGTACTTCCTCTCAATTTCACAATAATTGTTTTAGTTTGCTTTAAGTTTAAATTAGAAAATTATTTTAAAAAATAGATAAGATAATCTTGCATCTTTGTTTTGTTGTAGAAAACTTCTGTGTGGGGAAGAAGCCCGCCTCTCCTCTGTGACAGACAGCCCTGTTTCTCTGCCCTACATCTACCATCAGTCTCCGGTCTACACCCTCCCTTCCATCAACAGACCTGGAGGTCCACATCGCCGACCAGAGCCACAGTACAAGTTTGTGGAAGAGATCATCACCGAGACCACACGGGAGATCATCTTGTCTGAATTTGAAGACCCTGAAGAGACTCTGGTGATGCCCAAACTACAGTGTAGCAAAAGAGGGAACAAAGAAGAAAATGACCATAGTAAAGACAGTGGACAGGAAGATATTAAGCAGAAGCGTGACAGTCAGCAGGATAACCTAGAATCACATGGAAGTGAAGGGAAAGAGGAGTCAAGTAGAATTGTAGAGAATGGGCAAGATGTGAGTGAAAAGGTTTCAGAGGAAATAGAAAAAGATTTAAATGATGCCAGCACACATCTGAAAGATAATTTGAAGGAAAAACATACATCTTCAGATAGGTAAGATACACTATGTTCAGGGTTTAGTCCAGGAGTTTAAAAAACAGCAAATGCAAAGAGGCAAAAGAAGCTACAGTTACAATGGACGTACTTGAGAGAAACTGGACATAAATTTATGCAACACTCATCTTGAGCACTAGACGGCAAAAAAATATTTACAGTTGCAAGAGCACAAGGTTACAACATCGTTGTAGCAGCAGGTTACTAGAAGGTGAGTTTCTATCCAGGGCATAAGTTACAAAGAAAAGCCATATAATGCCTGAATGAGCACTCATTTGCCATCAGCTTCAATCAAACTAAATATAAAATGCATTCTTGAATGTGAATAAAAGCAGATGTTTGCATGACCGTGTACTAAGCCTGCTGACAAATGAATTAAAAAGAATTTAAGGATGAGCTTGTCTTTGAAAACATTGCAGATTTCAGTCATAAAAAGTCATTTCTGTACATTGGTGCTTTGGTTTCAGGCAATTTGTCACATTGTCATTGTCTAACATAACTTTTTTTAAATTATTATTTTTAGTATTTAGCACTAATACAGAAAGCAAAAAATGTAAAGATAATTCTGTGCACGTACCATACACCTATTTTAAATTAGTATAACACTCAACCATATCTATGTTTCAAGACTTTATTGAAACATTTTACAGAAGGACCTCCAAGACACCTATGTGGACGCAGCAGCGCCCAGTACAGAAACTTAGAAGCAGCTTTTGACTCCCTTTACATTTGGCATTGCTGTGTACAATGATTTACTCCCACTTGGTGAAAAAACAATTCTGCTTGGCCGGCCAAGGTTCTCCCTGCCTCTCTGAATAAGCTTCAAGCTACCCCAATCCCCATCTAGTTTGAGGAAAGGTCTGGGTAGAGCAGTTTATGACCCCGTGGCTGATTCAAGCAGAACACTTTAGAGCTTTAGTGTACACAAAAACAAGGGTAAAGAAATAACATACTTTATGCTGTAGACAAGACACAGGAATATCAGATGTCATGGTAGCAGACAACAGGTTATATGAAAACATTTTATGGAGTAACTGGAATAACCAATAAATAAAATCACACAGCACAGATGACATGAAAACTTATGTATTGAGTTTATGGCAGTGCTGGACAAACAAAGACATAAAATGAATGATCTAATAGTAAAAACTAATGCTTTGATGGTTCAGAGACCAACTTAAATCTAAATGGTCCTGGTGAATGATGCTGTAGCCTTGAACCCTTCTGTCCATGATCTCTTGCTGGTTTAAGTTGGAAATATTTAAGGCCAGATTCTGATATTCCTTAGTCCCTTTCAGCATGTGACAGTTTAGGCCTCCAGCTCCAGGCCCAAGCCCAGTTTGTGTCCTCCAGCATTGATGTTCTTTCCATCCACCAGGGCCGACAAGGTCAGCTTCACACCTGTGCACACACATTTTTACAATGCTTTTTCATAGTAAACACAACGACTTTAGAAAGCCTTTTGTTAAAACTGGACTGGGGAAATCAGCCAAAATGAATTTCTCGTAATTTGAAAATTAAGTACACTGATGAATAATTGTGCAAATTTCAGTGTGAGAAGGAGCAACCATCTATCTTTGTTGCACCTCTTGACATGGGGCAACCAGCAACACACAAATATATTGGACACTGTTTATAGTGGCTAACATTAAATTATACAACTACTTCTAAAATTTCCTCAATAAGAATGTAGATGAAGAAAATACAAAAACTAGATAAACCATATTAAAGACTCACTAATAATAAAAAATATAAGCTATGAGAAAAAAAAAAAAAAAAGGATTGAAATTAACATGAGAAAATCTTTGCAAGAATAACTGACTTAAATACAAAATATACCACTATCAACAGAACAGATAAAATAATATTAACATGACATCAAGTAAGGTTTCAAAGCATTAACATAATCTATTGAAATGCTAATAGTGATAAATGAAATGTTTATCAGAGACCCAAAACACATACAAAATTGGTCATTTTGTCAAACAGTACTTTAGGTGAGCAAAATAAAGTGCTGGTACTCTAATTTCTATTTAGAGTCTCCGTCCTGTTAAAATCATGAGGAGAACATGCTGAACACTCAGAGAGGTGGTGGTACTCAAATGAGCCATTTTTAGAAGTGGTGGACCTGAGTACCTGTGCTTTCTAGTCCACTTAAAGAACTGATATTGTATAAATAATATGCATCAAATTGTGGCAAAGTGGTATTGTTGCAACCCTATTTAACAATGATGTGCCTCATCACAAAAACAATGTAGATGGTCGTGTAACAAATGTCAAAACATTCTTTGGTCCAAGTGGAGAAATGTGACGACTAAATAATTACAATGTTCTTGAAGCCAGATCATGAGTTTTGCCACATTTCCATTAGTCTAGGTCCCCCAGACCGGTTCACTTTGGAGTGGTTCCCAGGGTCTGCTACGTGAGCAGCTCACACCACTCACACATAACATGTGGTTTCTTAAATAAATACATAAGAAAATATAGCTGAATTATACTTTTTCTTCATGGCGTAAATCCGAGTAATTCACTAAAAGATGTGTAATAATTCCATGTCTGTGACGCTGTGACACGGAGGTCAGGCTGGTGTAAACCTGAAACTACTTCCGGTTTAGAGTCATCTTTTTGCATCTATTTCACTTTTTGCAAAATCTATGCGACTCTATGGTACGATTTAAACTAGATTAATTCAACACAATGTACCATAGCCTATGGAAACAGGGCTTTTGATTTCATCATGATTCACAAAGATTGTTCCTAATGCCTTTTGGTTAATCAAAAGTCATCTACTTTTTCAGACAGCTTATACTTCACTATGAATGGTTAAACCCAGCTGTCACTCAGAGTGGTAATAGCCATCCAAAACAAGTATCGTACCAAAAAATAAAAAAACTAAAATTGCAACAAATAAAGAAATGGCAAATATATAACCTATAACTACTAAGCTGATGAGCTCACAATTACATTTTCATATGAATATTGTTTTTGAGTACTGTAACATTTTCTTGATGCGGTTTTTGGTTGTACAGTATCACTGCAGTAGATGAGGACACTTTACTGTGTAATGATATTGCATAAAACAAGCTCAGTTTGTTTATAGTTACTTACCTGGTCTGAGTGACTGGGTGTAGCCAACACCAACCAGGCTATTGTTGTTCACTTTAGCCTAGAGATAAAGAAAGTTTAGTCTTTGTACATTAGCTTGACATTAAAAACATGCTCTTCATCTCCTTACGTTGATAGAGGCATCCTTGTCCAACTGGTATTTGGCTGCAATACCAAAGCGTGTGCTGTTGCTTCCAGCGGTCCATGACAAGCTGACTGCCGTCTCCAAGGTATCATTAACCTTCTGGTAGATGGAGCCACCAAACTCTGATCCATCATTGCTGTAGCAAAGGAAAAAAATGTACAATTGTCACATTTTTCTGCTTCACAGTACATCAAGGTAATAATTAAGTAATTGAATACATACACATTGGTATGCAGCTGGAAGTCCCCTGTCTTGTAACCAATGGCGAAGTTATTCTGGCTCATTTTAGACTTTGCGGTATCAAAGGTCATTTGATAACCAGCTAACCAGCCCTCGTAACCGATAACTGCTGCGCCATGGATGGTGGGACCGGCAAAGTCAAAGTCTACATCACAACCCAGGTTCACATACTCCCGCTTGTATGCAGTCTTCACTTTGCCACTCTTTTTGCTGTGAAATAAGCACATGCACCGCAAATTTCAATTATTTAAAAGTATTATGCAAATTTTCAGGTACTTCGTAATGAACTACTTTGTGAGTAGATAATTTTACATTTGATTTATGAGCTTCAACGGATGGAAAAAGACTTAATCACTGAAACAAGTCCATTTTCATCCTGTTCAAAGCTGCAGAACTGATTAGCCTACTTTTTCATAGCGATATTTCATCATAATAATGTCAATAACATGTTTGCATTCTTGAAAAGTGCCTGTGTTACATTTTAGAGCTCATGTAAGACGTTACAAGGAGACAACTTGTTCCATATTGGGACTGCATCACATGGTCAGTCACTACACTTGTCAGGAGCATGTGCAGCAGAGCTCATGTTACCAGTATTACTCAGAGGAAAGGAAACAAGCTGGGCAACAGAGTATGCAGGGAAGGTGGCCCAACACTGGCAATGCATATGCAGTGGTTACAATTTGTTACTTACCCGGTGTTAGGTGCAAAGGTGGTGTCAAAAGTCAACTTCAGTCCTTTAGCAATCTGTCAGAAAAATAAATAAAAACAAAAAATGTGACTTTCTGTGGGAAATTCAAATTATAAAACTGAACTGTCATTCCAACCTGATCTTCAATTGTGATTTCTGTTCCCAAAGTGTTGTCAGTGTTCCATTTTTCAGTGAAGGTCAAACCATATTCTGACCTCTTGTATTTTGTTTCCAGAGTGCCAGCCACTTTGCTGGTATCAGTGTTAGAGGAACCAGATGTTTTAAATTCCTGCAAGAGAGTTTTAGAGGAGGGACAAAGAACAATTTAAACATATTTTGGCACACACACACAAATAATTTGAATAGATAAACAATCCACTATGTAACAAGTTAAGGCACAATTCAATTAAAGAGGTCTTGTTCTCTTATAGTTTTTATATACCAGCATCAGAAAAACAAAATGACTTTACCACTCCACTTGCTGACTTTGTCTTGACATCAAGTTTTACCAAGCCAAAGCCTAGAACACAAAAGACTCATAAAATATAGTTCAAATGTATTGATTTTTTTTTGACAAATCGGTAAATAGTGTACCATAGCCTTTGTTAAAGATGTCCTTGGCTGCCTTGCCCAGGTCAGCATATGCAGGAGGCACTGCCATTGTGTCTGAAACACAACCACACAGAGTTTCATCAACATGGCAATAGGATTCACACTAAACAGAGCAACTTATACAGATTAGACTGGACAAAAGTTACATACTCTGAACTGTGAGGACCGAATGTTTAATAACATAAATGACAAATCTACAACACAGGCCTGGATCACTTTTGTTATTACTGTGTAGTTTCGGTTTGGGTTTACAGTCAGCTGTTCTCTCACAGAAAGGTTCATGTCAGGAGCCATTTTGCCTCAGCTCTGTCAGCTTTGCCTGCTGTTCTTAACCCGTTTCTCCACATGAGGTGCGGGTAAAGCCAGGCGTGGCATGGCACATGCCTGCCCTCATTACTCAAATGTGTTAATGACCAATCCAATTGTACAACAAGAAAAACAAGAGCAGCCCGTGTAGAACACCGCTTAGACAAAGCACAACTACACGCAATGCATGCATACAGAAGAATATTTTGTAAACTATGGCTTGTAGCTGGTTGTGGATGTTCATATGTCAAGTTATTGGATATTTTTGTACATGTGACAGATGCATGCCGAGCTGAGCTAGCTTAGCTAAAAAAGCTAAAGTGCATGGCACCGGCGCCGGTAGCAAACTGACAGGTCTCTTGAACTATAAAGTACACTCACAGACAAAATAACTGTACTGGAGCTGCTTACCAGTTGAAAATGAAGCTAGGAGAGCACTAAAGTGACTTTATTGCAGATCTTCCTCACACCGCAGGGCAGAGGTAGGCGTCACCGGTTGGAGGGCGAGCTGAAGGAGACTGCACTGCGCCGCTCTCCAAACCTATCACATCCCGCTGAAGGTCCCCGGCTGCTCCATGAGCTGGCCATGGAAAAGCCTGAGCACAAAGCTTTAAAGAGATATCCCAGGGGCAGTGTTGGGCAAGTTACTGTAAAATTGTATTACATTATATATTACTAGTTACAGGGATACAATATTACTTCTCAAAAATATAACACAAATATAACACTACTGTGAATTACTTTGCGCTATAATCACATTTGTTAAGACATTGTACATACATGATCTTTGATTAATAGAAATATGAGGCCACAACACATTTTCTTCATAATATTTTATTCACCTTTAGATCAGCAGACTCCACAGCAACTCTTCTACACCAGTTTAGTTTGGATCCTGTTGTTTTCAATAGAATATCAATGCAGTTAATTTATATGCAAGCAAAGTTGTATGTAATTGATTACATACAACAGATTGTATGTAGATAGATAGAGAATTTTTATTTCAAACCATATAGTTAATAATCGTTACAAGCACAGATGCATGGTTTGAAAAGGGGATGGGTGAAGCAAAGCTTTTAAAGTTCCAATCCCCCTCCCACCCACTCATCACAATACATCATGACAATATATATTCATTATAATGCAAAGAGAAAAGACAATAAAACACAAATAGTACCATAACAGACAGACAAAACAATCCATTCACCCACTCAAACAGACATGACACTGAACAGGCCCAAACACTCTCTGACCCTACACCCCTATTTTTCTGGCTCTGTGTTGAGGGCATCACTCTCTCTCCTCCTGGTATTTCCTGATTACATCCTTTTTGAAAAAGTTTTTAAACTGTGTCAAGTTAGTACAGTATTTTAATTCATCTGGTAAAGCCATTCCAAATAGCAACCCCACGGACTGAAATATACATAGATTTTAATGTAGTTCTAATCTTAGGTTGATATAATTTTTTTATCTCCTCTGAGTTTATATTTATGATGAGCATCTCTGTCTTGGAAAAGGTTCTTTAAATTTCCAGGAAGACTGTTTGTTGATGCCCTGAACATGATCTGAGCAGTTTTGAAGTTCACTATGTCCTCTAACTTCAACACAGCTGATTTGATAAACAATGGATTTGTATGTTCATTATAGTGAACAGTGTGAACAATTCTAAGAGCTTTCTTCTGTAATCTAATTAAAGGCAATAAATGAGTCTTATAACAGTTTCCCCAGACTTCAGCACAGTAATTTAAATATGACATGACAAATGAATGATACAATAAAAGTAAGGCATTTTGATCAAGCAAATGACTTGATCTTTTCATCAGCCCGACACATTTAGCAACTTTTGTTTGCAAGTAATTAATGTGTGCTTTCCAGTCAAGTTTTTCATCAATTATAACTCCTAAAAATGAATTTTGATTCACTCTTTCGATGAGTGTGTTTCCAATAGTAATTTGAACCGGCATAGGGTTTTTACGAAATCCAAATGACATGAGTTTTGTCATTTTCAAATTCAAAGACAATTTATTTTTGTTAAACCAACTTTTTAACTTGTTCATTTCAACAGTTACTTGCGCCAACAGTTGCCCCAGATTATCACCTGTACAAATAATATTGGTGTCATCAGCAAAAAGTACAAATTTCATAATTTTTGATATTTTACAAATTTCATTAATATACAATAGGAATAATGTGGGGCCTAAAATAGACCCTTGAGGTACCCCACACTTAATATATTGATACCCTGATTTATGTTGGTCAATTTGCACAATTTGCTGCCTTTCACCCAAGTAACTTTTAAGCCATTTTTTCGTCAATCCTCTAATGCCATAGTTTTCCAATTTAGCTAATAAAATGTGATGATCAATAGTGTCAAAGGCCTTTTGAAGATCAATAAAAATCCCTATTACAAATTTATTTTTTTCTATTCCATTTGAGATTTCCTCAATCAGGTCAATTAACGCTAGTGAGGTTGATCTATTTGGTCTGAATCCGTATTGACTCTTAGATAGTAACTTGTGTTTGTCAATGAAACTACAGAGTCTAGTGTGAAATAATTTTTCTAATATTTTGGAAAACTGTGGCAGTAAGGAGACAGGTCGGTAGTTCGTAAAGCAATGTTTATCACCCGATTTGAATAATGGAATAACTTTGGCAGTTTTCATTCTGTGAGGAAAAAGTCCAGACTGAAAAGATAAGTTGCAAATGTAAGTGAATGGTTTAACAATTTCCTGAGCAACATTTCGAACAGTCCTCATATTAATATCATCAATGTCACGTGATGTTTTATTGTTGCATTTTCTAATTGTGTCCAGAACTTCTTTTTCATCTGTAGGGGTGAGAAACATTGATTTAGAATTAACTTCAATTAAATTTCCCAGAGGCTCGTTATCAGTTGGAATTTTTTCAGCCATCTCTGGCCCAACATTAACAAAAAACTTGTTAAATCCTTCTGCAATGTTATCCTTATCCCTTATTATTATATTGTTTTCCACAGAATACTCTGGGTAACATGGGCCATCAGAACCGCGACCAATAACAGTATTCAGAACATTCCAAATTCCTCTAATGTCATTTTTCTTACTGTGTAATAATTTAGTATAATACTCTTTTCTACATGATCTCAATATGTTAGTTGATTTGTTTTTGTATTTTTTGTATTTCGTTTCAGCTTGTATTGTTCTTTCTTTAAGAAATGTTCTATATAAATTATTTTTCTTTTTGCAAGCATTTGATAGCCCTTTAGTTATCCAAGGTGTTTTGGTATAATTTTTTATAATACATTTTGCAACAGGGCAATTCTTGTCAAAAAGAGCAATGAAGATATCAAGAAAACAACTGTAAGCTGCATTTACATCCGACTCATCATAAATAGTTTGCCAGTTTTGAGCTGCCGTTATTGTTTATTCTGTTATAATTCTTTTGTAACAAACTCTCTCTATGTCTTCAATTAATTTACAGTTAATATCACACACCATGAAGATTGGTAAATGATCACTGGTATCACTAATTAAAAGACCACTCATTATTTTTTTATCCAGAATATTACAAAATATGTTATCTATCAAAGTTGCACTGAGTGTTGTTATTCTAGTAGGTCTTGTGATTAGTGGATACATATTCATGGTGAACATCATGTTTATAAACTTTTCTGTTGGTTTGTGTTGTTTTGTATTCAATAAATCAATATTATAGTCACCACATATTACAACATCCGTCTTAATATTACTAAATAATCTTTCCATCCATTCACAAAATATATTCATGTCAGAGCCCGGTGTTCTGTAGATGCAGCTTACCATTATGTTTTTCCTTTTTTTCAATACTATTTCTACAGTTAAACATTCAAAAATGTCATCTACTGCAAGAGACATATTTTCAACAATGCGACATTCCATATTTTTGTCAATATATAAAGCCACCCCTCCTCCTCTTTTGTGTTGCCTATTAGTACAAAACATTTCATAACCATTCATACCAAAATCTATACCTTCATCCTCATTTATCCATGTCTCTGAGATTGCAACTATGTTAAAAGGTGTTTTAAATTGATTTAGATAATCTTGAATACTTTCAAAGTTGGCATATAAACTCCGGCTATTAAAATGAACTAGAGACAGTTTTTTGTTCAATGTAAATGTTTTATCAAATGAGAGATCTGTAAATTATGAACAATTTTGCCTATATTATTAAGGTTCTTATCTGGATCAATTTCATTCATGTTACTTTGAGATTTGTAATCAACAAAATCTGTCAAATTAATTTCTGTCTCAATGTCTGTAAATGAAATTTCTTCTTCAGAAGAAGAGTTATAACTATCAAAACTAGACATCACAGTTCTTCTCAGTGACATGGAAAAGAAGAGAGTGTATGATCAGAGACTGTGGGCCACAGACAATGACTCCAAGGAGACACACAGCATAGACACGCACACACATGCACGCTCACACACACACAAAACAAATATGAGATCAACATTTTTATGAGTAATGAGTTATATTACTTAGCTACTGAAAAGGGGAATTCATTAGCCTACTAATTACTTTTGTAGTTACTTCCAACACTGCCCAGGCATATCCTCTTGGCATTAAGCTTTGCTAAAGGAAACTGCACTAGGCAACTTTTTTGTTATTTATTTTAAGATGTTAGGGAAATATGAATTTCGCCCTGTAACCAAGAAAAGTGGGTGAGGCAGAATAATGTGAATACTTTGCTTGTTTCCCTCTATGTTAAAAAATAATAATCCTGAGATGCCACGTCAGCTCAGGTGATTTTTTGTTTGGTATTTCTGAACAATAAAACTCTGCACCAGTGTTGAAAGTAACTAATTACGAAAGTAATTACCCATGTAACAAAATTGGTATTAAATGTGGGGTAGCTGATTTTCAGACTGCAAAATGTTTTAAATCTGATTACTTCATCTCACACTGTAAATCTTTCAACTCATGATTATATTGACATGTATTGGTTTTGGTTGCAAATATAGCTTATAAACGTCTTTTTACAAACAACACAGTGAAACTGAAGTGACCACCCCAAGCTCAGCTAATCAGAGAGCTGCTTTCAGCTCCTGTTTAGAACTAAAATTCTTTATTATGCAATTAAGACAGTACACAGAGTGCTACTTTTTTTCACAAAGTGCTGCATTCATCATATACTTTTTTGGTGGAAAGCACAAAATTTGCTAATTTACAACTAAAAAAGTTACCTACCCCAATTTTAATGTTTTAACGTGTGATTATCTCAAAGTAAAGTAAGTAATATTGTAACACAAATGTATTTTTTATCCTTGCAACGAGTAATATAGGCCTATGTAATAGCTTGTTACAATACAGTATTGCCCAACTGCCATCCACCAGTAGGTTATTGTATTTTTAACTTCCTGTGACCGCCTCAGGATCCCCCAGAAGATGGCGTCAAACCACAGTCCTGTTCCAAAATAATACTCTAACACATGCAGTCCCTCTTCTCCAGGATGGCACCTTATCATGACACTATGTCTGCTGACTTCCAAAGCATTAGATGGAGTTCCTTTGATGGAACTGAATCCTATCAGACCATAAACGATCTGCTTGGTAGAAGGAAAATTTAGCTGACCAAAAAACAGAACGCCTGAACTTTATTACATAATGAGATTTATTGGCTTTTTAACAAGTTCTAACCAGGGCAGATACCACTGTAGACTTTTACTCATAAAAATCTCAGGAGCCAGGATTGTTTCTTCAGCAGATCTTTATTGAACAACAGAGGAAGGACACAGCACATGCCAGGTGTTGAGCTGTCACACACACAGGACATAGCACCACTTCCACCAGTACCACTGCCATCACCTTTACTCTAGTCCCTCGCGGTCTATGGTTTGGGCTATGCCTTTTAACAGTGTTAGCACGAGTACAATACACACAACATATTTTAAAGGACACATGACACAGAGTAGGAGTTCAATTAGTTTTGTCTCATTTTGTTTCTTCTTTTCTTTAATTGCTTCCTTTTTTTGCTTACATGTTTTAGTTATTTTAGAAAAACCCGTACTAGGTGATTCTGGTGACTAACAGGATGTTAGTCGGTTACTGTACACAATAGGCCTATCTTGTTTGCTTGAGACAATGTCGTGAACATATGAGCAATAACTTTGAATGATAATTTTTAATCTGAATTCAGAATTACAACATATCCTTGACCTTAGTTTCATATGAGTGTGTCACAGAGAAGACGTCATCGACGACGGTATAAAGATGACCTGTCCTGTTCCTAACAGATATGTGTCATAGGAAAAACAGCTGATATTTAAAATTCTTGTACAGAACAGAATATAATACTTTCTAAATATATAACATATTAAATATTTGCTGAATATAGAAAGGAACACTGGCCCACATTTCCACTGACAGAGCATCAAAAATATAAATAATTATTTAAATATGTTTATTAAATAGTATTTTACTATTCAAGTAAAATTGCTTAAACTGTAAACATTATACAGTATAAATATTTGTATGTATTGTTGAAAGAAATATCAACACCAAACAGCAGAGTCCAAGCCTATAACAGTTGAAATATTATTCACCTTTCTTTCTCACACTTGGTATTACAAAAATAGGTTATCATATAGATTAGGTAAAAAAATAAAAATAAAATAAAAATAATAAAATGGTTGTTTGTGGCAAAAGTTGATAAGGTTCGTGAGTTGCAAAACACGTAACTACTGTTATGCCAGTGCACTGTACACAACATCCTCTTCTTTACTCTAGAAGGCAAAAGAACAAGTTGGGCAATTCTGTATTGTTACTTCACATAAGCTTTATGTGACAAAGAATTTACCTTTTTTGAAGCTTGATTAGGTCTATTTGTAAAAGTCACACTGCTATACAACATGTCCACCTCTTTTGCAGTGCTTGTATTCTGGAAAATTAACAAATCCAGTGTATTTGTATACTCATACATTTCAGATCCTGTTGTCATACCTGGTGCAACATGGGTCTTGGGACATTACTGTACACTGGGTTCTCTGCACACTACACATAAGCCAAGACAAAACATAAATCAGCAAAACATGTTCTTGAAATGAGTACATACAATCAAGCACATCTAGAACTAGATAAATAGTTGTTTACCTCTAGTGATGCAGGGTCTTCTACTACAGTCGTCTTCACTAGAAGTAAGAAAATGGGGTGAGTTTATAATAAAACACCTTAATTATCTTTATAAAGCAATCTTAATCAACATATACTTTACTATTAAGTCTCAGTAACTACTTAATGTAGGTGATAGAGTATGTCATGAAGAGACACTACAGGCAAAACTGCAAGTCAACAAATGCCTAAAAACTCATTATTTTACGCAGATTAAATCAAATCAGATCATCCATGTAAATACATATAAACTTGGCACTGTCTATTATTCAGATTGACTGAAATAAAATATTTAGTAAACTGCAGCAAAAGTGTCACCTTGATAGCTGGACGTTTAAGATTTATTTTCCTATCTATCAGTAGTGTCTCTTCTTAATTCTTTATACATCGTTTGGAAAAAAAATGCAGTTATAATAAAGTGTTGCTGAAAATGGTTTTGCAATTCAATAAGCTTCAACTAAAACACAAACTTACCTTTTCTTTTCAGCATGAACCAGGTGAGAAGAGACACTATTACAATGAGTGTCAGCAAACCCAGCGCGATGGCAGCTGCATAAATATAGCTAAAGCCACCACACACACACACACACACACACAAAGAAAAATAATAGGAATTTTGAGAAAATCCAACAATGTGCAAGAGTATGAACTTTGCTTTGACACTGACCTTGTGGTTTCGGGCTGGTTCGAGGAAAAAAATGATGTTGACTCTGTTGGAGCTAAGGAGTTGTCACAAGAATGGCTGATTAATAATATAGTATGTGATTTGTACATTGAAAAATATACCTGCACAAATGTAAATTGTCTTGTTGTGCGATACTTACTAGTGGTTGGTCTCTCTGTTACTTCTAAAAACACAGGCATCTGCAGACCTCCAAAGTCAAACCAATACCAGCCAATGTTTTGTTCAGTCAGTCCACTCATAGTGACAGAAAACACCCCAGTAACACTTCTGTTTGTGGAGACTTGTGCTCCATTCATTTTTCCAGACGTCCTACAGTCCCCACCAACTCGACACCACTTCATCAGACCAGAACCGTTGTACTTGCATTTGATGGTTATTTGGTCATCGAAGTATCCTGTAATCAACTGAGAATCCACCGACAGCTTTGATTCACCTGAGAAACACATTGTTAAAGTTTGTAGAAAGTGTTTTATAAAGACAGTGCACACTCAGCAGCTTACCTTTATTTGTGACAGACAGTCGAAATTGTCTTCCATAGTCTTTCCCGGGTCTTTCTATGTTGCACCAGTAATATTCAGAATCTGACCACTCTAGATTCTTTATAGTAAATGTAATAATTCTTTCAACTTTGTCATCTTCAATAGAATACTTTGCTGAATTTATTTTATCTGAAAAAAGCATTTTACAAGAACCCCAGCTAGACCCTTTACACAGATATTTCACATTGTCCAAGTAATTTTCTTCATATTGACATGGGATTTCCACTGTGCCTCCAAAGTCCATCGCCACATGACTGACTGTATTCAAAGCCTGTACACCTGAAATGAAAGAACATTGTCACCTCACATGTATTCATATAAAATATAATGTATTATTTTCTGTTGTCTTACCGTTGAGTCCAAAACAAATGAAAACCAATGTGACAAAAAGAGTCATCATGAAACAAGTCCGACAGAGAGAGTGCGAAAGTTTAGTGCAAGTGCAACCACTTCTTCCCTCTTTTTTTCCTTCCTTTTTATGTCACAATGGATGACTAAAATAAGGTCATAAGAGGCAATAGAAAATGCTTGCATAAAAATGGAGTATTTGCAGTGTTTTTATTTCTGATAATATAAAGGATAACGTTGACACAGATTTTTCAATCAACTATTTGCTTCTACTGTGCTTAAAGACCTTCAGTTGTATTTTACTTAAAAAGTGACAGCTTTTTAGAAGTGAAATATCTACTACACAATTCAGTAGATAGGACCAAATACATTTTATAGCATAAGGGATCCACTTAGACGCGGACCTCTGGGACAAATATGGGTTTATTTTATGCAAATCCACTCAAAAGAAATGTACTTTTTTCATCTATTGTTTCAATGACATCTAAATTACAAAAAACATATCTTTATTCATGTATATTTTTGTCAAAAATTATAGTAAAATTTAGTACATTTTACAGTTGTGGCAGACAGTAAAAAAAAAAGATACTCAACACATCGAGTTCCAGTGCTGAGTATCAGAACACCCATATAGGGCACCTAGTCCACAAAGAACATAGAAATACAGAAATTGGCTTTGAGGAAAACCTCACAGCACACTGAAGTGTCACTGAAGCAGGGGAGAGGGCTCGAGTGGCTTCAAAGTAGAACCGAACAGCACTGCGTCAGAGCAGACAACAAACAATGTGAAGAACGTTGCTTGAGACCGGAGACATTTACTTCATTGCATTTCATTTATTTGTACTTTCTACTCCACAGCATTTTAAAACTGCACTCCTATTTTTTAGATATATATAGACAGTTATTCAGAAATTGCTGTTGGATTTAAAAACAACAACAACCAACTAACCAAACAAAAAAACAACATTTTCTTGATGATCATGCTTGAATTAATCATCTAATGAGAAAGCACTATGACATGATTAAAACCGGACTTTAAAATCTGGACAAGTGATAATTCTGTATGTCCACTTTAATACTGTATGTCCACTTTATTTCAGTATATCAAAAAATCCAGCCACTCAAAAAAAAAAAAAAAAAAAAACATACTATGAAGACTTAGCTAAAACAAGTTTATGCTCCTAAAAAGCCTTTATTTAATTTATTTGGGGGAAGGAAGCATTGGTGTTTTATATACTAATAATAAAAATACATATTAGTTTTACCTAGTTTTGGGAGATTGTGCTGTACATCATAATTCTCTTTGATCTAAGACAGAAACATGCTAATTTCATAGTAAATAAGAACGTTTCAAAATAAATTTTTGGTATGTGTCCTGTGTCATATCAGCAGAGTACTGTATATGACACTGACTTCATGCAGTGCATCCTGTTGTGTCAAACGTCACTCTTCTTCTTCTCTGTTAAAAACAAACACAAAAAGCATAAGTTTAAAGGTGCCATGTCATTATTTATTTTTTCCTCATCAGCACAGATAGCCTACTGTTGTTGTATTCATTCAGGTGAAACTTAGCCTGTCATTAGCATCTCGACATGGTTCCCTCAAGCCTATACCCAATTTTTTCACAAGCTAAAAACATACTTAAAACACGTGGTAAACTATTCACTGGTTCAGAATGTGTTGCCTATAATAACGTGTGGACCAAGATTAAATTCATAATGAACTAATTATTTATGAAGAATTTTTATTAGATTTATGCTGAATTCATATAGTTCTCAAGAACCCGAGTTTCTGAGACGAGAAGTTGTAGTTCCAATCATGTTTCCATTGTGTGCTTTTTTTTTTTTTTACCACAGAAAAGTGATATTTTGATGTCACCATTTGTAAAATCCCTGACACGGAAATTAACAAAGCTAATCGTGAGATCTGTTGTTAGCCTATAACTAACTTTAAACATTGTTTATATTTAGCGTCATATCATAATTGAATATTAGTTGACCTTTTTGGCACAAATATGTTGCTCTTGTGATATATTATGTAAACAATCAAGCGCAAACCCACAAATGCAGTATTTTTTCTCAATAAGGTCAAATGAATACAATCATTTGATAAATTATCTGATTTTCGTCAGTTTCCACACAGCAGATGACGTCAGGTAGCAGCTTTTGACCCTGTGTTCCTAGTTCTGACAACCTGTCTCAAAGAAATGCGTCGTTGCTGGACCAATTCATTTCAATGATGCATGTACAGACGTGTTGGTGTTCATGAATATTAACAAATCCTATGAGTCTTAGACCTAAATTTACCCATTTTTGTAACTTGACATGCCAAAAAAGGAAGAAGCGTGGTTCTGGCACACTATTTTTTCGTGGCGTGGTATAGACACGAATTCCATGAGAATATGTGGGTTCTGCCCTGTTTGTGCATCTATCAACATTTTCCCAAGGTCCACATGAATAAAGCATTATTAAAGTTGTTTGGACTTTAAATAAATATCACCTGAACTTGAATTGTTCTAGTGATTCATTAATAATAAAGTCTTTGTTTATGTTTTATGAAGGCTATCAAAAGAGTAATGCAATGATTCTCCACTACAGATATAATACCAATGAAGTAAAAACTTACTGAGTACATTGAGCATGAACCACAGTATCACTGACAGTATCACAGTGATTATCAGCAGACACACCCAAGTAGCAGCTGCAATATTCTCACCAGAGATACTACAAAGAACATGTCATAAGAATTTATTTTATTTACTTTTTTAGTCTTGCATGTTTTTGTCACTGACCTTGTTGCTGTTGATGCTGATTCAGTTTGATTTCCAACTGAATAACAATAATAATTGATTTGTAAATTAAACTTGTGCATAGTCAAAATGTGTAAACAAACATTGATTATCTGGATGTCTTACTTTTGGTTGGTCTCTCGGTTACTTGTAAAAACACAGGCATCTGCAGACCTCCGAAGTCACACCAATACCAGCCAATGTTTTGAGCAGTTAGTCCACTCATAGTGACAGAAAACACCCCCGTGTCACTTCTGTTTGTGAAGACTTGTGCTTCATTCATCTCTCCAGACGTACTTATACAGTCCCCACCAACTCGACACCACTTTATCAGACCAAAACCTTTGTACTTGCATTTGATGGTTATTTGGTCATCAAAGTATCCTGTAATCAACTGAGAATCCACAGATAGCTTTGATTCACCTGAGAAACACAACATAAGAACAGGAGGATGAAGTAGGGCTTTCTTTTGTATTGATTATGCACATTGTGATAAATTGCATAACAACAAGAATGTGTTAAAATTGTCTTTACCTTTACTGGTGACGGTCAGCTGAAATTGTTTTTCATCATCTACCTGGTCGAGTTTTTCTATGCCACACATGTATTCACCAGAATCCGACCCCTCTAGATCACTAATTGTAAATGTAACAGTTCTTCTGTCTTTGTCATCGTCAATAGAAGATGGGTTCTTTAAAGGTGGATTATCTGAACGGGTTTGATAAGTGCAAGACCCGGCATTCTTTCGACACAGATATTTCACATTGCCTATATAATGTTCTTCATATTGACATGGGATTTGCACTGTGGCTCCAATCTCCATCATTACATGACGAACTGTAGTTAAACTTTGAATACCTGAAATGAAAGTCATCTCACATAAAAAAATCAAATGAAATATATTTATTGGTTGTTACTTACCAGTGAGTCCAACGCAGATGAAAAGAAATACAACACAGAGAGTCATTATGAAAAATGTGAAGTCATGGAGAGATTTTGAACATTTAACAGCAGGTTGACCGCTTCCCATTTTCTTTGTATATGTCACAACACATGATCAGAAAATGTTCTTTAGATGCAACAGAAAACACTTGGAATTGGAAATAAAATTCCTTTTGCATAGTTTGTAACGTGCAGTATACATACACAGTTTTTTAGCATGTGTTTATTTTGTCAACTCTCACTTGGATTGACTTTCTGTTAATTTCAAAAATACTGCTAAGCTTACTGGAAGTCTAGTAAATATAGATCATTGTATGTATATAGACACAAGTAAAAAAGTCTTTTATCACTGAGGAGCACATAATGAATGCCACACAGGCAGCTATTTATTGACCTGACCAGATGGATTTTATTGCGATATTTGCGAACTAACAAACTTGTGAGAAATCCAGCTGCCTTCCACCAGCCTAGTGTTTTACCAGACCAATTACTTTGCAGCAAGAGGGTGGGGGAAGAGGCATTAGCAAAGACGACAGCAAGTAGCGCCTAAATCAAGCAAAAGAAAGATGGCAGCTCACGTGGATGTACATGTTTCTGCCGCTATTGATTCTGTTTTAGCACAAACACGTTTACTTATTGAAAGAAAAGTGACAGTTGGTGGATACGCCATTACCATTTGTTGCTGTGATTGACTAAACACAAACTATAGACACTAGTTGACAAGTCAAGCTGGAAACTTTTTATGAAACGTCCCATATTTACTTGAACACTTTCAGCAGGGGAGGTTCCAGATAGATAATGTGGAAGAACAAATCTATGGCTTGAGCCTGGTTAGCCATATATTAGATCTTTATACTGTACAAGTTAGCTTCAATTTTTTTTTGCATTTAGCAGAAAATAGCCTAAGAAGAAGTTTTATACAACTTGTACTTTGATATTTTTCTCAGGATGTTTTACATCATGGGCGACACGGTGGCGCAAGCGGTTAGCGCTCTGGCCTCATAGCAAGAAGGTCCTGGGTTCGACTCCCGGGTCGGCCGGGGCCTTTCTATGTGGAGTTTGCATGTTCTCCCCGTGTCTGCGTAGGTTTCCTCCGGGTACTCCGGTTTCCTCCTACAGCTAAAAACATGTCCATTAATGCCTCCCCTGACCCTTCCCCCAGGGCTCCCCTGCAAAAGAGATTCTGAATCTCAGTGGGACTTCCCTGGTTAAATAAAGGTCAATTAAATTAAAAATTACTTTAAAATGTTGTTTAGTTGGGTTTATAAGGTAGATTTAAACATTTTTGTATAAAGTACAGTATGTGAATGCATTAGCTCTCCTAGCCACAAGTTGGTGCTATGGACCTTTTCTGCTGGGGCCTATTTGCCTGTTCAACTTATTCTGTCCTGCCTACTTTTCTTGGCTGCACACTTCAGATTTAGCAGCAGTTAGCCTATATTACATTAGAAACAATCAAACATCAAAAGTTCTAATGATCACATACAGTGCATGCCCATACTGTTGGTTGCTTGAAAGCTTAGGTCCTATAGAATTCTGTCCAAACTATAGTTATATCTATTTGAAATTGCCCTTCAAGACAGACAACAGAGGTAAACAGGAAATGTACAGCCAAGAAAAGTTGTCGGGGCAGAATAGGGTGAATAAAAGGGCCAGATAAAGGTACATCGTTTTTTACCCTGTCACGTGTGGATCATGTTGTGTTTCTGTGGATTAATGGTCATTGGGGCCAATAAAAACTTTTTGGACTGTGATTTGGGTATTGGCACATTGTATTGGTTACAACAATGTATTGATAGCATTTGCTTGCCCCCACGTTATTGTTTGTTTGGATATACCTGTTCAATGTGTTAAAAAGTACAACTAGTGGAATATGTGTTGCTTAAAGGAGACAGTAATGAATTGTGTGGATTCAATAAGTCACATTTTGTTCATTTTCCACTTAAAACTGCTAAGATAAGCGCCGCCTCTTCTATGTCAAATTTAACTGTAACAAGCAACTGATATTACTTACGGGTTTTGTTCAAAATTGGCTACACGACCATATTGAACCCTATACTTTAGAATGTGAAATGTATGATTCATTAATTTCAAGTAAATGCAGACATAATGTTACTCCGACTACGCAAACATGAATCAATCTAAATACATCTTTAAACTTTATTTATTTAAGGAAAAACGCATATTAATCAACATTTTCATAAACAACTAATGATGAAAGAACACTGTTATAACATGACTCAGAAAAGTGGACGCTTTATAATGTCCTGTAATTTATCAAAGAAAGCCAGCAAGTTTGAAAAAGACTTAACTAACCCTACCTAAATGTTTTACACGATAATTTTCATCTCGCAGGCCGCACTTAGTTTACCATTTAGAGACTGTGCTTGTACATCACACTTCCCTACGATGGGTCCGTCTAAACAAAAGGAAAAGTACAGAAATCAATTCTTAAGAAGGTCCTGTGTTATTTCAGGAAAGTATTTCACACTCACTTCTTGCAGTTCATCCTGTTGGGACAAACTTCTGTCTTTTTCACTGTAAAAAAAAAGTGGTGGGGTGAGAGGGGTCCACTTAAAGCAAGCAAAAGAGTTGTAATTCCCAATTTTTTGTGTACCTAAAAATGTAAACAAACAGAAATAATTCATTTAAATTAGTTTTTTCCTCTATCGTCCAGTTTTACTCATTTATTGCATTCAAACCCTCAAAATGATTTCCACAATGTGTTTTAACCAGTTCACACAATGAAGCAAACCTTTAGCCACAATGATAAGCAGACTTCCTGGATAAGTGAACAAACAGTAGATTATTAGATGAAGAAGGAACACTGCAGGCTACTTTTCACCTCAATATATACATTACCATAATATCTGCACTGAGGAGAAATTAGTTTATCTAATTTTCTTTTAAAACATGTTGGCATATTGATTTTTAAGTAGTTGCTTAGCTAAATCATTCATAAAGTAGTTGTTCATTCTAAATTATGTATATATTCATGCTTTTAATAATGAATTAGAAATGAATTAGGAACAGTATAAATAACCGCCCAAATTAAAAACTTACAGAATTTTTTCAGTAGGAAACAGACAATGAGTGACATCACAATGACCATCACCAGACGAACCCCATTGGCAACAGCAGTAATGTAATTAGGGTCACTACAAAGAAAATATATATGAATGTCGAGCAGTTTATAGTTAGTCCTATATTAAGACATGAGCTTTGAAATGACCTTGTTGTTTTGGGTTTGCTTGTCAGAAAATCATGAGTTGTTGGCAGCACTGAATAAGAATAAACTAGATTGTACATTGAAATGTATAAATTGAGCATAATTATATTAGTCAAAACATGTAAACGAATATTGAATTGTTGGTTGTGTGTTACTTACTTGTGGTTGGTCTTTCTGTTACTTGTAAAAACACCGGCATCTGCAGACCTCCAAAGTCACACCAATACCAGCCAATGTTTTGTTCAGTCAGTCCACTCATAGTGACAGAAAACACCCCAGTACCAGCTCTGATAGTGAAGACTTGAGCTCCATTAATCTCTCCAGACGTACTTATACAGTTCCACCAACTCGACACCACTGTAATGTACCAGAACCTTTGTACTTGCAGATGATGGTTATTTGCTCGTCAAAGTATCCTGTAATCAACTGAGAATCCACCGACAGTTTTGACTGACCTGAAAAACACAACATAAGAGCAGGAGGATGAAGTAGGGCTTTCTTTTGTAATGAACATGCACATTGTACCGTACGTGACAATGGTAAAATTGTGTTCTAGACTGTAAAAATGTCTTTACCTTCATTGGTGACTGAGAGTTGAAATCGTTGTCCATCATCTGTCCCAGTTTTTTCTATGATGCACCAGTAAGAATCAGAATCTGACCACTTTAGATTCTTAATTGTAAATGTAACAGTTCTTTGGACTTTGTCATCTTTGATAGAATACTTTGCTGAGTTTGTGTTATCTGAAAAAATCTCATATGTGCAAGATCCCCATGTATACCCTCGGCACAGAAGTTTCACATTGTCCAAGTACTTTCCTTCATATTGACATGGAATTTGCACTGTGCCTCCAACTTCCATAATTACATGACTGACTGTAGTTAAGCTTTGAATACCTGAAATGAAACAAACTTGTCATCTCTCATATAACATTAGAAATAAATATGCAATTTGCTTGTTACTTACCACTGAGTCCAACGCAGATAAAAAGAAATACAACACAGAGAGTCATCATGAAAACTGTGAAGTCATGGAGAGATTTTGAACTTTTAACAGGAGGTTGACCGCTTCCCATTTCTTTTTATGTCACAACACATGATCAGAAAATGTCCTTAAGACTCAACAAAAACACTTGCATTAAACTGGGTTCATGGAATTGGAAATAAAATTCCTTTAACATAGTTTGTAACGTGCAGTATACATACAAAGATTTTTTTTTGCATGTGTTTGTCAACTCTAAATATTTGGATTGACTTATTACTTCTCCTAAAGTCTTTACATATAGATCATTTTGTTATGTATATGCCATTAACATTTATATAAACAAGTAAAAAAGTCTGCAATAAGAAGTGATTCAAAATGCCCAAACTTTTATCACCGAGGAGCACATAATGAAAGCCGCACACGCAGCTAGGTATTGACCTGCCAAATGGATTCTCTTGTGATATTTGTGAATTCACAAACTTGAGAGAAATTCACCAGTGGTCACTTTGCAGCAAAGACATGTTAGCAAAGACGACAGCAAGTAGCACCTAAATCAAACAAAAGAATGGCAGCACACGTGGATGTATGTGTTTCTGCTGATACTGATTCGGTTTTAGCAGAAATACATTTATGGTTGGTGGATACGCCATTATGATTTGTTGCTGTGATTGGCTAAACACAAACTATAGACACTAGTTGACAAGTCACCAATCAGCTCGAAGCATTTCAGTAAACGTCCAGAGGTTCCAGATGGATAATGTGGAAGAACTCAAATCGAAGGTCAGCACAAATCTATCTGGCGTGAGCTCAATTAGCCATATATTGGATCTTCATACTGTACAAGTTAGCTACAATTATTTGCATCTAGCAGAAACTAACCCAAGCAGAATTTTTATACAATTTGTACTTTGATATTTTTATGCATTTATAATTTTACATTAAAATGTTGGTTATTTGAATTTATAATGTAGATTTTAACCTTTTTGTATAAAATAGAGTATGTTTATGTTGCATCTCCTCTCCTAGCCACAAGTTGGTGCTATGGACCTTTTCTGCTGGGGCCTTTTTGCCTGTTCAACTTAGTATTCTGTCCTGCCCACTTTTCTTGGCTGCACATCTCACTTAGCCTATATTACATTAGACACAATCAAAAATCAAATGTTGTAATGATCACATAAAGTGCATGCACATGCTGTTGGTTGTCTGAAAGTTTAGGTACTGTTGAATTCAGTCGTAAGTGTTGCTATATCTATTTGAAAATGCCCTTTAAGACAGACAACAGAGCAGGAAGTGTGCTACCAAGAAAAGTGGGCGGGGCAGAATGACGTGACTAAAAGGGCCAGAGAAAGGTACACCGTCGCAGGGACGTGCACAGAGATTTTGAAGGGCAGGTGCTCAAACCAGAAAAAAGGGCACTTTCCCATATCGAGGAGACTTAATTTTTAAATTCATAAGTATGCATTTTTCAAAATAAAATTTTTGATGTGTGCAGTCAGAGTTCACTGCAGCTCGTTGCACAAACCAAGTTTAAACCAGAGCAAAGAAATGTACAGAGGTAATTGTTATTATATGGGGGGGTCAGGGGGTCCTCCCCCTGGAGATTTTGGCTAAAATAGATACAATTTCCTGCAATCTGGGCTAATGTTTAGTTAACAAATCCTCTATTCAACCACTCTTTACTTCAGAACAAATGTAGCTCAAAATAGCATTCATTTCCCGTATTTTGGTGTATTTTTGGAATCTATTTGTTGACCTTCATCCACAGATTAAGAACAGCAAATTGAATTGGCAAATAGGCCTAACCTAGCCTTCAATCATACTGTGCCTCAAAGCCTAACATGCTCTTGTGATGTGGCTAAATGGAAGTTTTGAAAATACCAGGTATTTTACCATGAACCATTATACTATACAATACTGTAGCATAAGGGGTGGCAAATAGGTTTTCCTAAAGGGACTTGTGCTAGTGGTGGAGGACCAAACTGCAGTCACTGTGCAACAAATTCTCATTATTGCAGGAAGTTTTTTGTTAAATGTAGTCTTTTTAATCTACTATTTTGACCATTTATTGTGATATGTATTAGGACAACAAGCAATGACACATGCTCCATAGCCAAGTCAATATATAGTATTAATTAAAAAAATAATAAATATTAGTAACACTTAATCTCCACAATGTGCCCTGGGCCACATTGAAACAGTCCGACGGCTGCATCTGGCCCACAGGTCGCATAGCAGTAGCATAACACACTGAATGTTTTTGTTCACCTTTTGTTCAGTTGAGATTTATTCTCTGTTGCACAAAAGATGCATAAGGCTAAAACAAACAATAGCTACAGTCTTAAACACAAACAAATTCAAGGCTGAAATGGTTACAGTAAAGGTGTGTGGAATTTTAAACCACAGTGGGGCACTTTTTGCATTACCAACAGGCTGTTTTCAGCTTAAGTGAATAACTCAGGCTAAGAATGCTGGATTTATGAGTTAAATAAACATAAGTTCAACAAAATATAACTCCAGATATGTTTTTAATGAGGAAACAACATTAAAATATTGACATTAAAATAATGTCATATGGGCCCTTTAATCTCTATTCCATGAGCCCGAGTTTCTGGGCACAACTAGATCAAGCCAACTGTAAAAACAAGCCTCTCATAACAATCTCATACGGCAAAGAACCTACAACAACAACATGAGAGGATATAGAATAGGAACAAAATGTAGGTTAAACACCAGTATTCAGAGGGAGGAAAGATATTTGACAAGAAAACGTGGGTAAGAGGGGCTGACGCAGCCGAGGCAAGGGGCCACCAGCAGTCAGCAGTCAAACTACATTTCTGCCTAAAACTTTTGCTTGCTTACTTACTTACTTCTTCTGGAAGTACGTGTGTTGTGCCGCTTTTACTAAAAGTCCGCGTATCTTTTCCCGGGCCGCGCCGCGCGCTTCGCCGCTGTATTTCATGCAGACGTAAAGTTTCATCAGCTGTTTTGCTCATAACTTTGCGAATACCAGACGGATTATCAAAATATAAAAACTGGCTAAAAGCTTAGGCTGTGTAGAACATCGTTATGAACTTCAAATGGTTCCTGCAGTTTATGATTCCACGCTATTTGCTGTTAAGGGCATGGAAAGGGAAGAACACAGGACGGAGCTGCGACAGACGAACGCACGTGAGCGAGGGAGAGAGAGAGAGGGAGAGAGAGGGAGAGAAAGAGAGCAGAGTGGAGCAAAGCGGCTGCATTATTATATGGTAGTAGGCCAGTTTAAAACATTTTACATCACTGCTGTCTTCATGAAGTAAAAAAATAAAATAAACCGAGAATAAAAAAAAGGTTGACCAGAAGGGCACTTGAGCCAGAAGGGCAGGTGCTTGAGCACCACCAGGGCTCTATCTGTGCACGTCCCTGCACCGTCGTGTGAATCATGTTGTGGAATTGTGTTACTGGTCATTGGGGCCAATAAAAACTAACATTTTTGGACTGTGATTTGGGTAGACATACATTGTATTAGTTACAAAAATGTACTGGTTGCATTTGCGTGCCCCTATGTTAATGTTGGGATATGCCAGTTCAACATGTTAAAAAGTACAATTAGTGGAATATGTGATGCTTAAAGGAGACAGTAATGAATTATGTGGATTCAATAAGTCACATTTTGTTCATTTTCCACTTAAAACTGCTAAGATAAGCTCCACCTCTTCTGTGTCAAATTTAACTGTAACGAGAAGCAGATATTACTGACTGGTTTTGTTGGAAATTGGCAACACAACCATATTGAACGCTATAATTTGGAATGTGAAATTTATGATTCATTTTAAATAAATACAAACACAGTGTTACTATGATTACTCAAACATCCCTGAATCAATCCAAATAGATCTTTAAACTTTATTTCTTTCAGGAACAATGCATATTTATCAACTTTTTCATAATCAACTAATGATGAAAGAACTCTGTTATAATGTCCTGCAATTTATTAAAGAAAGCCAGCCAGTTTGAAAAAGACTTAACAACCCTGCATAAATGTTTTACACAAACATTTTCTTCTTGCAGGCCCCACTTAGTTTACCATTTAGAGACTGTGCTGTACATCACACTTCCCTATGATGGGTTCGTCTAAAACAAAAGAAAAGTACAGAAATTAAGACATAAATATACATGTTTTATAAAACAAAGTAAACGTATATTGTGCTCATCAATTCTTGAGAAGGTTCTGTGTTAACATCAGGAAAGTATTTCACACTCACTTCTTGCAGTTCATCCTGTTGGGACAAACGTCTGTCTTTTTTACCTTAAAAAAAAAAAAAAAGTGGGGGGTGAGGGGGGTCCACTTTAAAGCAAACAAAAGAGTTACAATTCCCAACTTTTGCGTTCTTAAAAATGTAAACAAACAGAAATATTTCATTTAAAACAGTTTTTCCTCTATCTTCTCGTTTTGCATTCAAACCCTCCAAATGATTCACCACAATGTGTTTAACCAGTTCACACAAGGAAGCAAACCTTTAGCCACAATGTTAACAGTAGTAACAAGCAGACTTCCTGGATAAGTGAACAAACAGTAGATTATTAGATGCAGACAGAACACTGTAGACTACTTTTCATCCAACATATACATGATATCTGCAATGAGGAGAAATGAGTTTATGCCATTTTCTTTTAGAACAAATTTGGCACATTGAGTTTAAGTAGTTGCTTAGCTAAATCATTCATAAAGTAGTTGTTCGTTTTAAATTATGCAAATGTTCATGCTTTATGAAAGCTATCAAAAGGGTAATTACATTGCTACAGTGTTACATTAAATGTTTTATAATGGAACTGCAGATATAAATAACTGCCTAAAGTAAAAACTTACAGAATTTTTTCAGTATGAAACAGACAATGAGTGACATCACAATGACCATCACCAGACGAACCCCATTGGCAACAGCAGTAATGTAATTAGGGGCACTACAAAGAAAACATAGTATGAATGTAGTCATATATTAAGACATGAGTATGAGCTTTGAATTGACACCGACCTTGTTGTTTCGGGTTTGTTTGTCAGAAAATCAGGAGTTGTTGGCACTGCTGAATAAGAATAAAATGTGATTTGTACATTGAAGTGTATAACTTGTGCATACAGTGTAGTCAAAACATGTAAACGAATATTGAATTGTCTGGTTGTGTTACTTACTGCTAGTTAATCCTCTGGTTACTTGTAAAAACACCGGCATCTGCAGACCTTCGAAGTCACACAAATACCAGCCAGTGTTTTGTTCAGTCAGTCCGCTCATAGTGACAGAAAACACCCCAGTGTCACTTTTGTTTGTGGAGACTTGAGCTCCATTAATCTCTCCAGACGTAGTTATACAGAGTCCACCAACTCGACACCACTTTATCAGACCAAAACCTTTGTACTTGCATTTGATGGTTATTTGCTCATCAAAGTATCCTGTAACCAACTGAGAATCCACCGACAGCTTTGACTGACCTGAGAAAAGAAGAGAACAAGAGGATGCACAGAAGTAGGGTTTTCTTTTGTAATGATTATGCACATTGTGACAAATTGTATAACAACAGAAGACTTGTGTTAGGCTGTAAAAGTGTCTTTACCTTCACTGGTGACTGACAGTCGAAATCGTTGTCCATCATCTGTCCCAAATTGTTCTACGTTGCACCAGTAATAATCAGAATCTGACCTCTTTAGATTCTTAATTGTAAATGTAACACTTCTTTGAAATTTGTCATCTTTAATAGAATACTTTGCTGAGTTTGTATTATCTGAATGAATCTCATATATGCAAGATCTCCATGCAGACCCCCGACACAGATATTTCACATTGAAGTAGTACCTTACTTCATACTGACAGGGGATTTGCACTGTGCCTCCAACTTCCACCTCTACATGACTGACTGTAGTTAAACTTTGAATACCTGAAATGAAAGAATATACTGTAGTCATCTCACATGTAACATTTGTATTAAACATACTACTTGCTTGTTACTTACCAGTGAGTCATGATATCTCATATGATATCATTGTATAATAAAGGGTAACTTAGACACAGAGTTTTCCATCATTTCCATCTTCTAGTGCAGTGGTTCCCAAAAGTGGGGTCGCAAAGCAAAATTTGGGGGTCGAGATGCTTTTGGGATTTTACAACTCATTATTTATTTTATTTTTAACAAAAAATAAATATATGTTTGATTGAATTTTGGTCATATATAACACATTTAACTAGTAAATAAATACAATAAAAAACAATTTTTAATGGTTTTGTGTCTTAAATCTATAACAAACATGTTTTGCCTTGAGGTTTGTGAGTTTCTGACATGGTTGTTTTGGAGGCCCCGGTTTGAAAAGTTTGGGAACACCAGTTGTAGTGTAGAAATCATTGATAACTTTAGACAAAACCCTTTAAAAGTAGACTAGTGTGTGCACACTCAAATACACTAATTATTTTCATTTGATTTTTAAAACTTTAGTTGATTACTCTACATTTATGAGGAAACAAGTGAACAATCAGCAAAGGAAAGTGCCTCCTGCTTTTTTCAGTGAGGAGCACGTGCATGAGAGAAAGTCTAAAATGACAGCATTAATATAGTATAGTTAAAATGTATGTATTTAGCAGAAACTAGCCCAAGCAGCAGCAGTGTTGTACAGCAACTTCTATATCAAGTCATTCTCATACCCAAATGGAGTTTACACTAAAATGGACTCTAGTGCTTTTCTACATTTCAAGACACTCAAAGCGCTTTACAATCAGAGATCCAATCACCCAGTGCATAGAGACACTGAGTCAATGTGAGTTAAGTGTCTTGCCCAAGGACACAACAACAATTCACTCATTCTTCTCGTCCCACCGTGGCACCTGGTGTTCCAGCTTATAACTTGCTTATTTTCTGAGATCTGCTGGTATCAGGCTTTGACAAGCAGGTATGGCCACATTCTTTGTATATAGTATGTAATTTGGCCAAGTTCAACAAACAAAAATTCTTGAGTAAATGTACTCAGTATATAGTGAAAACTCACAAAAGTGGAGTTTATAGCCTATAATATGTAGAATGCTAATAGTTAGAAAAAGCAAACGAAACACCCTCTTGACAGTTCACTTATAAAAAATCTTTATTCTCTGCTCGTTTTAAACATATAGAGACAAGCACAAACAGATTTTTTTTCTATTATTCTGAAGTAACAGGCTTATGTGTTGTAAATTTCCGTTATCCTTTACGTAATTCTTTCTTCCAGGTTAGTTAAAGTGTCTTTCTAAGCACTTTAACCAAGTGCCTACAGTTAAAGCTAAAGGCAAGTTAGACTAGAGTACACATTTCACTTTATATATAAATATATATTTTAAGAGCCAGTATGACAACTTCTAGCGGTTTCCTAATTCTTAGTTTGGTGTGAAACATGAGGACTGATGTAGGAAGTTTAAAATGGATTTGCTTACATTTTTAAAGAGGCAAAAATCGATATTTAATAAATAAAAAATGTAGTCACTACTGTTTAGATATTTTATGGCAAAGTGCAAAAGTATGTTATTACAGTCTTTGTTTACAGAAAGAAAACAGAGCCTGTTTTCACCCTAAATTTTCAAATGTTTCTTCTCAAATTCCAACTTAAAGCCAAGACTAAGCCTATGTTTATCATAAGGACTTTCCCACTGGATAAAGTCATGTACAAAACACAAGAATCATATGCACTTAAAGGGAAGTAGGGTTTACTATTTAGAGACAGTGCTGTAGATGACACTTCCCTCTGCTGGTCCGGTCTAAAAAACAGACAAACACATGAATATTTAGCTGGTGATAGTAACATCCTCATCAAATTGTGCAGTTTCTCACAGCTCACCCTTGGTTGAGATGTGTCCTTTGTTACAATAGCAGCGTACACCACATTCGCTTCATCCAGTTCATCCTGTTAAAATAAACTTTACTTATTACCAAATACAACTGTAACACGGCTTGTTCTTTTACAGGACAAAACTATCTATAGATTGAAAAACAAAACAAAAAAGTGGACATGCATTAAAAGAATATGCAATGGGTCTATGTCATATTGTAACAGTGAACAATGTTTACATTTCTAAACTGTACTTCTTGCCGTAAAAAGCACAAATGAATTCTGTTTGTTTACATTTTCAGCACTGCAAAAATCAGACAGAACACTTTTCAGTATCAGTCTTGTGTTGCTTTTTTTTTGGGCTTAAAGTCACTGACAATTTTGTTAATTTTAACTGAATATTAATCATTTACTCATCTTTTTTATTGTTTATTGTCTGTATTGATTCAGTTTACTATCTGTAACAACTGTTCAACATTATTAAAAATATGTATAGAACATTAAACAATAATAATAATAATAATGGTACAGTTTTCAGATAGGTATGTTTTTTCTAAACAGATTGTATTTATTTAATAAGCTCCATCTTATCTATTTAAATATAAAAGTAACTTAAAACATGATTTTACATTTAGAGAAGAAGAAGATCCATCTTAAAATGATGCTAAATTTAGGAAATCGGTTTGATCAGTTTTAATTTAGGGTGTATTCAAACCAAAAGTCTGCTTGTTTGATCTGAACTTGATCTTGACTTATTGTGTTTTGTAGAAAGCTATGTTTTATTTAGCAAATTCACAAAAAAGTATGTTCTTGTGAGGCTTTACAAAATCAAAAACATGTTGGAATCGTGACCCATTTTTCAAGACACGAATAAAATTGTGAGAAAAGAGAATCGTCCCATTTCTAATTTCCACTGATTTTAACATCAGCGGCCAATATAAACCTTTTTGGATTTTATAGAATGTGGAGTATCTTTACGCATTTTGAGTTACAAACTCTTAAAGACAGACTAAAGCTCAAGCATTTCAGAGGGTTGTCAAAGCTCCAGTAAGTTGATTTTCTGCAGCTTAAGGACTCGAAGTGAGTGAAGGCTAGTTATTTTCTTTTTAGTTAATAAACTAAAAAGGTACTTTGGCAATATTTTTTTAAACGTTGCGACCATTGTATTGTTGTAAATTTCAGTCTTGTTGCCATTAGTTACCATTGTTCCTGTAATATTGCTTTCCTTTTCTTTTTGTGACATAGAACTTACCTTTTTGGAAGGCCTACTTCTGAAAGTCACATCACTATAAAGTACGTCCATGTGTGTGGCAGCATTTACATTCTGTTAAATAAACAGATCCAATACTTAGTTCGACAGTAAGTGAAATATCAATACTATTACATTGGTCTGAAAAATAAACTGTATGACACAACTGTGTCAAATGGGTTTACCGCTGGTTCTGCTTGATTCTTCTTCACTGTCGGGAAAAAGGAGAACCACTTTAAGATAACAACATTTTAATCAGACTAAATAAAACATGAAAAAGGCCTAATTCCTACTGGAAAAGGCCTGATTCCTACTGGTGGAAATTAGGCGGGAGCAGAAGAAAACATTCCGTACATTTAAATCAGTGTAAAATAGCAAAAACCAGCAGAGAAAGATAACAGGCTGTGTTCGGAACAATCTTTATTTACTCTGTGACACATACTTTAGTCAATTACTTCTGTCGGATGGAAGCATTTTGTCTGAGCTTGTGGTTCGTCTGAGGCTCTGAGAGATTTTTACATTTGTTTCAGGTCTGTTTTATGCTGCTAGACCCAGAAGTGGCTAAAATAGTCTTTTAACAGTTCATTCATGTCTTATGCCCTTCTCACTTGTGCTTCAGGAGCAACACAACATTAGGTACAAGTTATTATTTTATTATTAATTTTGTTGAACTGGGGCTTTTTTGGGCCTTTTGTCAAAGGCTTGGTTGCTTGTAGCACTGAAAATTTGATAGTTCAGGCCAAAGACTATGCTAAAAGCAGGAAATAAGGGTCTTGTGAACAAAAATAGAATGATTGACGAAAGCAGAGATTGAGCTAGAATTCTAAATAAAGCAGATCATTTTTAACCTCAAACTGCACCTGCACGACTGTAAGGTCAGGCTAATATTAGACACAAATGTTCTAGTTACTGTTCACAACAAAACAGCATTTTAACAACAATAAAACCCCTTAAAAACAAACAAAACAATTGGTTATGAGTTTTCTGTCTTTCTTTTTTTTTTTTTGCAGCAAAATTAGGCTGTGGCTTAACCTAGAGTATTTAAGTTGTTTTTTCATGAATTAAGTCTCTGTTGATGCTTTACAAAAATATGTTAATATAAAGGGTTGGAAAAAGGATATAGTTCTAACCTGTACACATGTTATAATCTATCTAAGCTTTCTGTACACTAGAGGAATTTTTCTCCTGTGTCTCTTCTCACAAAAGACTACAGCCCTGTTTCCATAAGCTCGGTTCAGAGCGAGACGGTGCAATCCTATGCTGTTTCTACAGTGCAAAGCAACTCGTTTTGCTCCGCTTGTTGGGTCTGAGTGAGCTGTGGATGGTCCTGCTTTTACAGCAGGCCCGAGGAGGAACACCCACAGCTGACTTTAGTCCCCCCAAGAGAAAACGCAGGCTCAGGGGAAAACCAGATGAAAGCAGATGAAAAATGAATTAATGTTCTTTAATACTGTTTTGATCTTGTGACAAACCACCGCATTTCCAGTGGTTAAAACTTTATTTGTTGAGACTTAGCAAAACACAGCTAGTGTATTAGCATCATGGTTAGCATCAGCTGTTTCCTGATTGTTGAGACTAAAAGTGCAAATCCTGTGCATAATGTGTCCAATATAATACAACCGCAGTGCATTAAACAAAACAAGTCTAAAATGCAGCATAGAGTCGCAAAGGCTTTGCAAAAAGCACCACAAACTTTTGTGAATCACTGTGATCCACGTCAGTAAGAAAAATCAGTATTCAGTTACAATTTAGATTTCATTTATCTATCTGTGACGCCAGCTGTTCACGCTGCAAACCCTGGAAGCCTGGACCTGCAGTAGAAACACTCATTATCATTAACATAGGCCTAACCGGGGCCAATGGAAACATGACTTACAGTATGTTTGTGAGGTCAGTGCAACTATGTTACAACTTTTTGTCAAATTACTGTTCCAATATTGCACAACCTCAGCCTGCATCTGACTTCTCAGCCTTGTCACTGCCACTTTTAAAATGTAGAAAAACTTTAATTCATTTTGTGCAAACTTTTTTTTTTCTTTTTTTTATAAGTACTCACACAATAAGTGTAACAGGCTCATTACTTTCATTGTTTTGTAACTTGTTTAACATCACTGAACTAAGTATGTCTGTGGTGTATCTGTCATTGTATGACATGATGCAACTGTGAGACAAATAATTATTACAAAATGTCCTTGTCTGAAGCCTGCGTTTATTTTTTGTTTGTTGTTTTTTACGCATTTTACAAATAATATTTTTAAGCCCCTTTTGTGCACTTTGAATGCTAAAAAGAATAGAACAGACATAAAGAAAACCCATAAACTTACTTTTTCTTTTCAGCAAAAACCAAAAGACCAATGACACTATCACAGTCAGTATCAGCAAACCCAGGGCGATAACAGTTGCAGTAATGTAATTAGGTGCTCCACTACAAAGAACAAAGAATTCATTAAAATAAATTTTACGTTTTATATTTTAAACATGAACGTTGGTTTGGTTTTAACTGACCTTGTGGTTTTGAGCTGGTCTGTGGAAGAAACTGTTTTGGCTGTTGACATTGTTGGAGTAGTTGCAATTGTGGCTGATTAATAATAAGTGATTTGTACATTGAAATATATAATTAAACATGTGCGCAACTGTAAATAGTCTGGTTGTGTGTTACTTACTTGTGGTTGGTCTCTCTGTTACTTGTAAAAACACAGGCATCTGCAGACCTCCAAAGTCACACCAATACCAGCCAATGTTTTGTGCAGTTAGTCCGATCATAGTGACAGAAAACACCCCTGTGTCACCACTGTTTGCGAAGACTTGTGCTCCATTAATGTCTCCAGACGTTCTTATACAGGGTCCACCAACTCGACACCACTGTAATGTACCAGAACCTTTGTACTTGCATTTGATAGTTATTTGGTCATCAAAGTATCCTATAATCAACTGAGAATCCACTGACAGCTTTGATTGACCTGAAACACAACATAAGAGCAGGAGGATGAAGTAGGCTTTCTTTTGTACTTAACATGCACACTGTACTACATTATATGTAACAATGGTAGAATTGTGTTTTAGGCTGTAAAAGTGTCTTTACCTTCACTGGTGACTGAGAGTTGAAATTGTTGTCCATCATCTGTCCCAGTTTTTTCTATGTTGCACCAGTAATAATCAGAATCTGACCTCTTTAGATTCTTAATTGTAAATGTAACAATTCTTTGGACTTTGTCATCTTTAATAGAATACTTTGCTGAGTTTGTGTCTGAATAGATTTCAGTGCAAGATCCCCATCCAGACCCTCGGCACAGATATTTCACATAGTTTAAGTACTTTCCCTCATATTGACATGGGATTTCCACTGTGCCTCCAACTTCCATCATTACATGACTGACTGTATTTAAGCTTTGAATACCTGAAATGAAAGAACATCATCTCACATTAAACATTGGAACTAAATAATATACTACTTGCTTGTTACTTACCAGTAAATGCAGCACAGAGGAAAACAAATACAACACAGAGAGTCATTATGAAAAATGTGAAGTCATGGAGAAAGTGCAAGCTCTTAACAGCAAGTCCACCTCTTCCTTTTTTCTTTTTATGTCACAACAGATGACCAGAAAAAAAGTCCTTTAGACAGTTTGTGTTGCATAAATTTGGGCTCTTGTAAATTATACATTATACACTAAATCATACACTGAATGTGTAAGTATTTGCATATTACAGATTATAATACTATTAATTTGAAAACGCATACAAAATCAGTCATTTATGGAGTTAATCTTCAAGTGCATTTATTTCAACAACAAAAAAACAATTATTTTTGACTAATACTTTTATGGCGAATAGAGACATCAATGTGGATTTTTCAGGCAGGTTTATATAGTCAGTAGTTAAAATTCAGCAAAGACCAAGCTGCAGTTTTATAGAGCTATCTTCAAACTTTTTTATGAAGTGCCACACCATGAGATTTGTTGATGTTATGATTGCTAAAACTCAATATTCCTACTTGATTTAAGACATACAGAAGAAATACAGAAGCAAAATAAATTAATAAAAATACAAATAAAGTAAAAGACCACAGTACCAGGTCAATCAATCACAATCGGTTGAATCTATTTCTGAAAATTGACTCCAGAATAAAAAGTATTTTACACACATTTTAGTCAAATTTACTTTCTGTTTTAGTGAAACATGAAAAGTTTCTGTTTTTATGAATAAAGTTTCTGTTTTTACAAGAAAAGTTGAGCAGGTGCTGCTTTGAACGCGACGCAATGCATTTCAGATGCATCAACTTGTAACCATGGAGCAGACCAGATTGGGTGAGTTGATCTTGGAGAAACATGGCTATCATGGCTTCATCGCCTCAGGTCATTTGGAGCTACACAACAAGTTCTTCTTTTGTTCTTTCGCTCTGTTGTCCTCAGTGTCCTGCAGTATTGTAATGCAGTGTGGTACAGTTGCCTTTCAGTCACTGCAAAATCTGGACTGAGACATCTGATAAAAATATGTTCAAAAATTGTGGGCCAACCACTGGACGGACTGTTTGAGACGACCTATCATAATAACACCATGCGATTGGCCAAAAACATCATCTCCGACCCCAGCCATGTTCTAAACAAAGAATATGTGATGCTACCATCTGGACGTCGGTATTGTGTGCCACGCTTTAATAGGATCAGGCTCAAACAGTCCTTTATACATCAGTCCATCCTGAAACTAAATGAGGAGCTTAATCTATCTATCTATAGCCCGTGTCCTGCAGGTCCGACTTCTCTTGAACAAGCACAGTGACTTGAGATGTCTTCGCAAAGTTGACAAGCTTATTATAATGCCATCTGTTGAACTCTAAGATAACTAAATCTCCTTTATGCAACGTGAGATAAAAGTGGAATGTTTGGAATAACTCAGACATTTTCGCTGGAGCAAGTTGGGAGCTGAATGAGCAGATCTCCACATCACTTTGACAAAACGTTCCCCGTTAAAACAAAAACCTTCTCGTAAAAACAGAAACTTTTGTCATAAAAATAGAACTTATTTGACTTCTAAGAAAATAAACTTTCACGTTAAAGCAGAAACGTTCCTCGTAAAAGCAAAGACAAATTAAATTAAAATTAACAATAAGCTTCCGTACTTGACAACTGACTTTAAGAATTATTTAAATCTTTTGGAATGTGTGTAAGAAGATATGGAAACAAATAATGACAAATTACAAGTGGCACTTTGCAAAAAGCTCATGAATATTCCTCCTCACAGACCGGTCTTTGATAAAGAGAAGTATAATTTACTATTTGGAGACTGTGCTGTAGATCACACTTCCCTCTGCTGGTCTGGTCTAAAAAGAGACAAACAGATGCATATTCAAGAGTCAAAGGGTCACATCCTCATGACATTTCGCATTCAAAATGTCAGTTTCTCACCATTTCTTGTGAAGCGCCTGGTGTCACAATGGCAGAGTATATCACACTAGCTTCACCCAGTTCAACCTGTTAAACAATAAATTCAGTTGTTTCCAAACACAATTGTAATCGCTGGCCATTTTAAATATACCTTGTTATTGCTTGAGGGCTGCTGAGTGACAATGACATCACTGTAAATCACATCCTGGTCTTTCACGGTCGATGAGGCCTAGATTGAAAAACAAAACAATAATAGAAACATAATATGGAATGAAAGAATATTGGATTAGAAGGCAACATGTAAAAGTATTTATTAATGTATCTCACAAAAGTTTGCCAATAGAAAGCCCAGAATGCTGCACTAATTCATCTCTGTTTGAAGCTAACAGGACACAAACAGGAGGCTTTCTGTCTAATAATTGTGCTTTTCTTGTGTTTTACTGAAATGTTAAAATGAATATAACAAAATAGAAAAAGTAAAGCTATAAGTGAGTAATGATATTTTTCTTTAAAGGATAATTACAACATATTATTTGCATTCAAACATTCTCCTGAGCACCCCTACTTTTTGGATGTTATGCAGGGTAAATAATCAAAGTGATACTGCAGAAATGCTCAAAACAAGTCTGGATGATACATGGACATTAAAACAATGCAGAAGATGACCTCACAGATCAGAGACATTCAGATCATTCAGTGTTTTCTGAGGTTCAGAAGGGAACAAAAACATCTCACACAAAACTTCTACCGTGTTTTTGATGAGGAAGCAAAGTTAGAACACAGCCTACAGGCCAAGCTTGTGCAATTTACAAACATTTTAACTTTTCCAGGTTTCCTACCTCGTTGGACGTTACTGACTGGCGTTAAATGTTCCACAGTATTACGATAAACTGATTAACTCCCTGTCCCTGTCATATTAAAGGACTTTTAACCATCAGAGTGCCTCAAGCTTCTGCCTGCCATGTTTTTACCTTTACCTCTTTTTTGATTATTCTATGGTCACGGCATTTTGTGAGAAACTAGCATGCTTGTTAGAAAAATGTATGCATAAGAATTCAATTGATAAAACAGATTTTTAAAAATGACACAAAATACTTCTTCTTATGATCTCAATTAGAAAATAAGGTGAGCGTTTTCTTTTAATTAAAGAAGGTTAACATTTTTAGTGAGTAAGACAAATTTGTCTTTTGAGATTGTTGCTGTACAAGAAACAAACGGCAAGCAATCGATGACTGTTTAAAACAGCAAAATTATACTTATCTGTTTTTGCAAATTAACAATTTTTTGCAGACGAAATACAAGCAAGATAGAAGAGGCATGACACGGCAATCTTATTTTCACCCAATTAGATACTTTTCTATTATGTCTTTTTTGTTCTTAACACTGTTTCAGCAGTGTCTCTCATCATTAGTTTGAGTATCTTGTATTGTCCTGCAGCTGATGCTACAGTGCTCAGAAAATCCCTGTCTGCACCTACCACCTATCCCCACCCACATGTCTGTGTTTAAAACATATGGGTTAAAATGGTCATATAGACTCATTCCAACAGTACAAATTAGAAATTTTACACTGGCTTATCAGTTCTGCATTTTTAAACAGAAACCTGTTTCCATTTTTGTTTTGTTTTTAGATGAACAAAATGTGAATTATTGATCAGCATCTGCATCAGTTTCTTACAGAAAAATCACAAAAGTTCTCCTTTAAGCATATCTGCATAATTGATGTGTCTTGTTTAGATTTACAAAAAAGTGTCACCCTAGATTTCCCGTTTTGGACCCAGTGTGCAAACGCAAAACTTTCTTGTATGTCCATGTCTCTTTCTACAACTATACTTATACACTGACTGGATACAGCAGTCTCATTTTCATCTCACTAGCTGCTTTTACTAAAGCTTGTCATATGACTTATTACCTGTGCAGTGCCAGACTCGGTGGGAACGCTCTTACCTAATAAACAATGAAAGATTAAGATTTTTGAGTGGAAACAAATTTATATTTAATATTGCAAATCAACACTTACGACATTTTGCAATTTTCCAAGCAGCAACAACAGCCATGACAAAAATTAACAGAACCGATGTTGTTGCACTGGCAATAACAATCACTGTGGTAGGACTAGAAAGACACAAAATAAAAAAAGTCAAATAATCAAAAGAATGTTTTATTACTCTAATGTGATACATACTTGTGGCTTGGTGGGTGGCTGGTCACTGCTGTGCTAGAAATCACAGTTTGACTTGAAGTTGTTGGATTTGTACAGTTGGTTGTAGGTGATTCAGTCGTATTCCAATGAGTTACAGCTAAATAAATGTTTAATTACAATCTGTGCAAAAATGTATTTATTCTTAGTGTCTTACCAGTAACATGTGGCGTCGTCGTGGCTACCGCAGTTGTTACTTCCTCCTGTACAGTGAGGTTTACAGGCATCTGAAAGTCACCGTTTTTACAGAAATACCAACCACTGTGCTTCTGCTTCAGTCCTTTCATTGTGACTATGGCTGCTTGTGCGAGCGTTGTATTGATGTTGATTTTCAAGCCATCGATGTATCCAGACTTTGGTAAACATTTAATGCCTAACTTGCACCAGTGGAATAGTTCTTCCATTGCATAGTGACACATGATAGTTACACTTCCTCCAACAACAGCTGTGATGCTCTGATCGGCGACGTATAAACTTGGCTCATCTGAAAATCACACAAAATAAATCAATAAACCTAGTCTCTGAGAGAAAACGTAGATTAAGCATGTTTTCATTACATTTTTACGTCAATGTTACAAAAAGTCAAAGCGTAAAAATACCATGAATTTTGGTTGAAGCCTTGTGACGACATTTTCTTTAGGGTTAACAGGTATGTTTAGGCTTCAAGTTACTACTAAAATGGGTAAGTTTAGGACTGGGGCTTGGAGTAGGTTAAGATTTACCTGTTAAACCAGACCCTAGGTAAACTGCAGCCCGGGGGCCAGATGCGGCCCTCAACCTGTTTTAATCAGGCCCCCAGCTTGTCCTTGAGAATAGGCATTACTCGTACACTGCGAAACATTATCTGGGCTTGGTCAAAAAAAGAATTCAAAAATATTCATCTTAATTTTTGTTTTTTGGCTAGATGGGAATAAAATTGCTAATACAGTATTTGGCAGCATTCTTCACTTGTTTCAACACATTTCTGGCTGTTTAAAAGATAAACTTAAAGCTAAAATTGAATAAAATTTGCAAGTTTAGTGAAACAAAGCAGGAACACCTCAAAATAAGTTAATAATCAAGATCAGACTAAAACCATTTTCACCTGAAAAAAGATTGAAATCCAGATTTCAAGACATTTTAGAAAAACGTTTTGCAGTGTAAATTTCTTCTTCTTCTTTTTTTTTTTTATTGACTTGGCACAATAAAAGCAGCCTATATTTTAATAATAAAAAAAAAAATTGACCCGAATATTGATAAAAACCTTATGCCAATAATTTTGGTCCAACCCTTTGCCACTATTCAGGATTTGAATATGGCCCTCAGAGAAAAATATTTGCCCACCCCTGTGCTAAACCTAAAGAAAATGTCGGGACGTGGCTACAACCAAAATTCATGGTTATTTTACGTTTTGGCTTTTCGTAACATATTGACGTAAAAATGGCATAAAAACATGCTTATTGTACTTGTTTTGACATGTCGTTGTATATCGACATTTTCTCTGGAGACAGGGCTGGAATAAATAAATACGTATTTCTACTACCCACTACTACTACTACTGCTAGTTCTACTACTACTAACACATTATGGATTTTAAGACATACAACATGGAGTTTAGTTTTTACCAAAGACTTGGATATATAAAGAATAACCATTCATGTATAACTATTCAGTAATTGGGAGTTTATTCATGGTGGTAAATTAGTAAATGTCTCTGCTGAATACAATACAAAGACAATACTAGAAAATAATGATTAATTTTGAATGCCCAAAAATTTACCCACATGTATGTAAATTAGCATTTAGTTTTTAGCTTTACCCAAAATAAACGTTAGCAGATATATATTTTTATAAGGAAATTCAAAATATCTTACCTAACAGGATTTGTAGAGATATTCTATGAGTTATATGAAAAGGCCATATTCGTGACACTCCACATATAAAACAGTTATCTTCATCAGTCAGGTTTCTAATAGTCACAGAGAAAACATGTTGTCGCTTGTCATCAAAGATTGAATATTTATCCGATGGACGCTGTTGGTTTGTGTCAATCACACGTTTGCAAAATGCAGTGAAGAAACTGCACAGACAAAGATATTTGTTGTTGTTGGTGTACTTTGAATTGTATCTACAAGGAATGGAAATAGAACTCCCCTTCTTAACAGATACATTTGAAACTACCTGGCAACAAACACCTGTAAAAAAACATTTAGAATTAGACATTTAATTTTAAAACTATACAACATACGTAGTCTGCAATATCTCAGTTTACAATAATTTTGATTTCTTACCAGCAAAAGCAGCTGCAGTGAAGATGTAAACCTGTGTGAGAATCATGTCTATCATGTGTCAGGTAGCTTCCTTATTTCAGTCCTTACATCTCCAAATTCAGAGGAACTGAGATCTATAGTCTAGTAGTTTAAAAATTGACCTCTCAAAATGGGAGTCAGCACCTTTGTATACTCTAACATGTTTGTAATGCAAATATAATGTTTGAAGTAGGCCTAATGTAGCCATAATGGTTCATTGAGGGCTATTTGCATATTGCAGAAACACCCAGGTGGAGTGTGTGCATTTTTTTTTTTTAGTGTTCAAAATAATAAATAGTGTTACTTCACAAAATTATTTCTCTAGAATAAGTAATGGTGATCCAAAGTGAAATGAGTTAATTGGCATTTCCAGAAAACGCATAAGAAAACTGTGGTAAACACAAATAGGCCTGTATAACAATTTATATACATCAAGTTTAAATAAAGCTTTTGTCAATACAGTGGGAAGTGTAAGTACTTGTACTGAAATAAGAACAACTAAGATGCTACTAACGTGATCTCTTTAGCTTACAGACTATCTGTTGGCTGTCTGTCAGAACTACACTGAAATGCATGAGATCTCAAACAGCGCTTCGGAACCACTGACTTATTAAAAAAAAAAAAAGAGTTTAAAACACCATATATATATATATATATATATATATATATATATATATATATATATATATATATATATATATATATATATATATATATATATATATATATATATATATATATATATATACATACAGATGTTGAGCACCATCTCGATCTACAGTCAGAGGCGGAGCTACCTTTAGGCAAGATTAGGCAGCGACTCAAATGTCCTTCACAACCTTCAAGGGTACAAACCTCAAAAGTTGCAATAAAAGACATATATTTGCTTTAAAGTAGGAGTTATCAACATTAATAGTGAATTACAATGTGCCTGTGTGATTGTTAAATTATTCCTATTTACTAAAGCATATAGGTCTCTTTTAAAGGTAAATTTACTTTAGCTATGTAAATAATAATATAGATTAAAGTATTTAAAAATGACACATTATACTAAAATACAAGCAAGCTCCCCAAACATAAGTTTCGCCTTGAGCCCCCAGAATGCTAGAACCGCCACTACAGCCAATCTAAAAACTACACATCTGACACAACGGCCTACAAAATTACGTCACCTCCGTCTCATGTCGATGACGATTTTACGTAACTTCAACTCTTGCGCGAAATATGAAGCGACGCGGAAAAACAGCAGCGGTTCTTGTGTGATCGTCGTTTTTTCGCGGTGTTTTGGTCGCGTTATGGAGTACGGCAAAGAGCGAGTGGTGGCTCTGGTGGACATGGACTGTTTTTACGTTCAGGTAGAGCAGAGACTAAACCCTGCTCTGAAGAACAAGCCCTGTGTGGTGGCCCAGTACAAGACGTGGAAGGGAGGAGGGTGAGATCTCTTTTTTTTGACAGGCCAACTTAATAGAAAGCTAGCCTGGTTTACTAGTGAAGGTGTTGCTCACGTCTGATGCTATACTTTTAGTCTGTGATGGCACGTTTTGCTTTTGATTGCTCACAAATGACTTTTACAGTGTTTGAATCTAGATCTATGACTTTGACAGCACACAAAATGATTCAAATCAGAAAAATGTCTACCATTCTCTCCATTGATCTATTACTTTTTCTTGGTGGAACGTCAAAATGGCATTCTACCTTGTATTTATTAAATTACAGCTGTAAGTGAGATTTCAGGAAAAATATTAGGAAAATGATCCAGTCTTTTAACCAGCAAAGTGTGCTTCTTTTGTGCTGTACACTAGACATGTCCTATCACAGTGTGTTCTCTCAACATTAGTTTACCGAAAGTTGTATTTAAATTGATGAATGTATGTTTGAGTAAAACTTGTATTGTTCTGCAGCTAATGGTCAAGTGCCCAGAAAATTCCTGTTTTCACCTACCACCTATCCCCGCCCATTTGTCTGTATTTACTTGTGATTAGTCAAAACAATCAGATTCCAAGTACAACATATGGGTTCAAAACTGTCGCTTAGACACATTATTTCACTCCAAAATTTGTGATTTGGGGCTTTTCAGTAGCAGGAAGTCAATCTACCTGTTTCTGTTTCTAAACCGTTTAGATCAGTTTTGTCTTTTTTAATGAACACATTTTAGTTTATTTGATTAGTTTATATAAATAGAGTGTACTACTAAATATACAGAAAAAACAATAGTTTTTCTTTAAACAAAATTGCATGCATGAAGTAAGCTGGCTCACCTCTCCGCAGGTCTGACCTGTAACTTGAGCTGGTGGCATGACGTCACTTTGTCCTCGTGAAAAGAGATACGTCTAATGCCATGCTGCAGAAGATTTCTGGCAAAAAGTTCTGCACCTTTAAGAAAAACAAAAATATTTTTAGCTAAAAATGTTCTTTTTTTGTTCTTGTTAAAATCTTGACATACTTATTTTTAAAATCTCAACTAATATTATTTAGTGTGAATACATTTTTATTCCTTCTTATATGTCTTACATGTATCAGGAGGCTCGTAATTTTTTTCTTGCCTGTGTGATCTATTAATTTTTGAACATTTGGACATGTCATGCTCCACTTAAAAGCCCCATAGTTGATTGCACTTATGTCAGTGTGAAGTTTATTTGTGTAACACATTTACAACTACGGTTGGGTGATATATAAATAACAAATATTGCAATAATTTTTCTTCTATAATGATATTTGAACAACATTCTGTCAGCAAAACTGTGCTAAAACATGTCTATTAATTTACTGTTTTTGAAGTTTAATTATCAATTGTGTCACATAAGTGCAGCAACCTCCCCTTATTTTCATGTTTTTATAAAAGCACTTTGTATAAACTATTATTGTTTACATTGTGCTAAACATATAAACAAAGAAATATATGAAGTATTTAGAAATTCTCCCCAAAATCATAATAATTTGTTCAGTCTGATTTCTGTTTCGGTTTCAGAATAATAGCTGTAAGTTACGAGGCCAGAGACCATGGTGTGAAGAGGAACATGTGGGTGGCAGACGCTAAAAAACTGTGCCCAGATCTGGAGGTGGCCCGAGTGCGAGAGTCTCACGGAAAAGCAGACCTAACACAGCAAGTCCCAAATCCTGAATAATAATCCCTTCTGTCTTATTCAACTGTCTTATCTGATGTAGCATTTTGTCTTCTAGTTACAGGGAGGCAAGTGTGGAGGTGATCGAGGTGATGTCCAGGTTTGCTGTCATCGAGCGGGCCAGTATTGACGAGGCGTACATGGATTTAACTTCTGCGGTCCAAGAGCGATTAAAGGACATGACAAACAAACAGATCGATCCAAATCTTCTGAGGAACACATACGTCCAGGGTTTCCCTCAAAATGCATCTGATGAACAAGAATCAGCTCAGGAATTAAATAAAGGTACATAAATGTCCATAGATAATTAGTAGTACAGATAATAACTTCAGATTTTAGTTTTCATTCATACTAATACTGTTCACAACTTTTTCACGACATAGTATAAGTCTTACAGTATTCAAATGAGTTTCAAGTTTCAATACTCATTTTAGTAAGAATAAAATCCCACACACTGACAAAAACATGATTTATTCGGACATCAATAATAATAAATCATGCTTTTGTAAGATAAGATAAGTCAGTGTGCAGTATTTTGTTTTTTATTGTTTCTAAGTTGGGACACCCCCATATTCCTGCACACCTGTCCAAATGCAACTGATTGCATTTTCTCTTAATACTCGTATCTCGAATTATCATATTCAATACTTCTGACAATCCTTTTTTTTGCCCATGATTATTAAATTTGTATCAGGATTTTTTATAATTACAGTATTCTTAATTCCACTGTCAAACAAAAGAGCCTGAGATTTCTAAGAAAATTAAATGATTTTTTTCCTACTATTATAGGAAATGTATTACAAATCTGATCTTATTCTCTGGGTTAGCACATAAAAAACACATTTTTGTCTGTTATATTAGGAAAACTATAACTGCTTTATTCATTTTTGTGATATTATTACATTGACTATTATAAGTTCAGTTTTGTTGTGGCAAATTCTTTTTTGCTATACAAAATATTAAAAAAAAAATTATTAAAACTTTTTGAGAAGTAGTGTATGTATTAGTGAGTGACTAAAATAGTTAAAAATGGCAAAAAAACCAAAAAAAATTTTTTTAACTAGTGACATTTTATTTACAGAGTCCATCCAAAAACAAAATATGTACATTTTGTTATTATGTACAAAGCTGCAAGAAGCTCTCATGACAAAAACATAAATCTGTCTCTTTGGACATTAGTACTGGCCAAAACAAAAGCATTTCAAAACCTATCCAGAACCTGAGAATTTGATTTTAAACTTGCAAACCTTTCCAGGACTTCTATTACAGTACAAACACTGTTGCTGAGCTTTCAGAGATGATTATTTAGTATATTTACCTTGCAGAAGTGGAGAGGTCCAGAGGTCTAGAGCAGTGGCTGTCGTCTTTACCTGCCACACTGACCACAGACCAGTGCCCGTCCGAGGTGCAGCTTACCCTGGGAGCAGTTATTGTTGAAGAAATGAGAGCCGCCGTGGAGAAAGACACAGGGTTCCGATGTTCAGCTGGGATAGCCCATAATAAGGTCTTATATTTTCAGTTTTATTATTTCTATATACAAGAAAAAGTGTTCTAACCATAAGTCATGCGTAGGTTCTTGCCAAGTTAGCCTGCGGATTGAACAAACCAAATCGACAGACTATTCTCCCCATGGACTCTGTGCCTGAACTGTTCAACTCACTGCCCATCAGTAAAATGTAAGATATTTGAGTTGCCATGAAATATGACAACATATTTTAACTTTTTAGTTTTTCTAGTTTGAATGAAAAAGCATTCTTCTTGTTAACCCAGACGGAACCTTGGAGGCAAACTTGGGAATCTATAACTGAAACCTTGGGAATAGACAATATGGGAGAGCTCACTCAGTTCTCACAGGCTCAGCTGGGGCAACATTTTGGTGAAAAGACAGGGTAAGACACCTACGTAAGTTGTAATAGAGATTTTTTTTTTACTTTTATTTAAGCACAAAATCTTTGAGAATCATTCCAACAATGTGGAGAATACAAGATAAAATTGACAAAATGTATTAGGCATTCACACAGTTGAAAATTTAGACCAAGGGCAGGTCAGAATTTTGTTCAAATATAAAGATTCACCCTGTTGATGACTCTTGCTGGTAATAACTCTGTTGTTGGCATGCAGATACTTCACCAATACCACAATGTTCATAAACGTTGTGTATCGTTGTACATTGCATATTAGATTGTGAAATGCTGATGCCTACTACCTTATTTATTCTGTCACTACACTGCACCTTGCTCTGCCAACCTTTTACTTGATACATTGCAGGCCGTGGCTGTATGACTTGTGCCGTGGGATTGAATTTGAACCAGTGAAGCCCAGGCAACTTCCCAAGTCTATTGGCTGCAGCAAGAACTTTCCAGGAAAAACATCTTTGGCCACAAAAGAGCAGGTGCTACTATTATTGTTATTATGTTAAATAAAGAGCTATTTTGATTTAACTCTAATCAGTTCTCATAACATGCCTGTGATTGAAGGTGCAATATTGGCTTCATCAACTGGCCCTTGAACTGGAGGAAAGGCTAACTAAAGACAGAGATGTGGTACGTTTGGTGTTCTTACGAGTATGAATGATACAGATTGATTCTTAAAATGTATTTCTATTCAATTTCTTAAGAATGGGAGAGTGGCAAAACTTCTGACTGTTGGAGTACGTCAACTTGGAGACAAAAAGGCAAGCTTTTCTCGCTGTTGTGCTTTGGTCCGCTACGAAGCAAGCAAGCTTTCAAGTGACAGTTTTTCAATAATTAAAAGCCTTAACACAGCTGGAAACCAGCAAGAGACCTGGTAAGTTGAAGAAAAATAAGAATATAAATGTCATTTTCTTGTCTAAAAGATGACTGTTGCACTCTAGGACTCCACCCCTCACCTTGCTTCACCTGTCAGCGAGCAAATTCAACGACACATCATCTGCCGGAGGCATTGCTGGCTTCTTTTCCAGCGATGTCGCTGCTACACAGGATCTTTTTGCCTCAACTCAACCCTCAACTCAAGTGCCCTCAGAAGTGAAAAATGGCACAGCACCCAAGAGACCAGGAAGTATTCAGTCCTTATTTCAAAAAGCTGCAGAGAAACATAAACATCAACTGTCACTACAGGCAGAAGAGGGAGGAGAGAACCAAGTGGAAGCTGAAAGTCAAATAGCCTCGACCTCTGTTTCTCAGAACATGTTTACGAGTGAGAAAAGCTGCAGTTCCAGTGTAGCTAGCCCCAAAAGTAGTATTTCTTCATTCTTTCAGAAGAAACAAATAGAAAGAAGCATGCAACCAATGTCTTTCAATGTAGATAAATCAGACATTTCTGTTGATCCAATTGATAAAAATACTTCCTTAAGTCAGTATCAATAGCTTCAGATGAGATGGTTAGTTCAGTGTCCTATGATGATTTTAAAAGCCAGTTGGACAAAGATGAAAAGGAAGATTCGATTGTGCATGACCTGAGTAAACCTGATGATCAATCCAGTGTCCCAGCTAAGGTTGACAAAGAAGACTTGTGTCAGTGTGAAAAGTGTGAAAAGGATGTTTTGGTTTGGGAAATGCCTGAGCACATGGACTTTCACTTTGCAATGGAGCTCCAGAGTTCCTTTTCCTCCTCAGTAAGACCTCCTCCAGCCTCCTCTCTGTCAGTCCCACAAACAAACCAAAAACTAGGGTCAGCAGCTGGGAAAACAAAAAGCAAAAGTCAAAGTGGACCACAAGCCAAACGACCTCGATCTGGTGGAAGCACTGGGACTCTGGATGCTTTTTTCAAAAAAAGCTGAACATAAATGTATATACAGTTATGTAATTTTAACTATAATCTTTAAAAATGTATGTCATTTTTGTAACAGTTTATTTTATGTGCTAGAAAAGTATGGAGAATTTAATGAAAATGATCAAATAAATAATTTACACTGCGTTTGACCTCAGTACTCATACTACCATTATATTTCAGATATAATCTGTTTTAAGAAGAGAAAAACATGACAGCAAAGTAACGTCTCCAAGAACTTTATTCGAACACATTAATTAGATCTGTACATATAGAATATTGCATTTCACCCAAATGACTAGGAGAGTCTAGTTTCCTTTCAAAAAATGATTTAAATAAATGACAAGTTTTTGTATTGGTTTAAACCAAAACTACTTAAATATATAATAAAATACCTCTCAGATGCAAAAATAGAAACATTAACATCTGACAGAACTATAAAAGCTTTGGTTGAAATGCTTCAGAGCTAACACTCCATCAGTGCGCATAAACACATGGAACAAAACATTTCTCCTTTTCTCTCAATGGGAGATCTACATGCACGTGCAGACCACAGAGGGTCCAGAACAAACTAACAGAAATATTTTCCACATTTACTGGAGCACCAAACTCAAGTAGTACTAGTTCTAATACAAACTGAGAAATCATTAAATATCAGTTCCATTTCCATAGGCACTGTGTAAAGCCTCGTGTAGGCACTAGGCAGTGACATCAGTAACAATAGGTGACAAACTCAAACATGAAGGCAGCAATGCATACAACCCAACCTGCATAATCGGCCTAGTATCAAAGAGGCAGTTTACTATACAAACCTGAGGAACTAAAAGCACTTTTAAGGCTACTCGTTATGAGACTTCTCTCTGCTGACTGACCAAAAATTGAGTTAGAGCAACAACTCTTAACATCTTCATCAAGTGGTCAGCAAATACAAATATAACTACACACAGAAGTGGTGTTTGAAGGCTGAAGTCAATATTAAACATGTTATAGAAAAAAGATAAAATGGTTGTATTAAAATAGACTATTGTCTACGGCATGTGTCAGAGGCACTCAGTTGGTAACAAAAACACTTGTAGGTGACAACACCTTTTCAGGCCCAAGTGGTGTAAGTGTGTGGATTCTGTGTTAAAAAGTGACATTCAAGCTTCAGTGCGAGACAAGTGGCGTGGTGTGCATGTGAGCTTGAGGAGTGCATTCAGATGTAAACAGTGCACTTGTGTAATTCTGCCACAAAAGGTTTACATTCTACTCCAGAAAAGGTAATGGTGGTATTGACAGTTGTGACACATTTAAACCCACAGAACACCATGGAATCAAGTATAAAGATTATTTTGTTAAAATATAAAGGTGAGAAAGGTGTTGAGACAAAATAAGTGACTGAAGTGTTTTACTGTCCGTAGGTGAGGAGACCTGAGCCCTCACAATAAGCCGCAGTTGCACTAGGCCCCATCCTCTTCTCTTTGGGATACTTTGTACTGGCCGATGGGTTGCAACTTTGTGACGTGTCCAATGCCTTTGGTAACACCCTCTCGGAAGAGCATTTTTGCTCCAACTTTTAGGTATTCTGGGTGTTTGATAAATCTAAAACGAACCTCTGCTTTTTCCCCGGTCTTTAGAGCTTCCTGTGGTATTTAAATCAAAGACAAGAATACAGACACAAAAAGTTAGACATTGCTCTGGTATCAAAATATAGTGAAGGACTAAACTCAGAACTGACCTTTCCATATAATTCCTCCACAATGGCAGTTTGTCTGACGTTCCCAATGTGCACAGTCACCTGGAACCCTTTGTGAAAGGTCTTGGCGTGGAAGAGGAGCACCACCTCGGCCTCAAATGTCCAGCAAATAGTTGGATCCATCTCTGGACTTACCATCACCATGCCCTGGGAGAGCAGAAGCTTTAAATAACGTGCCTTTGTAAAAATCTATACACACAAAATACATTTGTCTTTGACCTGACCTTTCTTAACAGTGAGCGGTCAAATTCTCCAAGAGCAAGTGTGGCAGCCTGACCAGCCTTTAATACCCTGCAGGCTGAGCGGTTTCTCTGGATGCTGCCGATTGTCAGCTTGTGAAAGTGTCCAGCGTCTGTCGGCCCCACCACCAGGTCATCCCCCTCACGACAAATACCACTAGTAAACAGAAAACACATTATTACCAGTAGACACAATTTAGAATTTACTTAAAGCAGGGAAAAAAAAGAAGATACCTGTACAGAGTTCCTCCCACAACTGTCCCGACCTCAGGAACAGAGTAGATCTCATCCACCTGCATTCAAATAATTATCATTTTCTTCTCTTCTTGACAGTATGAATTGACTTTATTCTTCTTCTGAACCAACCTGAAATTCGGTTAACTGTTGCATTAGCTCCTCCTGTTCTTTGCTGTTGCTCAGTGGAGGAATAATGTTGAAGAAAACCTTCAGTAGATCTAAGCTCTCACCAGACACACTGGACAATGTGAAGATTGGCGTGATGCTGAAAAAAAAGTTACCATCTTATTTAATATATGAAACATTCTGTCCAGTTTTAGACATATAATATAGTTTGGACATACTTTGGTGACTGGGCAAACTGCTGTGCTGCGGTAACTGCGTCGTCTTTGTTTGCTACCACCATTGGAACCTTATTACATCCAGGCTGCTTCAAGACGCGCTCTAGCTGCCGTACTGTGCGCTCCACTGTGGCTCGTGTGCATAAATCCACTTTGCTGATGACAATGAAGATGGGCACTTTCAGAGCCATGGCCAACCCAAGATGCTCCCGCGTTGTACCAGCTGGAGGAGAAGAAAATGGTTCAATTATAAGGTTTTCTTGCAATAAATGAAACTAAATCTGACATGGCAATATCACAAGGCAGTTTTTTTTTTAACAAAAGAGGATTAGCTTTAGGTATTTACAATATAAAATGTTCATGTTACAATTATTGCAAGACAAAATGTCGCAATTAAGTGATTATTCAAGATTACAGAACTTTTTTCATGTGCACTGTCCAGTGACTTTTCACAATAAAAGCAAATTTAAGAAACATTTTTGGACTTTTCACAATAAAAGCACTTTTAAGCAACATCTTTGGAATTTTCACAATAAAAGCACTTTTAAGCAACATCTTTGGACTTTTCACAATAAAACCATTTTTAAGCAACATCTCTGGACTTTTCACAATAAAAGCACTTTAAAACGTCATCTTTGGACTTTTCACAAAAAAAGCACTTTAAAACAACAGCTTTAGACGTTTCACAATAAAAGCACTTTAAAACAGCTTTAGACTTTTCACAATAAATGCAATTTTAAGCAACATCTTTGGACTTTTCACAAAAAAGCACTTTAAAACAGTTTTAAACTTTTCACAATAAAAGCACTTTAAAACAACAGCTTTGGACTTTTCACAATAAAAGCACTTTTAAGCAACATCTCTGGACTTTTCACAATAAAAACACTTTTAAACAACATCTTTGGACTTTTCACAATAAAAGCACTTTTAAACATCATCTTTGGACTTTTCACAATAAAAGCACTTTAAAATAACATCTTTGGACTTTTCACAATAAAAGCACTTTTAAACAACATCTGGACTTTTCACAATAAAAGCACTTTTAAACATAATCTTTGGACTTTTCACAATAAAAGCACTTTAAAATAACATCTTTGGACTTTTCACAATAAAAGCACTTTTAAGCAACATCTTTGGACTTTTTCCAATAAAAGCCATTTAAAACAACATCTTTAGACTTTTCACAATAAAAGCACTTTAAAACAACATCTTTGAACTTTTCACAATAAAAGCACTTTAAAACATCTTTGGACTTTTCACAATAAAATAACTTTTAAGCAACATCTTTGGACTTTTCACAATAAAAACACTTTTAAACAACATCTTTGGACTTTTCACAATAAAAGCCTTTTAAAACAACAGCTTTAAACTTCACAATAAAAGCACTTTTAAGCAACATCTGGACTTTTCACAATAAAAGCACTTTTAAACATCATCTTTGGACTTTTCACAATAAAAGCACTTTAAAATAACATCTTTGGACTTTTCACAATAAAAGCACTTTTAAACAACATCTGGACTTTTCACAATAAAAGCACTTTTAAACATCATCTTTGGACTTTTCACAATAAAAGCACTTTAAAATAACATCTTTGGACTTTTCACAATAAAAGCACTTTTAAGCAACATCTTTGGACTTTTTCCAATAAAAGCCTTTTAAAACAACATCTTTAGACTTTTCACAATAAAAGCACTTTAAAACAACATCTTTGGACTTTTCACAATAAAAGCACTTTAAAACATCTTGGACTTTTCACAATAAAATAACTTTTAAGCAACATCTTTGGACTTTTCACAATAAAAGCACTTTCTTTGGACTTTTCACAATAAAAGCACTTTTAAGCAACATCTCTGGACTTTAAACAATTAAAGCACTTTAAAACATCTTTGGACTTTTCACAATAAAAGCATTTTTAAGCAACATCTCTGGACTTTTCACAATAAAAGCACTTTTAAACAACATCTTTGGACTTTCACAATAAAGGCCTTTTAAAACAACAGCTTTAAACTTCACAATAAAAGCACTTTTAAGCAACATCTTTGGACTTTTCACAATAAAAGCACTTTTAAACAACATATGGACTTTTCACAATAAAAGCACTTTTAAACATCATCTTTGGACTTTTCACAATAAAAGCACTTTAAAATAACATCTTTGGACTTTTCACAATAAAAGCACTTTTAAGCAACATCTTTGGACTTTTTCCAATAAAAGCCTTTTAAAACAACATCTTTAGACTTTTCACAATAAAAGCACTTTAAAACAACATCTTTGGACTTTTCACAATAAAAGCACTTTAAAACAACATCTTTGGACTTTTCACAATAAACTAACTTTTAAGCAACATCTTTGGACTTTTCACAATAAAAGCACTTTTAAGCAACATCTCTGGACTTTAAACAATTAAAGCACTTTAAAACATCTTTGGACTTTTCACAATAAAAGCATTTTAAGCAACATCTCTGGACTTTTCACAATAAAAGCACTTTTAAACAACATCTTTGGACTTTTCACAATAAAGGCCTTTTAAAACAACAGCTTTAAACTTCACAATAAAAGCACTTTTAAGCAACATCTTTGGACTTTTCACAATAAAAGCACTTTTAAACAACATATGGACTTTTCACAATAAAAGCACTTTTAAACATAATCTTTGGACTTTTCACAATAAAAGCACTTTAAAATAACATCTTGGACTTTTCACAATAAAACCACTTTTAAGCAACATCTTTGGACTTTTTCCAATAAAAGCCTTTTAAAACAACATCTTTAGACTTTTCACAATAAAAGCACTTTAAAACAACATCTTTGGACTTTTCACAATAAAAGCACTTTAAAACAACATCTTTGGACTTTTCACAATAAAATAACTTTTAAGCAACATCTTTGGACTTTTCACAATAAAAGCACTTTTAAGCAACATCTCTGGACTTTAAACAATTAAAGCACTTTAAAACATCTTTGGACTTTTCACAATAAAAGCATTTTAAGCAACATCTCTGGACTTTTCACAATAAAAGCACTTTTAAACAACATCTTTGGACTTTTCACAATAAAAGCACTTTTAAGCAACATCTTTGGACTTGTCACAATAAAAGCACTTTAAAACAACATCTTTGGGCTTTTCACAATAAAAGCACCTTTAAACAACATCTTTGGCCTTTTCACAAGAAAAGCACTTTAAAACAACATCTCTGGACTTTTCACAATAAAAGCACTTTAAAATAACATCTTTGGACTTTTCACAATTAAAGCACTTTTAGGCAACATCTTTGGACTTTTCACAATAAAAGCACTTTTAAGCAACATCTCTGGACTTTAAACAATTAAAGCACTTTAAAACATCTTTGGACTTTTCACAATAAAAGCATTTTTAAGCAACATCTCTGGACTTTTCACAATAAAAGCACTTTTAAACAACATCTTTGGACTTTTCACAATAAAAGCACTTTTAAGCAACATCTTTGGACTTTTCACAATAAAAGCACTTTAAAACAACATCTTTGGACTTTTCACAATAAAATAACTTTTAAGCAACATCTTTGGACTTTTCACAATAAAAGCACTTTTAAGCAACATCTCTGGACTTTAAACAATTAAAGCACTTTAAAACATCTTTGGACTTTTCACAATAAAAGCATTTTTAAGCAACATCTCTGGACTTTCACAATAAAAGCACTTTTAAACAACATCTTTGGACTTTTCACAATGAAAGCCTTTTAAAACAACATCTTTAGACTTTTCACAATAAAAGCACTTTAAAACAACATCTTTGGACTTTTCACAATAAAAGCACTTTAAAACAACATCTTTGGACTTTTCATACTAAAAGCACTTTAAAACAACATCTTTGGACTTTTCACAATAAAAGCATTTAAGCAAAATCTTTGGACTTTTCACAATAAAAGAACTTTTAAGCAACATCTTTGAACTTTTCACAATAAAAGCACTTTAAAACAACATCTTTTGACTTTTCACAATAAAAGCACTTTTAAGCAACATCTCTGGACTTTAAAAAATAAAAGTATTTTAAGCAACATCTCTGGACTTTTCACAATAAAAGCACTTTTAAACAACATCATTGGACTTTTCACAATAAAAGCACTTTTAAGCAACATCTTTGGACTTTTCACAATAAAAGCACTTTTAAGCAACATCTTTGGACTTGTCACAATAAAAGTACTTTAAAACATCTTTGGACTTTTCACCACAAAAGCACTTTTAAACAACATCTTTGGCCTTTTCACAATAAAAGCACTTTAAAACAACATCTTTGGACTTTTCACAATAAAAGCACTTTAAAACAACATCTTTGGACATTTCACAATAAAAGCACTTTTAAGCAACATCTTTGGACTTGTCACAATAAAAGTACTTTAAAACATCTTTGGACTTTTCACCACAAAAGCACTTTAAAACAACATCTTTGGACTTTTCACAATAAAAGCACTTTAAAGCAACATCTTTGGACTTTTCACAATAAAAGAACTTTTAAGCAACATCTTTGAACTTTTCATAATAAAAGCACTTTAAAACAACATCTTTGGACTTTTCACAATAAAAGCACTTTAAAACATCTTTGGACTTTACACAATAAAAGCACTTTAAAACAACATCTTTGGACTTTTTACAATAAAATCACTTTTAAGCAACATCTTTGGACTTTTCACAATAAAAGCACTTTCACACAACATCTTTGGACTTTTCACAATAAAGCACTTTTAAACAACATCTTTGGACTTTTCACAATAAATGCACTTTAAAACAACATCTTTGGACTTTTCACGTTAAAAACACAAAGATTTTTTTGTCCACAAAAAAGCACTTTTAAACAGCATAATAGGATTCCCACAATGAAGCACCATTAAACAAAACACCACTGAAGTTTTCACAATAATAATTTAATTTTTTATTATTAATTACACATAGCACAGACTCTCAAACACAGACTCTCAAACAGTTTCTAGTTACCAAATGTGCCTCTTACAAAAGTCTTACTTTGTATTTGTTCATTGAGTTAACTGAGTACTGAACTTAATTTATCTTAAACTAATGAATACATTCATGATTAAAATGGCATTTGTTATGACTACAGACAGAAAAACAAAATCATACTGTCAGAAGTGGGATTCGAACCCACGCCTCCAGGGGAGACTGCGACCTGAACGCAGCGCCTTAGACCGCTCGGCCATCCTGACATACGTACACCAATGGAAAGTTTCCCAGATTAGCTCAGGCAGGATCAGCGTGGAGTGTCAGATATGCTATCAGCTGTAGCTGGCTTGTAACAGTGACATTTGAGAAGCAAGTTGTTTTTCTACTTGACCAGCTCATGTGCTTCATATGCACGCTAAAGTATATGTTAAACTGATCAGTTGTAATAAACACTGTAATAAATAGGGTGAAACATTCCGTCCCATTCAGTGTGAGGTAGTGGAAGCCTCAGCAGAGCACTTGCAACGTCACGTGAAATAAAAAAGTGAGGTGATCACAGTGGTAGCATAAATAAGCAAACACTTTAAAGGAGACCTATTGTGTAAAATCAATTGTTTTAGGTTTTAACCTAGTTATAGCTGCCTTCACTCATAATCAGCCTACTCAAAGTTTTATTAAGAATGCTTCTTGCAAGTTTGAGTAATCTTGTATTGTACAATATTATTGATCTACATCAATTATAGTTTATTCCTAAACATATAGAAAAAATGTAGTAGGTTCCTTAAAAACCTGTTGTTCAGTCAGACTATAGTAGTTTCTTTTGATTCTGTAGATGCTGTTTTAGAAATACAATTTAAAAGCAAGAGCGTGTTTCCAGAGGACTGAATAAATGTAAAGCAGTATAATACAATGTAAAGAGACATAAAATTGCTGTCAGAAGTGGGATTCGAACCCACGCCTCCAGGGGAGACTGCGACCTGAACGCAGCGCCTTAGACCGCTCGGCCATCCTGACACTCCTGTCCCACACTGAACCTTGTCACACACATGTGATAGGATTCGCAGAGTATCAGCTTTGCTATCAGCTGTGGTATTGGCAGAACAGCTAAACTGAAACTTGAGTGGCTGTTTTGACTGTGATCTGTGGAATGTCCCTGGTTTTACAAGTACCAATTACATTACAATATAATTAACATCAAAACGAAATCACAATGTCAATGGGTGCCGTTAGCAAATCAAAATGTTCACAAATACAGTATCTACACAAATCACAAGCATCTACACATCTATAAACAAACATGTTTTAAAATACATGTGATTTTTTTTAATTAAGTAATCAGTTTATAGGCCTGTATCAGTCTTTTTGTCAATTATCCTGGCTTAAAATATGAACTCTGAACAATATCATACTTTTAAACATAAATTGCAAATCACAATACAATTTCTTTCAGGTTGTGCAGCTCTGTATTACTAAACTTTGACTTCCTATGTTTTAAATCTGAGAAAAATAATAATATTTAATAGTAAAAATAAACATAAAAAGGAAGTTGATATTTTACTACTAATATTAAGTTTGATATTTGGCTCCATCTACTGGTTGCAAAAGACACTACATAAGTGAAATAAACAAACGATAGCTTGACCCTAACATACAATGTAAAAATATGCAATTCTAATTATTGTTTTTGTGATGCTTAAAAAGAAGACAACTTTCTAAGCAGTAGTCATTAAACAAGCAAACATTATGTTAATACTACTCCGTGCAGGTACGTTTTAATAAAGAAACATCAAAACATACCATGGCTAAAAAAGTCAGCTGTACATTTTGCAATGTTGTTCTTGGCAGCAAAATACAATTACATAAAACAATTTTGTCAGAAGTGGGATTCGAACCCACGCCTCCAGAGGAGACTGCGACCTGAACGCAGCGCCTTAGACCGCTCGGCCATCCTGACACACTCTTCCTTTACACACAGTCATCTGTCTCACTGGGATCACTGAAACCAACAGTGTAAGCTTTAGCAGTGAAGTCAAGTTGTATATTAACCATTTTGACAGCCAACGGGACTCCAAACCGTAATGCTTTATTAACCTAGAATGAACTTACTTAACAAAGTACCAAAAGAGTCTCAAACAGGTTGCCAACACCAGATCGGAAAAAAGGTAAATATGTCAAAAACAGGTCTAACAGAATAACAAAGAGTGAATAAGTACCTTAATCAAATAAATAAGAATAAGAAGACATCAGTTCATCAAATTACTTTTATCAGAATTAGAAATCTTATGGTGTCTTTCCTTAAGGTATGGTTTCTTTTTAATTTTATATTGCTTTTTTTCTTGTCACATTAGAAAAATAAACAAGATTTTACCTTTGTTACTTAATAATTTATTGATGGAGTTCATTCTGTTTGACTCTGACCAAAAATCATTGTAACTTTTTTTAAAGTATCTAATTTACACAGTTGACACGTTTTTTTTTTTTACTTCCTAGTAGGTTCATTATGTAACTTTCAGGTGAAGGGTTTGTTGCTCTCTTGTCTCTATGAAATATTATAGTTTTGTCTTCCACGGTATGGCAATATCAAGCAATAAAATCTCTCTCAGCAAAAGAGTTCACTAATAATTCTGGTATGTGAATTGCAATTTTAGAGTGCCTAAGAACAACATAAAAAAGTAGAAATAAAATCAGTAAAAAGGTATTTAGGACACAGTTTTGCTCATTGCACACAGTCAGCACTTGTAATAAGGACAGCATTTGGTTACTGCTCTTGGCAAGTGTCAGGTTTACAACGTCCCAAGTCTGCTGTGTCTAGTAGGTCAGATGGAGTGCTGCATGAATGGATAGAATGTAAGATATTCTTGGACTAGGGGCAAGGGCAGTCAGTTACATAAGGTCAGATATTACAAGTTCCAAGCTACAGCTGATCCACACAAGTGCAAGGGGGTGTGCACAAACAAACAAACAAACTGTACTGTGGAATTTAAAAAAAAAGGTTCTTACCAATGCCTGTGTTTGCACTGACGACCAGCATCGCAAAATCAGGACAGTAGCTGGTAAGGCCAAAGATGGTAGTTTTCAGATACTTGTGATGGCCAGCCAAATCAATAAATGTGATCATCTTAGAGGCACTCTCACAAATCTCCTCTGCTGTTCGAGATTCACTGTAGTTTACAACCTAAAAAATGAATTTTAATAATCAGCTAAATAACTTGTATATTTTAGTGGCAAATAAGATTACTCTTTCACCTCTCCTTTGCTGTTAAATCCAAGTATTTCAAAGCTGATACTCGAGGTCCGTCCAGTCTGGATTTCATGTAGATGACGGAAAAGGTTGAGTCTTGCCCGGCCACGTCCATTGTCCAGCTCACCCTGTGTCAAGACGCCCAGTAACGTGGACTTTCCTGAGTCCACATTACCCAGAACTGCTACTCTTAAGTCCAAGAACTGTGGAAAATAACAGGTACAAAGGTTTTACAACATGGCACATGTACAGTTACTACTACTGTGAGTATTTCTTGCTAATAGAGAAGTTACTTACCTGTTGGTCATCTGGGACCTTCCGAATGAGAACTTCTGCAATGCTACGAGGGCCATCCGAATCCTCATCAACCTCACTTTGTCTGAGAACAGTAATGTCAGCTCCAACTCTGGAAAAAGAATAAAAAATAAATAAATAAACCACTAAAATACATTTATATAAACAATGATTCAAGTCAATTTGATGAGATTACTTTTGCGCCATCAGATGGAGGGTTTTTAATGACGCCCTCATATCTTCCTCTGTTAGTCCCACAAGCATGCCATTGTCTTCCACACCAATCTGATAGACAGCCTCGCCTTTTCCCTCCTGGAGACGCCATTTCATTTGTGTTGCCAGGTGCTCAAAGCGATATTGAGTTGGATTCACCAGCTTCAGCTAGACAGACAGTGACATTGTTTTAGATAACAAATTACACACACATTGAGGTACATATGCACATACATATATACACACCATTTTGAACATTATGTGTACTAACCTTGTATTCTATGTTTCCCTCTTCAGCCTAAAAGAGAAAGAGAATGTAAAGGGGTCAAACAAACAAAGACAGAAACAAAAAACAGTTTGTTTAGAAGTGACACAGCAACAAGCTAATTGTCAACTAAAACACACAACATGCATTATGTTGAAGCCATCTGAACAGTTAAACTGCAATACATCTGCGTAGTTAATTCTGATTTATACATGGCTTTTATTATAATAGATAGATATAAACAAGTAATATCAGATTAGTTTATAAATATCACAGTTTAATTTAAAATATCATACAAAAACTTCCTGCGTGATAATGCCCTAATGAACTTAACTAATTTATTATGTAACAGTACCTACACCACAGCACATGGGATATGTTCAGACTTGCCCTGAGATTTGACAGCACTACTGAAGTTTGGGTACCATTTCTCTTTCTGTATTTGGAAATGTGTTTGACCCCAATGATTTCTTTTCAATTTCACATATTATACACAAATAGTATTAAGAACCACATATATGAATGAATTTCTTTTTGGTGTTGTTTTGTTTTGGACACATTTTAGTATCAGTTGTATACAAGTGTGTTTTTTAAAGTGTACATTGTGAATATCCAGTATAATTTTACTTGATACCACAACTTTCTATTTGTTAATTGTCTTTTCTAGTTGAAAAATCGATAAACAATTCAAACATTACAATAAAGTGCTATATCGACAATAAGCCTGGCTGTTATTGTCCTTATACGCTTTGAATTATGTATTCACCATCATGATTACTTCCTTACAGTGTTGTTACTATGTAGTTAGCTGTAGTGTTATGTATTACTTGGCAAGAGGTCAGACGTCTCCCGCCCCCTTCACGATATTTACAAACACAGCTGTCTCCTTTCAGATAGCAACAAGCTAAACGAAACTACACAATTTATTATGTCAACTGCACTGTGATTGTACCAAGCAATTAAAATCAAAATCATAATAAATATCTAATTTTTAAGATACGATTTTGTCATATAGCCAACTTGCTACGTGTCACTTTATCGCAGGTTCATAGGAGAAGAAGCTTACAGCAAGTAGCACCGGAAATACAACAAGTTTGAGTAAATTTACCTTTAATTTGAATGTGGTATACTAATGTATTAATGCTAATACGTTTGCGGATTTGTGTAGCCCACAGAATGGGTTTTATTGAAGCTTACCTCTGGGGGTAGATACGGAGTGTTATTACTTGGTCTGAAGTTGTTGCGGGAGAACCGTGCTCTTGCTTTCTTGTTTGCTTTTGCATTCGCTTTTTTAGAGGCTAGCCCAAGTCCAAATTTTCCATTACAGGCACCAAGTTGTTGTTGAGGTCTGGGTTCATTTCCTGAGCCGAATAAGTCGGATACCCGCGCATCCATCCGCAGCAGCTAACTATTTCGACGTCCTGACTTCAACTTTTACCGCGAAAATAAATCAAATAACAATGAATCAGATGGCGCGGGGTGGCTATATTGTTGTGTTAGCCTACTGCCTGTATCATACGCCCCCCAAAGCTAAAAACAAAGCGCCCACGACCCCCCGCACCTCGAACCGAACAACAACAGCGGCGTCCGAGAGGCTCTTTTTGAGTTTACAGTGGACGTACGTCACGCAGCCGTAAATGTCAAAGGGGGCGTTTGTTTTCGTCACGGGGCGGCACGGGCAGATACACTTGTTTTTGCGCCCTATGCTCCGCCCACCCAGATGTCGAGGGCTTTCAATCAAACGCAAAACAGTCTCAGCGATTTACAGCGTTTTGCATCAGCCGAAAGAATAAATTATATGGCATTGTTTTGTTTAAGCGCAGATTAACAAAGCAGGCGTGCGCAAACCTGATGCAAGACCATTGGAGTTTTAGACATAACTATTATGTCATTTGGCGTACAATGACGTATTCAGTGACTCTGTTATAAAATGTCAAATTAAAGTTAATTGAAATTCCCCGAAAAGCATAGAACAAGCAAACAGTAGTAAAATAATGATAAAACATGCTAAACATTTTTGTGCGAGGAAAACTAATCAGTATTATAACATCTGACTTTTTTTTTTTTTTTTTACAGAGATAAACAGCATTGGATTGTGCCAATAGGCTATAATTTAGTAGGCCTCAATAATAAAAGTACTGGTAATAGCTATAGGCATTATTTTTCTTTATCTTTAAGGATACACATTAACAATAAACTATGTATATAAATGTAATTTATATTCTGTTTATTGTAAAACACTAAGCTGAGCTAAAACAACTAAGAAATCTAAACAGGTTCATTGCCCATCTATTCATAACTGCAGAATTTAAATTTAATCATGACATTTTGAGCCGTGTATGTTTTAAATCAGATTTCTTTCTTTCTTACTTTAAAAAAGGAAATAAATATAAAGATAGGTGAAGGACCAGGACTTTTCTGAGCACTGCATTACAATGATTACTGAAAAAAGCATGAAGCAATCCACACACAACTTTGAGTAAACTAATAACAGTTTACATGGTTAAAACTCAAAAAAGTGATTTGAAATAATACGCTCCCTTTAATTATTTTTCATCATTGCACCATTTCCAGGTAGGCCTACGCTAAACACAAACATGCTATTTATTGGTAGAACAGGGCATTCAATAGATATAAAATGTTTATGAAACATAAAACGATTTTTGTTTAAGCATTGTTGCGTTGTTTCATAAAATGCTGACTTAAATAATGGCTGCTGTGTGTGTGTGTGTCAGTCAAATCCCTTGTGGGAAATGAAAAATTAGAGGCAGCGCTGGAGAGAGCAGTGATTGGACAGTTCAAGGGGCTCAACCCATTTCTCTCTTGGCTTTGACATGGATTTGAGATTTTTACAATTTTGTTCTTTCCACGATCCGAACTTGCAACTGCAACTTGCATTTGTAAGTCAAAATGACGTACTCACTTGTGTTTTGTCTTGTTTTTGGACTACTTCTTCAAATGTCGAGAGCTGTGCAGATGGATAAACTTGGAGACTACAAGATTTGTGGAGATTCAGAATGTTCCTGTAAGTAACAAACATGGCAATTTATTTATTTACTATAACATCATCTTTACTTGATTCAATGCTCACTTTTGCTCAATTTTAGATGTCCTGTCTATGGCCACAGCATTGGATGACTTCATAGCTCCTGATTGCAGATTTGTCAACATTAAAAAGGAACAGATGGTCTATGTGTATTCAAGCTCGTGCCAGAAGAGGGAGCTGGTGTCTTCTGGTCTGGAAGTGTAGGCTATGTGTATTATTATTTGCCTTTCTCTGAGAATGATTTGGAATGCCACAAGTTGTGCCATTCATATAAAAATGTGTTTTTTGTTTGTTTAATTTTGGTCAGGTTTATAGTGAGCGATATGTGGACCAAATGGGGATTATTGGCTATTTTCCAGCAACTATGGTGAATGAGACACAGAAGTTTCGAGAAGATACTGTTAAGTTACCCACAACTGTGAGTACTTTGTTATGATTAAAGATTTTGAAACATTTTAAAGCTTCTTTTCATGATTGTCTTTTTGTAGGACATGGATTTCTACTGCCATTAGACATTAAAGGTCAAAAAAACAAACAAACATTAAGTTCTATGTATCCTATCTCTGATTACTATTCACACTATTCACAAATAAACTTGAGTATTAAAGTTCAAAGTTGTTGTTCTTTCTTTCAAAAACAAGTTATGTTAAAATAGACTCATGTAACAGGCTTCACATTATCTCAACTGATGCAATAACACATATTAAGATGTAATTAACCTCAGACAATTAGTCTGACTGAAAATTACAACAATTTGGCCATGCTTGTACTAAATACTTGGCACCTAGGTTTGTATTTTTAGTCTGTGTGTTGGTTTTTATCAATTTCAGCACAATTATAAGGACTTCTCACCATTCAGAGGATATTTTATTTTCTACGGCTGAGGAAATTTAGTTTTGAAATAGCACACAAGCAATGCCAAAATGCATATAAATGAATCTAGAACTGTCCATATATTTGGATGCTACAGGTTTATTTGGCATTTAATAACTTACTGAATTCACTCCAGCTAACAATAATTGACTGTAGTTTAGGGCTGTAGTTGACCAAAGAAGTTCTTGGTTGAATAAAGACATGAAATATCAATGGATTAGTTAATAAAAAGAGGCCTAGCAAAAGTTCTCAAAACAAGCAAGTTTATAAGGATAGGTCTAAATATCAGAGTTCATAAAGTTCATAAAAGTAACTATGTTTTTGCAGAAAAAAGTTGGAATAAACTTACAATGTCTTTATAATCCTTACAAATACAGTACCGTAAATAATAAAGCAACTAAAGATGTCAAAATTATTAATTAAAATTATAGCTTTTATATAGAATTAACATAAAAGACCTAATATTACTTCTACAATTGTCACATTTTTACTTCTAACAATTATTTTGTAATTATATTGAAACGCCTATGATTGCAAAAAAAAAGAAAAAAAGTCTACAGTCGACCGATAAAATAACTAAATTATTACAGCCCAATAATATGTCAAAATTGTGACGTTGCTCTAATAGTTGCACAAGTAGCGTGAGGTTTAAACTCTCACCACTGGGTGTCGCTCAATATCAAATGTGGCATAAAGTGAAAATGAAAGGGATTGTCGACGCAACTTTAAATATTACTTCTTAAGCCTGGAGTAATTGTAAACAAATTCCAGGGAAACAAAAAGCTAAAATCATAAAAGGGAAAATATCTGTAATAAAACAAGAAAACTTGCACAAAGCCTGGATATTTTTAGAGAGATTTCCATTCCACTTTATAATCAGAATTTAGAATAGCCTACTGCAGTGGGAACAAGATTCTTAACAACTCTTGAAATTACCATATTCAAAGTTTCCCATGGCTCCTTTTCTATTTTTTACTTACCGAAAGTGTTTCCCTCAGTAACTTGCCAATATATTAAAAATATTCACCTTCTCTAGTTCTTCTTGGCCTTTGGGCTGTCACACACTGCAATCAATTACCTGCCTCTATTTCCCTCCAGATCACTACAAACCTATTTATAAGGATGACATTTAGCACAAAATGTCAGTCACCAGAAGGCACCTTTGGCACGTCCTCTGGTCTGTGTAAACCGTGAAGTATAAAATTAAGCAACAGTTGGAGGTTTCATCCATCACCTGTTGAAATCAGCTGCAGATCCTATTGAAAAAGTCTCAACATTTAAAAATAAAAGCCTGGCTTCATGCCAAATTAGCATTGTCACAATCCAACCATTTTCAAACTTGATATTAATCAATATTAGAAAACGGCTTGATACTCAATAATGGTTTCAACGCAGTGGTAATACACAATTCTTTAGATAATATATTAGAATCTTAACCACAAAAATAATAGATGTTTCTATATTTGAAAGTTGTCCTTTTTTATTAGTTCATAAATGACCCACTCCACACAATACCACACGCAACTATTCAGGAAAAGTACACATATTTATGGATTTTATTAAGTGTCACTATCACTTCAAATGAGTAACTCATGTAGTTACATATGTTGGTGTTTTGTCAAATTGTCAGCTTATTGAGTTGGACTTTCTTCTCTTGCTTTTGAGACATATCTGTTATGCTAAATTGCTGAAATGAATGACTAAATTTAGTCACAAAAGCAAAAAAAAAAAAACCCCAAAAAAACTATTAAATTATATCTGATAAGCTAATGATGAATGTTTTCTTATTAGTTTCATGTTCTGTTCTAACAAAAAAACAACTGGAAGACTTACTTTGATCTTCAATATCTATTATTCCTTTTAGCACTAAAGTAGCAGTTCTGTACCAAGTTATTTCATGCTCTCTATCTCAAGTTTCTCCATTTCAGTAGCTTGGAAAACTCCACACTTGATTCTGTACCAGCACAGCAGTTTAAAATAATACAGAGACTTTCAAGTTCACATTCTCCATGGAAGTTTTACGTCTCTATATCTGGTTAAAAGTAGCTAAAGATCAGACATTGTAGTATGCAGGTAACACATGATACTAAGACCTTAATTTTTGGACCATAATGTTTTATCAATTGCTTTATGATTTGATTGTCAAAACACCACTTCACTGTTTATTGATAGTTTTTATATCTTTATTCAATTTGAACATTTTTATTCATGCTCTTGTAACAACTGACAAGCCTCTAAAGTTCAAACTAGCTATTATTAGTCCTACACTTCACTAGTAGCAGAAATAATGATTAAGCGCTGCCATTTTTAGCCTCTTTTGTCCGCAGAAGGTGAAAAGCCCAGCGTGAGAAGGGCCAGCGGTTTCCTGTAGCCTGCAAGTCTAAATCCACTCAGCCCCCAGTAAGTAACTCCTGTCTGAAGTCACACTCTAGACAGACGCAGATGTATCTTTAGGGCGTTACCATGGTGATGAGAGGGGTCTATTGTGTCAAAAGAGATTGATGTTTGCGAGCGTGTCTGCTTGTGCTTATACCTCGTGTGAATATCGAAGCAGCTGGCAGACATAGTCACTCAGGAGAGGGGAATATTACAGTGCCACACCTTGACAGCCCTGGTCCCAGTCTGCCCCACGGATGAGCAAGGAGAGGATCCATCGCTTGCTTCTTGAATTAACACCTGATGGAGATATTTGCAAAGAGAAAGCACAGGATAATAGTATATAAAATGGAAACACCATTGGGAGCGACAAACAACGAAACGACAACAGAGGAGAAACAATTAACACCGATGTATCATCTAGGTCTATTTTTGAAACAAAAATCACACTGCTCAGATGTCTCTCTTTGATGAGGGCTGACTAATCTCTAATAGCGTAATAAATGTGGACTTGGACTATATTTTAAAAAGATATGCTGGGTGAAACATTTGGTTATTATATCTTTTTATCCACTTTACTTAGAACTTGGAAAAACATAAAATGGATGAAACTGCAGAAAACCTAAACCTGTAAATATAAGGCTAGTATTACATTAGCAACTATAAATCCCTGCAATAGTTACATTTTGCAAAAGTCATCAATTATAAACTCAGCAAGGAAAAGGGAACAAGAAATCCAATCTCAACAAATACATATTTAATGCTTCAATTTGCTAATTTAACTAGCAGAATAAAGTTTTGAGTGTTTTTTTGGGGTTTTAGCCACTGAATATGCAGTGTATTGTGTGTTTCAATCACAACAACACACAAGCCCTTGATACAACAACATCAAGTGAACCAGCTGACCCAAGGAAAGCGCTTAGAAAGTGGCAAAGAAAAAGAGAGGGCCTCCATAGGCTAAAAGCCTGCACTAGCTGATGACCGCTTGTGCAGTCCAGCCTGCTAAAGTGTTGTCTCTAAAAAAAGAATTACAATGAAGCAGGAAAATTCGCTACCTGGTTTTAAAAATGTGTTCCAAAATTTACCAACCAGGTGCACTTCATGCCATGCACCGATGACATGAAGTGAAGAGTGAAGACACATTTTCTTCACTCTTCTTTTTAGTTAGCAGCTGCTTCTGTATTTGTTTTCTTCATTCACACATTTTAGTGTTACAAATATTACCAAAAAATGATGTCTATCCATTTAAGAGCTCCAAGTGGAAAGTTTGTGCTTAAAATCAATGTACTCCACACATATAATACACTTGGCATAGTACTTTAGACGTTTTAAGGAGCAAATACTGTAAATATGGCAGGAAACATCAACCATAACAATCCAAGTTTCAGTGGGGCTGTAGATTTTAGTGTATTTTACAAAATCTATATTTTTAAGGTTTCCTGCGAGTGTGGATGATATTTGAACTTCTACGCCTGCAACTGCCTAGAGAATACAATTTTAAAAATACTACAGTATACTATATTACTGTGGTAAAGCAAAAAACATTGTGAACAATTCTATTCATCATCTCAGATCTTGAACAGCTGCGAGTGCTACATTATAGGCAATGTACTGCTCGGTCATGACAACCAAAACACTCCACAATGCTGCGAATGAAACAAACAAACAGACATGAAACAGGTGATGTGACAGTATGCATCACAAGCACAGGATGCAGAAAAGTAGACCTGGGAATGTGGCATATCCTAAAGTAATAGCATTTGTCAGTTCCTGTTTCCCTTGTGAATGTCAGAAAATACCAGCTCACTTCTCGTTTGAGCTAAGCCACTCAATCAGTCAGTTCAAATCAGTAGCAGCTGAAGCCTGGGGATGTGCCAGTCCCGCCTGATCAGTGTCGTCCATGTCTGAAAATATATGTGACACTATTGTTACAATAAGCACACACTTCAAGAAGACATAGTAGATTATTCCTGCATTTATAATTGGAAAATATTAAATAGAGGTACAGAACTCAAATACTTCATATTCATGCTAAACAACTTAGTTATTTTTGAATGCTTCATATGTTTCATGTGTTTCAGTTTTTAGTATTATTGGTACAACTTCAATATAAAATTGTAGTATAGTGCATGCTATTGTATTTTGTGGTTATTATTATTCATTATTTTATAGTTCATTTAGTCAGAGTAAACTGAACTGAGCTTGAACTGTCCTCTGATTCACATTTATGAGGTATCTCCATGTTCTAACATCTTTCCTCAAGCAAGTTTTAACTCTTTTCCCATCACCCAAGCCAACAACAATCAATCAATCAATCAATCCAATTGTGATATTATTATTAAAATATACAAATTAAGTATTCATAAAACAACAAATGCATATATGAATTATTTTAAGTTATCTAATATCTGTCAGTAATCAATCAATCAGTTACACCTATCGATTATGTATACTGGTATTCATTCAGCGAGAGAGTGCAGCGTCTTTTGGAACCTAGAATTTTAATGAGAATGTATCAGGCATGATTTATGTGAGAAATTGGTATTCTAACAAGTTGGTCAAGGAGGACTTTCTTGTTGAACAGAACCTGATGTTTGTTACGCTGAGATTTCCAAAATGACGTATGTTGGAACAGTGACTCACAGGTCAAGAGTGCATGATTGTAATGACTGGGTATTACAAGAGTCCAACATTCTTAACCTTAGGAAAAATGTCATTACTAAAGCACCTGATTTAGCAAAACCCTGGGTCGACTTAAGTCACAATGACTAAATTTTGTAAAAGAAGATGGTGTACTGTATGCTGATAAATGGGTCGTGGAATACATTTAGTCCTAATAAGATTAGCTGAGCTTCAGTAAGAGCAGTGGATCTATGGCAGGTGCTGTTGTTGTACTGAGAATCCCTGGTTGCTACACGGAGCCCAGTGAAGGTTTATATAGACAAACCAGGTTTGTTAAACCTAATGGCCCTTGTATTGATTGATGGAGGTATCCTTGCACATCGCACAGGCTGAATGAACAATGAGAGTCTCATTGGCTTCTCAAAATGCATTTGGGTTTGTAGTTTTATTGACCCTCCTAATGTCTTTTGTTTACACTCTTTGTCCTAACCGATTTTACAGTTGTATGATGAATCTTTAAAAGGGTAGTTATAATGTCACCAGTACCTGACTGGCAGTGGCAGTGTTAAAAAAAAAAAAAAATATATATATATTATATATATATATATATATAATATATATATATATATATATATATATATATATATATATATATATATATATATATATATATTTGTTTATTGAAAAAGTGCATAGTAATACTCATTCAATTATCTTCAGACTAAAGCTGCTCGAACAACTCCGTTTTTAAGAAGCATTTCTGTAGCATCTACAGCTTTTTAGAGCTAAAGTTGTTGATTGCTGTGTAACTGTGAGAGATCTACCTCATCAGTCACAATCAACTTCAGCCCTGAACAAGATGCGCTTAGGCTTGAAAACTGTTACTCTATATTACTATATTTTGATATAATTCTCACCAGGATGTTCTAAGAGATTTCTCACCAGGATATTCTAGGAGATACAACAAGCAATCATTTGTGGTGACTTTGTGGTATTCATACAAACAATAATATGTTGGATTTTAAGAATGCCTTGTGGAAGTGTTACATAGCTTAAACATTGTATGGAGAACTTTACAAAGAAGGACCCAGCAACTGTTTCTTGTTTTTCAATGTGTTCTACTGCCCAGAGTCCGCTGCTTTCAGTGTTTACTGGGCCGGTAGTTGCATAAGGAACATAATTAGTTTGACTGACAGGCAATGCGGCCTTGTTTTTGTTTGGTCAATGTTTTTAGCATGTCTGCAGTAGCCTACTATGCATTTTAATGTTCTTTGAGCAATTAAAGAAAGAAAACACATAAAATTTACCCGTTTACCAGACCGACGTGGTTTTGTCTTGTGCAGACTTCACATTTAGACTTGGAATCGGATACTTATCACTGAGATGCTTTACCCAGGCAGAGGCAGACCATGGCTAATCCCGCTCTGATCAAACACAGGAGTGCTAAGCATCTGCTGAAAGGTGTCCACAGCAGCGGCGGCTTAGCTTTGTCACTGTTCACAACTTCATCAGCCTGCAATGACAAGAAGAGCACTCTCAGCTTACTTATGTACACACAACCCCAAAGCAACTTTGCTCAGATTAACTTGACCCAAAATGGCTTATGTATGTTATTATTTACTTTTCATCTTGCTGTATTGGCATCACATTCTTTGATTTCCCTCTATTAAAAGGTTATTTAAAAGGATAATGAGAATTCAAACCAACTAATGCATCCATCTTTGCTTGTGCCACGATTTCCTGTCTGCTACATCTTTATTATGGGAAATACAGTTTGTTTTCCTAATTGACTGAAGCACTCTTCACTCACTATACAAGGGTTCTGGAAAAAAGACTCAGTAACCTTTAGATTACCCCATTACCAGTACACTTTAAAATGGAAGGAGCAAAAGCACCCATATGAGGAAGTATACGCAGCATTGTCATCACAAGCTCTCAAGGTCATTCCTCCCATAACCCCTTGCTGTCCAAAATTGCTCTAAAAGCAAAACAAACAGCAGCTCACTTATCTTATTATTTTTCTAAACCTCCATTCACCCAAAATAACCTTGATTAGTTAATTGGTCTAAATTGGACTAAGATTGGTTATTAGCAGCTCCTTGGTGAGCAACCTGTTCAGCTGGAAAGAATGACGTCCTGGGACCATTCAGCGTTTCCAAATGACTCAGGTTCCACTTGCACACCCACCGGCTGCCTAATTTGAGATACAGGTCCAGAATGCCAATCTAATCAAATAGCAGTGTTTAAGAATAGTCTGCTTGGGAATTAGATAGACAGGAGGTGACTGACATTAAATTGACAAGGACATTGAAGTCCTTTGTGATAGTTAGATAGCTAAATGCAAATAGCCACTATATTGATTTCTTTAGTGAGATATATTTACCTTTTTCAGCTTGTTTGCTGTTGTTACAAAGGCTGCACAGTTAATCAACATCAAATCAAAAGAGCAATAATGCCATTTTTAAGTATCATAATTCCCTTCAAAGACTGAAAAACAACTATTCTTGTAGCTTATACAGTATGTGCAGTTTATATCTTTACAAACATGTTCCAAAACCCATGTGATTCTTTGCCAGGTCAAAGACAAACAGTATTTCAGCTGCTTTGTCAATTTAAAAAAATAAGCCTGAGACAAATTCAAAAACACACTTTTTGCAATCACAATACTAGTCAGAAAAAAACATCCCTATTAGATTCTAGTCCCAAATTGCGCAGCCCTAGTTGTTATTTCCCTATGCGTGGTATGGGGCATGCAAGTCATAAACCTGAAACCAACAAGAGAACAGCTAGGTCAGGTCACACAATCAAGGAACAGGGACATGTCATCTGACAAATATGAAATTACTTACCAAGATGATAAATACTGTACATGTGGTATATAAAAATACATGAATTTTGACCATTCTTTAGCAACTTGGTGACGTGTTTTCAGCTTTCATTTTTTTTCTTTGTGCTTAAAGAAACACATTTAAAAGTGCACTGTTCTGGTCTAAGCTTTACCAGCTGCTTGCCTACCTGAATTATTCCACTCTATGACACTTTGGAAAAGCAGGCTGCAAACCCTTCACCAAAAAAGTTACAAGATCTAAACTTTTTGGTATTCTCAGGCTGCTGACTTCATGTTTGAGTTGTTCTTGATATCTGTATGTATTGAATTTCTTTGCTTTCTGCATTTGGCAAAATCAGATGTTCAGCTATACAGTAGATTTCAGCTCAAACTTCAGATAAGGCACATGACATAAGGCATTAAAAAAAAAAAAAAAAAATCAGCAAAGACAATTTTGGGAGAGACAGTATGCTGACATTAATGCTCAGTTGTAAATGCCACAGTCTGCTAGTCTTTACTGTACGTCTGCATCATGTCTGCAGGTTGACTGAAGCTGGTATTGCTCACACATCAGGCTCAAGGTGGATGACTTCACTGATAACTTAATGAGAGGAGAAATTGAGGATTTGGCAGAGCAAGGGACATTTCAGAGCGCTGGCTCAGGAGGCTTCATTAGTAAAATTGACCTGGTGGCAAATGTTTTGCATTCAGTTAAAGTGATCAATAACAGAAGTGCTGCTGGGTTTGAGAAGTGTGAAAATGACATCACAGTAGGTCTAAACACTTTAAATGCAAGCATTTGAGTTTAATATCTACAATTTCCATTTCAAATGAGTGCACCTCCCGCTGTCACCCTTTCACTGACAAAAAGCTCCATTGTGCTGTAATAGCAGCAGTAGCTGAGCAAGCAATAAGATTTTGCACAGAACACCGCAGACATAATGAATATGACAATCACACCTCAGAAACATAACAAGTAATCACTGTCTGTGTCAGAATATCGGCCATGCTAGGCTTATCTCTTCTGCTATATTCTCATTGTGAATTAACTTGCTCCCCTTTGATTTGATTTTACATGATGAATGTGCCAACAAACTTTACAGTACAGGTTCATTATAATAGGCTAAGGGGAAGACAAGTTTAATCAATTTTAAAATAGGCTTAAAGAAGAAGATAATGGGCTTTTTCCTATCGATAACATACTATGCTTTAGATCACCAATTTTGTTTGCTATAACTGAGTTTCAGAAACAGATCCACTGACTTTCAAAACTGCACTGATGAAGTCTGCTTCTTTAAATTTCATTGTAGTAATAAGCAGCAGAATCTCATTAATTTTGAAAATGTTTATTTGACATTTTGCAAGGCTTCTTTTTCAAATATTCACGTTTATGTACAGGGGTGGGCGGGGATAAATGGTATGTGAAAACAGGTTTTTCTTTCCTCGAGCATCAGCTGAAAGACTATACAGGGTTACTCAAACATACATTAATCAAGCAATCAATGAATCAAAATAGAACTTTGAGCAAGCTAATGATGAGAGAACCCTCTAGTAAGAAGATTAAACGCTTATGAAAGTTGGTTTTGCATTTACCTTATGTACCCTTATTGTGTTTGCTGTTATCAACTTACTGTAGCTAACGTTAGCTACTGTCAGTTTAGTATCCTTACCTTGTGTGCTTGTGTGTTCTCCACTCCTCCACTCCTCAAGTCTCAGACCAGGTAAGCTATTCTTCTTCAGTAGAATATTTGAGAGGCATCTGGCAGATACTCTTGGAATATTTTGCATAGGCCAGCAACTTATCACGTAACGATGTCCCTTTCTTTCACAAGAAAACGTAGCTAACAAGTTTGCTAGTTAGTTTCAAATTAACATGCTAGCATGTTATTGTAGCGGCTACTGTTGGTAAGCTAATGCGCTAGTTCCAGAACCTTGAGCTAACCTAAAAAGAGTAAAAAGTCTATTATAGAAAGACCAGATTTTTTTTTACATAATGGCTCAAAAATAATAATTTTAACAAACATACAACTATTTTATATAAAGTTTACTGAGTAATATTTTACCAGTAGTAAAAAACTGTATGTTCCGCTGTAGTAGTTGCACACATGAATAGTAACTTAAACAAATGAGCTGTACAACCATGCTGTCTGTTGTCCCTGCAGCTAGACCCTCTGTACTCGACTACTCTAGTGTTAGAAAAAATGTTTTAATGTACCACGCTAAATACATTTTCTTTAGCATTAGAACAGTCTAGACTGGTTTAACTGGTCTTAAATGCAAGTACATCTCTGAGCTGTTCTACAATCTTATACCAGTTTAGAATATTTACCATTACTTAAAATATTTTATTACTTAACTGTTATATTATTTATGTCTTATCTTTCAATAGAAAATGAATTTGTTCAAAGTTAGACCTAGGTGTCTCGTTTAGGGCTTTAAATATGGTCACCTAAGCAACAAATAAAAGTTGGTACTATTATAAGTAGGCTTTATGCTATTATAGTCAGTGTGTTACGGCTAATGGCCTGGAGCTTCTAATGTCAATAGTTTAGCATTAAAACAGCCTTTTATAAAACCAGGCTCTTCAAAGCCACTGTGCCTTTGCTCCAATTAATCAAATCAGTCTTCGTTTCCCTGCTGATGAATATGATTCATCTGTGACGTTCATTTGCATGTCCTTTATTCCCTCCTAGGTGGTGCTCTCATTAGGCTCCACTCAATACTCACCTCTAAGTCACAAATACACAGAGGGAAATAATTATTTTGATTATGCATAATCTTTCCTTGTGCAGTTGTTTTTCTTTGCCAATTAAACCAAATTTATATTTTGAATGTGCTGTGAATAACAAAGCAGCCAGAGCATGTCTGTCTTTTGATTCTCATTGAAGCTTTTGTTGACTGAATAGCTGTGTGCACTATTCCACTTTGTAATGACAAGACTATTTCTCCTCAAGCAGGGTCTTGGCCCACTCACAATTTTATTTTTCATCCAAGGTTTGGAGGAACAAATTAGAGAAAGGAATTGCAGGCTTTACACTCTTAAGGCTTGTTGTTCATCTTTCCAGTTTCCTGCATAACAGTAACACACAGTGAATGAAAAATCTGCTGGATGAAGTTCACCAGTTTCTGAGGTTCAGCAGTGTAAGTAATCGGTTGTGATAACAGTTAGATATGTCCCTAAGGAAAATAAATTCCTGAATCTGTTTAGTATTAAAATCGTATAAATAAGCTTTGTCATTCACAACTATCATAATTTAGCTATTTTGAGTACCCTCAACTAATACTGAAGGAAAGCTGTAAAGATTTTGTTCAGTATTTATAGAAACAATTGACCTCAGAAAACCAGTGGTGGAAAGTAACTTAGTACAAAAGCAAATGTACTGTACTTGAGATGTATTTTTTACTTTTACTTAATTTCTACTTTTGGTAGCAAGTATCTGTACTTTTTACTATACTGCATTTCTTACCTCAACTGAAAAAAAAGTATTTTTTCTCAGATTTGAGAATGTCTTTTTGATAATTTTGATAACTTGTCTAATAATGATTTGGTAAAGATCAGATTTGGACACAAACACATAAAAAGGATTAAACGATGGTGGTGATTATTTCCATGGCCCAATAAGAGTTGACATTTTTCAAATGATACTTTTACTTGAGTAGATTTTGTATGATACTTTAACTTTTTTGTCCTTGTATCTGAATCTTTTTACACATGTAACAAAATATATTTAAATTCTTCTTATAAAAATGTAGATAGAATTGCAATCAATGTCTTTGCTGGTAACATTGTCTATAATGATTTTATCTACAGTTGTTTTACCAATATGTTAAGTGCTTTCTTCTCACCTATGCTCCTTTTTATTGTTTGTTTACAGCATCCGGTTCAATGATGCCGAGCCACAGGTGGGTTAGCAGTGGCGTGTGTATTAGCAATAGCATCACGCAGAGAGAAAAATCAAAACACCCCAGCAGCGCGGCACTGGACATCATCACAAATGAGAGGGCATGAATTACCCACGTCCTCCCACGGGCAAAGACGTTCCCCCGATTCACTGTTGGGGGTAAGTAAACAAGACTCCCATGGCAACAAGAGCGTTTAGACCAGAGCATTATAGGAAGTGTTCAAGTAAATAACACAGCAGTTTGCTCTCAGAAAAGTGTCAAACTTTTCAATTGCAAAATAGGTGGTCCTCATGGTACTTCACATCACTGAGCACACTCATCATACCTTAAAGGAGCCTATTTTTTTTTTTTTTTTTTTACAACTATTAGATAAGAAACTAGAACATATGCAGATCAGTAATTTACCCTTTGTTCATTGTAAAACACAAAATATAACTAAAACAGCTTGAAAATAGAAACCGCTCCGGTGACTTCCTGTTCAAAACTGCAGAACTGTGAAGCCCCACCTCTTCATTTTAAAATGTAAATGTAAGAAGCAATGGTTTTAAGAAAAAAACGAATAATTATTGTTGGAAAGTGACTATGGGACAGTTTTGAACCAAATATACTTCATTTTGAGCATTATAATTATGAAATTATTACAAGTAAATACAGGTTAGTGTAAGGGGATAGGAGAAAAGGGATTTTCTGAGCAGTTAAGCTCAAGCCGAAGAAACATTATAAGATTACTCAAACATGCATGAATCAATTCAATTATAATTTTGAGTAAACAAAGGTTGAAGGGAGGCCATTATAACAAGGTTAAAATCTTTGAAAAATACATTTGAGATGGAAGAGAAATTAGCTGTTTAGTGTATTTGGTTGGTTTTATTTACCTGAAATGTTTTTTTATTTATTTATTTTTAAAGCATCAGATATGATATTTATCAGGTTTATATATGTTTTTGCTGCAGTTCAGAAGTTACCTAATCCATTCTGAGAATCTTAATTACATAATGTAATTCCCTGCGAAGAATTAAACACTAAGTGCACACAGTGGTCTCATTTTCAATGAATTGGCTACTTCCCCAACAAGGCTATAGTAGAGTTTTACTTTGATGGTTATTTAGAAAAAAATGTCCCTTAATCTTGTGGCATCTTTTTTCCAACATTTGGATACCGTCACAATACAATATCTGACTAAAACTTTCTCCAACCCAAAGGAGCACAAGCAAATGGCTGAACTCTTTGTGAAGCTTTGTCATTTTGGTCTGTGATGACTGGTTTAGAACATCAAAACTCTCTGCACAATTGTAAGTGTAAACAAGCTCTGCAAGATTGTTCTTTATATAAGGAGCAGTTAACCTGTCTGCAGTCTGACACTAGTTTGGGCATATTTGAGCTCTTCACAGTTCCTCCTCAAAAGCTGAAAGTAGTTTCACACAAAGTTTTAGGGGCAGTTAAAAAAAGTCCACGAAGAGCACATATAAAAGTCCTGTTCCTACTATGAGGTTTTTTTTTTTGTTTTATTTGTTTACTTGTGGAGTAAACTTTATTTATACAGCAGATCACAGATGCAAATCACAAAGTGCTTTACAATGTGTAATAATAAATAACATAAGAAAATACATGACATAACATTAGATAATATTATCAGATAAAAGCTCTAAGCAAAAGAGTTAAGACTCTTTTGTGGCTTTTAAAAGAATCAACAGAATCTGGCATATTACGTAGGGCTACAGCCTGAAAGGACGGATCCCCTTGAGTTTTAAAAAGGGTCTAGGGACCATTAAAAGGTCCTGACAGTACAAACTGGGTTTAATTAATTCCAGAATGGTTGATTTGGCCTAAAATAAGAGAACGACCTTGTTTCATAATGCTTGATAGTTCACTTTTATGAGATGATAAAAAAAATAATAATAATATTGAAAAATAATAGCGAGAGGGCAGTCAAAATTTTAAAAGATATGTGTTTGTGCCAGGTTTTCCCCTAGTTTGGACAGATCCAATAGTTGTGGAGAGTCTAAACCAAGTCAGCCATTTTGACACTTAAAAGTTAAGTGATTTTGTCCTTGAAACATTATGATTCTTCTATTTACAAATTTTGCCCCCTGACTGTGTTTATACATCTAATTACATTTAATTCTTGTAGGTGATCAAAGCCAACATAAGCTGGCGTGTTTGCCTTTTGGAGATGATTCTTTTGCAAGTCCTTGTGAGAAAGAATGGAGCAGAACAGACGCTTTGACACGATGGAAAAATAGTGAATACTAAAGGTCAACCTCAACTATTTGTTGGATGGTAAGCTGTCCAACTTTGAGAAGGCATTGCGAAGGCAACTGGGGGATTTAAATGAAACAAACTATCCAGTGTTCCATTTGTTATTGTTGTTTATTAAACATGAGTAGGTGCCGTAATACCGTTCTTTTGCTTTATGGAGATTTTTTATTTATTTGTAATTTTTTTATAGTGCTACGAAAATCTATGTAACAGAGCCACATTTAAAGATGTAAGTAACTAGTATGTGTTATTTGGATATTTCTTTCCCAAATGCTTTATTTGACTGGATAGCTTGTTTGAAATGGAGAGAGAGATTGAAAAAGATAGTATAGAGGTAGATTAGAGGAAATTTTTTGCATGCATTGACTAGTGATATAATTTTTTTTAGGAGATTCACAGTGAACATTTTTGTGTCCCCCAAATAAAAAGAAAACTTTAGAAGTCTGTATTGGAGTAAGAAAATTGTCTTATCTGATTTAAATGCTTTTACTGACATCAAAGCAAACACTAGTTAGTTTGTCAATCCCAAATATTGACCTGCTGCTTCCTCTTAATTGACAAAAGCATTATGACATGTCCAGGTGGGAAGCCAGACCGCAGTGAAGGCCTGGAGTGACACCGTGCTAATGATATGTCACGAACCGTCACTCCCGTCCACACTCTCCTCTCTGGGTTTGCTTTGGTATCTGCTGTGCTATGAAGGCTGCCATCTTATCTCCCCCAACCAGAAGCAAACCCCCTATGATTCAGCCAGAGTGGATGAAACCATCACAACAAGTACAGCTCCTGACATTATCCACATTGCAATCAATGCGGATATAGTGTCCTTAGTAATCCCCATCCCACAGAAAAGTGGAGAGAGAGAGATGCCATGATGTACATTACAAAAGCAGTTTCAAAAGACATTCTCACTACTGGAACCTAAAAACACAGGAAAAAAGTTTTAGTTTTAATCAGATTACCAAACCTAGATGGAATATAAAAAATAGTGTGGAAATTTCAATTCTAGTTAGAGCTCTAGAAATCTCTGTTTTTAACAATCAATGATGGAAAGTAAGTAAGTAAGTAAAGTATAGTACAGTATTGTACATCTTACATTTAACAGGCTATTAGGGACCATTTGGTGAACTTCACACAAGAAGTCAATCAAGAGTAATTACGTTATTTACAATCCATTTTACTAGAGCAGTTTGACCATTCATTTAGCTGGATTTTGGGACACTCCAACTAGCTCCTAGCTTTAACTAACCCTTTGGCACATGGTTATTAAAATAGATTGTAGGAGCCATTTTGGCCTATATGTTTCCTGCATGTTGTTAGGACCTCCGCCCATTATGTGGCAGCACTGTGTCCTACTTGCATGTATTTAAAGCCAGGAAAGCAGCCACAGGTGCTGCTAATTGGAGGCAAACCGTTTTTGACTGCATTTGTTGTGGATGTGGATGGCAGAAAGGCCAATAAAGAACCTAAACTTATTTGTGGATTTATTACACAAAGCACGTCAGAACAGCTTTAAGTTAGTAGTATCCAGGTGGCCAATGGCATAGGGCCATTGGCTGCTACATAGATATTAAAGGAGGTGTTTTTTTCCTTGTATTTACAAATGCATATTAATTATTCACATTTTGTTCTTTGTAAAACACAAATTTAATCTAAAATGGCTTACAAAGTCTATTGACTCCCTGTTCCAAACTGCAGAACTAATAATCCCTGCCTCTTCATTGTACAATCTAACTTTATTAAGAAGCAGTTTTAAATTGATTAATTTTGTTAATTTTGAAAGTGACTACATGACAATTTTGAGCCCTACATGTTTTACTCAGAATCTGAATTTTTGAGTAATTACAAGTTACAATCCAAACAAGTTGGCTGGGATAAGTAGAAAGTGAAAACAGACTTTTTTTTTTAGCATTCGACCATCAGCTGCAGGATAATACAAGATGAATCACACATGCATGAATCAACCTAAATACAATCTAAAGAGACTGTAATGATTAAGTAATGTTTATAAAACAGGTCCCCCTCCCCTCAAACCTGGCTTTAGAACATCTTTTTATAGACTGCAAAGTGAAACTTAGGTGGATCAACACAGCCAATCGGAGCATTGCTTTCAGTTTATTTTGGGTGGAGAAGATAAAGCTTATTTATTTTACACACACAAAAATTAGATAACCCAGCTATAAGTAAGTAAACAAATCATAAAAACTCACCACTTTAGCCCACTTTATATATGTTTTCAAGTTTTTGAGCTGCAGTTTGTGAAATACTATTCTCATGTGTTTTTTAAAGACTGAAAACTTTTGCTCTAAAACCTAGTGTGTGTTAAACTAAGAGAGTGTGCCGCAGTGCTGCTGTCATAGACGTGTTCTTGTAAGTCTTGGTCGGTCTGAGCCAGCAGCTTGTACCTTGTAACAGAAACATTGACAAGCAGACTGCATCACTCCCCCCAGGCAAGATCAAATATTAAACATCAGTTTTTCATGACTCCTCCTCCAACTCTGCTGCGGTAGCACAACTTATCTACTGCTTAATCACAGAATAAACCACCACATGGAGTCATTACTATTCCATTTTGTATCTCATGAATGATTGATTCTTAGGTGTTTTTGATCTTTTGACTTTTATTTTTTCTCTACAGATTTACAAAATAGAAAGCCACAAGCATTAATGAATTTAAGCTGTATTATGTACATTTGGACTCTATCCTTACTATTTTTTTTTCTTTTCTGCTAGTTTGCCTTGTGTTTTACTATGAACTTAGTAAAGTTTAAAGTTCAGCAAACTATTTTTTTTGTTTGTTATAAAACACAAAACGGTTCTAAACAGATTAGAAATGTAAACATCTCTATTGACTTCTTGTTCAAAACTGTAAAGCCTGCCTCTCCATTGTAAAATTTTACTTTAATAAGCAGTAGATTTTAAATTACTTATTCTACTACAGTAATGGCTACAGTAATGTAGCCATTACTGTTGGAGAATGGCTACATGCAAATTCTATTTCTAACCCCTATATGTTTTACTTAGAACTATACTTATTTAGTAATTATTTAGTTATTGCAAGATAATACAGACAATTTTTGTGGAGCATCCGTTACAAGACAATACAAGATTGCCCTGAAGAAGACCTTTTGGTTGAAATACGTAGGCGTCCCTCCCTTGATTTACTTTTAATCAGAGTGCCTCAAACCTTTGCACTTCTTGTGCCAGTTTTACATAGACCTTTTTAACTTTACATGGCTGTTGTGGCAGTAATACAAGACTGCAATACTCAATTTGAACTCAGTTTCAATTTATTTCTGTAGCTCTCAAAATAGGGCTGCACCAAGTTAATCGATAAATCACAACTAATTAATAACCAAATAATCGTTAACTGGTCTTTACACTAGTGTGGTCACAATTCTAAATTACTATTACTATTTCAAACATGACTTTGATACCAAGGAAAATACTCCATTCTCGATACCAATGTCAATACAGCATTTGATTCAAAAAGGCCTTTGTTATGTCCAAATTTTAGACAAAAATTAAATTTTCAAACTGAAGTTTGGTTCTATTATGTCATTCTAAAACTGTTCAGTAAAGAGCAAATTGTGGTATCAGTACTTGCTCAAATGCTTTGATACTAGCTTTAGTATTGATTCATATGTAATTTTTGATAGGCCTACTTTCAACAATCCTATTTTATATTGGCTTCAAAACCTGAGCTGAAATTTTGTCCTAAAGTGACTATACCTCAGCTCCAAATATTCAAAAATCTTGTTTTTGTTAGACTTTTGTGTTCTTAGCAGCTAATCGATTAATCAAAAAAATAATTGTCCAACTAATTGATTAATCCAAATACAACTTTGAGTAAGCCAATAATGAGAGAACAGTGTTATGACAAGGCTAAGCAAGATTTTACACAGTAGGTTCCCATACAGGTTAGGCTATATCACGGCAACAGTCATTTAACCCCAGATAACCTTGCCATTGTGAGGAATTATGATTGTGTTAAATTACATAAAAACAAAACTAGTTCATTTGGACAAAGTCTTCATTCTGCTCTAACCAATATACTAAAAGTTAAAGAAGTTATTTTTGTGTGCATTCAGCAAACTCCACAAAGAAAGGATGCAAAAGTTTCACCAGATTAAAATTTTTCTTATAAAGCTGCCTAAAGGACACAGAGTTATGCCACAGTACAACAAATGATTCCCTTCCCTCTTCAAAAGCCATCATCACAAGCAAATGTGTGTTTATAAAATTGCAGACATACCCATGCATCCTTCTGCTTTCCTCCCTAAAACGATATGCAGACACGCTGTAGCTCCGCTTGACAGTTACTTAAGGGAGTGAGGGATGAAACCGCCTCACACCCACTGCACTCACGACATCACTGTTTGTCAAAGCTGGCTCCAGACGCTGTAGGTTTTTGCCTTCAGAACATTGCTCCACAGTTTGCCTTACAAATAATGCATAACCGCCACCGCGGCTTTTGCATCAGCATTAAAAAGTGGACGATCAGTGATGAGTTCTAGTTTGGCCAAGCTAAATAAATAATCTCTGAGCTGCACAATGGCAAGAGCGTGGGAGGAGGTCCACAGAGAGCATGGAAACGCTGATTAGCAAAGCAAATCCTCTAATAGAAAAGCCACCTTCATTATTTGCCTTCAGAGAAAAGCGCCAAGCTGATCTTTAGCTGTCACATCTTATCTAAAATGACAGAAATAAAATGATATAGTGAGTGAAAAAAAGAAGAATGTTAGGATTGTTACATAATTGTATAGATATGGCTGTTGTAATAATTGAATTTTAATTACACTTTTGACTTAAGTTGGTGTTTCTAATTTAGAGGCCTTAGAATCAGATACATGTATGTACGTAAATGTGCCTACCTAGTTTCTAGTTCTCATTATACCTTTGGGACATTTTTGTTAATATCCAGATTAAAGATCACCTATTACTAAAAGTTGACTTTTTTAGATTGTAACCATGTTACAATAATGAATGTGAGCGTAACATCGATAAAAATGAGCAAAATATGGGCCTTTTAGGTTTTGGCTTCAATTATAGCATTCAAACAACTTTTTACAAACAGCAATGTGAAACTGATGTGGACCACAGAATCTAGGCTTCACGCTCAAGATAATTAGCCAGGCTGGCGCCACCTAGTGCCTCCACTCTATTTCATTTCACTCCAGCTACCAGGTCAGGTATTGCAAGACTGCAAACTGTTCCCGAAAGCAGGAAGTACAATCATCCAATCAGCGGAGTGGTGTTGGCCAGAACCAACTCGAGCTGAGATAGCAGACTGTATGCATTCTCCTCCGTTGATCTTGTGTCAAATATTAATTGTATATTGTGATATTGTACACTTTAAATTGCAGGTTTACCACATAGAAACGACGACAACAATCACTGACAGACAAGTTTATGCTGTACATCCTGGACGACTAAATTACCAAAAGCAGTGATTGGTTGAATAAAAAAAGTCTCAACAAAAAACCCCATTGGTGTGATGTCAGATGATTTCCATGAAGTGAAATGAAACTGGCTGATTGATAACTACAAAATGATAACAAAGATTGTGTAATCAGAGTCATCAAGATTAATAATAGACAGTAAATTCATACAGTATTTTTTTTGTATGTGTATGTCTTTGAGTAGAGTAGAAAAGTTAATCAGACAGTGACTTTGCACTTGTAGAAAATAATTACAGTCTATTTCTGTTACTTTTGTCTGTTTATTCTCCTAATACATTTACTCTAAAAGCTACTATTCAGTGTAAACTGTGGTCAACTAGCAAAAATTGCATTGACTAAGACATTGCTGACCAATTAATCAACAAAACGACTAAAGAGGTACAGCTACAACCCTGTTTATAAGCCTAACTTGTTTTCATAATAACAAGAAAGACGCAAATATAACTTTTTACAAATTATTTAGTTTAGTTCAGTTTTTGTATTTTAACTAACAAGAAGCATGGAAGCACAATCACATCTACAAAGATCAGAAGTCATGTCGTTTTTGCCTAGAGTAAAACTGCTGTTCATTTAGGTCTAGAATTTGCCTTTCATCTTCTACTTTCAAACAAACCCATCTTCTGTTAATTAACACATTTCTTTCTGTCTCTCACACCTTCTCCTCAGACATGGCACTTTACATCAGCTCCACAGCCCTTTGTCCTACTGACGCACGAAGCAACAGCAGCAGAAGATACTAAGAAAGAAGAAGACAAGTGTCCCTTAATGAGCTGCCTTCTATGTGAGCTTCAAGCAGCATTCACAATCACATAATGTCTGCAGTCAAGGTCCTAGAGTCCACTAAGACATGGGTGGAAAAGTTGGGATATACTGTGGTTTGGTCAGTATAGAAAAACAAAAGGAGTTTAATGTTCCATGCATGCTATAGCTGTAGATGAAAAAGACAAGTCTGGAAATGCAAAGTGGTAAGCTGTGTTTAGTTACAAATGTAGGGCTTGAATATGGACTGTTAATGGTCTGTTTTATGGTCTCGAGTGCCTTTACTTTGGCATCTTAAGTATTTAAATTCAAATAAAAATTAATAAAGCACACATGACCGTCATGTGTTTGCCACACAATGAGTTAGAGCTCTGTCTCCCAACAACAAAGGAAATTACATTGGAGAAATAATCACACTTATTTTGGCATTTTTAATGGCTAAAGAAATGCTCAAAACAAGTCTGGGTGATTAATGGAACTAAAAACATTACACTACTGGGACATTCAGAACAGTGTTTTTTGAGGCTCAGAGAAGAAAAATGTTTATCTCACAACATAGTAAAAAACTCAAAAAGTAAATTTAAATAACATGTTTCTTTAAAAACTTCTACTACTTCCTAATTTAGGAGTTACGCATAAAAAACGAGTAAATCAATTTAGTCTATATATATTTTTTAATTTACTATAATTAACCAGGAAGTCCCATTGAGATTCAGAATCTCTTTTGCAAGAGACCTGGCTTAGGTAGCAGCCAACACCATCAATACAATAGTAAAAAAAGTCACACAAGATTACATTATAAAAACAACTCGCTCAAGAAAAGAAACTTTGCATTAGTGATAAAGTGTAGTGCAGCATGTTACAGAGAGTCCAGTTTGTGTGAGAAGAAGGATGGAGCATGCATAATGTACCACCAAAATCAATTACAGAAAGAACGGTGGCCTCAACTATTTTTTTCTTAGCAAGAAAAGCAGGATTTTTTTCCATCCTAAAGTTGTTGTTTTTTTGTCAATTTGTATTTTGAAGGTGAGACAACTGCCAATCCATCTACCCATTTCAATGACTCTGATGTAAATATATTTTCAAAAATTATGTGGGCTTTTGAAAAAAATCATCAATTTACGGCTCAAAAAACAGTAATCTGCTCTAGGCTTACTAGAGCAGATTATAAAGAATAGAATGCTGTTTGTAATTTTTGAGTGGCCACCTCATCTGACGGACCTTTAGAGCAGACCACAGTGTCGTCTACATAAAGGTGAAGTTTGACTTGCAAGTCTTTCCCCGGGTGAATAGTGTAGATGCAAGAATTAATCCCTGCGGGACACCTTTTTGATAGTAAGAGACTCTGAAAAATAGCCTTTTGCAATAACATTGGGTTCGATCTCTAAAGTAATTCTGAAACCACTCATTGAACCTACGACTAAAACCAATTCGGTGACCAAATACTTACCAATACTTACCCATTTTTTCGGAGCTATGTCATTAATTTCTTACCTTGCCACTGTAATAAAAATAAATAATAAATAAAAGTGCGATTATAAAGTGGTGCATTTCATAGTAAGTTTCACAATATAAAAAGTATGCTAAATACATTAGTTTGATAATTATTTATATTAGTTTCTTTTATTGAATCCTCGTTTTGCATGCCGCTGATTGACTGTATTGTTAAAAGACTCCCTAAGTCATGTCGAACTCATTTGACAAGCCACATTGCATCGTGTCTCCAAGGCTTTAATTGAAATAACCTACAATCTGACATACTACAAATAATAGTCGTATTGATTATTTAATTATTGAGTACAACAACTGAATCACATCTGATTAGTCTGAAAATACTCCTTAGTTCAGACATTGTTCATTAGTCAGACATCAGATTACTTCTGCACTATATAAATTAAATAACCTTATAAACTTGACCGCATGAACCAGTGAGGCCGCATCTGCCCCGGCCTTGAGTTTGCACCTGTCCTAATACGTCTATTTGCAAACAACTTTTAAACCACAGAAAGTCGTGTAGCAAGTTTTTGTTTAAATTATTAAAAAGTCTGTCCAGAACAGCAACATCCCTCTGCGTAATAGTGACTTTTTCTCCTCAATACGCGTCCAAAATCATGTCTTTGGCGAGCACCGCTGCCTCTCCAACTGCTGATCCTTACAAACCCCAGATCTCTGAAGAGGGCGAGGAAAGGAATTCTCCAAGGTGCTGAAAAGTGTCCCTTGGCTCATCCGAGCAAAGGAGGAGGCGCACGCACCGCCGTTGGAAGCCCATTGGTACGACGTCATGCGCACAAACTACCCGAGCGAAGAAGGTAAATGAATTACACATGAGCAGAAGAGGAGGAGGAGGAGTAGAGAGAGGAAGAAAGCTGAGGATGCAGCTTTGGACCACAACACTCCATCTCTGGGCTGACAACAGCAGGAAGTAGCGTTCACCACAGAGACAGCCAGCCGAGGAGGACATGTACGCGCTAAAGCTTTGATTCGTCCTCCCAGTTACTATCCTCCTCCTTCCATCGGCATCAGGAGAGGAGCATCCCGGACACTGTATTCAGAGGAAGATAAGTGAGAGACGAGGCAAGCACGATGCGCGGATCTCCCCGACATGGGACAGCCCTGGGATTTATAGTACTGAACGCACTGCTGCTCGTCGCCACACAGCCAGCGCATGGAGTCCCGAGCGAGCACCTCCTGGTCCAACTGCACAAAGACGTCCAGGACCAGGCGCACCAACTTGCAACACAATATGGGTTCCAGAGTGCACGGAAGGTAAGGGACAACCGGCCGCTCCTGACATCCTGGACGAGTGTCAAGAACATTTTGTATCCATCTTGAAATCAAAATCTACATCCACTTTCCTCCATCCCAGACCAACTCCTGTTTGACGATATCTGTTTACCACAAAAATGCATTTAAACAATATTAAAGTGTGATTGAATATATTGCAAAAGCTAACAACTCAACTGTTATTACACTTTCATATTTTTCACTTTTTGTATACTTTACCTGGAGGCCCACTCCATCTCATGACGTCATTCTTACCAAGCAGAGATCGATGAGGAGATCCTCCCAATCGTTCTGATACTGTATTTCTGCCAACAGAGAATCCTGCGTCCAATACGTTCAAATTATTGGCTAAAAAGAAATAATCACCTGACTAAAAATTAAGTATTGTTATCTGGACAATGCAAAACACACAAAAATGCTTGTTATAGAAGAAAACAGTGCCATTAACAAATAATAAATTTGTGTGTGTGTATATATATATATTATATATATATATATATATATATATATATTTAAATAATTTATACACTCTTACGGCTATCAAGATTATTAAGTGTTTAGGTTTATAATGAAGTTTAAAGGTCTCTGGATAAAAAAAAAAAACGCAAGTTGACTAACTAGAAAAATAATTGCTCATTTGTTGGCAGCTGAATCTTTTAGCTACAGCCCTAATACAGAAAAAAAAGCACTAAATGATGAGGGTTAGACACTGAAACAAAAAACTGACAAAACATCAAGGTTAAATAGACAGTTTTCTGTTACAAGCCAATTATAATGCAAATTATTAACATACATTACTGTTAGTGCTGCATAATTATTTACAATTGCATTTTTAATGAATACAGTTAGTGAATTAGTGCTGCAATAACACTATCCCTTAGAAAAAGATCCTGTGATTATCTTTCTGTATATTGGATCTGCACAAAAAGAATTTTACGAAAAACATACAAGTATTATTATTTTTGTCATTTTTTTAAATAGTTTAAAATTTTAACTAGGATCAAAATTTAAACAAATCAAAATGAACAAAATATTTTTCCCAAATCATGCATACAACTCTAATTGTCGTCTTATACTACTTGACAATATTAGCCTACTTATAACATTTGACTTAACCTTACTCAAACAATACAAAGCTAAAAAAAACAACATGTCACTTCCAAACACACCAAAGATCGAAATAACAAAACATGCGTGTGTGCCAGACGTGTGGGTGACTGCCCTTAGCCTCGTGCGTCTGTGTCTGTATGCACCTTGTCACATGTCAAAATAAATGTGTGGGTGAAATTGGCTGAAGCCCTGTCCAGCCAGGCGTGGCGGTGAGCAGGGGGCCAGCCATTCTGAATGACGATTCCCCTCACCTCCACCATCATCACCAAATCCTGTTTCCATCTGTACCTCATCATGCGTGTGCTGCCGGAGCATCTGATTGCTAGCTCCTTTTCTTGTAGGCAGTGGATCAACCTCCATCATAGTCCTGCCTCACTGCCTTCCTCCTAGGTTATGTAATCTGCAGCTATATTTGTCTTAATGGGATGTGCACTATTAAACATTGTCTATCCCATAAGGTTGGCTAATTAACAAGACAACACAGGCTTACATGCAAATTGGATCATTATTGTCACGTCTTTCATTTTTGGGCACAACTTGTCTGTGTTTTGTATGTGAACTAAGCCTCCGAAAATAAGGCTTTATTAAAATTAAAGGAGACTTAATGCATTGCTGTAGTTTAACATACTGTATGTAGACCAGTAATTTTACTTTGTACATTGTAAAATATAACATTGGTCTAAAACGAAATAACAATATTAACAGGTTTATTGAGATCCCTTGGTAAACAGGTCCATTGACAGAACTGATATGACCCACCAAAGAAGAGCTTATTTAAATCCTGTTCAAAACTGCAGAACCTGCAGAACTGATAGCCTCTTCGCTTCAATGTAAAACTTAACATGAGGCAATTGTAAATTTTCTTTATGCTTGTTTCATGGCAAATCTGAAACCTTTGCTTTACATGGAATCTGAACTTTTAAAATAATCAGAATAGCTGCTGACAAATGGACGGGGATCGGTAATAGATTAAAACAGGACTTTTCTGACCATTCAAGCATCAGCTGCATGACAATACAAAATTACTCAAACCTGCATGAATCAGTCCTAATATATACTGAGATTTTACATCAGAAACAAGTATCACTGTATCGATTCAGCTTTTAATTGGACACAATGGGACTTAATAGCTGATTGAATGACTCCTAATGTTTAAAACTGTAATGTTTAAAATCATAAAGTTATTAAGTTGTTGACACATTTTCTAATACTGTGTTTTAAGAGGAAAAAAAACTACTTTCAGTTTTACTTATGTATTGGGGGATCGACATTTACCTATAGCCAAATGATTAAATTGATATTGAAACTGAAAAAGATAGATTGCTGCATCCCTAATCCAAATACAACTTTGATTAGGCTAAAGATGAGATAACACTGTCATGACATGGTTAAAAACCCAGAAAAGTAGATTTTACATAATTGGTCCTTTTAAGACTGAATATGCTGATGCGTTCTGACAGCAACATCTGACGGCATTTATTTCCAAGACTGACCTGTAGCCTCGCAGTTATGAAGGCAGAGAGGTCGTTAATCTCTGCACAGCGCTGGAGGGGATGCTCTGGATGATGCATCTCATTTGCCTGCTCTTATGATTTATAGCACTTTATTTGAATCCCTAAAATAGCCCCTTCAACTAAAGCAGTAAAATCTATGGCGAGCTCCTGAACAATGACCTTGTAACATTGCCTTGCTTTCTGATCTATCGGCTATCTGTCCAGCGTGCTTCCATTTGGCACCTCACACATTTGTCAGAGTGCTCTTGATGCCACCACTCATTTGTTGTGTCTCCTACAGCTTCCTTTCGGAGAGGGGCTTTTCCACTTCTATCCTCAGGACACTTCAAAGAGCAGGAGCAAACGCAGCGCCCGAGGCCGGCAGAGACTGCAGAAGGACCCCAGGGTGAGCAGCACACACATAAACTGATGGACAAGGGAATATGGGTTGTTTATGCTACATATGTAAGCAAAAGTTAATATGAAATAAAATAGAACGTGGAAATGAACAGAACTTTAATCTGGTGAACAATACAGCGCACATGGACCCTGAAACAACCAAGATTTCTGTAAATAATGTAGTGCCTGAAAAGAATTGATTCATAACACAGTAGAGATTTTATGTTCTCAACTAAGGACATATTGATGTCAGAGCTAAATGGATTATTTCAGGTAATGTGTGTGGAAATCAATTTGTGGATAGAATTACAACTAATTATTACAAAGGCAGCCCACATATTGCAAAATTCCTTTCATATTTACAGTAAGGTAATGGGTTTGTAGAAACACAAAATGTTTCTGGGATCTATTGTACAGTAATTGTAGTTAGTTTTCAAGTGTGCATATTATCCATTTTCTTTCACACTGCCGTAATGCAATATGGATGTATTTGTGTGGTTAATTTTGCACTCATTTCACATTTGCTTGCACTGTAGACCTCAACTAACACATTTAAGAAATGTTAAGACATGACATTTTTTCTGATAAATACTCTCTAACAAGCTATCAGAATTATTCTGTCTCTACCAGATGGATTCATAATATTTGTGATTTTCATGAGATCTAGAGAATCCATTATGAGAGGCCTCCATTGTATGGTTATAGAGGGCCAAGGTCAGCAGAACCAACCATAGTGCAGCAGCGGACCAATCACAGTACACCACTGTGGTCAGGGCACTGCGAAAGTGCACCATCGACCAAAACAAACATGGCTGCGCCAACGAACGTACTTTGGCATGTTTAGGCAGAATTTCAAATTATTTTGACTTTTTTTAAAAAGTGCACACAGAATAAATATGTGTTTGTGATGTTTGTGCTTTTTTCTCAACAGAATTTAACAAAAAAAAAGGCTCTTGGCTACTTCAGTACAGGGACCCTTCAGATTCAAATATTGTCATGGTGTTAGTTTTTTCTTGTAGCTGCAGTTTGATGATGTGTAGAACTCAATTCAGATTCATACAGGCCAGGCTAAATCAGAATGCTGTGTACATTTTTGTCAGTATCGCCCATGTTTGGTTGCATATGCATTGAAGACACACAATGCCAACATTAATGATGATGATTGATTGTGGTTCACTCCACAGAAGCATATGCACTTGCTCTCTCTCCCTCAACCTCTCTCTTTTTCATTACTAGGAAAAGATTGCATGTTTCTGTAAGAAGTAGATGCATCCACCATCGAAAGACACACAGAGCGAAGGTGCAGGCTAACACTCAATCAACTGACCTTTCTAATTGTGCTTGCGAGAGGTGATAATGAAAATAAATGTGGGCCACAACAGTAAGCTAATATGGCTAATGGCAGAGCGGCACACACACAGGCAGCCTGACCCGAGTACCCTGAGCTGGGCTTTCTAATCAGCCTCTTTACATGCGCTACACTGCAACTATTGATCGCTGTCTATCCTCCTGAAATGGACCAGGTCGGTTTGTGTGATTTAACAAAGCATCTTTGTCAATCTGAAGTGTCCCATGTGTCTCCAGTCTGTCCGTTTGGGCCATTTTGCCTTGATGGGTTTGTGTCTAATAGAATAGTTATTTTAGGAAGCAAGACAGCACTATTTACCATTATTACTTTCTTGGCTTACTTGTGTAATTTGTGTACCTAAAAAACAACAACTTGCAATATTGGATCGGTCAGTTGATTTAACAATGCTTGTTTTTAATATATTAAATTGAAATTACACTTTAAATGATTATAATTTTTAACAGATTTTGTGACCTGTAGTCTTTCTTGGATAGAAGAGTGTAGAAAAAAAAATGCAAATGAGAGAGGGATGGACATGAGTTACACATTTTGTATATATGGACAAAAGAAAAATCTTAGTCCACTTACTTTAGCTGAGACTGATTACTAGATGGCTGTATGGAATAGAGATGTATTCACAAAAAGTATGACTTACATTCAATTTGACTGAATAAGGAGATTTTTATCACCTTGTTCCATAAAAGTAGTGCTATAAATGGCAGAAAAAACGTTAAATAAAAAAGTTAAAATCATATGATTGATGTCAGAATGTAATCTTGTCGGGTTTATCTCATCTTGTGAAAATTGTGTCTCATTCCACCTCTAATAAAACATATTGAGCCCGATTTTGCCCTTTGTCCTAGCCGGTCTTAGCGGATGGTCTTAATTATTCCTCTGTTGGCCACTAGTGGCTCTCTCCAAGCTCTATACACTGTCAGTCTAGAAGGTGTGGCTCCAGCCAGATGTGAGGGTTAACCCTAACCCTAACCCTTAACTTTTAGGTTCTCCTTTGGATCATTTTTTGGTTAAATGTACTGTAGCATTGTTTTAGCCCTATTTTAGACGTAGTTTAACCTTTGTTTAGTTTTTCCATGTCGTTTTTATGATACTTAGAAAGCCAACTTTTTTCTTTTGACAGTTGATAAATGTGAGGCCTCTATAAACTTCAATGTTTTCAAATTTTTGGGTTCTTGTTCTCAATGCACACCATGAACAGAACTCTTGAGTTCTGAGCCAATTAAACTTAGCCTCGTGCATCAACTGGTTTCATTTCACTTTTATGGAAACATGGCCCCATTGCGATTATGGTTTTGCTCCATGGTAGAAAGCTGCTTTTCTGCTTGTGTATAACGTGTTTGTCAGCAATTGTTGCAATTTCAGTTCGGTAAACTTGCAAACTAAATGTACAAAATCAAATTTGATGAAGATAAAAGTTTACACAAGGTCAAAGGAGGTAAGTATTTACAGTCTGCTATCTTGTCTCGAATTGATTCGGGCCAACACACCGCTTCATCTCTGTTCTCTAATTGGTCCAATGTACTTCCTTGTTTTCGAGAATGATCTGCAGTTCTGCGATACCTTGTAGCCTTGTGCCTTGACCTTGTAGCTGGAGTGAAATGAAATTGAGCGGAGGGGGCAATAGGTGACACAGCCTGTCTAAATCTAACCACGAGCAATTTTGTGATACAAATCTAATCGTGACTTCATCAATATGACAGTTTGCGTTTTTGATGAGATTTCCATATGGTGATTGCAGCAGCGGAAATACAGACCATGTTTCCCACTTACTTCTCCTATTTTGTGATCCTTTGTTTTGCCATATCTCCCAGCGCTAATCTAACCATAAAATCCTAAATTGCACAAACCTAAAATGGAGCCTCTTCTTGGTCTCTAGTCTGTCCGTTTGGGCCATTTTGTCTTGATGAGTTTATTTAATAGAATAGTTATTTTAGGAAACAACATAACACTACTTGAGTCCTCATTACCTACTTGGTTAACATGCCTGGAATAAACAACTTGCAGCATTAATGAAATTGGATGGTCTGCTTATTCTCCAAGGAGCTTTTATTCTAATTCTGCCATTGTGGACCGCTTGAAAAAATCGTGTCTTTTCTTGTCTGTTCCTTATCGACTTTTAGATCTTGCAACGTTGTCTTACCACTGAGTTAGCCATCCAACATCCAAAGCGAGCCATTGATTGATTGTGTAAGGGCAAGCTTTCATCTCTCCCTCGACCTGATGCTTCTTCCACTCAAGCAGACGTCCTTAGCTCCACAAAAGAGGAATTAACAAGTGTTTTTTTAATGGAATTGCGAGCTGAAGCGGTCACAAATAGCCAGCACTGAATCAGAAGCATTAGTTGACCCTGAGGAGCACATCGGTTGAGGAGGAATATAGGACATGCGGGAGATAGGAGGAGGAGAGGGGGGTGGCAAAGCTCTTTTTCATATGAAGGGAAGCTTTGTGAGCAGGAAGTGGGCAAAGCGCGGTGCTGCCGATCCATGGGCAGTGTTTGATGTGGGGAGTGGGCAGAATGACATGCTGTCTTCAGGGAAACACCAGCTTTTCTGCCAAGTGAGAGAAAGAAAAATGGAGATGGGTAGAGCGAAAGGGAGACTGTTTTGCATAGCCTGTGGAATATTCTTAAATAGTAACAGTTAAAGAAAACACACACAGCATGCTTAAAAAGAGACTTAAGTTAAAAGTCAATGCTAGAACCTATCATCATACATCATAACATAAGATTCAGATATTTTGGTATGTATAATACACACTTTAGATGACATAATGTATAGTAGGATTAGTCACACCTAAATTGAAATTGTAGTTTAAATGAATGCAATTAGCAAACTGCAAAAGCTTGAGCTAAGTATCATTAATTCTCTACATATAAAATTATTATCTTCTTTTGTTTTGCATGACAACTGCTAATCCTGTCATTTAGATCTGTGCATGTTCGGACACGTGCATATTCCTGGATAGCTTTAGTATAGTCTTGACATGTAGAAGACGTTCTGGACAGCTTTAGTATAGTCTTGACATGTAGAAGACGTTCTGTATTATAGTTAAAAATTAATTTTAAAAAATCAAAACATTTTACTAGGGATGCACCGATCCGATACTGGGATCAGATATCGGGGCTGATCCAGGAAATTTGTCTGGATCAGGTATCGGCTCTATGATATTGATTCAGCCGATACCATTGTTGTGCCTTTAACTGGACATAATGAGACTAATTTACTGGCTGGTGTTGATCCAAAAGGTCTCATATTTGACATTTTATTCAAGTTAAGTTGTGACTTAAGTTGATAAATTAATAACTTGCACTAAAAATAGTAGTTACATAACACAATATGACCAAATGTCTTATGTTTTGAAAAATAAAGCTCTTAAGTCCTTACACTAGTATCGGTTGATAGGGTATTGGCAGATACTTCTATCAGCATCGGAACAGAAAAAGCTGGATCGGTGCATCACTACATTTTACTATCACTGCAGTAATCTAATTTGGCTGTCATAATGGGGAGGGCTTTAGTGCTCTTGCCTTATACAGTAGCAGTTCCAGGGCAGCATGAGGTATTTTTTTGTGGAGATTGCTTGTGTGACTGCTTGCTTCCGCTTCCCTTGCTACTAAAAACATGTACAATGGTGCATTTTGAAAGAGCCTCACAATGCATGTTTCCTAAGCAGATGCTTTTGGTTTTAATATTTTGTGATACATTTCATTTTTTAGACAACTTACTTGATACACAATATACTACCCATTCATCAGAATCGTACAAATGTATAACATGTTTTCAGGCGATGCTTTCTAGTGTTTATTTAAATAGACATTTCAAATCAATTTCTGGTTGAATGGTCTACAACCAAGTCTATAATAGCAGAGTCCAGGAAGCCATTTGACTGTAAAAAAAATTGTTACACTGAAAAATAGTATTATCAGAACATCCATTTTTTATTTATCTTCATGAATTTAAACCAGCCTTTTTGATCAATACAAAAGTTGTGTCAAGGAGAAAAAACAGCCATATTTCTCATCCCTACCTTCTGCACATGTGAATATGCAAAGTGAGTTTTATGATGTGTTGGTGATGTGTGTTCCTTGAAGGATTTATTGCCTGCTTGTCACACTGTGTGTGTGTGTATTTGCTGATTGCTTAGAGCACGTCATAAAAGACAGGTCTGAATGAATAGTCGGGGCCTGTGCTAAATGGCCGTCTTAAGTGCCGCTGTGCTCTTTTATCGGCCATGGCAAACACGCACAACAATGGCTACATGTCCTCTCCTCACTTGAGTGAATTTGCCAAGGGTAAGCAGCAAAGTACATTAAGGACAGCTGGGAAAGATTGCCCATAAACCTGCGAAAAGAGTGTTGTGATTGGAGGCAGCGTTGCAAGCTTTGGCTATAGCTGCGCTTTGGGTAAAGGTGTCTGAAAATGCTCAAAATGCGTTAACTCTTTTCGAAGGTGGTTAGAGTCCCATTTGAAAAGCTATTACAAAAATTGCTGTTCATTCCTCTAGATGTTAAAGTAAGTCATTTTACCAAGCACTAAATAATATTGTATAACACGCCAAGGAGTTTTTGTCCGTATCTACAGCTCTGAAACATGAATTACATTCAGATCGAAATCGCAATTAGAACGGCTGCAACAGCAAGTTACAAAAACTGTAGTGTTTGAAGTGTCATAATTTTGTCAATAAACATCAAAATATCTAGTAAAAACATAACTGAGATGCCTTATACAAACAAGTTCTGAATAATTATTTCAACAAAAATCATAAATCTGTTTGTTATTTCGATTTTTGGCAGGAAAAAAGTACACTGCATGATTTACTGCATTAATCATGCAGCTCTACTCTACAAATGAAGTTGTTGTTAATTTAGCATGAATTTCTAATTACTGGCACCTTTTAAAAGTAGTGCTTTTGACTGTTCCAAATGGTGGTGTCTTTGCTTTTATATCTGAAAGATAAGGTAACTTGCATAACAAAATGTGGTCCTTCAGGTTAAAAGCATAATTTTGTCAATGAAATAGGATAATAGGATTAATAATTATTAATGACAATCTATGCTCTACAATGATAAGTTTACTGTAAGATTGATTTGTTATAAATCAAGTACAGGATTTTACAGAGTTGACTTCATGTAGAAATGTGCTTTGATCTTCCGTATCACAAAAAAGCTACTCAGTGATCGTCTTCAAGTGTAGCCCAAAGGAATCTTAATTAAATTTGATTGTTGTCCATTGAAAGATATAATCCACCCAGATTATGCTGAATGCACACACTGACGTCACATAAACCTATTACGTTTTCACAAAGAGTGGATTTAAATCTTATCAATTTTATTCCAGTATCTGCCCCAAAAACAGCATTAGAGATTACAGTGACGGATTTCGAGACTAGTATGCTGTTTTCTCGTTTAATCATTTTATTAGGAAGGACCAAACAGATATAGATACAGGTTTTTTATGGACATTCCATAGAACTTAAAGGTGAAGAATCTAACAATCTAAGTTGTTAAATGGATGTTGCCAAGAATGAGGCAATAAAATATTAAAATGCATCAAACTCAAACCCCACTAGCATTAAAGTTAAATAACATGTTGACAAAAAAGGATTAGCACAAAAATATACCTTAGCTTACCCTGAGTTTTTTATAAACAGTTCACAAATTATTCATTTAGTGTTTTTTTTTTTTTTGTTTTTGAATGGCATGAAAATCTTTAGGTTTGGCCAAAAAAAAAATTGCACTGAAACTTGAAGTGAAACAATTCCACCCAAATTTCTATGTGCTGTTATGCCTGCCCCTAGTCCCAACAAACCATTTTGTTGGGTTTTGAAATCTGTGATGTGGTTTATAAATAAAGATAACTTACTAGATGTATCTGTAGTTTACTCAAGTAAGGAAATACAGTACTTTGACCAGGTCTGGAGCTAGTCTCTTATCTCCTTCTACCTGTAGCCTGAAAAGCTCTGCAATCCCTTGAATGGCAGGGCTGTAAGGAGGAGTGTCTTATCTAAAAGCCATGCAGCTGTTCATCCCACGCCTTTTAATTCTTTGAAGAAACACAACATGCGTTTGAGTGTAATTGCTGAGCCTTCCTGAATAAAATGGCTCTTTCCTAATATTCTCTGGTGTGGCGTTTTTACAGTGCCGTCACCCGCTGCAGCCTCCTGATTAGAACAGGGAGAATAGTCATTTGATTTACATGATGTTCTTTCTAATGGTACAGTGGATCACAGCTGGGCGCTATAATTTCCAGCGTTCAGAGCAGTCGGTGAACACCTACACATTTTTCATCACAAAAACCCCATTTTGGCTTCTCTTTTCAGTGTGTAGTCCTTTAATAAAATGTTTCATAAGATGTGGCTGATAACAGATATTGCATGACCTGGCATTTCTTCTCTTTTCCGGGGCAGGTGAAGAATGTGGTGGAGCAGGACGGTTTCAGTCGGCAGAAGCGAGGCTATAGAAATCTGAATGATATCGAAATCAACCTTAGTGACCCGCTGTTTTCTAAGCAGTGGTATCTGGTGAGTAATCAGCCAAGCATATGTCTGCATGCAGCATGACCTTTGAACTAGGATCAGCATTCTTCCACTTAAATCACATCACACACATTCACCAAACCTAACCCTAACCCTAACCCTAGCCCAATCATTAGCTTGGTCCGAACTGATTATTTTACCCTAATAAAAGTAAAAATAAATATGGAGAAACTATTCTATGCCCTTAATAAAAAATGTGTTTACATTTTAAATAATCTGAAATAAAGGTGCACGGTAGAAGCAAATCAACATTTGTTTCTTTGTGTTAACCCTAAAGCCCATTGTCACTAGGATAATGTCCCAAGCGGGAACAAGAATTATAATTCAAATGCATGAAATAATGATCCGTATAGACTCATTTGTCTTTCTGCTAAAATTCAGCATAGTTTCTCATGAATAAATTTCTGTTTTGCAGCAGTGTCAAGTGAGCTGCAGTGATGTTTGTGTTTTATTTATGTTTTTGAAAATAGTGAATTTAGTCTAACAGGAAATTTCAGTGTTTCCCATTAAAGGGACTATTCTCTTTTTGTTAAAGTTTTTTTTTAGTTCACTTTTGTTTTAACACAGATAGGCTACTATATGTTGCCAATGTATCTATTTGGGTAAAAATGTTTGCAGTGTGGTGTATAGAGTAGTCAGTTTGTTTACTAAATGCAAGTTTGCTTGTTTATCTTGTTGACATGATTTAAAATTGTGAAAACACTTCCAAAGACATATTAGTGAATAACTGGAAGCCTCAGCATGCATTGCTTGCATGACCAAAACATGTGGACTACTGTTAAAATATAATGAAATACTTCTGTTGGGTTATATTTTTAAGGCAGTAATACTAAACGTTATATACAGTAAAAGCTATTATCAGTGATTGTTTACCCATGTGAACAAAAGTGAAAAATGTAAACACTAAACACAAACATCTGATTAGTTGATGTAGAGTATAAAAAGAAAATCTTATTTCTAATTCACTTAAGTGAAAAAATAAAACTAAGCATTTTCATAACATTTCCAAAAATCCCAACATTACAAATTCTTAAATTCAAGAACCATTTTACTTTAAATCTTACATGCTGCATCAATATCAAGATTTTCTTTTTCAATTTCCTGAGAAAAAAGTCCCTCTTTCAGTCATTTCAATATCTCCACAAACCTCATTATCTTGGCCATTGTGTAAGTAATCTGCCCGCTTTTCATCCAACTATGACGTTGTTTGCCTGACCCATTCCTCACATCTTTTTTATGTATCAGATAAAAGCTCTTAGTTAAAGCAACAACAATAAGTGACATTTACCTCTCCTTCAGTTTCCACACACATTCGCACATATCTTCTACATTCAGTCCATAATGGCCGCTCACCTGGGCGCTGTGACTCATAGATGGTCTTCATTGTGTGTGAGTGATTAGATAAACACAGGCCAAGCAGATGGGACCCCTGGGCTGGATCTTAATGTGGCAGAAGCCTGGCAACTGGGCTACACGGGAAAAGGAGTGACCATCGCCATAATGGACGATGGTGAGTGGGCAGTCCTGTTTGTTTTCATTTTTCAACTCTTATCTGCTCTGAATTAAGTGTCAGTTTAATTAATGGCACAGCGAATAAAAGCAAATTGCTTTTCTCTTTAGTTATATGGTAATTTTAACCTTTTATCTAAATTACCATAGGTATTCATTATTTCATTCAAATTCTTAAGGTAGCAGTACTTAAAGTTAAATTTATACATAGTTTAGAATACAATAAACACAATACGATAAAATCTTATTTTGTGTTCACTCATGTGACAATCTTCTGTTTTGTCTTACCGAGATTCTGATATTTTTTCTCCCCACACAATTCTCTTACTGGTCATGCTTTAAGTGTGTGACTGTTGGATTTTCTGAAGATGCAGATGCATTTATCTACTTCTTTATGTACATATGTGTATAAAAAGTCTAATAAAACTGAAACTGTGATCAGGTTATAGGAAAATCTGAATGTAAGTTTTTTTGCCATTTTACCCAGCCTCACCAGCGCCTAAAATTACTCTGATACATTTGATAAAAGACCAATAGTTAATATGTGCTTCAGGGAGGGATCCACCAATCCAGGTTTTTCAATTTTGACATGATAATTTGATTAAAAAAAAAGTATCTGCCAACAGATTCCAGCAAAGAAAGTGAAATTGCTTAATTTTCTTCAAAGACATAGTCAGTGACTTATGTAGTTGTTATGTAGTTTGTAAATGGTATAAGTAACAACTTAGCAAACAAAAATAAAACTTCAAACATTATGTGAACCTCTGGGTCAACATCAGTATATAGCAGTACTAATATTGCAAAACTGATAAGATTGATACAGCAACATTTTTATCAGAACTGATATTTGATTCCAGGATCATCCCTAATTTCTGGACCAAACAAGCACAAAAACTTCTAAAATTCAATACGAACAATATGTTTTTACAAACAAGCTGTTTACACTTTTTCAAATGTCACAGAGATTTACTTTAATGATATCAAGTGATTGTCATTTGACAATTTTAATTTAAGCTTAACTTTTCATGTTCAAGCTATTACATTTGAAAAATGTGTTTTTATCTAATAAGAATGATGGCACAAGAAATATATTCTTATTTGACATGTTTTGGTAGTTGGACATCCACCTTCATCATTGACTCGTATCAGCTGTTGTTTCTAGCCGTGACAGGGTTGACAGATCTGGCAGATGCATCAGACTGACCACGCCTGCTGTCGCATGGCCCCCTTTGCCTTTGGTCTCATATTGCAGACTTAAGGTTTTCTTGTGTTGTCTTCGCTTGCCCACCTCTTGTTGCAAGCATCAGCAAACAACATCTCAGAAAGAGAAGGCTGTACAAGAAAACATTTTGCAATATATGAAAAAGGGGAATTGCGTCATGGACAAAGACAGGGCAAAAATAGAGAAGCACAAGTACAAAAGATGGATATGAGAGGATATTAAAATTTCACCTTGGCTCGCACATGGGGCTCTGCCACACAGAGTCATGTCTGAGAACAACAGTTTATCAACAAAACGACTGTCTTTCTGTCAAAACATGTCAAGTAATTATTTGGTAGAAATAATGCTAATGGTCAAATGCAATATACTAATTCTGCTATTGTAATGTTTGAATCTTTTGGCAAAGTAGTCTATTAAACACCACTGAAATGTCATGACAAATTTGTTAATCCAAGTGACATTTTAGTCACAACCTAGCAAGAACATCTAATTTCACCATTTTACTGTTTGTGCTTTTGCTCAACATTGGGGAGTGCATCATTTTAGTCATGAAATTACCTTTTTTTTGTAAACCCAACAAACCATTCACAACATAATCATTTCTTTCATTACAGGAATTGACTATCTCCACCCAGACCTGGCAGCGAATTATGTGAGTACCCTCTGCAATCTGTACCTTGGTGTCGGTCAGTATGTCATTCTCAGATCTTGGGGCCTTCCTGTGGCTACCCTCTGGCAGTGACAGGTGCTCTCACAGTCTCTCTAATGGCTGCCCAGTCTCCTTACATTTTAGGGAAGAACCAGGGAGAGAGAGAGAGGAGGCAGACTGTCGGCCAAGCTGTTTAATGTTAATGCACCTCGCACAATGGCAGGCCGATCTGTCACATGGTGCGATAATGCCAGGGTAGTTGGCGCTGCATAATGTGACGCTTCAACTCCAGAATGCTGATAAAAAACATAAAGGACAAGATGGATTGCTAAATGGGATATAGAAATGCACAGGTTTGATCTGGCAATGGAGGATATGCAAATGACATCACAACTTTTGGATGTCAAAGCAGGGTATGTATTTTTCTTCTGTAGGAAACTCTAACCCTGACCTTTACTAAAATGCTGTTACACTTTTTTAAGTTAGATAAAGTTAAGTAAACAGTTGTATAAAAACAGGTAAACAAGAGTAACACTGCAGTTATGTTCACATTTATAATTGATGCAGTGAGATAACACAGAGTTGAACTAGAATTAGTTTAACTACTCACTTTTCTGTCTTTAATAATGTTTTTGACATTTCTGAGTCTGTGTGAACTGAATATTGATAGAAAATATGATATAGCAAAATGGAAACTGACGGGAAATTGGAGTGAGTAGATCAACAAAAATTTGGCACAAAAAGCAAATGTGATTAACATTTGATCATTTGTGCTGCCCACAATTTTCAAATGAAATGTTTGTCAGTGCGTAATCTCTTAACGATCATAGATTGTCTATGGTCACTATGCTAAATGTAACACTAGATTGTGATACTAAGGAAGAATATACTACATACTCAATACCAATTTTAATATAACACTGATTATGTAGTAATGCAAAATAGCACAATTTTCAACACAAAACATGTAAGATAAGTTAGTACAATCTAAGAGAAAATGTATATGCAGAATAATATGCCAAATACGCAGAATATTTCAGATTTAGACATCACAATTAGGGATGGGCAATATTGTGATAAAAATCTAACTAAGATCTGAAATCTGTGACGATCTCCTATTTTGTATATGTCATATGTGGTTTACAGTAGTCACTCGCTCCTCTCAGTCAGCTGGTTTTAACCAATCAAAGTGAAGTATGAGAATTTTCCAAAAACCCAAACTTTATTTTTTGTTAAATCTCAATTGCAATTTATGGAGGTTTTAGGAAAGTGATTTTTCGTCGCAAATTTGATTTGAGCTCTTGCAATAAGAAGGCCATTGCTATGCCAACTTTTCAAATTTTTGTGCCTCAGACAGTGGACTTGAAATAATAAAATTACAATTAAGATTTTTAAATTTTTTATCGAGCAATATTAAGCAGATGAGAATTCCTTGTTAGAAATGGCTTCATTTACTTAAAAAAGCAAATCTTGAAACCAAAATAACATGATTGCAATTAAATGTATTGTTGACAGTTGGCACAGAGCAAATAGTAAAGGCGACATCGTTCAATATGTGCAGAATTTGGGCTTGGTTGTTTCTAGGGCTGTAGTCGACCGAAATTTATATTAGTCGACTAATTACTTTATTTAGATTATGACATGATCAGCTTAAACTAGATATCAAGTGAATATGTGGCTGAAATTAACAGTGTTGGTACAAGATATTGGCTTGCTTATAATCAGATTGCAAAGAACAAGCATAAAATATCTTGTTTACTTAGAATATGAAAAATATACACAAATATTCTAACCTGAAAAGAGCAAAAATGCTTCTGTACATAGAATAATAACAAATTCTGTTGACAAATCATTCAAAGAGATTCATAATATTCTTATATATCATGATAGACACTGCTTAATTGAACACCCTTTTACCCCAAGTCATTGGTCTAATCTGCATTTCATGATAAACAAAATACACATTCATGTACATTTGTCTGCATAAATTGTTTTTTCAAGACTTCCATAACAATTTTGAGTCTTTCTGAGCACAATTTGAGTCAAATACATGGCAAGATCAAAACATACTGTTTAGCCTCAGAGCACTGGTCATGACATGAGTTTCCACCACAGCCCTAGTTGTTTCTCAAAGACATTGAATTAAACATGAAGCAAAAAAGGCCCCATGACATTAAATTCTATCATGTCCTGCACACAACCTGTAGAGCAGCTAAGTGTCGTCATCACAAACATAAGCACTTGGTAATGGACGTGTTATGAAATCGTGACTCACTTTATTACCCGTTTCATAGTTGTTATCCATAGCTCTTTAAAACCAAATAGCCTGTTTTCTGTTCTCACTTGTAGTTTGGATAAAAGCTTACTTACAAAGCATTTCCCTGTTGATCAACTGTCAGCGGCAGACTAACCACTATGTTCTTTCATGCTCCTTGAACAACAATGATCCCTGGCCCAAAATAACACGAAAATCGCAGATGTGTGAGCACGCTTCACTGAAGGGCTTCTGTGGCTGAAGATTGAGGAGAGACAGAGCCACTGTATGTCTAATTATTGTAGATGCTCTTGAAAAGCTACAAAAATTGCTTTAACATAGTGTATGTCTAGTGAGAAATCTGGTTATTATGCAAGCCTGCTACATTGTGGTCTTCTATTATTCATGACTTTCCTTTCGGAGTGATCTTCTTGCTGTAACAACTGAGCATTTGATAGGCTGGGTGAGAGAGATTGTTTGTGTGCTGAGGTGAGGAATCATTAACAATTTCATGGCAGATTTATCAGGACTCCTACTGAAATAAATAGTCTATGCAAATGTGAAGTGCACTGTTATTGTACTGTCATGGATGTACTTTGTTTTGCTTTGGTCGGTGTGTTTTGGCGCATTCTGGACCCCGAGTGTGTCACAGATGCGTTATATTTGTCTCTGCGGATGCCGTGAGGATTCCCTGTAATTAACAACAACAGCCACCAAGTTGACCTTTTTCCTACTGTCTCCCAGAGAAAATGTTAGAAAGGGCGCCGAAGTGTATTATTGGATTCTGAGTCCCCTCTGAGGGAAGATGTTGTTGTTTGTTGGGCCCACTCACTCCGGCTAACATTTGGGAAGTTGCCACGGTAACAGCTATGACGCCACAATGTCCAAATATAAACATTTCTACAAGCGGTGTGCTCTATAGTGTTGCAGAAATGTTTGTAGTTTGATAGAAAATGTCTTGTTTTTTAATTTTGTAATGTTTCTTAAGAAATACACTAGTGCCAGTCAAGTTTACATTAGTGTCTTTAACTTTTTTCAGCAATAATAGGAACAGTTTACTTTTTGCACCAGTCCACTTGTGTTTTTACTTACTTATAATCTGAGTTTTTCCCAACTCGGAGCTACAGACTGAAAAATAGCAGAAACATTCCAAGGCTGTTTCACACTCTCTAGTTGTCACCTTTTATTCGCAACAATAACGTCTTATAATGATTAATTATTTGCTAAGCTGGAGCTAGAATAAATCCAACTGTGCTGCCTCAAAAAGCTGTAATAATGCAGTCTGTTTGTCAATGTATGTAAGTCAATGCACTCAGTTCAGGAGCATAGTGATAATTACCTTGGTAGAGCACATGCTTTTCATTACTTTGTTTACAAAACAGTTTAACAGCTTGTCGCCTGCTGTTGTAGAAAGGTAGTTGGGTTGTAAGTATTTGTTGCTGCCGAGAGATAGAACATTTACGCGGAGGAAGTGCACAGAGACATAATGAGTTGGAGGGAAGGTCGGATTGGTGAGAAAGAGCCTCATCATAGAGCTAATTTTAAATCAGATTGGAACAGGATGAAAGATTATGCTGGATGTGTAATCTATGAAGTCCTATTTTGTTGCGAGTGTTGAAGTTAAAGTTTATTAAAGAGTTAATTTTGTTCGAGAGTATTTAAATCCATCCAAATAGAATTGTTACAGTTTATAAATATCACCACTATTAAGGAGTTCATTTACAGTAAATTTAATTGAATGGAGCTCCTGCAGTTGTTGTCGCACTGTCACAGTAGGCACCATGTAACTCAATTTTGCAGTTTAGTTGTCATTATTTAATAATGATCAAAGAAAAAAAAAAACGTGATTCCTGCAGCTAAAGAACAAGATGAGTCAAAACTTATTTTAATCAAGCTACAAATGTATACTTCGACATTGATTGAGGTTTTTATTTGGAAATTGATTTGGCTAAAAACATTTTTTTTTTATTTTAGCCATTCCATGTAAGCAGTGTGAGGAGAAGTAAAACGTTTTTGCATGATTAAATTAATAATGAACAAACAAACCGAAGTTAAACCAATGGATTTTGGATGTTGACTACATTGACATGAGAGAAAAGCATAAAAGTTTTAGAATCAGAGAACAACATGATTTCACTGTCATACTGAGATCACGTTGTTTAAATTGTCAATATCAGCAACTATTATGCAGCATGCACAGTGGTTTAGAATAAAATATTTTTCAGGAAAATATTTCAGGGAATAAATTATTAGTTATTAATTTATATAAGAATGTGGAAAGGGAATGAGATGTCCAGAAATAGCAATAGATTCAGGGCACAGTCTAATCTAACTGTATGTAGGCCACAAAATGGTCACATAAGACTATGGCTTTATTTAACTACAAAAGTTAAATTTCAGGGCTAGTTGCCTTTAGTTACCGCTGTTCCTTTCCCACTTTACTGATGGCCGCAACAAATTTTGGTTCTTGCAATTGCTCTATTGACTTGGCTGATGCTAGCTGGTATTTCTTCAAGTACCCAAATTGGATTGACCTACAGATGCATTGGTTAGGCCTACATAAAATAGCTGTATATGCAACAATCGCACTCACTGCCTGATTAGCCTGATTAGCCTTGTTTTCCGTCCTATTTTTTTTAACTTTAAGCCTCAGTCCTGTGGAGCAGCTCTCTCAGGCCGTGGTCACTAGTTGCTGGGGAAAGGTGAGGTGTCTGAGTAAAGCCAAACACATTTAACTGGAGCAGGTCACTCACAGGACAGCAAGAGAAGAGCGCGGCTGATTGATGACAGGAGAGATGAGACTGAAAAGCACAGCAAGTGATTCATGGACACTGCCCTATGTCATTATTACTGACGACGCTCAGCACTTTTCAATCTGTTTAATGAAAAAGGTAAAGACAAAAAAGACCTCCTGTTTGGGAGCAGTGTGTACTCTGAATAATAACACCATTTCCAAACTCAACTCGAATAACTGTTTTGAAAATGAGAGAGTTTAGAGTTTAACTAATTTGTAACACAATTCAAGCCAATAAGTGAAAGTGAAGTAGATGTGAAGCAATAGTTCTTTCATGTCAGGTTTTCTATTGGTTTTTTAATGTTGGGAGTGAAAATACTATACTACTTTTTTCAGCATGACATTAAAGTTATCCATCCTGCATTTATCATTATGAATTAAGTTATAGCCATGAATACCTATAGGTATGAATACCTTGCTTTTTTATTGTGACAGAACTTACCTCTGATCTGATCTGTAACTTGGCTTTCCTCCGTGAAGACAAACAAAACTTAAAGTTGGGGTAGCTGCCTTTCTTAGTTGTAAATTAGTAAACCACTAAAAACTCTCTGATGAATTCAGCATTTATTTATTTAGTTTAATCTGTTTTTCTTCATTTACTTGTGTTCTTAGCAAAACAATTGTTTAGTTTAGGGCTCTAGCCACTTAGCAAGAAGATCCTGAGTTCACTTTGCTTGGGGCCTTTGTGGAATTTACATGTTATCCCTGTGTGTGCGTTGGTTTCCTCTGGGTGCTCTGGTTTCTCATACAACAAAAAACATGTCCACTGCATGTTCCACTCCACAGGATTATTCTGTAAAATATATTATGAACTTCAGTTGGACTTTCCTTGTTAAATAAAGGCCAATTAAAATTCACAAATCTGTCCTTGGTTCATGTAAAAGATTTTTTTTATTTTTACCACAGATATTTTAAAATGAGAACCTCTTATAGACCTATACACTTAATGCTTTATATTTTTTGTAGCTTCTACAACGAATGTTACGCCCAGTCCTGTTTTTTTTTTTTTTTTTTTTTTTTTTTGATAGCCTAATTAAATTCCATTCTAAAGCTGTCATGTCATTAGCGTCTGTGGCTTGACCTCACTGATAACTCTGTGGCATAATGAATGACTTCGTGACATGTCACTGAAACCCCATGCAAATTCTCCCCTCGACTCTTCCCCTCTCCCCTGGTTACCTTTCTATACCTGACAGTCGTTACACTGTTATTCCATTAGGTCAGGTAACGATTGTAGTTTGGCTTGTCTGCGGTGGACTGAGTCATCTGGTATAAATGCCAGCCGGCCGCGCTGTCAGAGAAGAAACTAAACCCAAGATTAATCTGATGGCCTGAGCTGTGCGGCTAATGAACACTTCTGTGGACTCTCCGTACACATCGCTATGTACCTGTTACACGCCTGAAATATGGACAGTTCTGCAAATGAAATGACTGGCAACCACCGAGAGGGCAGTAAAACAGAGAGGGGACTGACAGAGCAGACATGAAAGAGGCTCAGTATAGTCAGTTATTATAGGAGTTCTTTATGAATGCTGGCAATGTCCTTCAGACCAAACTACTGCTAATTGCATGCACTTAGTTGAAAGATTTGCTTTGGCTGTTTGATATACAGAAGCATGCCATAAAGAATACTGATTTAGCAATGAATGATTTTGATTGACTTAATTGCATTTTAATCAAGAGAGATTTGGTTATTTTTGAGGATCACAAAAGAGATTTTTGTTCTAAAAGCGTTGGAACCGAAAAGTCGATTAACAGCATTGTACTTATGGTAAAACAGAAAAAGAATCATTGGCTGGGCCCGGTGTACAAACATGTACTACAAGCTGGTCCCTTCTCCTCTCCTCATGTCTGATCTTATAAAGAAATTATAATGCTTCTGTAAAAACAAGGTCTGGACAATACAAAAAAAAAAAATAATAATAAAAAAAAAAAGCATAATTTCAATACCTTTTTTTTTAAGCTACATAAGTTTTCATGTTAAAAATATATACAACTGTTTTCTTGAAAATCTTTCATACAACCTTCAAGTGCTATGAGAACAAAGACATTGCCAGTCGTTACAAAAGTTAGTTAATTTACAGGCAATAGATGGTATTACCACTGGCTGCCAGTCTTTGTTTGCTTAGCTTATTACTTGGTTGGTTATGTCTTTTTTTGTGGGGATTATACGAATTTGGATAATACATTAATATTTTTGCCTTGATAAGTTTTAAATAAATAAATTTAATAATAATAATAATAATAATAATAATAATAATAATAATAATAATAATAATAATAATAATAATAATAATAATAATAATAATATTTTATGCATGCAATGTAAAGACCTGGTATTTGGTCAGATGAACAGATATGTTTTTGGCAACTTTTGCCATAGCTACCTTTTTTAGCTGGATTGGCCAATAGGGCAGCCGCAGCCATAGGTCCCACTATGCTAAAATTTCAAACTCTATTTGATACAAAGGAATGCACTCAGTTCTCAATGACAATTTTACTACCTTAACAGTGTTGTTACAATACTACAATTTCAAACATGGTTTTCATAATAAGGATTCTTTATTAAGAATACACGTGATTCTCATTACCAATACCAAACCAGAAATGCCATTTTGAAGTCAGATTTGTAGACAATAGACTGACATTTTCAGTGCAAAATACAAGTACTTTCTTTATTAAACATTTGGGTTTAAAATAGCTTTGATACAGCTCAACATTATTCTAAAACTCACCAGAAAATATCAAATGTGCAATATCAAATATCAAATCCTATATTTGGTAAAGTTGTTCAAATGAGTATCTAGCTTTGATACCAGTGTTTGTATTGATAAGTATCAGAGCTTCAATATTCCTAACAACTATATATCAAAATAATGTCAAAAATCTCTGCACCACAAGTTCATCACATAAAACTGCTGCCTAGTATATTAGTGACACTGTTTTTCACAGAGCTGACTCTCATCTCTTCTCATGTCTTCCTGCGTTCCTATTGGCTCTCTAAATGTCGCTCTCTGGTCTTTTCAGAACGCCGATGCCAGCTACGACTTCAGCAGCAATGACCCGTACCCATTTCCACGCTACACAGACGACTGGTTCAACAGGTAAAGCTCACCCATCCACTTCTTAACGCACACACACACACACAACATCTCTTCACTCTATTGATTTTCTCCTCACATACTTCCATTAAGACATAATAGCTCAGTACAAACAAAGCTATTGTTCTGGACCATCACAACAGAAAACCCTGAAGCAGTTTTTACCCGTTAAGTTTGGACAAGATAAGGTCCAGTTACGGCAACATTGGATTTTACTGTTCTCACTGCTGACCCTGCTCCTGATAACGTCTCCTATCTCCAAAATCACAAAGCATGAGCTACTGCCACTGCAACACATGTCAGCAAGAAGTCTCCAATTAAAAGGAGTCCATGGTTTCATGCAGTCCTGAGTGAAAATGTCACAATATCAAATGTTAGTGTTATGAACATTGCGAAACAAAACATCAGGATTTATTACGCTTATTCACGATTGAGGTTCAGGACCAAGCAGCAGTAAATCTTTTCATTTTCATTCATTCTCATTGTCTGATGCGTCACTTGAGTTTGTGACCAGTTTTATTAACTTAAATTGTGAATGAAAAAATCCTAATAATTACATTTAAAATGACTATACATGTTTGTTTTTTTTTGTTTGTTTGTTTTTTTTTACAACAAAACGACTGAAAATCAACAACCCCCCTGCACAGATATCTTGTTACTGTATCCATTTACATGAAAATTAGTCCGGACAGTCCTATCTACGTCTATAAAATGTACCATTTGTTCACCAAAGCTTTAAACACATCATGGTAAACACATCATGGTAAACAATTTGGATTCTCAGAATGGATTAGGTAAGTCACCAAAACATGTAGACTGATGTAAGAAATTTAAAGTATTTAAAGTAGTACATAATTTTACATCAAAAAATGTATTTCTTTTTAAAAGGTTGAAAGACAGAACTGAGCTTCTAAAATGACTACATTTAGTCAATTATGATTTTTTAACCATACTGACAACAACTGAAACAAAAATCACAAATTTCTTTTCACTTTAAATAATGAAAACAAATTATATTTATCCAGGATGTCTGCACTAAATATTGACTTCCCCCACAAACCAGGCTGTAATTTATATGTTAACTATTCCTAGTTTATATCGAATGAACAAAAAAATATCTAAGTTTGCTTTAGGGCTGCACAATAAATCGAAATTGAATCGGAATCACAATTTCAATGAAAGCAATTAGCAAATCGCAAAGGAGGCAATTTTTTAATTCCTTTAATTGCTTTTACAAACAAGAAAATATCTGACTTGTGCCATATGAACTGTTAATCCTGAATATTAAATGTTGTATTTTTTTTTTTTTTTTTTTTTATAGCTCACTTACGATTGTTTTATTAATTTATCAATTCATTATCTATTTAATTTAGTTAATTCTCCTAACCACGGTTGAGATGCAAACTCTGATCCAAACACTCTACAAATAGCTAATTACATCGAAATCGCAATACTTCTTGCTTCTAATATTGCCGCAATTCTTGTTCTTTTGTTCTTATGATTATGTTGTGACTTGAATAATCATGATCATCGATTAGCAATCTTGACATCCTACTCCTCAGCCTTCTGCCCAAGTCGTTATGTGAAGAGGGTAGAGAGAATGAGAGGACTGTTCTCGGGGTCTGCCAGTTAGAGCAGTTGTTGCTGACTGGCGGGCACAACGAGCTGGCTAATCAGCTGGTTGTTATAAATAGCAGCCTGTCTGTTGCAAGGCATGCTGGGAGAGCGGGGCTGCAGCGGTCCCTGTGGGGGCTGGCTGATGGAGACACAGATAGGCAAAACTGATAAATGCAAACCTGACTGATCAGATAGAGATGGAAAATTGAAATGCAGAATTTTGACAGCAGCATTTATCTGTTGGGTTTGCTGTGTATTGGGTTTGTTGCGTATTTTTGTAGATAGGGATGGCTTCAAATGAAATCATCAATGTATTTTTGTATAGCCTAAAATCATAACAACAGTCGTCTCTGTGGACTTCTCAAGACTGTTAATTTAGAAAACATCAATGTTACGAAATCAAACATTGAGCATTCATTTGTCAATATCAAACAGTAATGAAACAGTCTCTTGTCAAGCATGTCAAAGCAGATTATTCAACAAAAAGCAAAAATTAATTGTCCCAGAGCATCTGCTGTCCTTAGACCCTCCTACTGGCAAGGAAAACTAAAAAAGAAAAAAAAAAAATCAGCAGGGGAAAAAAAGAGAAATCTCGAGGACAACCACATTGAAGGAGAGATCCAGTCCCATTTACCAGCCCGATCTCACAAGAAAGCGTACATATACCACAACATTACAGGATATGTACATTGTATATGATTAGCACATTTCATAGGTTTTTTTGTGTAAATATGCCATGTGTCGCAGTCCCAGTTCAATTCTATGGCGGTTATAAAGATGTGTTGTTATTTATGAATATTAACAAAATCCTTAACCTAATCTTAACATTTCCCACTGCCCAGCCCTAATCTTAACCATTTTAGTAACCTGATGCAACTGTTATTGTGTCATGGTATATGTAGGCTTTCTTGTGAGTTTGTGTTGCATGAACGGACAGACTGTAGATGTGACTAAGTCTTACATGGATCTAATTGGAGGCATTGAGTATACGTGCCAGAGAGCCAGAGTCTATTAATGCAGGGAAACGACTCATCTAACACAACCAGGACAGGCTAATCCAGGACAGTGAGGTGTTCAGGAGGTGGGAGGGATCAAGATCCTTAATATTAGGTTGCATCAATCCAACTAATTTTGATATTTTGAGACAAGATGTTATCTGATAAAAATCTATAGCACAACCCTCAAAATATTAAAATAATTTGCATTTTAATAAAATTGTCAAATTAACTGCTCACTTTGGTTAAGCTGCCTTGTACGTTTAATCGATCTTATTAAAATGTCACTTATCAAAGAAGTACATTTGAGTATTAACTAGGCACATACACACAGGAACAGCTTAAAACAAAATATGTTAAATACCGTACGGGCCATATCAATACCTGACCATCTTGTAAAAACCTTCATCTGCCTCAATGTTGGTGATGTCTAGTTTGAGATATTGACAAGATAAAATTGAATGAATCTTGAGTTTGAGAACACATTCTACTAGTTTTACTATTGCAGTTGCATTTACTGAAGAAAATTTGACAGACAAAAGTTTAAAATGACACAAATTTACCCACAAAAAACTGACATTTGTCTGACAGTTGTTAAAAAGCAATTATTATGTATTTTTCTTTATTAAGTCATAAATATTGTGTCAATAATGGATTGTAGCTCTGTGGAATTACCTTTGCATACCATTTTCCTGGCTGAAATATAAATTTAAATGTCACCAAAATGAGCCAAATGTTTTGTAAGTATAATTTACATAATAATCATGTGCCTTGCATTTTACTAAAAAGTGTAACCTTATACTGTATGTCACCTCATATGCTATTTGAATATTAATGGATTTCCTTACTGCCATAATAATTACCGGTTTCATTCAAAATATTACAGTATATCCTTTTGATTGACCAGTTGTTCTAAAAATGCCACCACTAAAATGAAAGCTGAAAATATGTAGATAGCTTTGTGTAATTGATTTGCTCAAAGGTAAATTTTATTTTTGATTGGGGATGAACAGAATTGCACTTATCTATATCTGTGAAAAATATCAAGAGTTAAACCACAGTGTTAAGAATATAGCACAAGATTGTGGTTGCAATGATATTGGAAAAAAACATTTTTGTCCTCCAAATAAATTTAAAATATGTTCACAAAATTGCTTAGACATCCAGAGTACAAAACAAAATGACAAATTATGCAAATCCTCTGTTGATTTATGACTGTGAAAGACTAAATCATACTATTATGACACTTTTGAAAAATAAAAAGGCTTATCTATGTAATCTACAAAATCTTATCTGAGCTTACGCTTCTGTAATTCATGCATATCCTCTTATCATATTTTTGTTTTTCTCCCTGTCTCCCCAGTCACGGCACGCGGTGCGCAGGAGAGGTGTCGGCCGCTGCCAACAACAACATCTGTGGAGTGGGAGTCGCATACAACTCCATGGTAGCAGGTGCGTGTCTCTGCCTGGACAGCGACGGGAATGACAATGAGAATGCAGTAGTGTTCGCAAATAGCTGTTTTGGTAATGGCATGATGAGAGGATGAGAGATCGGAAGACACTCGGCGAAATATAGGCTATTACAGGAGATTGGAGATGGTATTGTTCCTATTGAAGCATATGGCTCTATTGATGCAAACGCCACAGGTCAGTCCGAGTCCACACACAACAGCATTATTAATCCAGACAGCTCCTTTATATGCTCCATTGATCTTCCCTGAAATTGGCCACACTACAGTTGCAAGACCAGTTGTATTGACAAGGCAAGACGTATTGAGTGTTTCATTTGAATGCTGCTGGTCATTTTCTCTCTTCTTTTATGTACAGATTCTGTCAGTTCTGTGGTATTATTACGCTATTAACCACGTGGTTTGGTATCCATTTTGATATTGTGGTATCACTTCACAACACCAGTCTTTTTCAGTCCAGTGATGTACAGAAAATAGGCCTTTTTCACTCTGTTGCTCAGCCAGTCCTACAAGTGGAGGAACCCGGTGAAGGCTGAGGGTCCAGAGATTTAGCAGAGAAAAGTTAAAATGACCGTGAATTTGGTAACAATACCCACAATTTCTCGCCTCAAATGGTCTCAAAGTTTAGATTTGACTCTTATAAGCCGTTTTATAAATATATAAAATAAATAAATTCAACAACCCTCTCTCTCTCTCTTTCTCTCTCCTCTCTCTCAACGTAATCTGTCTACGAGCAAAACAAAGCTAGCAAACAAGCGGGAGCTCGAAGCGCTTTGGGGCGTTGAAAGTGTCCTTTTGTCCACCAAAGCCTTGACGCGCGTCAGAGCAGCTTAGAAGCTCATGAGCGTCAACAGCATAAACAACCGGCGAAATTTTCCGCGCATTTAGGCGAATTTAGACGCAAATCGCTGTCCGGTCTGAACGCAGCATAATGAGGGATTTGCCATCGGCCATCTCAGTGTGAAGATGTCATAAGCCACGTTTCCATTAGCCAGGGTCCCCCAGACCAGTTTACTTTGAAGCGGTTTGGGCCGCTTGTTAATGATGGCGAGTATTTCCACTGCAGGTCCTGCTACGTGAGCAGCTGACGTTACTCACACATAAGACATGCTCTCTTAAATAAATAAATAAAAAAAAGACCCTTTCTTTCCGGCATCAATCTGAGTGATTCACAAAAAGACATGTAATAATTTGATGTCTGTGGCGCTGTGGCTCGAACGTCAGGCTGGTGTAAACATTAAACCACTTCCGGTTAATCGTCACTTTTTTAAAATGTATTTTACTTTTTTTGCAAAGCCTCTGTGACTCTGAGCTGCATTTTAAACCAGTTTTATTCAATTCTTTGAGGCTGGATTATGTCGGACACATTACGCACCGGATTTACAATTTTTTACTGTATTTTGCCTCAGCAAACAGGAAACAGCTGATGCTAATGCACTAGCTTTGCTTGAAGTCTATCGAAGCAACAAATAAAGTTTTTATCAGTGTAAATGCGGTGGTTTGTCACAGGATTAAGTCAGTGTTTGGTGAGGAACATTATTTCATGTTTCTATCTGCTCTTTTTCATCTGGTTTTCACCTGAGCCTGTGTTTTCTCTTGTCCAATCATCGAGCCTAAAGGTGGGACTGCTGTAAGGTCTCCTCCAAGGTCCAGGGGAAAGCAGGGCCAAAAGCGGCTCACTTTGGACCCAGCGAGCGTCTTGAAACGAGTTAGTTTGCACAGTAGAAAAAGCATAGGACCGTACCACCCGAGCCTATAGTAATAGGGTTATAGCGTTATTAAACATATTTATCAGGCCTATTAATTCATCCATTGTTATGTTTTAATACAAAACATGTATTTGCTTTGCGAGTGAGGTTGCCTCTCTACAGATGTGACCCACAAGAGTAATATAATAAGTCTACAATAAAAAGGGGGTAATATTATTTGTAGCTTCCACTTTTTCACCAAACTGATGCAATTTAGCAATAGACTGGAGAACCAGCAGCTTTCAATTCAATCAAAGTGAAATTTAAAATTGCATCATAGCCACACTACACTTTAATGTTAATGTCCCCACAGCTTGCAGAAATATTTCAACTCTTCCTTTGCTTGCTGTGGTGTAGGCATCCGAATGTTAGACCAGCCTTTCATGACTGACATCATTGAAGCGTCGTCCATCAGCCACATGCCCAGGTTATTGACATCTACAGTGCCAGCTGGGGCCCCACAGATGATGGCAAGACGGTGGACGGACCCCGAGAGCTCACACTGCAGGCTATGGCTGACGGAGTCAACAAGGTAAGGCCACATCACACCTGCCAGCTCCAGGCTTCTAATAACGCTCACACAGAGAAGGAAGCAATAACAAGAAGGAGTGGATTTCAATGTGCAAAATCCAGCTCTGGTAGAACTGGTTTAAGGTGGATGTTTGCTTTATGTGCTATATTGGATCAAACTACAGTAATTAATTTTAGAATTAGCTGACCCTCCTATCACATGCTATGTGACAGGAGGGTCGGACTGTGCCAACATATCATTATTGTTAAGTGCTGCATCGATTTATTGCTATTTATCTGTTTATATATTGTATAACAGATATACAGTACATGGTAAACAAAATGTGTTTGTCTGGGATTTTAGCAAAAAAATTCAGTTTATTGATTTATTTATTTTCAGACTGTGTTAAGTAAGGATTAAACAACGAGGAACCGTGCATTATACATATCCAACACAAAACGCGCTGTTAAGAACATCAGAAGGGCAGTGGAGTGAATGTCCTGCAGGACACACATGAATGTCCTGCTGAAGGGCACTTTAGCAGGGTTGAGCCCTCTCTCCTGCACAGATGCAGTTTTTAAAATTACACTTAGTTTCAAGACAAACCAGTATTTCTGTGTCATGTATCTACTAAGCTAATTAAAGCACCTTCCTCTAAATTAGGCATTTTGAGGTTTTATCACATAAAGTTTCATTCACTGATAAAAATGAAATGGTTCCTTTGGGACACTTTCGACATAAATGTTTACCACCTGCACTTTATTGTTATTTATTGTCAAATGTTTTGAGCAATACATAAACCCACATTTACATAACCGGGCAGAGACTGCATACCTTCAGCCCTGTCTATAGTAATAAAATAAATAAATAAAAGCTCCTTTACCCCTGCCATTCCCTCTCAAATCGCCTACACCCCTCCACTTTCTAAGTTGCCATGCTAACCGTGTCTCTGCTAATTACCCGCTTGATTAATCATCATTCACGCCGAGCTTTCCTGCCAGGTGTGACTACTCTGAAATGACCTGTCCGAGGCAAAGGCGAGACACTTTGTAAACTCAAATGTGGTAGTGATCACAGTACTAGGACTTTTAAAATTTAAGCTATGGAATAAACGCAAAATTTGTTGCTACAAGAATATTTAAGATCACTATTTTCAAGACAATGTAATAATAATTGCATTTTTAAAATATATTTCTTAAACAAATGTGTTTACTTGTATGTTTACTTTTAATTTGATCATTTTTACGACATAAGAGTTTTGGTCCAATTTACTACATGGTTGTTTATAAGATCTGTTAATGATGCCATCATTATGGGATTAATCAGCAATCATACTTATCTACAGTTAGTCATAGGCTTAGTCATCATTGAATTATTTTTTATTTGTTTTCAAATTTTAATCCGTAAAAGAATTAAAGTAATTAATACTGGCAAAAATCTCCCTGCCGGCAAAATGACATTGTTCTCCTATGCGCTGAGGGCTTGGGAGGTCAAAAATAAGTTGGATGTTATATAAGCCAGAGATGGAGCATGCATATTTAAGTGTAATTATGAGGTAATAAAATTTTCATTAGAAGGGAGAAATGAATAGGCCAATTTTGCGTGCCAAATGAAAGCACTTTGTTTGGGTCGAGCAGTGGGAGAAAGCCTTGAGCCGATAGGTGAGCTGAAGGATTTTGAAACATCTCTTTGCAATTCAATTAGGATACATAAATAAGCACATGGAGGCCACTTCTGTTCCATTTGATCCTTTGTGCAATGGAGAAACAGGTGCAGCAGCATGGCGAAGAGCTTTTATTTTTGAACTGCGGAGTAATAATAATGAACAATATTCATTTGATAATGTTTTTTTCAATGTGCAAGATAATGTTAAACCAGCTTCATAGATAGATAAAGTCTCTCTTTTGTAAATCCAATTAAAAAGACAGTCTTGCCTTTTGATAAAATCTGACAATTATTTTGATAGATAGCTTTTCTTCCAGGCAAAATTACAGGTGTCTTTTATGTAATTCTTCTGACATTTTTGTGATGTGGATTTAGGGTCGTGGAGGTAAAGGCAGCATCTACGTGTGGGCATCGGGAGACGGGGGCAGCTATGATGACTGTAACTGTGATGGGTACGCCTCCAGCATGTGGACCATCTCCATCAACTCGGCCATCAACGACGGACGCACAGCACTGTACGACGAGAGCTGCTCCTCCACTCTGGCGTCAACATTCAGCAACGGCCGCAAAAGGAACCCAGAGGCAGGAGTGGTAAGTCAGACTGTCTTTTAAGTTTTTGCTTTGATGTCTTAATGCAGAGCTAAGTAACATTTTTACCTTGCTAAATGTCTTTCTGTTGGTTACACAAGGTATTTTCAGGGCATTTGAAGCATGTGTCAGGTCTGTCAGCTGCCTCTAGAGGGATTATTTGTTTATCAACACAAAGGATGCGCCTGCAACCTGATAGCAGAAAGAACCGCAACTGCCTGTCACAAGCTGCAGCAGCAACAATAGCCAGCTGGTTTGTCAGCTAAATACAAGAGTTCATTACAATGCGAAAACAAAACTTATGCTAAATTAACATGTGAATGAAATTCATCTTTATAGCACATACATGTACCATTTATTTGAGTGTGAAACGCTGAGAAAAAAGTTGTCCCAACCTTCAGTAGCCTGGTGTCCATTCATACCTGACTGAAACAACTAGCCTTCCTGTTTTGTCAGAGGCTTGCTCAGCCAACTAGCCATATATCTTTTTTGCAAACAACATGCGCAGTAGAGCAGAAATGACGTCGATCGATAATGCTGTTTCTTCATTGCCTGGTGTTATGGCTCAACAATAATGACTAGGACCCTGGACTCTCTGGACAATCGATTATGCATAATTGTACTTTTTTTAATAAATAAAATGTTTTGAGATTTGCCTACTCTAAGGCAATTCATTTTTTTCTTGAATACCAAAAATCCACAACACTGGAAAACCCAGTTGATATTTAAAAAATATATCGTCTGGCCATCATGTCCCTCTTTCAAATTTTAGTTAGCATAATTGACCAATCAGAGACACGAATTGTCTCCTGTATGAAAACTAACATGGCTACTTACGATGAAAAAATATTACATGCAGCTGAAAAACTGGATTTCTGCTGAATCAATCAGCAAAGCAAACAAATATATTTTATTGTGAGGTGAGAGAAGTTAGATTTTGGTCTAAATGACAGACGACCAATCAGCTCCTTTGTTTCATGTGTCAACAAATAAATTAATCTGAATCAGATTACCCGGTACGTTGGGAGTTAATTTGAAAGAGGTGGGGGGAGTGGTGACCAGACCCACTCTTCGCAATTTGCTGAATGTGGGCTCTGGATCCCAAGTTTCTTCATCCCAACCTGAATGTTTTTGTTGTGTCAATGCTAACTATTTGATTTGTTATGCTACTTCCTTAATATTCTTAGATTCTTAATATTCTTATTTTGCAATATTTTTGAGCTGGCTTTGGGCTAAAATATTTAATATATACATTGTTAAAGTATACGTGAGTGATGTAGTGGTCCAGAAGTAATAGAGTTTAAATCATGCTCCTTAAGAATCTATGGAAAACATTACAAGCCAATAAAAGAGGCACTTTGAAGTAGGGATGGGACGATATAATCGCTAATCGCGATAATTAAGGGCCGAAATTAAATAATCGTATGTGGCGATAATCGCAATTATAGGTGGTAATTTGTCATGAGTCACGTAACCGCTATTATGAGCGATTACATGACTCATGAAACATTACATGACAAATTAAATGATTACTCATAAATATTTATAAATAATATAATCAATAGGATAATGATGATTATGAGAATAATCTTGATTTTGTGAGTCATATTAACTAATTTATACACTGGTCGTTAAAGAAATAATATGTAAAAAAAAAAGACAGTATAAGGATTTCGGGTTTTTTCATAACTTTGCTTTGTACTATTGTGAAAATTATACTTTTTGTTTTTTTATACTGCCAAATAAAGTTTCTTTCTTTTCACCTAATTTTATCTCAATACTTGTTAACATTAATAACTCTAACCACAATTTCAAATTTTACAGCTTTTCACTTTGTTGACGCTCAATTCTAAAATTATATGTTAATACAATTCATTTGATCTTTTGCCCAGCACTGCTCTCAAGTCCTTTATCCATGACATCATCGTAATGTGACTCATTCTTTGTGGGGGACAGCATGTAACAACAACATACTCCTGGAACATCCAGCTAGCCACTTATAACATTTTCCACATCACCACAATTTTCAGCCTCACCTCACAAAATATCATTTGATATTTCATATAGTACGTTATATTTACTCTGTATAGTTTTCTTAGAGCTTTTCACTTGGACGGATAAGGCCTGGGTCCGTGCCTGTACCTTAAGTAGCTCTTTCCCTGTTTGCAGCACTGGCCCTCTGTCAGGAGAGAGGATGAGACCAGGGATGAAACCAGGATTGTTGTTACACTGTAATTGCAGGCTGTTTGTGAAAATCGGAGATTCAGGTGGAGGATTAGCTGCAGCTTGATTACTTTGCTGGAACATGTGTTGCTGGGTTTTATGAGAAACAGTGTGTTAATCAGCCATCAGGTAGAGTGGCTGTTTAGTCAGGGAAATGCAAGTGTCTTGATTGTGCCATGGATTTGGATTTGGCCTCACTTTGATTTGGACAAAAGACAAAATAGATTTTCTTTTGATATTTTTGTGAAGCTACATGAATAACATATTGGCATAAGTATGTTCTAAAGTCGGAACTAGGCGTGTTAATAATTGATTGGTTAAAGAAGACATGTTATGTTTTTTTTAGCACTTAGTGTTAATCTGTAATTTTAGGTCATAGTTTACAGTAACCTGCTTTATTTGTTTGGGGATGGCTTACTAATAGAATTGGGACCAAAGACTTTCTGTTAAAAAATGCAGAATTGATTGTAAGTGTGGGTGAAAACTGAACTTTTTTGAACATTTTGACAGTGGCAGGCAAAACAGAAAACCACAAGTAATGAACCAATCCAGTTAGAACTGTGGAGAGGAAGCAGTGTTATGACAAGATTGAAAGCTCATGTAAACTGATTTTATATAATATATTAAAAGACATTATGGCATTATGGAAGTTAGCTAAGAAAATATTATTACACTGTATAATCTGGCCAGCCAAGCATATGTGCTTTTCCATTACGTCTGGAACCTGATTTCCCATGATCAGCTATATCCACTATACCAGTGTGATTGTTCATTATAAGATAGTTTCAGAGCTTATCGTTTACTGTACTCATGTTAGAAATAGATGGCTAGTCTATATTTGCTCTTTTACCATATCAGCTATTAACCTAAATTCTCAACGCAAGGGTGAAATTATTTTGGATCAAAATATTGCCAAAATTTTCATAATAAAGTGTCACTTTAGCACCTCGTGTGAAAAGGAAACTGCGTGACTAAAGGACTGTGTGAGAGTTTGTCACTTTACAATATCAGCTGGGTTTATCAGAAATTACTTTCTTTAAACTCTTAGAAATTGATTGATTGATTGATTATAAATGTTTTCTATGCAATTGTGAAGAGTTAAATTAGATAACTCCGATTGACTAATTTACTCTACCTTTTTAAATCTTTATTTTATTTAACTGTTCTCTGTAAACCCAAACAAGTTAGCAGTATCTTGTTCTTCATTGGTCAGCAGCTTCTTCAATATCTATTTAATTAATTCTAATAACTTTTATATCATCTATGTTTTTAATTTACACTTACTTAAACCCACAATAATTGTTGTTAATCAAAAAATATTTGTTACAATTACTCAAGAAAGAACAACATGTTACAGCAACTTAACATAATTAAGTTTGTAGGACTTTTTGTAAAACTTGAGTATTCACAACTTGATCTATTTAATTTTGAACGTTTGGATTACAGTGTTGGTTGAAGCACATATTTTTAATTGATATTAATTAGGAATAACCAGCCACCTGGAAATAACATTAATCAGTGGCACTTAGTTTATTGATTTTGGATTGACCATGATTAATTGGACCCGGAGTTGCATTAGGCTTTATTTTGAGCGTATGACAGAGAATTATATGGCACATTTATATTTTGATTATGACAGATATGACACATTTTATTTTTACACATTTTACACCTACTGAGACAGCTTTGTGAGGCTTTGTTTTAAAGACATTTAAGGATAAGAACTCAATCATTTTTCTAATCTATCTGCAACATGTTCAAAGAAAAAGGAGCTGAGTGGAAAAAGGTTTTCTTCCCCAGCTCTGGAACGAAGAGTGAAAAGAAAACTGAACATGATATTTTCTGTACCAATATATTGCACTTATTGTGACAATCAAAGAATAATCAAAGAAATGCACCCGTTTGTGTTAAAACAAACGTTTTGTTTTAATAGCTTGAATAAACATGGATTTGGAGTTGTGGCTTCTCCTATTTAAAGCAACCAACAAAAGACTGATGCTGTAGAAAAACCCTGCTTTGTGCTGCGTGAGTCGTGACCATACATTCAATCTTATATTATGATTAATTTGTAATTCACTGCTTACACTTGGAATAGAGCCACTAGCCGACATTCCCAGAGAAAACGCCTGCATGAGTCAGTGCAGGCGAGCCTATATTTTGAGTTGAAAAGGTAGATTGTCTCATGTAGCGAGGCAGCTCCGACTCTACAATCAGACATGACCTTCGCGGTTAATGCTGGAAAATGCTTCCATTCTTAGATTTTGATTATAGCCTGCAGATGCCTGCTGACATTCAAATAATGTGTGTGTAAAAAAGACTTTTCCAGTGTATTGAGATCATTATGCAGATGACCCCTGGCTGTTGACAGAGCATGGATCCTCCCCTGGGATTCCCCTCCTCTAATTGCATTCAATCTGTTATCATTTTTAATTAAGTGGGAAACCAAATGAGAATGTCTAGACAGAGCAAATACGTAAACAAAAGTTGCTGACTGATATGGAGCACATGTGCAGTTCCAAAGCACCTGTTTATATTCAGCAATATAGTTTGTTTGTAATTGGTCTCAATGCATGGGTTACAATATCAATAGAATGTATGTTTTGGTACCCCAGGAGAGCAAATATCAATAAATGCATCTTTTTACTAAACCAGGGGCTTCACCTGAGGTATGCACAGGAATTTTGCCTGGCATGCAGAGCAAAATGGTCAAATAACTAAAGATACTGTAACTGTGCTCATTTACGCATTATAACTGCCACACTTATGCAACTGCAGCTGTTTGACAGCTGTTTGTGGTGACACTGTCCATGTTCATTCAGCCTCTTTCTGTGTGCTGAGCCACCACCACTCCGAGACTTTCTCTTGGTTGGTACACATGCTGAGACTCAAGGATGGTTTGACATGAAGCACTGTCAAAGCTGCAGAGGCAACTCTGCCGTCGAGGGTGCACGCCTTTTGCTGGCGCCTCTTCCTAGCGCTTGCAGTGTGTTTTGGGCAAGAAAAGAGAAGCATTGCTATCTGCCCTTCGTGTTTGCTGAGAGCTGCTGTTTGCTAGAGCGGCTTTCTTTTAATTCTATGTTGAACTGCGAGCTCAAAATGTGCCATGATTTCTATTAAAAGCTAAGATGAAACCGACTTGCGTTACAGTGCTGTGTGTCGTCAACAACGGCCAGACATTTCTCAGAAACCTTTCAAACAATGCAACTGTCCATATTTTGTTTGCAAAACAGTCTCATTGTAAAAAGAGCCAAAAAGCGGTGGTCCAATAAAGTCACAAATAGTAAAACACGCAGGGTTCACACCATTATTAGATTTTCTATCTGATATTTAGCCTACACTTAAACAAAATAAAAACAAAAAAGGGTGTTTAGGTACCTAAACGGGTTCCTTACCATTGCATGTTCTTATTTCAAATCATTTTAATATCAGAAAGTTTTCAAATTCACCTTCATTTAAAGTTTGAAGCTCATCCAAGTACCTGAAATGACAGCTATAACACTGACAAACTTATGACTTTATTTTAGTCAACATAATAAATACTTATATTAACGATAATAGCATTTCTAAACATATGAATGTGTGTGTTTGACAGGCCACCACAGACTTGTATGGAAACTGCACACTGCGTCACTCTGGAACATCAGCAGCAGCTCCAGAGGCAGCAGGAGTCTTCGCTTTGGCTATTGAGGCAAAGTAAGTAAGGTCGCTTACAACTTTTACTACATCTTTTTACTTTCATTTACTTTGACATCCTACTATTGTACTTGTATTTGTTATTTTTTCACAAATGCTTTCAACAGTGCATTGCTGAAGAGTTGTGCCATAAATTGTTGTGCGTTCTACTCTAGTGTAACAATGAAGATGAGTCACATTTAACTTATTTGTAATAGATAGAAGAGGAATATGAAAAAGTGAAAAATCTCTCATTCTGTCGCCCACATTGCACTGACTCTTATCTTCTGCCAAGGACTCACATTTGTGCTTTTAATATCTTCTCGTTAAGGCAAACACTGCGTATACTGTGTGCTCTGATTTCATGTTTTATTTACTTCTGCTTACATTGACACGAAACAGATCCAGAGAGCTGCATTCATAATGAAACTATAAAGTGCTTTAGTGGGAAATGCAGTATTCAACTAATGCTGCCTACTCACTTTCTCTGACATGTAGCTTAGCTTTTATAAAACATTCTAGTCAAAGCATTAGCATCTCCATAAAATGAGACCTGTGACAGAAACTACAACAGTATATTTTGTACTTTTCAAACAGTGTTTCTTGTTTCTAGAGCTTACATTATTTGGGACATTTCATTGTGCAATATACAAAGTCACAATTAATTATGATGTACTTCTTAAGCTAATTGTTACAGTAAAAAGGTAAAACAATTGGAATAAACATATATACTAAAGTAGTCTAATTTTTCTTTTGCCCTATACCTACTATTGAAGCAATTTTGTTCATTAAAACACAATTTTGTTTAAAAACAGTTTAGTAATTGAAATAATCTATTGACTTCCTGTTCAAAGTTGCAGAACTGACAAGCGTTTTTAATTGCGGCATTTCATTGTAGCAAGCAACCTAGTGTCATTTACATTTAGTATTTTTGGAAAAGTGACTATGTGACATTTTAGAACATCAAAGGTGGGGTTGCTGATTTTCACAATGTAAGCACTATTTACGTTTTAAATCTGACAACTTCCTCTCATTAATCCTTCAACAGATGGTTAACATTGACATGTATTCATTTTGTTTGCAATTAAGGCTTTTTACAAATGACAACATTAAATTGGAGTGGGCCACCCAAGCTCAGCCAATCAGAGTGCTGCTTTTGGCTCCTGATGAGAACACTTTTTTTTTTTTTTTTTTTTTTTAGGCATTATTTCTTTTTTTTAATACTTTATTGTGTTGTATTTTGAAGTTTCTTTTTTCTTTTTTTTTTTCTTTTTTCCATTGTTAGATCTTATCTACAACACAGTATTTTTTTTTTTTTTTTTCCACCAGTTGTGACACAAAATACAATACATACAGAAAACGTATACTGTATATACAGTACATACATACATACATACACATATATTTACATACATACATACATACATACATACATGTATTAAAAAAAAAAAAAAACACACACAAATTATAATTAAAAAAACAAACAAAAAAAAAAAAACAGAAAAACAAAAACAGAACGAAACATACATTTATTGCAATACAGTCCATATACTCATGTACCTATATGCCAACATACTTTTACATATTTACATACATTAGCACATACGCCTAGATACATACATCGTACATATACATACTTTTATATAGTCCATAAACAGACAAAAACAGCAGCTATATGTAATTATACCTTAAATTAATTAATATTTGTTGTTTATTTTATCATTTTTTATTTTAATATTGTTTTGTTGTTGTTTTTTTTTTTTTTTTTTTTTTTTTTTTTTTTAGGCATTATTTCAGACAGTGCACAGTCGTTTAAATTTTTCCGAAAGTGTATATATCTTATATTGTTTAAAAGAAAAGTAACACATTGTCTACTGTTCTGGGTTAGTGCAAATCTATAGACAAATTTGCAGTTTTCAAGTTGTAAAGGCACTGCTCAGTTTTCCAACTCTGTGATTGAATTTATATGTTTAGTGTCACTTTATCATGAAAGTAGGTGGGACTAAGGCATAGGTTGAAGCAGGAATCTTCAGAGCCCAAAATACAACTAAGCAAGATACTGATGATATCAAGCTGATTTAAGTAGATTTTGCATAATACATCCTCTTTGCGTTTTACTCATAGTTTATGCACTCATATCGATCTGTTGCTTCCATTACAGCCTAGCATGACAACTTGATGACACACTACCCCAGACCCACTCCACTTACTGACAGACGAGCACTTTATATTGTGTTATAAAACCAGCCAAATGAGTGTTTGTCAGGAGGCAGTGTCTTCCTCCGACAGACCATTTCTCACTCTAAACGCAGCAGCCATTACCCTGCGCCGACTGCTGAGCTAAGCCCCACTGTTTACTGTGCACACACGATAATGATGTTGTCGTTGTGAGGAGCGGATCTCCCCCTGCCCTCAGGCAAACAGCCCCTGAAGCTGTTAGGACAAGTGCACAGCCTTTTTACTGCCCTGGTGTAGTGAAAGATCCTACATTACACTAAATTGACTTTTTGCTCTGTCAGAATGTTATTGCTTTGTTAAGAAGAAATCTAGTGTTCAGTTTTATTCACAAATGCTTAAGAAACACAAACCCGCTTTTGCAGCTTTTAAGCTGCATATTTAAATAGCATTGCCTACTGTATTTTTTGTCATTTTAGCACAAATCAATCAAATGAGCAATTTTCCGGTCAAAATAGTCACAAACCTCTGTCTCACTGCAAAGCGCGATGTCATTTTTAGGCTCTATGTGACATCAGTATTGATTTGTCCACTCAAAACTGTGTACTGATCACAAACACCTACTGTCAAACCAATCACACTGCTGCTCTCCAATCTTCCATTTTCCTCGTGTTTTTTGATCAAAAAGCTTTGTTTGAAATATAATTGTAGAAAAAGTTTAGGGGATTAACTTCACTTTAAACAGTTTTAACCTCAGCGGCACAGTACAATATACTAGCCATTTGAAGTTTGACTATTTGTTTAATTTTTGTCTGTCTCCACTTAGCTGTGGATAAGTCATTGTTAATAACTAACTTATCCACAGCTTTAGTCTACTTATGAGCTAAAAATAGTTATGATAAAATTCAAGTTTACATCTGTGATACTCAGAAACCCAAACATGGTGTGAAAATTACCACTGTACTAGAATAAGTGATGACACAAGGTGGAAAAGCGTGTTTCCAGAAAAGAATGCAAGCTAAATTTGTGGAAATGTATTAAATGTAGTTTATTAAACATGTGTATTAAACAAAATATGACAGCTAGGTATTACCAGCTGTGTTTCTGAGGAGACACTAGCATTATAACATGAACTATTTGCATATTCTTTAAACTGTGAGATGTCAGGAGTCAGTACACACAGTCAGGATAATAAAGAGAGACACGAAGAGCTGGACTCAGTAACACAACAGGCAGAACCACAGTGACGTTCGAGATTGTTAGCCTTTATGGTTGTTTGGTTATGATAATAAAGTTAGTAATTGCCGTAAATGGCATGTTGCACATTTGTAATCTGATATTACAATGTGTTCATTGCTTTATTAACTCTGCTGCATTCATTAGGAACTACAATTCAATGAATACATTTTGGAGACTATTTGCACAAGCTCTCGTCCTAACAAATTCAGTCTGGAAAAACAAATATGCTGGAATGCAGTCAAAGATCGTGCACAAGCATTTCATTAACCCTTTAGACACTGGGTTCATTCATTTGAAATACATTACAAGGGATATTAAGAATCCAAACTGGTATCTATCTGTATTATTTTTTACAAACACTGCTAAAAAGTATGGAATGTTTCAAGTTAGTGTAGCTTGGAGACATTGGGATTCTGGAAATGAAGAGCCTGGAATGATTTGCTGTTGAATTGCAGCTGAAAGGGTTAAATTCAATTTTGAATATAGATATATTATCATGTTACTGAGTTACATTATAGCAGATCTAACAGACATCACATCACTTTTAGCCGTCTTACAATTGTTTTTACGTCTAGTTACTCACTCAAATTTGCAAATTTGGTATGCATCATTTTTATTTTGCTTGTAGAAGTCAGCAAGCTTGTCTCTTTCAGGAATATGTTCTGGATCTATACTGCAATTTGTTCAGTGTAATGTTGTGTAGTAATGACATACAGCCAACAAAATACAATCAGCCCTCTTTTACTGAAACAAATTCATAATATTTTTCTGTCTTTTCTTGGCTCTTTTGGATTTAAATGTGCAAAGTACATAATGTTTTTTTGTTTTTTTTTCTGGTGGAGATTTAATACTTGTTTATGAGCTTATTGCTATGCCATTATTGATCCACAGTAGTTAATCTGTCTGTCTTGCATTAATTTAAACATGTGAGTTTACAGTAAAAAACAGCTTGTTATACTTCACCTTACTTGCTTATCAAAGAGGTATAAGGCATCTTCATGAAGAAAAGCAGAAAAGTTACAAAATGCCTCTTTAATGTCATGTTTGTGCTGCTTTGTCGTACTCAGCCCAGGCCTGACGTGGAGAGACATGCAGCATCTGTCAGTGCTGACGTCCAAGAGGAACCAGCTCCATGACGAGGTGCACCAGTGGAGGAGGAATGGAGTGGGGCTGGAGTTCAACCACCTGTTTGGCTACGGTGTTCTGGACGCTGGGGGCATGGTCAAGATGGCCAAGGAGTGGAAGACTGTGCCTGAGCGCTTCCACTGTGTAGCAGGCACCATCCAGGAAAACCAGTAAGTACTAAGAAGTATACAATGTTCTAGTGTGATAAGATAAACTTTATTTGCAATGGGGAAATTACAGAGTGGCAGTCCAGTAAGGGAACAACACCATATTCTGTTGATTTAAGGAGAGCATGTGGTACTAGGCCAGGTTAAAAGTCAGACTTGTGGAGAGTCACATCCTGTCACTGTAATAAACAACTCAATGTTCAGGTGGAGCAAAGCATAAGAGTAGAAAAACTCTTATGTCTTATTGCTGAGCACAGTGCAGTATAAGACAAAATGAATAGTAGGTATTGAGTTATTATTGTACTGCTCATGAATACAGATACCTATTTTAACTGTTGAGCTACCAACCTTAAACCCCTTTCTTCTGGGTCGGGATAATACAAGCAAAAGCATTTCTTTTTCTTTAAATGTATATATTGATTAACTTGATTTATTGACATTCCATTCCCTACAATATTCTAATAACCTTGAAACAGTTAGTATATGTATTATTGTTGCATTTGTGCCACATCTGATCTCTGCTTCACTCCTCTCATGCTTTGTGCCCACAGACCCTTCCTTTAATCTCCTCTTGTCTTTCTTCTGGCCTGTCTGTCAGACACATCTGAGAACTCTTATATACCGTAGTTAAAAGCTTATGTAGAGTAGCCTATTCTGAAACTAATTTAAAAAAATTACATTTCTATGTGGAAATTGGTCCAATCTTTAAAATAGCAGTAATTGCAAGAAAGGAATTATCCCTACTTTCATCTGTTATTTTCATTCATCTTGAGAAACCTCATTCATATGGTTGAAGATGATCACTGTGAGTTTAGACTAATCACAAACATGGCGGTGTCGACAGACTTACTTGGCCTACTTTAAACAGAATTACAGACTATTTTGACTACAGAAGAAAACATACGAACATACAGATTTTTTTCCATTTATGAATAGAAAAAAGATTATGTGATATTCTCTTAGATTGTGAAGCTTCGACCAATTATCTTAAAATATCTTCCATGAAGTTATGTTTTTCTGGACAACTTTTGGCAACAGTCTGATTGACAATCAATTGAACTGGTTCGAGGTAGCTGCTTCTGGATGTGCTTAAAATATGCATATTGAATCTTTATACACTGCATATTGAAGCAAAGCAAAGTCTGGTGTGATAGTATTTCTAAATTAAGTCAAGTTATTCGAGAAGAAAGATAAAAACAAATATGTCAGCCACTTGAGTTTTTTAACTATTTGTGACATACTCTGTTTCAGCTGGTACGCAAAGTATTTACACAAGTTTTATAGTACTTTAGTATCAAAGAAGTGCATGATACTCCCACATTTTTGTCTGTGTGTTTAGTTTAAAGCAGATTTATGTAACTATAGAAGCACTCAATCTTAGTCTGTCACTGTTTGTCTCACTAAATCGTCTCCAGTGCAATCGCTTGATGTTGATGAAGTACTGCTAATGGTGGCTTCTCCCTCTTCTTTCTATTTTAAGCTGAGTGTCATTTGCCGTTGTGCTGCCTTTTCTCTTTTTTTTTTCCCTCTCTCCCTCTCACCAGTTTGTGCCGGTTTCCAGGGCAGCGCCACAGGGATGCTACTGCCTCTATTGTAGTAAAGCTATAATTACAACAAGCCCAACTCGAATGATAGTGTTGATCAGCAGAGTAAAAGGGAATAAACAGCACAGTGGCAGGCGCAGCAGTGATCTGATAGCTGCGCGCTGGCTGGCTGCAGTTAGTGTAGCTGGAGGAGAACTCGTCATTATCAGTGATGTTGGCACGCAGCAAGTCGGCCTGTTTTTAATCTGGCCCCGGCCCTGCCCTTCAGAGGCATCCCTCACCCCACGCCATGACCCGCTGCTGTAATTACTGCCGCACACTATCTGATGGGAGGCGAATACCTGCTGAGCGCTAAATCATGTCGGAGGTCCATTTTTAATTCAGCTTTTTAATGCATTATTTAAGGTTTTTAAACACATTTGGTTGGGCAGGAGCTGTGTGCTCATTAGAACTTATTATGCAAACTTTCATTAGCACAAAATCTGACTTTTTAAAAACGAAATTAACTTTATAACAGTTTCATCCAACACAGATGCATTGTTAAAGCATCTGATCATGTGAAAATAAGTCAGCGGTGTCATGTCTATGTCTGATAATTTATCATTTGTTCAATAAAATCCAGAAAAAATTGTAATTTATTAGGCGAGTGAAGAAAACATTGAAGTATTACAGTTTTTTTTCAATCGCTTTGACACACTTTTTGACACTTGGTTTACTTTAATCACTGGATTCAAACTTTTATCTGAGCAATTTATGTGGTGGTCAGAACATTTGCAACATTTTTCATTCATTCCCACATTTCAGGTTCTTTTTCAGAACTGCTCACACTTAGCTCTTATACACAAACACATGTTCAACGAGTTTAGTTTGTTTCTCCAACACTACAGGCCTGTTCACGCGTGATAAAGAACTTTTGTAATAACATTGTCTATTTTTATCTACAAACTCACACATCACAGCAAAATCCAAAATCACATGAGCAATAAAGATCAAACAACAAATGAACTTTGAATCAAACAGGACAATGGTCAGAGCGAAAACTACATAGAGACTGTAGGAATGTCGCTTTGGCTCCAAAGTCAAGATAATTGAACACACTTCAAAACTTAACATCCAGGATTCAAAACACATTCTACCTTTGCTACAACAGTAACACCATGTCTGTCTTCACTCTTTTTGCTGAACTCCTCACACAGTGTTTTGCAAAACCTTACACACAATTAGCCTTCTTTAACTCTTCGGTCACTGCTGTTAAACTATGTTTTTATAACCAACACTTTTGCTCCAAAGGGATGTTTTCTTGGTTCAATCACCTGAACAATGTACTCCTGTGCTGTGACTCTTCTGACAAATAAATCTGGCCCATGAACACAACTCCATTAGGACAAATAGAGTTACTTTTGTTTTAGAGCATCAAACCAGACAAGAAGAAGTGTGAGGAAGAGGACATGAAGACAGAGACAAAAGTGTGAGGATGTGAGGAGGAAGAGGACATGGAGACAGAAGTGTGAGGATGTGAGGAGGAAGAGGACATGAGACAGGACAGATGATTTAGCCCAGTAGTTCTCAACCTGGGGGTCGAGACCCCCATGGGGGTCGCGGAAGGATTTCTGGGGGTCCCCTAGTGATATATGAAATTTAATATTGACATCCTAAACATGGTTTGACACTCTTCAAATGCAGTGATAGACATAAATTCATATTTTCTGGCCTACAGAAAAAGGTACCCAGACTTATGGCTTCAAAATAAAAACAAACATAAGACATTACCACTTTGCAGGTCGCTTACATTTTGTGCTTGGGGGCCACGAATGCCTACGGTTGTTGTTTTGGGGGTCGCGACTGAAATAGGTTGAGAACCACTGATTTAGCCCAATGTTAGACACTTCACTGTGGCCAAGATTAGACAGGAACACACTTTTAGCTCGTCAAAGAATTTACTTTACATTGTCAGTAAATCATGTGCTTGTTTCACAATTCTGAATATTTTGTTTCACAATCTCCTTAATTTCCAAAATATTCTGAAAAATAAATTGATATCATGTAGAAATAAATTCCAAGCAGTGTTTAGCTGGTTAAGGTGAAAGTGAATCCATGTGTTGCTTTTGTTTCATGTTCAAACAAATAAGTGTAGTTTTTACATGAGTGTGCAGTTAAGAGATGAGTGTTTATCATTTTGACCACAAAGTGTTATTTTCACAAAGGTGTCAGGAGTTTTGCACAAAAGTGTACATGTGCAATCATTCTAAAATGTTTAGACGAATGAGTGATAAATCTGACTGAATATGTAGAGGTTTTGCCATATTTATCACAATTTCCAAAAAATGTGCCAAAGCGATTAAAAAAACTGTAAATATAGACTAAATATGTTTCCAGTGTATTTATGTACCGGTAAATGGTTTGTTAGATGCAAAGTATTGATGTGGAGGACATCTCAGCTATTTGGATACACTATATAAAATACAATTCACAAATCAGAAAGTATACCTAAATGTATTAGGCCTAACCCTAGTCCTTTTTTTTTCTTTACAAATATGGCAGATTTTAAATAAAGAACACAACTCTAGTGAATCTCAATGACAGACTGAATTGAATGTGTGAGAGTTTTGACGGTAAAACTTGCTTTTGATGGGAAAATGTACTCCTAAGTTTTGAAAGTAAAAGATAATTTTGCCTGAGCCGAAGCTTAGTTTTGACAAGCTCAAGCTTTGTTTGGGATTTTGTGTGAGTTGTTTTGCAAATTAACTTTTATAACGTGTGTCAATGCGATTGAGAAAACCTGTAATGTATAGTAGTAGTGTTTAAGTTTAAGACAGTAACATAGGAGTATATTGCCATTTGAGCAAGCACCTAGTCATTTTACTTCTTTTCTGTAATTGTTTTGCTGCTGTGTACTGTTTTTTTTTCACTGTAGGCAATATTTTCCACTTTCACTTCTTTAATGACAGGTATCTTATCTACTTTAAGTGTTGTTTTAGCTAGAATTTTTACACATTTTCCAAATTTAGTTTCACCATCATTAACTCAATGACTAGGCTGTCTTTGAGATTTTTCTACCATCCCCTTTCCACTGTATATTCTTAAGCTAATTTGTTAAACAGATTGTAGCCTTGTAGCCTTATTACACTTCTGTTGTGTTAATAATATGAAGATCCTTTTTTCCTCAAGGTTAGTTATGATTTACATTATATTAAAGCCTGTAGGCCAGTATGTAAGGCAACCTGCAGTGAATTGTCCTGTTTTTCCTGGAATTGTAGTTCTCATAATCAGCCTTTAGCAGTTCACAGTGCAGTAATCTGCCTGTGCACAGCACCCAGGCCCATTAATCATTTGTCTAAGTGACTGCTTTTGTACATGTCTATCTCAGTCAGAAGCTTCCAGCACCCTGTCCTCTTTCTCCTCTCTCCTCCTCTTTCTTTGCTTCAACTCCACATGTGACACAGTCTTCACTCTCTGATAATGTTATTAAACTCCTGGCCACCACCCCTGTCCTGCTGGGTTCTTACTTTTCTTTCCATCACGAGGCAAGATGGGATCAGCAGTGTGCCGTCTACAACCAGAAGGCAACAATAGACCAACTCTCAGCTCATTTTTACCAAGATTAAAGACACATCTAACATAAGCTACTGTAGTCTACAAAGAAAATTAACCACCAAAGTGTCCTTTTATAAAATTTCAAATTCAGTTCAGCGCCTTTGGTTTAGACTCATTTTCAAAGGACATTAGCAAGACTAATCAGATATTATTCCACTGCTGCAATGAAATTCTATGAATGACCAGTGATAAATTATGTGCTGACCCTACTGTATAATCTCCATGGTAACAATGCTACTTAGGGACATGTTTGTGCTCATTACTGCTATCTAATGGGCTTTCTAATGGTCTAATGGTGTTCCATACAGAAATGTTTATACTGAATGATGATTGGAATGCTGTAAGCACGAAAAGATTCATTACTATCATCAAACTACATTACCATAATGCCAGACACATTCAAAGTTAATGGGTAAGCAAAATAAATATGTGTAATTATAAACAGTATATTTCATTAGGTTACAAAATAGTAAAACACTAAACACACCCAGCATTTTTGAACATTACAAAAACCTGCTCTAGAATGCTGTATTACACAAAATATTATTTATTATACAAAACTTTGGATTATTTCTGCAAACTGTTGGAATAAATGCTTGCTGTTCAACTCGGTGATGGGCATTGTATACTTCTGTTATAAATCTACGCTGGTAATTGCCATGTGGCATATTCCATGAAACAGAAACCATTTTTCTACGTTCAGTGCTCTCTTTGCAAACTGCAGTCAGTTGCCCGGGTTTACTATTCATTGCTGACAGCGAGTGGTGCCTTTAAAATGGTGCATTCAGAAGTAAATTTCAGGGTAAATAATGTGGAGATGGCAGTCATCACAGCTGCTGTGCTGAGGGCTTCCTTTTAAAAACGGTCCTTGATTCTTTCCTGTCTATGATGTTCTTTGTGAAAAATAGGTCAAGTATTTTCTGTGGCTTTTGAATGTTTTGAAAGGATTTTATAAAAGCTATGCTTTATGTGGCATTCATAGAATTTCTTATATGTATTTAAAAAAAAACAAAGCTATTGACATCAAAATTCCTGTTTGTCTCTGCAGCAAAATCCAGTCTGGAAGCAAGCTGATTTTAGTCATTGACACTGAGGCTTGCCAGGGCAAGGACAACTTTGTGCGTTACCTGGAACATGTTCAGGCCGTCATCACCGTCAATGCGAGTCGCCGTGGAGACCTTAACATCAATATGACCTCGCCCATGGGCACCAAATCCATCCTTCTCAGCAGGAGACCCCGTGACGATGACTCCAAGGTGGGCTTTGACAAGTGGCCCTTCATGACCACCCACACCTGGGGAGAAGACCCGCGGGGGACCTGGGAGCTGGAGGTAGGCTTCCGCGGAGACGAGCCCCAGCGAGGAGTGCTGAAAGAGTGGACTTTGATGCTACACGGAACACAAAGTGCCCCTTACATAGACCAGAAAGTGCGTGATTATCAGTCTAAACTGGCCATGTCCAAAAAGGAGGAGTTGGAGGAGGAGCTGGATGAAGCTGTGGAGAGAAGTCTGAAAAGTTTGATGAGTAAAAACAATTAGACTCCTGCATGTGGCCCAGCTGTCTTCTGTAATTATTCCCTATTTACAATCATGCTATCCTTGTCTCCAGCTCACAGAATCTTCTCATTTCTCCTCACTACTGCTGCTTCCTCTACCTCTTTCTGCCTTTTGTTCAAGTGTTTTCATTCCCAACAGCCTTCAATGAATGTTTCTTGTAACCCGACCGTAATAGAAATGTGATAATCTTATATAGAAGTAACATCACCTGGATTCTGTTTTTTTTTACACTACAGAATTGTATATAGGCCAAATCTTTCCACATACGCTATTGCTTTGAACTACCCTGCACTTTCTTCTGCCAGCTGTTGTACAGTTTGTGACTGTAAATGATTTTCAGTGTCATTCCAATTTAAAGTTCAGTCCTGGCAACAGAGCAATGGTACTTCTTCGGGTTTTTATTTTTGTGAGACGCACTGTTTATAAATGTAAACTAGGAAAGGAATGTCAGATTTATTTTGCAGCCTGTGGTCCTTAGTTCATATTTCATAATCTTTGATGTAAACTATAATAAATCTATTCAGCTGTTTATTAAAGCACCTTGTGTATTTTCGCATTTTGCACCACAATCAGATTTTGTTTTATTGATTGTTTTTAGAATAAAGAAACCTCCTTCAAGAACACAAGCAAGAAAAACATCTAAATAGTTTCAGTTCAGTGAAATTCATCAACCAGAAGTTACTACAAAATATACTTTAGCAAGTAACAGACTTTGCTGAAAATAAAAATGTATAAATTAAATAAATCCACAAACTAAGGTCATAGCATAATTTAGCAATTAAGCAAACCAATACATAATTAACAAACTGAAAATGCAGTGAATATGAGCAATAATAAAAGTAATATTTTAATAAAATAATCTTGTCATAACAAAACAAAGCACACATTGATGATTGAGGCTTTTATTAATCAGATATCAAAGCAAATTAATTCACAGCAAAATCTGTGCTGAGGGCAGGCAGTGGTTTCCAATTTAACAAAATGTCTCAAATAGTGAAGGGTGGCACATCTTTTCATCTGTTCATACTTAGCATTTTTTTAAACATTAATTTCAAGGTGGCTAATCTTTTTCTTTCAAGTTTTCAGACAATAAAGGACTTAATTTTAAGTTGCCAGTCCAAACAACATCACCACCAGCACAATATTTCTGAAGGCAAGACCAAGGACTGCAGATGGAAGCAGGAATGTCTCAATATTTTAAACACATTTTTTAGTGCTTCTTCTTGCTGGACTTCTCAATTATAGTCTCCACCACTGTAGACGTCTCCTCATACCCTTTGGTCTTCCGATCCTTGGATATCTTCTCCACAGTTTCCTGCACTTCCACCTTCTCGTAGCTCATCCCATCTGGACTGAAGCTACTGCTGGAGCTACTCGAACTTGAGCTGGAACTTGGAATTCGAGGAAGCCCACCTGGAGAACTGCTGTTTTTCTTTCCAGGGTGATGATCTGCCCCTGAGTTGGGTTCCTTCCGACCACTTGGAGGCGAAGCTGGGCATGTATCTTTGCCACGAGGGTCTCCGCTCTTGTGTTTCGCTTTACCTCCACCGTCTTTACCCTTTGGTCCTTTAGGGTCGTCTTTTGGCGATGGAATAGTTGGACTCAGCGGCCTTGGCTCAGGAATGGTTGGGCTTAGCGGTCTAGGTTCGGGCATTGGTTGGGGTGGGATGGAGTTGGAAAATCGGGGCCGTATATATCATAAGGAGACATCATTCCATCTCTTATTGTCACGTAGATGTGTCCAGCTGATGGTGTAGTTGTGTAGAAGCATGGGTCTGGATAGCTACCATCGCCCGTAACCAGCACGTAGCGTCCTTTGGTGTAAAAATCGGCAATGGGTTCGGGACGCTTGTACTTCCTCATTCTATCTCGGACGATGTTGCACAGTGTGTCGAAAGCCTTGCTGATTTGGGCGCCATCTGGGACGTCTTGTGGGGAGACGCCGGTAGATTTGGGTCCTGTTCCCACCTTTTCCTGGACTCCTTCGGTGGACATGAAATCGGTTCTTTCAATATGACCTTCTCCAGAACTTTTGTCATCCCGGGCACTGTCAATCACATCTCTTGTTGTCAGCTCTCGCCTCTTCTGCGCCTTCTTGGCAAAGTTCTTCTGCCGAGGTTTGAGGTTGGTGATCTCCTGGAAGGCTTGGGTGATATCTATTAGAGCACAAAAAGACAATTAAAACCGCTGTACCTAATTTTATGAATGAAAATAGCATTAGATATACAGTATGTAAGCTTTTAGCAGCAGTCTGAATGATTTCATTTTATTTAATATGAGCCTCTTGATTTGAGAAAGTGAGTTGTTGTCACAAGAAGCAAACAACAACTACCTGCTAACACATAGAATAGTCTGGAAAGCATGAATACAGATTATTTAAATCAAGTTATAGTTTTGACTATAATCTCATAGTGCAGTTTTAGGATTTTATGTTGCTAGCTTTTTGCTCTTAAATGTTTTTGCAGCATTTTTGCAAAAAATATTGTTTTTCCTGGATTTAAGCCTAATTGATGGTTAATTAACATTTTTATTTTCTAAAGAGTCATGAAAAGTGGAATATGTACTGTTTGTGGTATTAGCGAAGCTAGGTCACTGTCTAGTCTGCATTCAATGTATATAGCTTGTGGCATCCACAAATAAAGTATAGCTTCAAAAAAGAATCACAGCTCGCCACTAATGCCATACCAAAATACATAATAAAAAATAAAGTCAGACAGCTCCCATTGGTTTTATTTTTGACCCCAACAGCTGTCTGCACTGGAGCAAAAAAAAAAAAAAAGTTCAAACACATGGGGAAACTAAATTGAGTACAGGTTCTTAAAACAGGTCTTGAGACAAGGTTGTACCTCTTGCCTAAGGTTCTTAGCACGCAGCTTATGTTTAAGCATTATTTACACTTAACTCCCCCATCCTTTGACATCACTAAGCATACAAATTATGCAATTTTGCCTGAACTTGACTTTAATTTCCATTTCATTTATTCAAACTATCATCATGTTTACATAATTGCTTAGTCGTGGAAATCATTCTATCAACAGCAATATGTCCAGACCATTATTAAAGCATTCAAAAACATTATTAATTCTGCTTCAGTAAACCAAAACATGACACATTTCCGAAAAGACCTGGACATCTGTTAAAAATGAAACCTTTTTGCTGTGATGGTTAAGTCTTGCTGAGATAGCCGAAGATAGAACTGAAGACACCTTTGTTACAAGAATCCCTCAATAAACGTCCTCTCTCACAATGGTGGCTGATTGAAAGAGCCCTCAGCAGCCATTGTCAGAGCAAAGAAGTCCTGATGTCAGCATGGTCGTGGTGTTCGTGTGGAGTCTTCTTACCTCTCCCCCTGCTTGAAGCCGAGGGGGTGTGGGCGTAGCGGTAATTAGTGGTGAACAGGGTAATGGGAGTGCCAATTATCGCTGAATTCAACCTGGAGAAAAACGGAAAAGAGGACAGTGACATTTCACCTATTTGGAAATCATTATTATTAAGTCTGATGACAGATGAGGTTTTTCCGGCGAAATTATGGAAAATATGGTACAGAAAAAAGGTAATAATAATGATTGTCCATTACAGATTACAATGAGGTAAAAACAGTGGTTGAATAAAGTCCTTAAAATAAACTAAATAAGTGAAGCTCAATAAATGAAAATAAAATATTTTTCTGATAAGCCTATTCCTATTCAAATGTTCAAAAGTTACACGATGCTATTGTATATTTAATACCAAAAATTTAGACACTTGTAAAACGTACCATGATTTAGATTTGGTGACCTCCAAGGACAAAACTGACATTTAAAAAAAGTTGTGTTCAGGATGTGCTGATGTCGTAAGGCCAGATGGTGGGCAAGAACATAGAAAACTATTATTAACTTTGTACTTTGCAATCAAATATTCAAAAGGTAATTTCAAAAGTTTTCAATCTTTTGATCTAATGATTTTTATCAACCTTTTATACCACAACAAAGTGCATTCACACAAAATATATATATTGGCCTTTACACTGTTGTGATGTTAAAGAGATAAGAGATAACTCTGGTTAAATTAAAACTGGATGTAAAATTATATTTACTAAGTAATAAACTAGTTGTGGTACTGAAATTATTGCAAAATAAGTGCATCAATGCAACATATTTCTCTTTACTACATATTCTTCATTATAGTATAAATCTTTGTTCATGCTTTGTGCTTAAGATATAAGGTGTAGTTTAGTTAGATGCTGCTTACACACTGTTACTGTTTGAATCAATCCACCAAACACAGTTTCCACAAGAATATGTAAAAAAAAAATTGACATTCACCATACTATCTATCTAACACTGCCACCTGCTGACAACAATTATTTAAGTGTCCTAATAAGTATAATCTACCATGGTACATGCAACTTTTTCTACAGATGTGACCCATCTTTCAGTGTTACCAGGGCAACCTGTCAGCAGCATTGGCTGTCCTGTTTGACTCGATTAGAAGTAGCTTATGATGATGATATTTTTAAACTTTATATCAAAAATCCCTTATGAATGCACTATATAAATAAACTCTTCTCTTCGTCCTCCTCTTTTACTGTCACCTATAAAGGATGACAGCTCCCATTGTTTTTGTTCTGCTCCCTCAAGAAATTAAACTGATTACACTTTTCAGAGGCTTTTACTGATACAATTATTATTACATTTGTATTTTATCAACAAAGCATGAGGACTTTCTTAATTTTATTCAATTTTTTGGGACACTGTACACATGGTAAAAATACAAGTTAAATAGTGTCTGAAAGCTTCTAGAAAGATAACATATAAAGTGATTATTGATTAAAAAATAGTTTATTACTATTTTTGTTTGTTTGTTTGATGGTCTTTGTTATATAAACTGCTCCTTAGTCTAAAATTGTTATGTATTCACTTCCCAACACAAACAAATACATTATTAATACCAGCTGCTTGTTATAAATATGCTATCATAATGTTGAATAAGTAATATGTTATGTAGATATACTGTACAAAATGTAAATTATCATAATGAGATCTGGACAATAAGACACCTCCTTACGACTATATTTGATAATTGTTACATCCCTAGTATACATTCATTCATTCATTTTCTACCGCTTAATCCCGTTAGGAGTCGCGGGTGACTGGAGCCTATCCCAGTGACTTTGGGCCTTAGGCGGGGAACACCCTGGACAGTGGCCAACTTGCCGCAGGGTCAGACAGACAACCATTCACTCTCTCATTCATTCTCTAAGGGAAATTTGCAGTGATGCCCAATTAACCTGAACATACATGTTTTTGGCGGTGGGAGGAAACCGGAGTACCCAGAGAAAACCCACGGTGACACAGGAAGAACATGCAAACTCCACCCAGAGAGATCGTGAGATGTTGATATAGTCCGACCCGGGAGTCGAACCCACGACCTCCTTATTGGGAAGCCAGAGCTCTAACCACTTGGCTACCGTGCACCCCCCCTAGTATACATAATAATAGAAAATAAAACAAAAGCCACCAAGAGAACATGTAAACTCAGCTGTGAAAAGGCTAACCACTCCACCACTGCACTGATGACCTGGTGAACAGTAAAAAGAGTTCCAGTACCTGTTGTCCTCGCTCTCGATGATCCTCTTGTAGCGCTCCAGCTCGTTCTCCAGGGAGCTCTGGTACATGGCCAGGTGGCGACACTCATTGGTGAACTTCTCCAGGGACTTCTCAGCTTCTTCCATCTCCTTCCTCAAAGATTCAATTTGCTCGTTGTACATCTGGATTTGGTCGTCGTAGCTCTCCTGGGTGCTCTTGATGGCCTGCTCCAGCATCTTATTCTGAAAGACAGATACAGATTCATTACGGAATTAAAGTAACGGGATTAAGCTGTAACAGAGCCCCGGGAGGGAAATTTAAAATGTCAAGTACGGGTCATTAGTCCTAACACTGGGATTACACGGCTGAATGCTTCCAGATGCTTCAGGTAAACAGCGAAAAAACACATGCACAAAAAAGAGAAAACACGCTTGAAAAAAATGAAAGATAATTTGACTTTACAACACAGAGGCCTCATAAATGTGGCTTTTTTTCGTTTCTAAAATCTAATATTTGATAATTTTCTTTGGCAACGCACACTATTTTTGTTTTTAGTTTACTCAGAGCCATGCACTTGCATAGTAAAAGACAATGCTGGCATCTAGTGGTCTATGATGGATATTACATTAGACCCATTTATTTTTATTTTTTTCACTTGATCTGTTCAACGTGGATCTCTTTGAACAATTGAAGTAGGCTACATAATAAAATGTTTAAACAAATAATAAAATGTTGGACAAATCGAGCAGCCAGAGACATCGTAAGCATAAGTCCCATAAACAGATCTCAAAAGCTAAGCAGATTGAGCCATGGCAGTACTTAGATGGGAGACTTATAGCATTCTAGCCCAAAGTCATTTCATTTTTTTAGGCAAAAACTTGATTGAATCTCGTGTGTGTGTTGGGGTTTAGTGAGAAAAAAACAATGTTGCAGCCTTCTGTCTGTCAACATGTGAAGTAGGGCAACTCGATTCTAATGAAAATAATAATCACAGTAACTTAAATCATAATTGAAATCACTATTTATTCAAGCATTATTTAAGACTGCAGAGCGTTAATGTGCCTTTAATGTAAAGAGTGAGATGATACAATAAAATATGTGACCTCAAAGAAGTAAATGTAAATGTATTCTACGTATTCTACAAGACACCACCTACTTCCCATATCAAGGAAATTTATGAGCATGCTTATAAGTTACGATCAATAATCATCACGATTACTCGATTACACAATTTTTGAAAGCGATTACAGCAATAATCGTAATTGAAATTTAATTAATTGCTAAGCCCTAAGGTGAATTGTCTTTAATTTTTTTGTCAGTGAGGTTTTAAAAAGTATTAAAGGGTAATAAAATAATGTATTTACATTTTCAATTAATCATTTCATTAATTTGGGGCTGGTGGATGTGTTATGGTCAGACCTTAAGCCTAAAGAACAAGACTTGACTTGAAAAATGTGACTTGTTTTTTTTCTGTATATTTATAAATAAATAATAGTCACAATTAATTTGAGAGAGTTGAAGGTCACGATTAACCAAACTCACTGCATTAGATGTTCAAATTGGTCACTGCTTAAAGTTGCATTGAGATCTTATTTTTTCAAAGGTGTTAAAAGTGATTACATTTTGCTTCAGACATTTTTTATGCCACAGTGACATCATGTGACCCACCTCACTGTGCAGTCCGCTGTTTTTGTCCTTGCAGCTGGCAGAGGGCGCTCTTGTACTCCTCCAGCTGACCCTGCAGACCCGGGACCTTCCTCTGGGCTAACAGCTTCTCCTGCTCCTGTGCACAGTTAACACCAGATCAATACAGTCACGGAGAGAAGCAGGTCACTGTATCACCCAGGGACGAGCAGTCTCATCATCGGCTTTTATCAAACAGTGAAACAAGACGACAGTAAGCACCAGCAAGACAGTTTCTCAATAAGAGACAGGTGTAGTACATGCGATAAGAAGAAGAGCTGCAGCATGAAACCTATGCAACATCTACATAATATGAATATTTTAAACTGTTTTGAATATTCTTTCCCCTTGTTGTGTGTCATGGTAATACAGTGTACCTAAGTTATACATTCAGAATTTTACTAAGTCCCAATCTTTGCAAAGACAGCAACAAGTTGAAAGATATATTAAGTAAAATAGATTTTTTTTTTTTTTTAGTTCTGTCCATGAAATACTATTCTTTACCCTGTGAGTCTCACAAAGCACTGTTCAAGATGAATTAATGGTTTGAAATGAGCAAGTTAAAGAGGGACAAAAAACATAAATAATTCGGTAAGGAGAATGACTGCTTCACTGGGTTATTTAAATATAGGAATGTTAGGAATGTTTAATTAAAATGACATGCTCTTCAGAATTGATTACATAATTAAAAACAGTAATCAGGCAGATGCGAGGATGTAGGGCTGAGCGACGTTGACAAAAATAAATCTCTCTCTTTTTTTTTTTTTTTTTTTTACAGTATCTTGATTATTTAAAGTTTAATGATCGGAAGAATTGGGCTTGACTGGGTTGACAATAAACATTCTTGGTCAACTTAAGACGCGTGCTACCAATTTATAGTAGGCTATCAGTAGAAATTGACTTAAAGCAAACCTAGCAAGCGTCTAAATGATTTGATAAAATATCTGACCTCAACTGTATTCAGAAGACCATTCATATAGCTCAGATGTTTGTCTGTTAAATAATTAACTGCTCATAAAAAAAACCACACAAATTTAAAAGCTTAGTAAGATTTACATGTAAAAACGTTTGCGAAGTGCTTTGGAGTTTGTAATTTTAGTCAATTAAGAGACCAAGAGTGATCAATTCAGTTAACTAAAATATCACCATACAACTTTATTTGGACATTTACAATTTTACTTTCTGTATTTGTTGCTTTTTATCAGCCTTTTGTTGCCTTTTAACTACAAAACGATGAACTTGATAATCCGTTTTTGCATTTCTTTAAGACAAGGCAATGTTATCTAAATTTTGATATATCGCACACCTCTATGATGATGATGATAATGATCATAATCATTTACATAGCTTCACACAGCAACCCCGACTCAGACCGTACCAGCTTGCCAAAACCTGATCCTGTCAGATCTCAGAAGTTAAGCTGGTTGGGCCTGGACAGTACTTGGATGTGAGACCGCTGGAACCATAGGTGCCATAGTGGGACGACACAAGGATAATTTGTCTGTGTGTTCTTAGACAAGACACTTGTCTTAGACAAATCGTTTCGAGTTTGGACCTGGTGTGTACTGGTTGGTGGTGGTCGAAGCAGCCGGTGGTGCAAAATGACTGACGCTTCTGTCAGTCTGCCCCAGGTCAGCTAGGCATGAATGAATACTGCAAAACTGTGAAGCCCTGAGGCAGCTCAGCATAAGTGAGTCGCCTAAACACCTGGCACCACAACCTCTGACCACTACTAAGCACTTCCTAATCTGCATGTTAGTGTTTGGTGGGAAAACTAGAGTGCCTGGAAGAACACAGTTAAAATATTTGCTTGTAATGGTTATTATGTCCTGAGTATCAATTATAGAAGCACAACTTGTGCATCACCAATTGCACTTACAGGTAAGTTGTAGTTATGTCCATTCTTATCAAACTTTTCTAAAACAACAGCCCACAACAATCATTTATTTGTGCTTGTTACTGAGCCAATTAACCATTTCTACACTCTTCTGCCTATTTTAAATAAACAAACCTGAACTTTCTGTCCTTATGTTGCCTTTTAGGACTGAATTGGCCTCATTATCACACACTGGACACACAGAATAACAAATCAGTCTACCATATGTTTGTGTAATTGTCTTCTATTTACCTGTTTAGTCATTCACAGATGCAAAAGCTGGTAACCTCATCAGCCCAGGACACGTCTGAGGACTGACACATGGACACTCTACCCAGGGGATACACACACTTATACACACACAGACACATTGGTGATTCATGTGCTCACCTCGGAGATGCCCAGCGACACATTGGGAACAAGCGGCAGTGTCTGGTTGATTTGCTGCAGAATGTTGACGTAGGTTTGATCTCAGCAAGGTTCTAAAAGGGGAAAAGGAAGTGTAAGGGTTTTGGTAGATTGGTGTTTTATTTTTAGTTCAAAGTAGAATGAGTTGGCTGCTGGATTAACATGTGATGTGATTTGAATTTGGATAGGATTAATGCTCCACATGCTTGGGGCTAGCAGGTATGTTTGCTCGTCCGTTATGTGGCTAGAATAAGAAATAACTTAAACATGATCTTAATTAGATTTTTTTTTTTTTTAATAATGCAGTGGTTTCCAACTTTTTTGGCCTGACAACCCCTAAGCTTTGTCTTGCACTCTAAGTAATCACATAACTCATTTAAGATAAATAAATAGGTCTCCTCTTGTCAATTTTTCCAAGTTTTCTTGTTTTAATGAAGGTTATGCCCCTACATTTTCTCAGATATTTAGAATTGACTCAAAATTGACCACAAATAATGTATTTAATTCCAATATTATTGAATTTCACCTTTTTTCCAAATACCTCCTGGTAAGTGACTGCAGACCACTGGTTGGAAAACACTGATTCAATGACTTCAATATAATTTTGGGCCAATATTGTAAAAAGAAAAGCTTGTACTATTATTGGATGTATGGGATAATGTGTAAGTCATCCAAATACTGTCAATTCTGTTCTGAAAATACTACACGGCTCAAGAACACTTCTGAAGGTTATGTTAAGTGGGAAAAATGATATTTTATTGTGGCAAACAATGAGTGGGAACACACTATTAATAGAGAACCACAAAATCTCATTCTTGAAAACACTTCTGTTAAAAAATGTTATCACAGAACTTTCTAACACTGTGAAAGTCCTCACTTTCAAACTGTGCCTGCCAAATTACAGCCCATTGCTATGTGTTTTTTGAGGTTACACCACTGTTAAGAACTATTGGAGTCAGAGTCAAAAAAAAATATGGGAATTATTTTTAATGTGATTTAAAACAGCAATAAAAACAATGAATGGACGCTTTGGGATTGTTCTGTTGGCAATGGCAAAATAACTATCATAAAAAATGTATGGGTTATTATAACATGAGTTGTTACTTTAATTCAATTGGTTTATTATTTTCTTTTAGTGTCTTGTTTACTTGTATATACCTTAGATTTACAGTATGAATGGGCTTGACATTTGTATTGCCTTTAAGTAGCTTACTTCAAAATGCAAAAAAAAAAAAAAAAAAGGACAGCTGGTCTCCATGGAGATGCTTTTGGTTTGACTGAAGTGTGTTTACCATCAGTCGAAATTCCAGGTCAAATCACTCACAGTGACAAGACATGCCTTTCAAGATATTTTTCAAGCAAAACCTGTAACTTTCAAAATGAAAAAGTTTAAAGACAACTCTAATGAAACAATTCAGTAGCAAACTTCTTGAATAGCTAATCTGGAAACGCCTTTTTCTCTCAGAACCCCGAAAATGTGTTAGCATGCAATGTGGTTGTTGTTGTTTTTAAAAATCAAGCACACATGTTTTGCTTTCCAACCTTATGCATCCCGAGCCTCCTAATTATTCAACACCAGGAGTTCAGAAGTGCTTTTCACAACTTTCAAAAGCACGAGTTGTGTCAGCTAACAGCACCAAAGCTAAAAACAAAGCATACAGCCTTTGTTCTAGTGCAGTGTTTCCCAACTAGCGGTATTGAAGAAAGCTTCTGACTCTAAAAGAAATGACTGTTTGATATTTCTGAATATAAGCATAATTGTAGTCCAATTTGATTCATTTTTGAGTATTTGAGCTTAACTATAAGTACAACAAGAAAACACTATGGTAATAATTGACCATATAAGAAAGAAAAAGGAGCATTTGTCAGTTTCTTTCTGATACAAATCTGTCACTAGTACAATTCCTTTATATCAGAATGTCCAGGAAGCTGATCTCTGTTTCACTGTGGTTTATTGTGAATTTGAAATGCTTCAGACTAGAATTGAGGTAATGATAAAAGTCTATTAAACCTTATGTATATTGCCCAAAATGATTTCAAGCTTATTTTGTGTATGATTTATGACAGTACAACAGAAAGTTTAACAGACTTTTATCATTACCTCAATTCTAGTCATCAGAATTAAAATGATGCCCGACCTGTGGAAGATTGTGTGTGGATTGAAACATTGTCTGTCTTATTTTGCAGATTTGGAAATAGATTGTCTTTCTTTCCTATATTTACTGCAACAGCCGAGCATCTTTAAGTGATGTGCATGTATTACATTTTTTTGGTAATTACTTGAATAAATACCTGAATAAATATTTTGTTAATATACCTGTGCTGGTGTAAAAAAAGCTGTGTGGTTTATCTTTAATCTACAGTTGTGCTTTTATGCTATTTTTGCCCAAACATTAGAGAGAATATCATCCTTCCTATCACATTACTGAGCTCGGTGGTGCTTGGAGCTGCTCTGTAGTTTATATCCGTCCTATACATCAGAACATGCCTGCAGACGTTCCCTGAATTGTCAAGACCTGAAATAACCGCAGGTGTCTGGGGAACGGCACTATTTGTACTGCTGTGTTTCCTGTGCTGCTTTCATGCTTTACCTTCTTGTATTTTTCTCTTGTGGAGCTGATGTCATCCTGAAGGAACTGGCACTGGATCTCGCTCTCCAGGTTTTGCAGCAAGATGTTGTCGGCTTCCTGTAAAATGTATTTACACTAGATTGAGGAAATGCAAATCTCACAGTAAGCTACGATACAATACAATATTTAATTCATATCGGTATGATAAAGCAACACTATGGAGGAAAAGCTAAGAACACTGTAGGAATCCTTTTTATTTATGGGCAATTCACTTTTCTGAGCTTTTAACTGTAGTTTTAAGTTCACTGCCATTAGTTTCATTTGGATTGATTTATGCATGCAGTATTGTTCTGCAGCTGATACTTGAATGCCCAGAAAATTCCTCTTTTCACCTACCACATGTCCCTACTCACTTGTCTGTATAGTGATTACTCCAAAAAATCTGATTCCAAGAAAAAAATTTAATGTTGCTGTTTTGCAACAATAAAAAATGAGCGATGAAGAGACAGAACACATCAGCTCTGCATTTTTGAACGAAACGTCACTTGACCTGTTTTTAATTCTAAGCTGTTTTATATTCGTTTTGTGTTTTACAATGAAAAAGTAGTAGATTCCTGGTCTACATATACCAGTTTACATACATAGAAAAACGGTTTTCAAAAAACACTTCACAGGTCCTTAATCATTTCTGTCAATTCCCAAAGAAGTTATGCTTATTTCTTTGATATTGTCTGTATTGAATGCTGCAAAGGATCTTGGTCTACGTAGTTCAAAGCAAAGGAGGAGTTCAGAATTTGATATTTTAACAGTCCACAATATTATTGTAGACTTTCGATGACATCATCACAATATTTGGGTTGCTGGTACATACCTGATGTAAATGTAATTTAATTTGATATCTAGATTTATTTGTGAGTGAGTTAATAAAATAAAACATACAGTGTATTTTGTATACTAGTACTTCCTTCAGGTACAGAGATTTGAAAGCCACTATGTTCACATGATATTTATTTTGGTTTAACTGTTGAAAACTGATTGCTGACAACGTTCTGCTAAGCTGCTCCACAACCTGGAAATTTTTCAAACAAAGTTGTGTGTTTGTACTTGTTTCTTTCATGAGTTTCTCTAACAGCATGAGCTCAATAGTGCTTTATCTAATCATTAATGTTTATGCAAATTAAGGTGTCTGAATTTGTTTTCGCTGGTAATTACATTTTCTTTCTTTTTTTTTTTTTTTTAATGATTTTACCAAACATATGTGTAGTAGTCATGCAACTGCAATGCAACTAACAAAATACGTACATGTTAACTTTTCAAACTTAATAAATGTCAATATAATGAATTCAAGCTATTCTATAGAGGGAATGTGGGCACACCTAATATGCAGAAAGAGCTGCCACTGATGACCAAGCTGTAGCAACAAGACGAGCCAGCGCTGTTGTGAGCTATAAGAGTTTATCACTGCAAAAACAAAAGTTATGCTGCCAAGTCAACTTTTGTGTATAATATTTGACCCTACCACCATATGCGTTACATTCAGGTGAGTGGAAAAAATGGCAAGAAAAACACAGTTTTAAGCTTCAGGAGGCAACTTATGTCAGACCGTTTTGTTGTTTTAATCAAAGATGTTTCCCCAGCCAACAAGTCGGACTACGTCTCTTTCTGCATGATAATCCTGTATCCAGATGCAGATCTGTTGCTTGATCAGATGTTATGTCACTCTTACCTTGTTGAGTTGGTCCAGTGTGTCCCTCAGCTGCTCCTGGTACTCACACTCCTCTCTGTACCTGCACACACAGATCACAGTCAGGTCTGTGCCAAGTAGATACAATTATAATAAGACATAATGTTATCTGGGAAATCAAGTGTGGAGTTATTAAGCAATGTTATGTCCTGCAGGTGAACAGTAATAGGTTTGCATATTCATGTCCACGATATATTATGATGAAATGATCACACGCTGAAGCTCTAGATTTGTTGGCAGCCATAAAGTGAACCTAATATTGACAGATTGTGATTATAACCCTTTTTTTATCAGCATTAAAACAGTATCACGTTGCATTTTACTTTTGCAGACAATTTTGTGAAAGTCTGCTCCACAATCCTGTAGGCCCTACATCATTTTAGATCTACTTCATGACCCATACACATTTGCACGTACTGTTGCAGCATGCGTTTATCTCTAGTCTCACAGTACTGATTCTTTAGGGACAGTAGGAAGACTCACTTGGTGGTGAACTCATCCAGCATGCGGCAGGCTTCCCTCAGCTCTCTCTCCAGTTTGTTGTGTTCTGATGCCAGCTCTCGGAGACGCTGTCTGTTGAATTCGATCTGCTCACTGAAGCCTCCTCCAGTCCACTGGCCTCATCCATCCGCTGTAGTGTCTCCAGCTGCTTTCTGAACACGGCGTTCCTCTGCTCCAGGACTCGTGCTCTGTTGATGTAACGGGCAAAGCGGCTGTTGAGCTCCTGTAGGTTCTCCCAACTTGGATGGCGGACATGGCTGCAGAGCTGTCCTCTGGCTCCTCATCGAACTCCTCGAGCGCTCATACTTCTCCTGCGCACTTCGCGCCGGTAGCTGCTCTTGAACATTGTGCTGTTGGTCCCTGGGCAGATGGTCTCCCTGGAGTGATAGGTCCTTTTCAGCACCTTTAATGTTTGAAAACCCGGGTGCTCACCCCTGAATGTCTCATGCTAGACTGAGCGCTGTCAGTCGTCATGCAGGCATAATCCTGCCCTGCAGAGACCAGAGCTGTGCTGCCTGGGGCCTTCCAGAGCCAGCCGTGCTTTTGTGTGTGCTCAGAGAGATGAAAAGCACGATCACAGACAATTGGCCTGCCCGGGAAAACACGCTGTGTTTTACACCATTCTATGGCTTCATAGTCTGCTGTTTTCTAGATCCTGTTTGATACGGAACACTGGCACTAGGCACGAGTTTGTGCTGTATGCCCATTGAAAACTCCATGTTAAGCTATGGAAAATACAAGAAATTACCATATATACAATATTTATATTGTATCTGATTTAAAACCTGTGTAATTGTCACTCCAAGTAGAGTTTCTCTTTTAGAACAATACATTTTTGTGTCAGTTCACGTTCTAATATCTAAGTCAGGTGAGACAGTTTTTCTATTAATACCATTGCACTATATCATACAATATAACCTTGATCTGGTCATTTCTATTTGTGACTAGACCCATTCTCTTGTATAACAACAGCAACAAAAAGACTATTACTTATTTTATTTTAGCTGCCAGACATCTGTTTAATATGTATTATTGACCTTTAGCTTGTGGAAAGAACCTATAGATCAGGGGTTTGTTCACGTTCCCAAGGAAGCCTTGCAATATTTCTTTCAGAAGTCTTTCATTCTACGGTTGACAGGTCAATATAGATTAAATGATTCTCTAACAGATTCAACACCAGTAGATGCTTCAAATCCACAATGCTTCTAGTCTGACGGTTCTCAGTCTTTCATTCTTGTTTTCCCTCACCTGCCCAGAATCTGTTTAACTGAAATGGGATCAAGTGTGCTATAATAAAAAGTAAGAAAAAACATTCATTGTTGCTCTCACCAGTTTAAGCTACAAGGTCAGTGAGAAAAGCCCTTTGGACAAGTGTCCCTAGTGCTGAACACAACACATGTCAAACGGAATTACAGTAACTTCTCAGCAAATTCTAGATGAAGTCTGTACTTTAGCTGTGAGACAAACACGACAATTAGCTGCATTAAATTCAAGTCAAATTAGTACTTGACATTTATAGCTATCACATCTTACTAGACTAAAAACCCTGAATCATGTAATACCGCGTGTAGTCTGTGAGTCATAAGCACCTTTGTACATTTCTGGTGGAAGCCCACGGGAGGCAGCAAAACTCCTGTAGAGAAAGATTGAAAGAGCTGTCGTGACTTCAGCTCTGCAGTAAAGGCCAACACTGCTCGCCTCATTGTCTGCTGTCTGTTGGTGGTCCGTGACTGGCTGTCTACTGTGCCAAAATACACGGAGAAGATGACAGAACTGTTTAATATTCAATCAAACTCAGACGCACAACAGGCTGGCAGCGCTGAGAAATTACAAACAATTCCGTGCAAGGCATTTGCAAAAAAGCTAGGCCGAGTTTGAAATTTCACAATAGAAAATCAAGTCACAATTCTTTCTTGAAAGTCTGAACAAACTGCTTAGTGACCATGTACTCAGTTTTCCTGAATCACTTAAAACAGTTTTGGGCCAGTACAGATAACAAAGCCATTTAGTTCAAAAGCTGGCAAAGTCCCAGCTGTGTCTCTCTTGTTCTATACCAAGAAACTGTGCTGTGTTGTAGTAGCAGTATGTGTTACCTGGTCATAAAATGTTACTTTTGCTATTCTCTAGTGGAAGGTTTAATGATCTACACACACAAAAGTTAGGTTCTCCAACTTTAACATGTCATCAATTAAGCATAATGTGATGTTTTGGGAGAATGCGTGTAAAGTGACAAAGCATTCACAAAGTAAAGAGAGATGAAAAGAAAGAACTGTTTCTGGGTTCGGAGACACATTCATGGGTAAACACATCAAGGTCATCAGTTAAGTGCTTATTCTTCCATACTCCACGCTGAGTCTGGATGTACGTCTACAGTACATTTGATGGATTGAACAGTATGTACACAAGCTCGGTTGAGCTGGATTGTTTTGGGCTCCTTCTGAATTGTAACTGCTGCTTCCCCGCATGACCTACCTTGCAACATTCTCTGAAAGTTGTGAAAAGTGTTTCTAAACCCAGTTTGGTGCAGAACTTCGAGTGAGCAAAATATGTAGATCCTGTAGGGGAAAAAAGTTTGTTACATAAAGACAAAACTACACTTTTGTCCTACTAACAGCCATAGCATACACTTTACTGTCATTATCACAGTTTGACAGTGTAAATGAAAGGCTTACATCACTATGGCCCACTGTATTTTCTATGACAGTTATCAATAGTTTATAATGTTTCTTTTACAGTTACAAAGCAGACAATATGTTTAAATTCTTATCAACCAAGTCATGCTTTGAAAGAAAGACAACCAAAGAAATTTGTGATTGACTGGCAATCAATGGAACTCTACTATGGTTCAACCTGAGCTTGTAGCACTTTGAGAGTTCCTGGAAATGTAAAGTGCATTACAAATAAAATGTATTATTATTATTATTATTATTATTATTATTATTATTATTATTATTATTATTATATTATTATTATTATATTATTATTATTATTATATTATTATTATTATTATTATTATTATTATTATTCAAATATAACAATATTTATATAAGTATCCAATGTATGGCAAATTATATATTCTAAGGAAAAAAAAATCTCCAACAAACTCACTAATTTCTGAAGCTGTCCCATTTAAAACCTTGTAACAGATAAAGTAACAAACTATCTGCAGTTTGGAGACCTGTTGTCTACCAAGAACTATACATGCTTCATGTAGATTAGTAATTAATTGCAAAAACACAAAAATGGTCCCAGATGTAAACAGGTTCATTGACTTCCTTTTGGGGGTGCACGATGGCAGAGTGGTTAGAGCTCTGGCTTCCCAATAAGGAGGTCCCGGGTCGGACCATATCAACATCTCACAATCTCTCTAGGTGGAGTTTGCATGTTCTCATCGTGTCACTGTGTTTCTCCGGGTACTCCAGTTTTCTCCCACATCCAAAAACATGCTTGTTTAGTTTAATTGTAAATTTCTCCTGTGAGTGAATGAGAGAGTGACTGGTTGTCTGTCTAACCCTGCAACGAGTTGGCCACTGTCCAGGGTGTTCCCCCGGCTAAGGCCCAAAGTTACTGGGATAGGCTCCAGTCACCTACGATCCCTAACAGGATTAAGCAGTAGATAAAAGCCTCCGGTTCAAATCTGCAGTACTGATAAGCCCCGCCTTTTTGTAGCAATGAGCCACGCCTTTTCTGTAACAAGTAGCAGACTTTAGCAGACTTGTTTTTATTGTTGGTAAGTTGAGGCATGACAATATTGAACTTTATGTTTTATTCAGAATTTTAACAATTGAGTAATCACAGACAAGTGGGAAGATATAAGGGAAAGGTGAAAACAGAATTTTCTGAGCACTGTTATTGAAATCTTTGTCCTTTAGTGATCTTTACCTCTCTGCCAGACATCTGCAAAGGACTAAGGTGTGACAATGTGCACCATGGGGATCTTCCCTTTGTCTCTAACCAATTGTAAATGTATCTCTCTGTAAACCATGCTGCTGCCATGTGTATTGACTAAGTGTTAATAAGGAGGTTAACCTTTGAACAAGGGGAGAAGCTGCTCGAGGAGTGAGAGGATAGACTGCAGGCGACAGGGGTAAGGACCAACCACCAGACCGGAGAAATGAACTACAGTATGACTGAGAGCTGGACTTTCAATTATGCATAGTTGTCCTTTAGCACAGTGGTTCCCAACCTTTTTCGTCTTGAGTACCCCCTAATCATGATCTCACACAAGGAGTAACCCCTATGTCAGTCTTTCCCAACTTTTTCAAGTCACGGCACACTTTTTTGCTTAATTATTTTCTGCGGCACACTACCTATTGAAATTAAGCTGTTTTGGAACACAAAATTATTAAATTTCTACATAGAACATCTTTAAATTATTTTTTAAATGCATAAATGGTGATTGGTTTTGCTTTTTTCTTGCTGTAAATAACTTCCAAATAGTAAATCAAAATATTAAATCTGATTAACCTTATTTTATAGCTTAAGTATTGAACACTGGCATATTTTTCAAGGCACACTTGTGCTCCCTGGCACATTGGTTGAAAAACACTGCCTTAAGGTCATGTATTTTTAGGGGTATTTTATCATTACACATTTATTTTCATGTATAACCCTTGCATTTTATTGTTTTAATGTATTTCAAGTCAAACAGTTGCCTCTTAACATGTAATATGTGTTGCAAATAACACTTTTCACATTACAATCCTTGAATTTGTACCTTTCTTTTAAATCTGCTATCATCCCACGGACCCCCTGGCAAATGGTCGCGTACCCCTGGGTCCACGTACCCCTGGTTGGGAAACACTGCTTTAGCAAATAAAACATATTTTTGGGCAGCACTTTCACATCTAACTTTACTGACTTAAAGAAGTTGGACTGTAAATGGATGCCATCTAGCTTCTGCAGGCAGAAAAAACAACTTCAAAGCCTTCAAAGCGATATACAGGGACATCATGACAAATTCTGAGCAAGGACTGTGAATTTCAGGTAAACAAAATAGAAACTACTATGAATTATTTAGTGACTATAATGCCAAGATTAAAAAAAAAATTCAAATTGAAAATCCTCAACATTATTATTATTATATTATTATTATTATTATTATTATTATTATTATTATTATTATTATTATTATTATTATTATTATTTTTCATTTAATTTTTCCATTCAGCAAGTCTTTTCAATGGACACTTATACCTTTGTGTTTGCATAATAAAAACACTTTTAAAGTAAAAGACAATTCACCTTTGTTCATTAGCACTGACAGTGAAATTGTGCCAGGTTTTTAACTAGGATAAAACATTTGCACTTTCAAAGTTAAAAGCAAGATGTCTCTAAGTGATGGCACTTCATAACATAAATCAATGCCACTTGAATCCAACCAGTCATGGTGTCTTTCCCATATATGCTTTCAATTTGAATAACAGAGGTTTGACATTCAGATGAAAGTGCAAGGACATCATCGATTCATAATATACTTGCTATTTAGCTACTCACTTACAACTACTTAATGTATAATATAAGCAGCTATAGTTCAGCATTCATTCAGTCAAGTTGAGTGAAGTGTCTTGCTCAAGGACACGTAAACCACTTATTGAGTTTATGAGTTTAGCTTGAGGCCTCAACTTAAATCACATATATAATGCTAAATTTATTCTTTGGAGTTTTTATTCCTATCTTAACATTGCTTCTTGATTAAAAAACACAACTGCAGTTTTTTGTGTGCAGGATATTCTTTGTTGTCCTCTGAGCCTCAAAAAACACCGTTCTGAATTTCACAAATATATGATCTCATGGTTTGGTCTCTGAGATCTTTTGTGATGTTTTAAAGTCCATAAATTGTTAAGATCCAATTTACTGTGGATTTTAACAAGTAAACAAGTAAATTGAGCTCTAACATCAAATGGTCAAGACAACAACAACAAAAAACAATATGTGATTATTGTCCTTTCTATTTTATTTATTTATATATATATATATATATATATTATATATATATATTATATATATATATATTATATATATATATATAATATATATATATATATATATACAGTATATAGTTTGGAACAGTTCACATTCACAAACACCCCCAAACTTTTCTAATGCAAGCCTTGGAGGATAGTCAAAAAATGTTTGTTGACAATCTTGGTTGAAAACTGTTGTATAGAGCTGCAACAATCTTGTATTTCTGACAAACTGAAAAATAATCATAAAATGGTTTTGATTGTGGACATGGTGAGGCCACTTAAACATTGGCCAACAGAAAATGAGATATTTTCTTATCTTGCCTGTTCACCAGTCAATCAAACCCTCTATGTTCCTTAGTTACTCATTGGCCCAGTTTGCAGTGGAGGGCGTGGCAAAACACCTGAAACACCTTCATTATTTGAAAAATGGCACACACAGTTGCTGGATTTGGCTTTCCTTAGAAAATCCAAACAACATTCAAAGCACTTTTTACATGAGTAAAGTACAGTCATGATAATCTTAGCAAACGCAAGCTAGCATTGCACTTCTTAATTTGCGGTTTTATTAAATGTATGCAAATGTATTCACTGAAGCCTTATTATCACAAGAGATGATTTATCCTAAATAATACAAAACTATTTAAATGACCCCAAATTCAAAGCTGCTTTTAAACCTCTTTAGTATAATCAAACGGCTAAGCTCTTTATGAAGTTATGACCTTTGAAGCCTTTGCTGTCTGGTTTGCTTTTTGTTAAATAGTCTCAAGATGTGCAGAAGAACATATCATTTCTTAATCCTGCCTAGATTTTCTTTAGTGAGTATAAAGATGAGTAATGATGCCACCTGGGGAATAGATTGCTAATTCGGCATTTGTTGGGTGTTGACATTTTTCACGAAAAAGGTGTTTAAGCTTGCAATAAAGTAAAAAGTTCATTCTGTTTCATCCTAGAGTGATTGAATTGCCTGGAAATAGCTGGGTTTATAGCCTTGATAGTTCTCTTTTATCAAGCGGTTTTCAAAAAGGATAAAATGAATACAATTTATTTTCTTTCAAGTGATAAAGATAATTTATATTATTTATTAAGTTATTATTTACAATGTTTTCCTGGTGACAATATTAAAAAACATAACATAAAAAAGCATAATATAAAGCAACAGAAACTACACAGAAAAATCCTCAATCAAAATCATCCGCAACTCTCCAAAAAGACCAAAGACAAACTACATTTAAACTCACCCAAAGGAACAAGACTAGTTAGCCCAAGTTGAATTCCACATGTGAGGGGCGTAACATCTAAAATTTGTGTGCACTTGAAGAACAACTTGTGTAAATGAATTTAAATTTGCTAATGAAAATGTGAGAGTGTATAAGTCTGCGTTTTCTGCCAGGAAGTCCAGCCAACCTTCCTGTATAAATCACCGTGATGAGTATTATAATGATCACAAGTAATGAAACGAAGTGCACTATGGTAAATGTAATCACGTTTTTTAGGGGTACTGTTTACTGCGTGGCTATAAAGGATGTCACCGTATTCTACGGAAGCAAACATTTTAGATTGGATCATGGTTTTTCTATTATCAAAAGTGAAATAGGCTTTGTTTCAAGATAAAAAGCCAAGCTGTGTTCTAAGTTTTGTGAAAGGCTATCAATGTGTGTTTTTTAAGTTTGTTATCAAACCAAATACTAAAGCATTAGGAAATTGTCCTATAAGGTCACCATTTAAAGTACAGAATTACTGTATGACGGTCATTTTTTGTATTTAGAACTAAGTTTACTAGTGTCTTTTGAAAAATATTAAAAGTTTTTAGAATGTTTGGAACAACAGAATACAAAGTTGTATCATCTGCATAAAAGTGAGCAGCGAGGAGATATGATGAAAATTGTATTAATATACTTATAAGCAAATATAAGCTATATATTATATATATATATATATATATTATATATATATATATATATATATATATATATATATATATATATATATATATATATATATATATATAGATTAGCAAATTACACGTAAATAGTATGGGGCCAAAGATTGAACCTTGGGGAACACACTTTTTATTACTAAGCTTGACAAAGTGTAACCATCATCAAGAAGATGATTACATTTTTAACAGATTAGAGAAAATTGTGACAAAACAACCTTATATTCTTGATAAAAACTGTTAAGAGAATTCTCTAAAAATTAAGTATGAGTCTAGTATAGTTCAAGTCAAGTTTTTTTTTGCAAATGGCAGATATTAAAGATAATATGTGGTCAAAGTCCCCTGATAGAAGCGTCCAAGGCCCTGAAGTGAACACATCACTCAGTAGTGTTGACGCACTTAAGTAAAGGCTTTGCTTCCTCCATCATTTCAAAATGTCAGAGCATTTCTTCTCACTACTGAATAATATATATGTTCAAAAAACTGTTAGCTTTAGTTCACTTAAGGTTCCTGTTCCAAGTGTAATCACCAAACTTTATACTGAGCATGACATCAATTTTCAGTAACAGCAAACCTATAATTTACCATACATTTGTCTTATATTTTGAGCGTAAGGTGAAATATTGCAGGTGCATAAGGGAAAAAACACAAACATTTTTTAGGTATCAATGTGAATCTTTTTCATAACAAAAACATTAGAAATACTGTTTACATCAAGCATATACAATTTAAAACTCATGCCATTAAAAATTTGAATCTGAAATATGGAAAGAACCATGTTACAATAGCTTTCTTAATTTGTTTACATATAGAAAACATGCTTTGTATTGACTGAGCTAAATCTTATGGAAAATGCTGCCCTTTCAAGTTAATTGTGACTACTGTCTACTCTATTAAATTCAATTGAGCTTGTTCCTCCTTTTTCTTTTATCTTCACTCAGAACAACTATGAAAACAAACCACCCTACTGTATCCATTAGTCAATTTATTGAAAGAAAGACAGCGGGGTACTGTATCCAGGCTGTATGATTTTAGAAGCTGACATAACCCAAATTGATGCAGCCTGGAGCATTGATATCCCAAGCTTATCTCAGGTTTTATATGATTTTCATTCATTCATTTTCTACCGCTTAATCCCGTTAGGGGTCGCGGGTGACTGGAGCCTATCCCAGTGACTTTGGGCCTTAGGCGGGGAACACCCTGGACAGTGGCCAACTTGTCACAGGGTTAATTTTTATATGATTTATCAAATAGAAACAAGTCACAAAAGACAATAAAAGACACTATGAGAGGTGACATGGTGATACTACAGACATGCATCTTTAGTTTTTGTACTTGTCTGTGTGAGGTGATAGTCTTAAATTAACACTGTTAGAATGCCAGTGTTCTACATTAAATTATTTTAAAAGCTTTCATTCTTTCCCAGTGGTGATCGGTTCACCACTCAGTTTCATTTCACTCCAGCTACTAAGTTAGGTATCGCAGTACTGCAAACACTTCCCATAAAGTAGTAAGTAGTACGGTCATCCAATCAGCCAACAGGAGTGGAAAGTTGAGATACTGTATACATTCTTCTTTAACTTTGTATCAAATATTAACTTAGAATATGCTATTTTACCTTTACATAAGTTTACGGAATCTAAAAAGAAACAGACCCGAGAAGAACATGCAAACTCCACATAGAAAGGCCCCACCCGGGAGTCGAAACCAGGACCTTCATGCTAACCGCTGTGCCACTGTGTCGCCCCATATATGGATTATTTAAAATTATTTACTGCCTGACCAAGAATGTCTCGTAATGTTTGAGATTTTAGTCACAGAAAATTGGTAGACTGTTGCTTGCAGAATAAATAACAGTTACGTAGCCCTATCATAATTTTCTGACAAGCTTAGGGAATTATTAAAGCTTTTTTCAATCCCTATACTGATGCCGGTTGATGACATGTGTCATCTTACATACTTAAAGCAAACATTTTGAAATCGGTATTGAAACTGAAAAAGCTGGATTGGTGTGTCCCTAAAACAGAACCTACTGACTTTATTATGAGACATACTTATAAGGCAGATCTGAGGCCCAGACATAGCGCTCTGCCAGTTTTTATCAGGCTTCCAACACATTTTTGAAAATAAGTGTTACTCTTTATGTTTCTTTTTTATTGACTTAGCTATGGGGCATGTGTCTTCACTTGTCACAATAATTAGACTAAATAATAGCTCAAATGGGCTATATTTAAAAGAAATGTGTTTGCAATAATAATAATTTATCAGACTGTGATTCAGCCCACTTACTTGGATTTGAATATGGCTCTTGGGGAAACATAATTGCTGTTATAAAAACTGATTATATATTGAATATGTGTGTACTGTGACTAGATTGTGCATTGATGGGCTTAGCCATGTTTGTTTTGTTGTATTTTAGAATCTATCTCATATATATATATATATATATATATATATATATATATATATATATATATATATATATATATATATATATGTATGTATGTATGTGAGATAGATTCGAAAGGGAAACAGCTCAGCATGTATGAGCGTGTCTTGCTTTTTCATCTCCACAGCTTATCTTTCACTCATTTTCCTCTTCTCTACCCACCTCTTCTTTGCCATTCTTGGTAAATCTATAAAGCCACATGCCTTCTCCCTTCAAGATTCAACAAGTGCATCCACAGTCGTTTTGTGAAAGGAAATTAAAAAGTGAAGATTTGAACCTTCAGAGATGGTGCACACTGGCTTGTGGACACATCTCACTGCTCACAGCTCGGATTTACACTTTATCTTTTACAACCAAGCAAAACTTATATTCAGCTGCAAATAAAGCCTCGTTCTTAAAGTAATACTAACCACTTCATTGAAAATGTTTTCAAATGGCCAGGTCCTAATGAGTCCTCAGGCACTAAGCTCTTTTCTTTAACATTGAGAATAATTTTAATCCTAATAGCATTATTTTTGTGATAAAAATAAGTTACACAGAACAGAGCAACTTACATGCTGGGAGCTGATATGTTGCTGTACAGTAGACACCAAACCGATATCTCTTTAAACTGCAATGCAATGATAGATTAATAAATTCTTGTTCTTTTGTACATGGGTGTTAAAAAAAATCAATGAAAACTGCAGTTCCATATTGTGAGGTGACACAGGTATGTCCAAGCATGTTCTGTCATAGATTTATACTAAAGGAGGAGAAGTGTCTCAGAGCTATAGCAGGTATTATCACACTGTGGTTTAGTATACAGTCGGTGTAAGTAGATATCATCTCTATTAGTATATCTTCATCATTTAAATCATGGACCATGTTCACTGGTAAGTCTCATTTTAAATAATTCACTGAAGTTGTATAGGGCAAAGCCAACATTTTATTAGAAATCTGGTGCCACTTTGCCTGTTTTTGTTTCATATTATACAGAGTGACACACACCCTTTTGTGGAAGCCTGCCTTCACAAAGACACCTACAACAGTGGACTTTCATGGACAAGCCTGGTGTTACAGACTCTGACACATACAGTATGTCTACCACACAGAGAGGACTGTTTCTGCTTGAACCTCCTGAGACCTGAACAAAAGGTTTGTGCTCACTGTAGTACACAATATTGTAAGTTATTAATTGATTGATTATTTAGCAAATTAGCAAAGTTGTATTTTTTTTTTTTTTTTGGAGTTGTGGCCATTGCATAGAGACAAAACTGTATGGATATCCGTTATTGTATTTGCTTTTTTTTTATCGTCTGTTTAGGACAACTACATTTTTACTTTTCAAGACACTGAAAGTTGAACAGATCTTTTTAATCAACAACAAAAATAAAACGATTTAAGATTTAAATTAAATCGTTTTATAGCCTCGTTTATATTATAGTAAAGCAAAAATAGTTGAAAGAACAAACACCTAGCTCCCGTCCCTTTTGTTGTTTTAATCAAAGAGCTTTCCCAGCCGGACAGTGAGTCTTTCAGCAGGTGACATACGCAGCAGAGCGGAAAGTGACGATAATCCCTCTATAGCAACATATGAGGAAAGGCTATAGTGCCTTTATTTTATTTTTGCAAATTGTCAAGAATAAAGCTGTCTTTCATCGTGAAGCTTAGACACTGCAGTGCGAAAAAGGAAGAAAAAAAGTATTTAATTAATTTAGACTTGCACAGGGGTGCTGTGAGCAAAAGTGAACTGAACTGGAATCAGAAAAGCCTAGAAAGATTTATTTACGATACAGACAAAACTCGCACTGTTTGTCAGTCATTCACAGAAATATTATGCCATCTTTTTTACTAATGTGTTTTTGATTCAAAAATAGTTTAATTTTTACTATTTTTTTCTTTCTTCTCTTTCTGTTGTTTTAACTGTGTTATTGGTTGTGTGTTTTTGTTTTTTTCATTATTTTTATGTTATTAATATTGTCTACCAATATGTAAACTAATCTTTGTCAAAAAACTAAAAATATAATCTCTTTTGAAGAGGATATTGGAATGGAAACTGTCGCGCCAAGAAGAAACTATACGAAGAGAGAACATGCAAACTCTGTATAGAACTATTCTGACTATCAGGCTAGATACGGACCTAGATTAAGGTCACAATGTTTGAAACTGAAAAACAAAAACTTAAAACTGAATGTTCAATTCATGTAATAGAACTTAAATAATAAAATAATTTAGGATTTGTTTTATATATATACATATTTTTTTTATTGATCTGCAGCGTTTGGTCTTCAAGCTTGTGGAGCCAAATGCGGAGCACACTTTGGTTGCGCGAGGACAAGCCAGAAGCTGGTTGAACACTTCCACTTCCAGAGGCAGTAGACAGGTCTGCATGTACACGGGTCATAGTGCTTTACTCACAGGGGAAACGATAAACTTTTCTTCAGGCCGGTTCCCCGGAGCTTGGAGCGGTAGATTACACTGCTCCACAAAGCTCCTTTTCCGGGAAAGTGAGAGAATCAAACCTCCATAGAGTGGGACATCGAGTGGCTCTGTTCCTTACCGGATCGCAGCACTCTTTTCCCAGAGAAAAGAGAGAGAGACCAAGCCTCGATACATTTCCTGGAGCTTGCACAATTCGAAACCCAAAATCAAATAATGGCTGTTTTTCGTTTATTATTATTAATATTATTTTCATTTTCCGACTTTTGTTTAAATCAAATATTTAAATTAGCAAATATGTGCCATGTTTTGACCAATTATTCAAAAAATGGGAAAATGGGAAACTAATTTTTCAATTTTGAAATTTCTATTCAAATCAAAAATCAAATGACTGCGACGTATGCGGACCCAACGATCAAAGATGGCGGGCGCTGTGCGTCAATGGCTTTTGCTCAATGGCGTTTGTAGCCATCATGGCCGTTAGCTTTAGCCTTTTGCTAGCTGTGTTTCCCCCATAATTATTTGCGCGAGAAGTGGGACGAGCTCGAGCCGAGCGAATCCAAAAGAAGCCGAAAGCTCACACATGACCGTTCTGGCCAATCAGTGCGGGAGTTACAGTGTGAGCAGTGGTAGTTTTACGAAGTTGAAAAAAAAACTGATAAAGGAAAAAAAATAATAATAATTTGAAACTTAAAAAATAACATCTGAAACTGTAAAAATTGATCTTATAAAATAATAAAAATATATTACATTAATTTTATTATTTTTCAAAGTTCAATTACTGTATATGAATTGGACATTCAGTTTCAAGTTTTTGTTTTTCAGTTTCAATATCTAGAGCGGTAACAACTGCCTCACCCTAATGCCAACTGGTACCTCGTACAAGATACAAGATTTGAGGTTTTGGAAACCAAATTGGACTTCTGCCACATACTGTACAAGGAAATAAATACTGTCCTTACACTAAATGTAAATAAAATAGACAGTTTTCACATGATCATCTTTTGCCAGGCTGTAAAACTTAATATCATCTTACCACATTCATACCTTAAAGTTCTTGCATACTTTTGCCACAGAGCCGCAGATGTGACGCGGTGGTGTAAACAACCTTGAACATAGTCTATTTTACAGCACACACGCGAGTATTGTGCCAGAGATATGCTGGTATTGGTGTAAATCAGTCTTTAGAGCCTAAAACTGCTGCTTAGCCCTCCATAACACTGTCAGGCATAAACTATTATCACATAAACCACCTGTCCACCTCCCCACAAAGGCCCTTTATAATATGTATGTCTGCTAACATGGGAGCCAAGGACTCGCTGTCTTGTTTCTCTCGTAAATTCACTGCTGGCCATAAGTTGTAAATTTGTAGCCTTGCTAAGATTAGAGTGCTTTCCAAAGCTGGAAATATAAGCCTAGCATATATCCAGCCACGCGCTAAAGCCAATAGAGCAGCTAGGATAAACACTGTACTTTTTCCAAGTGTCCGTAATATTTAGAGACTCATAAAAGCGAAGAAGAAAAAGCAAAGCCTCCGCTCATCTGGATCTGAAACAAAGCAAAGTGTTTAGGACTGGAACTGTTGAGTATCTCACTTGTTACTTGTGATTACACTTTAAACAGAGCAGGTGTCAGCTGGCAGATCCCCACAGACTGAATTTGGAAGAACACAAACATCTATCAGGCTGCTATTGACAGATGATTGTTGAAGAGAAAGAGACAGCGCAGTCAGCTCTCCATCACAGTAACAGATTGATCCTAAAAAGCCATCATTGCTTCACTTGTCTGGCATTTATGGTGGATGACCAGTGATAGAAAGCTTGTGAGAGTTCCTACCTAGACATTGCAGCGTTTTTGCAACCCTAACTTCAACAACAACTGACTAACTTTTAAACATTGGTCACTTTTTGAACAGGTAAAAACACATGACTACGACCATCTCAACATTCTGCTGTAACTTCAAACAAGATGTACAGATAGACTTTCCTTGATCTGTCATCCATGTGGCCACAGCACAACCAGCTCCACAAAAGTCATTTTTCATTGATTACTGTCTTGACAAGAGAACAAGAACAATTGAATTTTGTAGGATATACATTTATTGGAGCTTTCAAGCCAGCAGGAAACAGATAGTGTTGCCAAGCAAATGTCTCCTCCGGATGTTGCTTATTAAAGGATTATTACAAGTTCAGATTAATCTTATCTTTTATCCCCCCAGGTTCTTTGGCATATTTCCAGTTTCACAAGTGATTTTTTAGGGATTAAATGCATTCTTCAAAAGAATTCCTACAAGGGTCAAAATATCTATTGCAAAATCTAACAATTTATGCAAAAAACTCCACTATGGTTTACGTAACAGACAGATAAATATATAAGGCTCAAAGACAAAGCAAGATTTCTAATTACTGGCTCTTCATAAGCACACACTCTCCTGTGCACACATGACTTCACCTAGTTTAACCTTGTTGGTAAATTTGTCAGGCAGAGTATAGATAATTATAGTGCAGAGAACCCTTCAGTGCACATATTAGTCTCACTGTTTAGGATGTTAATATGAATATTTGCATGATGCACAATGCATTTTAAATTTTAAACAATGTGGTAAACAATGTTTTGAATGGCTTATCTAATTAGCAGGGAGTCAATTAGTGCAGTCGTGTTACTAAAGAACGGCCTTCATTCTCGATACAGATTTCGATACCATTTTGATACGGTAAAATTATATTTTTTGAGCAAAGGTTTTGGACAATAAACTGACATTCTTAGTCTGGTCTTACGGTCGTAGTGAAGAGAAAGAGTTTAACTGTCTCTTGTTATTGTAATTATTTTTAACACTGATACTTCCTTAATTGTGGATTTTGTTGGACTCTTGTTTTAGCATCTAGTTTTTGAATTTTTTTTTTTTTAAATAATGTGATTAACTTTGAATGGTCTGACAAAAGCAAATGACACTGAAACAGTAGACAAATAATTTGAGCGTTTATTCGTTGTCAGAATAAGAGAGAGAATGACTCAATTATGTGCAAAAGTAACTGAAGGTTGAACCATTCCTTTTAAAATGTCAATCAAGAAAATGTACCAAAGCAAAAGGCTTCAGATAATTTCCTGAGAATAAATAATGCGGACTTTCAGTTCCATTTAACACCAAAAAAGATCAAGTTTTCTGAACTCTGCTCCAAACCACACGCTGTTGCTAACAAAGAGTTGACTGAAAATCTAGCCAATAAAAAGACCCAAGCCTGTCATTGACAAAAAACAACCAAGTCTCAATTTTTAGACCATTCAATTTGAACAGTCCAAGATTGTTTGTGACTAGAAACTGGGAAGTAATTAATGTATACGTTATTGATTGTGTCACTAGATAAGGAACTCAATAGTTATTTTTAATACATCATTTGTATTATTATTAAATATTTTTATTAATTGGATATTATGGATATATTATGTAGCAGACACTTTTCTCAGTTAGTTACCCCATTATTACAATGTTTTCTAATCATTAGTTTACTCAAAATTGCTTATGTTTGTTTGAACAATCATGTGTTGTCCTGTATCTCCTCTAGAGCTCAGAAAATTTCTTCCATCTATCACTGTCTGCTTGTCTCTAATTGACGATCACACACACAGAATCATGAATAGGCTGTGTAAAATTATAATAAAATATATATACATGTAGTTATTAAAAAAAGAAAATAAAAAATGTAGAGCAAAGCCATTTTAGAAAAAAAAAAAAAAAAAATAATAATAATAATAACCCGTTTTATAATGAGCAATGTAAATTACTGACCAACTCGAAATAGTTTAATACTACAAACGTGGAAAAATATAATAGATAATATCCTTTAACAAAGTAAAATTAAGCTAAATTACAGGTCCGGGGACGAAGTATAATTCATGTTCTCTTTTCCAAGTTGCGAATGGAAACACTCGTCAAAACGGGTATTCTCTTATTCCATTCTTTAACTTGGAGATACGAGTTTGGTTAAAGGAAGCGGCCTGACGTAAACAAAGTTCAGTTGCTTTCAAAATAAAAATTTGTTGAATTTAGCCTGCCGAATTCATTTCATTGACGTCTTCACGTTGTTTTTTATTGATTACTCACACTGTTGATGTGACTGTGGATGCGTATCATAATGAAGTATTAATTAATTATTACGGAATAAAGATCTAGGCTATGTTATGGCTCGGGACGGTGACACACATAGGAAAGTTAAAATGGCCCAATGTTAAACCAATGGAGATTTTAAATGGATAAAATCCGTGTTCTGACACTACGAAGTGATAGAGACATTTACCAGTATTTACCCAAAATGTATTTATTTATTTTGTTTACTGTTTAAAATTGTTTGGGCTATTAGGTTCTGCAACCCAAGACAACAAGCATCGTGGATTTCCTTTTATTTCCATGGTAACCAGTTTTTGGCGTCGCTTCCGAGGTGCGTGGTAAATAAATTTGTTGCTCTTCTGGCTGAGTGTCACTCTTACAGCCTGTTAAGTTGGAACTCTCGAATATTTGTGACAGAGGAAACTGCTTGTGAACGAGAAAATGGCGACGTTGGGTGGTTAAGCCGTGCGTAAAAGCGCACGGACAAATTACCAACTCCTAAGCCTGCATATTAAAGATCGATCTTTACTGAGCCGTGCGTAAAAGCTGCGGAGAGGGGATTGATTGAAATAAAGTGTCTGTTCAAGTACAAGATTCTGTCTACAATCAGCATTGACTGACAGTTCCCTTAGCTTGTGTAAGAACTATGCCTTAAACTCTCAGCATAAATACTACACCCAAGTGCAGCTGCAGGTGCATGTTTGTGATGTGCACTATGCTGACTTTGTTATGGACACCAAGAGATTGTGTTATATGTAGAGTTGACCGAACAGCACATTTATTTGTGAAATGCTAATGAAACTCAATTCATTTTGGAAATAATGCATTTTACCCAAGCTGTTGACTAGGAAGGCAGAACAAGAAGAGGCCCTTTCAAAGCCACTGACACCTCAAGAAAGTCTACAAACCTACTGCATCTGTGGTGCAACTACTGACATAGACTTCGACATGGTTGGATGTGATCTGTGACCAATGGTTTCATATCTTGCTTAAAGTTAAAACTGTTGCCATCTTCTAAAACCTGTTACTGCAAGACTTGCCGTCATACAAGAAAGCAGAAGAAGGTCTTATAGATTCCTTGTTCAGTATTTATCAGACTTGAATTTCTTTTGTTGCTGGAAAATGGATTTTCAATGCAAGTTGTAAAACAGGGTTAATGAAGCAAAGCATTACATATACATACTTTATTTAAGTTCAACAAATACATATTGAATAAAAACAGATTGCTAAATGCATTCTAGTAATCAATGTTCAGTGTATTTCATTTAAGTAATAATGCTTTTGTCCTCATGCTCCTGAAAGACAGGCCCCATTTTTGATAGAGCAGCACATACAGTACAGTCAAGACTTTGTCACAGCTAGAAAATGGTTCCTCCAAGTTTTCATCTTTTAAACTTTGTACACACTGCACTGGCAAGGTTCCTTTTAAGAATACTAAAGTGGTTTTTCAAGCATCCAATCACTTATTCTATGTGAATTCGTACAGAAGACACTTTTCTGGATGTTTCGACTTCTCGAGCTGATAACTGTTTCTTGCCTTTAGTGAAGGCTGGGGCTATAAGTTCAGCACTACATGTGGTTGCGACTGCGAAGTCATCTGTCAGAGTGAATCCTCTATCTGCTAATATTTGATCTCTGGGCAAATGATACTTGGCACTGATGAAACCTGATTTTCTAACTATCTCTATGTCAGATGCCCTTCCTCGCCAGCATTTTGAAATAAACAAATATTAACTTCTCTAGGGCAGCAACTCTTTCAAGGATCTCATCTTTTTCACGTTTAAGGTTTGCAATTTCATCATGTATCATTTCTCGCACAGATTTCTCTATGGGATGTTGCATGGGAGAGTCTCTGTCTGTACTTCCTTGCTGTTGATGAAATCTTCCTCATCACTCAAATCACTGACATCAGGAAAAGGTACAGGTTCAGGATCGTGATCTTGAGAATCTGGTGACTTAACATAAGTATGAAACTTTATTTGGTTGAAATCAGGCTGGTCGAGAAGTTTCATTATCTTTCTGGCAAGGGTTCTCTGAGCATCTGAAAAACAAATAAACAAAATAAACAATTCTGGAAATAAACACCTTTACCAGTATATTAAATCAAACAGACAATGCCAAGAAAATGCCTGTTTGCTCCTATGAATATTGCTACTTCTTGCTCAACCCGAATAGCTTGCTTTTCGAAGCAAGACAAAAGCAATGATAACAGTAAAAATAATAATAATATAAAACGAAGAAGCAGAAGAAGGAAGAAGCAGCAGAAGAATTATTTACTTGCCTGAATCTGTATTGTGGCGCTTAATGGCACGCTTATATCTGTCCACCTTCACTGACAACTTGGAATTTTTCTGAACGGTACATAATCTGGGTGGCATGGATCATTTACCTTTTTTCTATTTCAAAAAGAAAAAACAAATTGAATAATGAATTGACCCATAAAAATACATGAATGTACATGAATAACAGTAAACAAAGTCAAGTATCATGGAATTTTGCCCTGTACTAGTACAATGTGACATAATGACCACTGTTATGTAAAAAACAAAAAAGCCAAGTTATTAGTTTTGTTTATGTTAAAGTAATTAAAACCAATTCATATTAGACTGTTCTGAAAGTAAAAAAATGTAAAAGGAATAGAAATTTTATATCATATTATTTGTATAAGCAAATAAATAACAGGCGTTAGGTGAACAGCAGATCAAAATAAATGAAAGGATTACGCATAACAAAAATTGGATAATGAATACGCTTTGGCTGCATCTTAATGCAAAGTACATTGGATGTATGCATGGCAAGTGTGTGCGGTTTTTGGACGCTACTGTTAGAACATCTCCGCAACACAAATAACTAACGTTACTACAAAACATTGAAAACATCGGGCATGAGCTGATCCAGATTTAAATGCAAAATTGGGGCTTACACAGTCACTTGAGTTTTTGTGCAGTTAGCACAAAATAGACCTATCTGCAACTCCTACATCAGCTCATAGGAGCTTGAAATACAGCTATAAGAGCGTTTTCACGTGACGTCAGCAAACCGGAAGTCGGCCATGTTGGCGATATGCGGCCGCTGTCATAACACATCCATGGTCAAAACACAGACGTCAAAGCACGTGAATGTTCGAAGTTTGAAAAAAATTAAAAATGGTAAACTATTGCCGTGTTGTAGGTCGTCATAATCCATCTTATTTCGCCCGCCCACTTTTTCTACCGTTACACACAGAACTCGGAAACATTCCGGTCAGCTCGTCCCCCGTTCATTTCATTGAGGTAACCTGCTGATAAAACTTGCGGCAATATCATAATTTCAGGTAAGGTTATTTTTTCCNGTAATGATAAAAGTCTATTAAACCTTATGTATATTGCCCAAAATGATTTCAAGCTTATTTTGTGTATGATTTATGACAGTACAACAGAAAGTTTAACAACTTTTATCATTACCTCAATTCTAGTCATCAGAATTAAAATGATGCCCGACCTGTGGAAGATTGTGTGTGGATTGAAACATTGTCTGTCTTATTTTGCAGATTTGGAAATAGATTGTCTTTCTTTCCTATATTTACTGCAACAGCCGAGCATCTTTAAGTGATGTGCATGTATGTATTTATTTTTTTGGTAATACTTGACTATAATTGAATAATATGAATAAATATTTTGTTAATACCTGTGCTGGTGCAAAACTAATTTACAATATTTTATTGCTGAAAATGGGAACAGTGCTTTAAAATAGCGGTGTAGTTTATCTTTAATCTACAGTTGTGCCTTTATGCTATTTTTGCCCAAACATTAGAGAGAATATCATCCTTCCTATCACATTACTGAGCTCGGTGGTGCTTGGAGCTGCTCTGTAGTTTATATCCGTGCTATACATCAGAACATGCCTGCAGACGTTCCCTGAATTGTCAAGACCTGAAATAACCGCAGGTGTCTGGGGAACGCACTATTTGTACTGCTGTGTTTCCTGTGCTGCTTTCATGCTTTACCTTCTTGTATTTTTCTCTTGTGGAGCTGATGTCGTCCTGAAGGAACTGGCACTGGATCTCGCTCTCCAGGTTTTGCAGCAAGATGTTGTCGGCTTCCTGTAAAATGTATTTACACTAGATTGAGGAAATGCAAATCTCACAGTAAGCTACGATACAATACAATATTTAATTCACATCAGTATGATAAAGCAACACTATTGAGGAAAAGCTAAGAACACTGTAGGAATCCTTTTCATTTATGGGAATTCACTTTTCTGAGCTTTTAACTATAGTTTTAAGTTCACTGTCCATTAGTTTCATTTGGATTGATTTATGCATGCAGTATTGTTCTGCAGCTGATACTTGAATGCCCAGAAAATTCCTCTTTTCATCTACCACATGTCCCTGCTCACTTGTCTGCATAGTGATTACTCAAAACATTCTGATTCCAAGAAAAAAATGTTCATGTTGCTGTTTTGCAACAATAAAAAATGAGCAATGAAAAGGCGGAGCACATCATCTCAGCATTTTTGAACGAAACGTCAATATACCTGTTTATAATTCTAAGCTGTTTTATATTCGTTTTGCGTTTACAATAAAAAATTAGTATATTACTGGTCTACATATATCCGTTTACATACATAGAAAAACAGTTTTCAAAAAAGACTTCACAGGTCCTTAATCATTTCTGTCAATTCCAAAGAAGTTATGCTTATTTCTTTGATATTGCTGCAAAGGATCATGGTGTACGTAGTTCAAAGCAAAGGAGTAGTTCAGAACTTGATATTGTAACAGTCCACAATATTATTGTAGACTTTCGATGACGTCTACCCAAATTTTTGGTTACAGTTATATACCCGATGTAAATGTAATTGAATTTTTTTGATCTAGGTTCATTTGTGAGTGAGTTTAAATAAAATAAAACATACAGTATGTTTTGTATACCAAGTACTTACTTCAGGTGCAGAGATTTGAAAGCCACTATGTCCTACGTTCACATTATATTTATTATTGGTTTGACTGTTGAGTGCAAACTGATTTAGGAAAGCAAAAAGAAAATCTTATAATTAATGTTTATGCAATTAAGCTGATCTGAATGTTTCCACGGCTACTTACATATTCAATGTTTTTTTTTGTTTTTTTGTACAAATGTGTATATGTTCTTTCTATTCAAATGTGTGGAGTCCAGTTTTATCGTAAACATAAAAAAAAAAAAAAAGAAATCTCTTGCAACTAACAAAATACTTGTTAACTTTTCAACTTATAAATATCAATATAATTAATTCAAGCTATTCTATAGAAGGAATGTGACCACACCTAAAATGCAGAAAGAGCTGCCACTGATTGACCAAGCTGTAGCAACAAGACAAGCCAGCACTGTTGTCAGCTAACTACAAGAGTTTATAACTGCAAAAACAAAAGTTATGCTGCCAATTCAACTTTTGTGAATAAAATTCGACTCTACCACTCACACGCGTTACATTCAGGTGAGTGAAAAAATGGCAAGAAAAACACTGTTTCATGCTTCAGGAGACAGACTTCTGTCATACCGTTTTGTTGTTTTAATCAAATATGTTTCCCCGGCCAGACTACGTCTCTTTCTGCATGATAATCCCTGTATCCAGATGCAGATCTGTTGTTTGATCAGATGTTATGTCACTCTTACCTTGTTGAGCTGGTCCAGTGTGTCCTCAGCTGCTCCTGGTACTCACACTCCTCTCTGTACCTGCACACACAGATCACAGTCAGGTCTGTGCCAAGTAGATACAATTATAATAAGACATAATGTTATCTGGGAAATCAAGTGCGGGGTTATTAAGCAATGTTATGTCCTGCAGGTGAACAGTAATAGGTTTGCATATTCATGTCCATGATGTATTATGATGAAATGATCACACGCTGAAGCCCTGGATTTGTTGGCAGCCATAAAGTGAACCTAATATTGACAGATTGTGTTTATAACCCTTTTTCATCACCATTAAAACAGTATCATGTTGCATTTTACTTTTGCAGACAATTTTGTGATAGTCTGCTCCACAATCCTGTACATCATTTTAGATCTACTTCATGACCCATACACATTTGCACGTACTGTTGCAGCATGCTTTTATCTCTAGTCTCACAGTACTGATTCCTTGGGGACAGTAGGAGGACTCACTTGGTGGTGAACTCATCCAGCATGCGGCAGGCTTCCCTCAGCTCTCTCTCCAGTTTGTTGTGTTCTGATGCCAGCTCTCGGAGACGCTGTCTGTTGAACTCGATCTGCTCGCTGAAGGCCTCCTCCAGTCCACTGGCCTCATCCATCCGCTGTAGTGTCTCCAGCTGCTTTCTGAACACGGCGTTCCTCTGCTCCAGGACTCGTGCTCTGTTGATGTAGCGGGCGAAGCGGCTGTTGAGCTCCTGTAGGTTCTCCCAACCTTGGATGGCAGACATAGCTGCAGAGCTGTCCTCTGGCTCCTCATCGAACTCCTCCGAGCGCTCATACTTCTCCCTGCGCACTTCGCGCCGGTAGCTGCTCTTGAACATTGTGCTGTTGGTCCCTGGGCAGATGGTCTCCCTGGAGTGATAGGTCCTTTTCAGCACCTTTAATGTTTGAAACCCGGGTGCTCACCCCTGGGTGTCTCATGCTAGACTGAGCGCTGTCAGTCGTAACTGCAGGCATAATCCTGCCCTGCAGAGACCCAGAGCTGTGCTGCCTGGGGCCTTCCAGAGCCAGCCGTGCTTTTGTGTGTGCTCAGAGAGATGACAAAGCACGATCACAGACAATTGGCCTGGCCGGGAAAACACGCTGTTGTTTCACACCATTCTATGGCTTCACAGTCTGCTGTTTTCTAGATCCTGTTTGATACGGAACACTGGCCCTAGGCACGAGTTTGTGCTGTTCTATCCAATGCCCATTGAAAACTCCATGTTAAGCTATGGAAAATACAAGAAATTACATATAGGCAATATTTAGATTGTATCTGATTTAAAACCTGTGTAATTGTCACTCCAAGTAGTGTCTCTCTTTTAGAACAATACATTTTTGGGTCAGTTTTGCTGTAGCTTGTGTTCACGTTCTAATATCTAAGTCAGGTGATTCGCAAGAGACAGTTTTTCCTATTAATACCATTGCACTTTATCATACAATATAACCTTGAATCTGATTATTTCTATTTGTGACTAGACCCATTCACTTGTATTATAACAGCAACAAAAAGACTATTAAATATTTTATTTTAGCTGCCAGACATCTGTTTAATATGTATTATTGACCTTTAGCTTGTGAAAAGAACCTATAGATCAGGGGTTTGTTCACGTTCCCAAGGAAGCCTTGCAATATTTCTTTCAGAAGTCTTTCATTCTACGGTTGACAGGTCAATATAGATTAAATTGATTCTCTAACAGATTCAAACCAGCAGATGCTTCAAATCCACAATGCTTCTAGTCTGACGGTTCTAAGTCTTTCATTCTTGTTTTCCCTCACCTGCCCACAGTCTGTTTTAACTGAAATGGGATCAAGTGTGCTATAATAAAAAAGAAAGGAAAAAACACTCATTGTTGCTCTCACCAGCTTAAGCTACAAGGTCAGTGAGAAAAGCCCTTTGGACAAGTGTCCTAGTGCTGAACACAACACATGTCAAATGGAATTACAGTAACTTCTCAGCAAATTCTGGATGAAGTCTGTACTTTAGCTGTAAGACAAACACAACAATTAGCTGCATTAAATTCAAGTCAAATTAGTACTTGACATTTATAGCTATCACATCTTACTAGACTAAAAACCCTGAATCATGTAATACCGCGTGTAGTCTGTGAGTCATAAGCACCTTTGTACATTTCTGGTGGAAGCCCACGGGAGGCAGCAAAAACTCCTGTAGAGAAAGATTGAAAGAGCTGTCGTGACTTCAGCTCTGCAGTAAAGGCCAACACTGCTCGCCTCATTGTCTGCTGTCCGTTGGTGGTCCGTGGCTGGCTGTCTACTGTGCCAAAATATGTGGAGAAGATGACAGCGCTGTTTAATATTCACTTAGACTCAGATGCACAACAGGCTGGCAGCGCTGACAAATTACAAACAATTCCACGCAAGGCATATGCAAAAAAGCTATGCCGAGTTTGGAGATTTTAAAATAGGAAATCAAGTCACAATTCTTTCTTGAAAGTCTGAACAAACTTAGTGACCATGTACTCAGTTTTCCAGAATCACTTAAAACAGTTTTGCGCCAGTACAGATATCAAAGCTATTTAGTTCAAAAGCTGGCAAAGTCCAGTTTTGTCTCTCTTGTTCTATACCAAGGAAGTGTGCTATGTTGTAGTAGCAATATGTGTTACCTGGTCATAAAATGTTACTTTGCTATTCTCTAGTGGAAAGTTTAATTATCCACACACAAAAGTTAGGTTCTCCAACTTTAACATGTCATCAATAAAGCATAATGTGATGTTTAGGAAGAATGCGTGTAAAGTGACAAAGCATTCACGGTAGCACTTTAAAAGACCTCCACGGTACCTACCAGTTAAGTACCGTGTCAGTTACTAGTAACTAACAGTGACACTTACTAGTACTTACTCTGGTACTTACTCTGGTACTTACTCTGGTACTTACACTGGTACCTAGAGTGGTACTTGTACCAGCAGTTACTGGTACATACCACTGGTAGTTACTGGTACTTACTGTGGTACTTACACTGGTACCTCAAGTGGTACTTAAGGGGGTACTTGTACCAGCAGTTACTGGTACATACCACTGGTACTTACTGTGGTACTTACACTGGTACTTACATTGGTACCTACAGTGGTACTTTGAGTGGTATTTGTACCAACAATTACTGGTAAATACCACTGGTAGTTACTGGTACTTACTGTGGTACTTACACTGGTACCTACAGTGGTACTTAAGGTGGTACTTGTACCAGCAGTTACTGGTACATACCACTGGTAGTTACTGGTACTTACTGTGGTACTTACACTGGTACCTACAGTGGTACTTCAGGTGGTACTTGTACCAGCAGTGACTGGTACATACCACTGGCACTTACTGTGGTACTTACACTGGTACTTGCACTGGCACCTACAGTGGTACTTTGAGTGGTCTTTGAACCAACAGTTACTGGTACATACCACTGTAGTTACTGGTACTTACTGTGGTACTTACACTGGTACCTACTGTGGTACTTTGAGTGGTACTTGTACCAGCAGTTACTGGTAAATACCACTGATAGTTACTGGTACTTATTGTGGTACTTACTGTAGTACTTACACTGGTACTTAAGGTGGTACTTGTGTCAGCAGTGACTGGTACTTACAGTGGTAACTATTCGTACACTTACCACTTATATTAATTTGTGGCACACACGTGTTTCAGTGGTGGTATTATTGGTACTAAATTAAAAAAAGTAGAGCTTATAAATTATGAATAACAACAAAATGCAAATGTTAAAAAACACCAATGTCTTTATTTATGTCACAACAATATTGGGTATTGAAAAATACCAAAGTAATTATTTGTTTCAGTAAACAAAACAAAAGAAAACAATTTACAACAATCTTAGCTTAATTCCAACATTTATTGACATTATACATAGTGGTACTACAATGGTACTTATTACAGTAGTTGACAGTTAACTACTGGTAACAACGGGACCTGTTCTAAAGTGACACATACTGGTACTTGGGTGGTACTTACTATAGTAATTGACCGTCAACTACTAGTAACAACGGGACCTGTTCTAAAGTGACACATACCGGTACTTCAGTGGTACTTACTATAGTAGTTGACTGTCAACTACTGTAGTAGTTGACAGTCAACTACTAACCCACATGAGGTACCAAGTTGGAGAAGTGTGTGGTAGTGGTGGGGATAAACTCACTCCCCTCAGATAAGATCTGACCGGCAAACTGGGCTGAGGGGAGCGTTCCCTTTAGCTCAATGAGTTTGTCGGTCGACCGCCCGCAGGAGACCCGGGTTCAACTCCCACTCAGGGCATGTGCAAGATCCTACCGGTCACACTAGTAGTTGACTGTCAACTACTGTAGTAAGTACCACTTAAGTACCAGTATGTGTCACTTTAGAACAGGTCCCGTTGTTACTAGTAGTTGACTGTCAACTACTGTAGTAAGTACCACTCAAGTACCAGTATGTGTCACTTTAGAACAGGTCCCGTTGTTACCAGTAGTTAACTGTCAACTACTGTAATAAGTACCATTGTAGTACCACTATGTACCATTATGTATCATGGTATTTGTCAATAAATGTTGGAATTAAGCTAAGATTGTTGTAAATTGTTTTCTTTTGTTTTGTTTACTGAAACAAATAATTACTTTGGTATTTTTCAATACCCAATATTGTTGTGACATAAATAAAGACATTGGTGCTTTTTTAACATTTGCATTTTGTTGTTATTCATAATTTATAAGCTCTACTTTTTTTTAATTTAGTACCAATAATACCACCACTGAAACATGTGTGTGCCACAAATTAATAAAAGTGGTAAGTGTACTAATAGTTACCACTGTAAGTACCAGTCACTGCTGACACAAGTACCACCTTAAGTACCAGTGTAAGTACTACAGTAAGTACCACAGTAAGTACCAGTAACTACCAGTGGTATTTACCAGTAACTGCTGGTACAAGTACCACTCAAAGTATCACAGTAGGTACCAGTGTAAGTACCACAGTAAGTACCAGTAACTACCAGTGGTATGTACCAGTAACTGCTGGTACAAGTACCACTCAAAGTACCATAGTAGGTACCAGTATAAGTACCACAGTAAGTACCAGTAACTACCAGTGGTATGTACCAGTAACTGTTGGTTCAAAGACCACTCAAAGTACCACTGTAGGTGCCAGTGTAAGTACCAGTGTAAGTACCACAGTAAGTACCAGTGATATGTACCAGTAACTGATGGTACAAGTACCACCTTAAGTACCACTGTAGGTACCAGTGTAAGTACCACAGTAAGTACCAGTAACTACCAGTGGTATGTACCAGTAACTGCTGGTACAAGTACCACTCTAGGTACCAGTGTAAGTACCACAGTAAGTACCAGAGTAAGTACCAGAGTAAGTACCAGAGTAATTACTAGTAAGTGTCACTGTTAGTTACTAGTAACTGACACGGTACTTAACTGGTAGGTACCGTGGAGGTCTTTTAAAGTGCTACCGCATTCACAAAGTAAAGAGAGATGAAAAGAAAGAATCGTTTCTGGTTCCGGAGACACATTCATGGGTAAACACATCAAGGCCATCAGTTAAGTGCTTATTCCTCCATACTCCACACAGAGTCTAGATGTACATGTACAGTACATTTGATGGCTTGAACAGTATGTACAAGCTCGGTTTGGGCTGGGTTATTTTGAGCTCTTTCTAAACTGTAACTGTGTAACATTCTCTGAAAGTTGTAAAAAGTGTTTCTAAGCCTGGTGTGGTGCAGAACGTAGCAAAGTGAGCAAAGCATGTAGATCCTGTGAGAAAAAAAAGTTTGTTACATAGACAAAACTAAATTTTTGTTCTACTGACAGCAATGGAAAGACCTACACTACTCTACTGTAATTATCACAGTTTGATAGTGTAAATAAAAGGCTTGCTTCACAATGACCCACTGTATTTCCTTTGACAGTTATCAATAGGTTATAATGTTTGTTTCTTTTACAGTTGCAAAGCAGCAAATACGTTAAAATTCTTGACAAACAAGGTCATGCTTTTGAAAGAAAGACAACCAAAGAATTTTGTTATTGACTGGCAGATCAATGGAACTGCACTGTGGTTCAAATATAACACTACTTTTACACCTATCCAATGTATGGCAAATTATATATTTCTATGGAAAAAAATCTCCAACAAACTCTCTAATTTCTGCAGCGGGCCCATTTAAATCCTTGTAACAGTCAAAGTAACAAATTGTCTGCAGTCTGGAGACCTATTGTCTATCAAGAACTATACATGCTTCATGTAGGTCAGTAATTAATTGCAAAAACACAAAAAATATCCCAAATGTAAACAGGTTCATTGACTTGCTGTTTTGGGTGCACAATAGCAGAGTGGTTAGAGCTCTGGCTTCCCAATAAGAAGGTTGTGGGTTCAACTCCCAGGTCGGACCATATCAACATCTCACGTTCTCTCTGGGTGGAGTTGGCATGTTCTCCCTGTGTCCCCGCGGGTTTTCTCCGGGTATTCCGGTTTCCTCCCACCTCCAAAAACATGCATGTTTAGGGTAATTGTAAATTTCCCCTGTGAGTGAGTGAATGGTTGTTTGTCTAACTCTGCAACAAGTTGGCCACTGTCCAGGGTGTTCCCCTGCCTAAGGCCCAAAGGTACAGGGATTGGCTTCACTCACCCACCCCCAAGATTAAAAAAAAAAAAAAAGACTTCTTGTTCAAATCTGCAGAACTGATAAGCCCAGCCTTTATGTAGCCATTTCTGTAACAAGTAGCAGACTTTAGCATACTTGTTTTTTTTTATTGTTGTTAGAAGTTGATACATGACAATATTGAACCTTATGTTTTATGTTTTAATCTCAACAATTAAGTCATCACAAACAAGTGGCAGAGGTAAGGGCTAGGTAAAAACAAAACTTTGTTGGGTAAATCCTTGTACTTTAGTGATCTTTATCTGTCTGCCAGACATCTGCAAAGGACTTAGGTGCAAATATGTACCATGGGGATCTTCCCTTTGTCTCTAACCAATTGTAAATGTATCGCTCTGTAAACCAGGCTGTTGCCATGTCTATTGACTAAGTGTTAATAAGGAGGTTGACCTTTGAACAAGAGGAGAAGCTGCTCGAGGAGTGAGAGGGACAGGCTGCGGGCGACAGGGGGAAAGACCAATCGGGGAACTGAACTATGACTGAGAACTGGACTTTCAATTATGCATAGTTGTCCATTTGTAAATCAAAACATACTTTTGAGCAGCACTTGCACATCTAACTTTACTGACTTTAAGAAGTTGGAATGTAAATGGATGTTGTCCAGCTTCTTGTAGCCGGTATGAACCACCAAAAGACATTTTGAACTGTATTCTTGATCATCTTTAAAAGGAACAGAGGAATGCAAACCTTCCCCCGACAGGATTGCCTGCTAGCCACGTTTTACGACACCTCTGTCTCCTTATCAGCAACAATTCAACAAATTGCTGTTGTGTTGACTCTAGCACCAAAGCCTCTGCTGTGACCTGTTGCAAAGACTTGCAGGACAAGGACTTTCATTATAACTCATTTACTTTCATGGGTATTTTCATGTGTGCTCTCATGTCTATAACCTTGTCGAAATATGCATTTGGAAATTTTCTGTTCTTTGTCATTGCTTCATATATTTGTGATTGCGGCAGTTATGCTCAATATCCCAATTGAATTTCACAATTGAAAATGTAACAGTTTGAGATGTCAAAATGATTCCAATTGCATGTATGTTCTTGTTAATTGAATAAGTGAATAATAGCTAACTATTTACTGATTTAAATTCAATTAAGGACATAGTCAGCCATAAGCCACTCCCAGCCCATGAGAGTCCGCCCCTCCCCAAGACTCCACAAAGACCACAGTCTTCGGGTCACACACACGGTGGGACACACTTCTACTTGGAACTTCCTGGCTTCTTGACATCTACCTCCTTCACGTGCTGAACGGGGGTTACAAAGCCGTGAGGGCCTCTGGCCCTTGGCGGCCCCTGCGGGGGTCAGCCACCCTGCTGCAAAACTGAAAGCAGGCCTATGGAGGACTCTTCAGCCGGCATCCTCAAGCTACAGAATCGGACTCTCCAAGTGCTGCTAAACCCATCGAACAGCAGCAACTGCACCCCTTTGGTCATGGCCCAAACAAGGAAAGGCCTCAAACTCGGTGGACACCAAGGAGCACCACTTCTCTGACCTCATGGGACGTAAGACAAAATGGTGGCTGAATGCAGAGTGGCTCAAGGGTAGTTAGGAAAGTCTTGTTACTCCTAATTTAAACCAAATCAGATCTTACCATTGAAACTAGTGTTTACTGTAACTGTTTGGAAATGAGTGATGAATGTTTATGTTTGTTTTTGTTTATTAAACCACACAAAATGTTACTGGTTATGGTTTTATAATTAGGATTTTGTCACTGTAATGATAGAGCTGCACCTTCAGACAGACAACGAGGAGTAGGTTTCTTTAAAAAAAAAAAAAATTGAGTTAGACTTTAAATGTTAACTCTGGTGCCCCAAATTTGATTAATTTTATTAATCGCCTACACAATATAATAATTAATAATCAGCAATTAGTGCGCCACGCCACAATTAGCCGATTTTTAGCATATTATATTAAAACAAACCACTACATATCTGGTGCCGCGTGAGGCTGGTATCACACTAATGTAGTAATAAATAAATCTGTTACATTCTGCAGGCAGAAAAACAGACTCAAACCTGGCATTAGCTATAAAATACAGGAATATCATGACAAATTCTAAGCTATGCCAAGATTAAAAAAAAAATCCTCAACATTATTATTTTTGTTTGTTTTTTTTTCCATTCAGCAAGTCTTTTCAATGGACACTTATGCCTTTGTGTTTGCATAAAAAAATAAAACCACTTTTTTAGGGTGAAAGACAGTTTCACTTTTGTTCATTAGCACTGACAGTGAAATTGTTCCAGATTTTTAACAAGGATAAAACAACTGCACTTTCAAAGTTAAAAGCGAGATGTCTTTAAGTGCTGCTACTTCATAACATAAATCAATGCCACTTCAATCCAACCAGTCATATGTCTTTCCCATATATGCTTTCAATTTGAATAACAAAGGTTTGACATTCAGATGGAAGTGCAAGGGCACCTTGATTCATAATATACTTGCTATTTAGCCTCACTTACAACCACTTAATGTATAATATAAGCAGTTATAGTTCAGCACTCATTCAGTCAAGTTGAGTGAAGTGTCTTGCTCAAGGACACGTAAACCACTTACTGAGTTTAAGTTGAGGCCTCAACTTAAATCACATATATAACACTAAATTTATTCTTTGGAGTTTTTATTCCTGTCTTAACATTGCTTTGTGATTAAAAACACAGCTGCAGTTTTTTTGTGTGTAAGATATACTTTGTTGTCCTCTGAGCCTCATAAAACATTGTTATGAATTTCACAGATCTACAATGTCATGGTTTGATCTCTGAGATCTTTTGTGATGTTTTAAAGTTCATAAATTGTTAAGATCCAATTTACTGTGGATCTTAACAATTTCTGTGATATTGGCACATCAGGTAACATTGAATCGACTGTTTCCTCTATTTTCTTTTGAAACAAGTAGATTGAGCTCTAACTCAATTCCTAATGTAGGAAACGCATCACTGTCATGTACGCTTTAATATAATTTTTTTGTTAGTTCTACATTAGATGGCAAAGTAAAGACAACAATAAAAACAATATGTGATAATTGTCCTATTGCAGAAATGTCTACTCATTTTTATATATACAGTACAGACCAAAAGTTTGGTCACACCTTCTCATTCAAAGAGTCTTCTTTATTTTCATGACTATGAACATTGTAGATTCACACTGAAGGCATCCAAATCATGAATGATCAGATAAGCTGGCCTCCACAGTCACCAGACCTGAACCCAATCGAGATGGTTTGGGGTGAGCTGGACCGCAGAGTGAAGGCAAAAGGACCAACAAGTGCTAAGCATCTCTGGGAACGCCTTCAAGACTGTTGGAAGAGCATTTCAGGTGACTACCTCTTGAAGCTCATCAAGAGAATGCCAAGAGTGTGCAAAGCAGTAATCAAAGCAAAAGGTGGCTTCTTTGAGAACCTAGAATATGATACATTATTAGTTGTTAAATTTTTTTCTTTATTTACTATACTTCCACGTGTGTTAATTCATAGTTTAGATGCCTTCAGTGTGAATCTACAATGTTCATAGTCATGAAAATAAAATTAAAAAAAAAAAAAAAAAAGTCTTTGATTAATAAGTTTTTTTCTCCAAACTTTTGATCTGTGTATATACAGTATATATATATATATATATATATATATATATATATATATATATTATATATATATATATATATATATATATATATATATATATATATATATATATATATTCATTCATTCATTCATTTTCTACCGCTTAATCCCGTTAGGGGTCGCGGGTGACTGGAGCCTATCCCAGTAACTTTGGGCCTTAGGCAGGGGAACACTCTGGACAGTGGCCAACTCATCGCAGAGTTAGACAGATAGACAACCATTCACTCTCTCATTTACTCACAGGGGAAATTTACAGTGATGCCCAATTAACCTAAACATGCATGTTTTTGGAGGTGGGAGGAAACCGGAGTACCCGGAGAAAACCCACGGTGACACGGGGAGAACATGCAAACTCCACCCAGAGAGATCGTGAGATGTTGATATGGACCGACCCGGGAGTCGAACCCACGACCTCTTTATTGGGAAGCCAGAGCTCTAACCGCTCTGCTACCGTGCACCCCCATATATATACAGTGTATATATATTCACGTTCCCAAACAAAATGAATTTGTTTCATTTTGTTTGCACTATCCTCCAAGGCTTGCATTTCAAGCCTTGGAGGATAATGAAAAAAATGTTTGTTGTCAATCACAGCTGACAACAAACGGTTATAGAGCTGCAACAAACTTGTACTTATGATAAACTGATAAAGAATCATAAAATGCTATAAATTGTGGACATGGTGAGGCCACTAAACATTGGCCACCAGAAAAGGAGATGTTTCTTTATCTACTTGCCTGTTCACCAGTCAATCAAACTCTCTATGTTCCAAAGTAAGTCAATGACCCAGTTTTGCAGTTGCTGGAATTTTCTTTAACGGGAAAATCCTCCAGACAACCTTTAAAGCACTTTTCACATGGAAAATTAGTACAGTTAGTCATGGTAATCTTAGCAATAGCAAGCTTGCATTGCACTTCCTAATATGCGGTTTTCTTAAAAGTATGCAAATGTATTCACTGAAGCCTCATTATCACAAGAGATGATCTATCCTAAATAATACAAAACTATTTGAATGACCCCAAATTCAAAGCTGCTTCTAAACCTCTTTACTTAGTACAATTAAATGGCTGAGCTCTTTATGAAGTTATGACCTTTGATGCCTTTGCTGTCTGGTTTGCTTTTTGTTAAATGGTCACAAGATGTGCAGAAGAACACATGATTTCTTAATCCTGCTAGATTGTCTTTGGTAAGTATAAAGATGAGTTAAGATGCCACCTGGGGAATAGATTGCTAATTTGGCATTTGTTGGGTGTTGACATTTAGCACGAAAAAGGTGTTTAAGCTTGCAATAAAGTAAAAAGTTCAAGCTGTTTCATCCCAGAGTGACTGAATTGCTTGGAAATAGCTGGATTATAGCCTCAAACCACCCCTGGAGTTTGATATTTCTCTTTTATCAAGTGGTTTTCAAAAAGGATAAAATGAATACAATTTATTTCATGGAGATGTTACTTTCATTGCAATGTTTTACAAAATAGTAGAAAATCTATGGCAAGTGATAAGATAATTTATATTATTTATTAAGTTGTTATTTACAATGTTTTCCTGGTGACTTTATTAAAAAACATAATGTAAAGCATCAGAAACTACACGGAAAAATCCTCAATCAAATCGTCCGCCACTCTCCAAAAATACCAAAGCCAACTACATTTATACTCACCCACAGGAACAAGACTAGTTAGCCCAAGTTGAATTCCACATGTGAGGGACATAACATCTAAAATCTGTGTGCACTTGAGGAACAACTAGTGTAAATGAATTTAAATGTGTAAATGAAAATGTGAGAGTGTATAAGTCTGCGTTTTCTGCCAGGAAGTCCAGCCAACCTTTCTGTATAAATCACCGTGATGAGTATTATAATGATCACAAGTAATGAAACGAAGTGCACTATGGAAAATGTAATCAGGTTTTTTAAGGGTACTGTTTACTGCGTGGCCATAAAGGATGTCACCGTAATCTACAGAAGCAAAGATTGTAGATTGGATTATGGTTTTTCTATTTTTAAATGTGAAATAGGTTTTGTTTCAAGATAAAAAGCCAAGATGTGTCCTACGTTTTGTGAAAGGCTATCAATGTGTGTTTTTAAGTTTGCTATCAACCCAAATACCAAAGCATTTCTAATGAGGAACTTGTTCTATACTGTAAGGTCACCATTTTAAAGTACAGAATTATGACGGTTTCTGCATTTGACTAGATCTAATGTTACTGACATTACTGACAAGATTTTTGATGTACAGTATTTAGAACTAGTTTTAAGTTTATTCATGTCTTTTGAAAAATATCAAAAGCCTTTTGTAGTTTAGAGAAAGCTTCTTGAATGGTTGGAGCAACAGAATACAAACTTAAAACAGCTGCATAATGAGGGGTAAAATGTACTTATAAGCAGATATAAGTAAACAGTATGGGGCCAAAGATTGAACCTTGGAGAACACCCTTTTATTACTAAGCTTGATAAAGTGTAACCATCATTTGTTTGTGATCTGTTTGAAAATAACGACGGATGATTATATTTACATATATCCATATTTTCTTGATTAAAACGGGTAAGAGAATTCTCTATGAAGTTTAGTTCTTTTGCAAATGGCAGATATCAAAGATAATATGTGGTCTAAGTTTAAAAGTCCCCTGATAGAAGTATCCATGGCCCTGAAGTGAACATATTTGAAGTGAGTCAGTAGTGTTGACGCACTAAAGTAAAGGCTTAGCTTCCTCCATCATTTCAGAATGTCAGAGCTTTTCTCCTCACTACTAAATAATATATCTGTTCAAAAACGGTTGGCTTTAGTTCACTTAAGGTTCCTGTTCCAAGTGTAATCACCAAACTTTAGACTGAGTCTGACATACATTTTCAATAGCAGCAAACCTATAATTTACCATGCATGGGAAAAAACTCAAAGCTTTATTAGGTATCAATAGAACATTTTTCTATGACATAAATATTAGAAAAGGTTTCATCTCACTGTGAAGCGCTTTGTGACTCTGTCTGTGAAATGCGCTATACAAATAGAGATTACTTACTTACTTTTTTTTGTTTCATATAGACTACATGCTTTGTATTGACTAAGCCAGATCTTAAGGAAAATGCTGCCCTTTCAATTTAAATGTGACTACGGTCTACTACATTAATTTAATTGAGCTTGTTCCTCCTTTTTCTTTTATCTTCAACTCAGAACAACCATGAAAACAAGCCACTCCGCTGTATCTATTTGTCAATTTATTGAAAGAAAGACAGTGGGGTACTATATCCAGGCTGTATGATTTTAGATGGAAGCTGACATAACCCAAGTTGATGCAGGCAGGAGCATTGATATTCCAAGCTTATCTCTGGTATAAAATGATTAAATGATGATGAAATAGAAACAAGTCACAAAAGACAATAAAGACACTATGAGAGGTGACATGGTGATACTACAGACATGCCTAGTGTTTGTACTTGTCTGTGTGAGGTGAAAGTCTTACATTAACACTGTTAGAATGCCAGTGTTCTCCATTAAATTATTTCAAAAGCTTTCACTTTTTCCCAGTGGTGACAGGTTCACTACAACTACTAAGTCAGGTATCGCAGGACTGCAAACACTTCCCATAAAGTAGGAAGAAGTACAATCAGCTAACTAACAGGAGCGGAAAGTTGGGATACTGTATACATTCTTCTTTGACTTTGTGTCAAATATTAACTTAGAATATCTCTTTTACCTTTTAATTGACAAGTTTATAGAATCTAACATGAAACAATATTTATTTTAGTGAACATGACTGGCCTATAAAATGTAATGTATAGTGATCCACCTATGTGTTACTGTGATCTAATATCAGTGCTGATCCATGAAAAGATGCTGGATCAGGTATCGGTCACATCAGTTCAGTCAATATTTTGTGCCTTTAACTGGACATCATAAGGTAAGGTTTATAAAGGACAACATAGAATTACATTAAGCACAATGGCAGAGATGCTTGTAGCAGATTCTAGCTTTACAGATAATTTCTATCTGTAGTCCTGGGGAGAGGAGAGGGGAGGCACTGGACATGTTTTCAGTGGTAAAAGAAAACCGGAGTACCTGGAGGGAACCTATGTAGACACGGGAAGAACATGCAAATAGAAAAACCCCGGCCCCCCGGGAGTCACACTCAGGACCAAAATGTCTTGCAATGTTTGTGATTTAGTCAAAATTGGAAGACTGTTGCTTGCAAATAAATAACTGTTATTTTCTGACAAGCTTAGGGAATTCAAGCATGTTAAAGCGTTTTTCAATCTCTATATTGATATCGGTCAATATCGCGTATCAGCAGATACTTAAAGCAAACATTTTGAAATCAGAATTGGAACGGTTTTTCAGTTTTTAGTGCATCCATAACAGAACCTACTGACTTCTATGGAGACATACTTAATAGGCAGATCTGGGACCCAGGCATAGCCCTCCGTCTGTTTTTACCAGGCGCCAACACATTTTAAATTTTTTATGTTTCCTTTTTGGTAACACTTTACAATAACTACGAGACAGAATTTTCACGAGACGAGACGAGCCACGAGATTGGGTCCACGAGATCGAGACGAGACAAGATTTTTAAATAATTTGCAATAATTGTTTCAATTTAGAATTTAAACAGGCAAATTACAAAATTTGATTTGTATTATTTTTATTGTTAGTTTATATTCTTTTAGTTTAGCTTTACCTTTATTATGTGTATCACCTTGGATTTTTATTATTTGAACGATCTGTGTTTTGACTGAAATTGATCCACTCCGTGTGTAGCTCAGGCTCCGCCCCTTCCCTGTGTGTAGCTCAGACTCCGCCCCCTTCCCCTTCCTTCACAGCGCTGCCGCTGCTGCTGCAGGGACCAGACACACACAGATGAGGAGACTTTCGTACTTTTTACATGACAGAGGCCAAAATATCTCTTTGTGGATCTATTTTAAACTATGTTTAAGTGTGAAAAACACCGCGCTGTTCCCGCGATGTCCGCGCGTATATTTGACGATTATATATTTTCGCGCTAACTTTTACAATGTTTAGGACTAATTATCTCTGTCAATATTGGTCCTATCTTTACGAAATAAAAACTGAGACAGAGTTTAGACTGTTTTCTGTCAGAATAAGTCTGCTACAAGTCTGTGTGTGGAGGAGAATATTTGCTACAGCTGCTCAAAGATACGAAACTTAATGTCATGACCATGGAAAAATCTCACGAGACAGATCAGTACGTGTGCGCACAGTATCGTGACAGTTTGATCTCGCGAGATCTCGCGGCACGAGATCTCGTCTAATCCTAATAACTACACCTTATTTTGCATTAATAAAGCATTAATAAAGGATTAGTTAACCATTTACAAATATTTTGTTAATCATTTATAAAGGTTAACTAATCATTTATAAAGGCTTAATATCATATATCTATTAAGCATTGACAAAGCATTTAACCTAAATAAAAATACTAATATTAATAAAACATTAATAGCAATACCTTACTAAACATATATAAATGTTTATTGAATTGATCAATTAGGCCTTTACCAAGTATCAAATACTTTTTTTTTAACCAAACACGACTATTTTATTATTTATAATAGACCAATAATTGATACTTTACAAATCCTTTATAGAGTCAAATTATCCTTATAAAGCAGCTATTAAAGGGGCACTATGTAAGAAAAACAAACAAACAAAGTGATTTCCACTTTTGAACACCAGAGGGAGCCATTCACATGCATTTTGCCTATTAAGCATGCCTCCATCTAGCGTCAATGATCCATATTCCGGCCCGTAATAAAACATTTCAAATACATACAAATGTATCACAATTGATGTAGATTGGTTAACAGTGCTCTCTTAAGTATTCATGTTGTAAAGATAAATATGATTTAAATGTTGTGGACTATAAGTGATAATTAAAATTCCTCTCAATCTTACACAGTGCCCCTTTAAGTGCTAATAATGGATTTGGTGTGAGCTCATCTAAAGTGTGAACTACTTATGCTTTATAACTTACTTATAAATGTAAATGATTTAATTATATTCCATGTTTGCCAATTCTTTTTAAACATTTCTAATGAGTTGTTTTTGTTAAGAGTGGGGAAAAACATGTTCCATATGTAGCCCAGTGGTAAATTTGGGTATTACCAGGTAACAAGTGATGATAGGTTGTTTAACTTTTCACTACACACAAGTAGGTCACACAAAAAATAATATACTGTAAGTAAACGTTCTTTACTTTAGCAACAGTGACACATTATTTTGCACTATTTATCCAGGATATGTATTTTGGATGTAGATGTAAAAGCTCGAATTATATTATCTAGTTTAAATACTATCTGTAGAGGTTTTGTTTTTGCCTCGCCTCTGTTTACTTTTGACTGTTCTTATATTACTACGTTTCATTGGTCATTTTTGAATTCACTCTGCATAGTCGATTGTGATTGGCCGTTGTTACGCATTGCGTGAGTACACGTGACCTTGCGTGTGTTTACGCGCTGGAACTTTCTACACTTCCTTCTCTTTCTGCTGCACATGCTTGGAGCGCGGGAGGCTCACACTTAACGGAGAAGAAAAGATTCTTTAAAAGCCGGTGACTCGATAATTCTGAGCGAGGAAGCTCAGTTGAGGACCGCGGACTCGTTTACTTTGTGAGCAGAGAAGTTGCGAGTGAGATCGGAGTCCGGAGGCCGGAGTCGGAGCGGGAGCCGCGAGGGAAAGAGGCGGTGTCTGCGTGCACTACGCCGGGTGTAACCCACAGACTGAGCCGCCCGGTACATCGCGCCGCACTCAAGACTTCGGATCCGTTGAATTTCAACGCACTCAATGTTTTGCAAGAAACTTTCGAGGCCTGCAACGTTTTATTTTTTGAATTGAGGTTCCGTTACCGTGAGTAAACTTGACTAAAAGTCTGAGAAATTCCAGCATCTTCTTAAAACATTCGAAAACCATTACGCGCGCTTTGAGTTCCATTGTTCTACTGTGCTGTGTCTTCTTGGTTGTTTTGGGGAGAAAAGCTAAGGGAAAGGCAGTATTTGGGAAATGTGTGATTAATCCAGATTAAAGCTGTGGTCCTAATTTTAAAAGTGTAAAGGTTTTGCCAATTTAAAGGGACTGTGCTACATATTTTTGGGGGATCTTTTGTGTTATCTATTTTTGGTACCTAATAGGCTCTGTGCACGGAATTTCAGTTGGCTGTGTACGTTCAAAATAGCTAACTTGTGTACGACCTCTTCCTGTTAGCGTTAGCATTTAGACACAATTATGTCTCTTTTTAAACACACAAGTGTCTCTGATGAAATATTCCTCTAATATGTAAAGTCTTTAACATGTTTTCTGTAACATTCACCACAACTGTCTGATCTAAAGAGGATTTATTCGTTTTAAACTGATGTAGTGAAAACCTCATAGAAAAAAACAATAAATCCTCTTTGCATGTGATTTTTGATACTTTTCATGCATGTTTTATTTGAATGTTAACTTTAAATAAAATATAAAGATTATCTGTGTATTTGTACATGATTATTATATTGTTCTATGTGCATTTTACCTGATTTTTGTTGGTTTCGTTTGCCATATTCATTGTCATTCCATAAGTACTTTACGAAAACATGTATAAGGCATTATGTGTCCACACTTTAGAAGAGCTCACTCCAATCACCTTATTAACAGTTAGTAGATGCTTTATAACTGACAATTGTGTTTTACAAAGATTTTATAAAGCGTCAACTGACTGTTATTTTAAAATGAATTGGCAAACATGGGATATGTTTATCATTTACATTTATAAGTAAGTTATAAAGCATAAGTAGTTCACACTTTAGATGAGCTCACACCAAATCCATTATTAGCACTTAATAGCTGCTTTATAAGGGCTAATTGACTCTATAAAGGATTTGTAAAGTATCAATTAATGGTCTTAATTAATTAATTAATATTATAAATAATAAAAATAGTCGTGTTTGGTTAAAAATAAAGTATTTGATACTTGGTAAAGGCCTAATTGATCAATTCAATAAACATTTATATATGTTTAGTAAGGTATTGCTATTAATGTTTTATTAATATTTTGTATTTTATTTAGGTTTAATGCTTTGTCAATGCTTAATAGATATATGATATTAAGCCTTTATAAATGATTAGTTAACCTTTATAAATGATTAACAAATTATTTGTAAATGGTTAACTAATCCTTTATTAATGCGAAATAAGGTGTAGTTATTGTAAAGTGTTACCCTTCTCTTTCATTGAATTCAGCTATGGAGCATGTGTCTTCACTTGTGTTCTAATAAATAGCACAATAATTACACTAAATAATAGCTCAAATGGGCTATATTTAAAAGAAATGTGTTTGCAATAATAATAATTTATCAGACTGTGATTCAGCCCACTTACTTGGATTTGAATATGGCCCTTGGGGAAACATAATTGCCGATGCTTGTTATAAAAGCTGATTATATATTGAATATGTGTGTACTGTGACTGGATTGTGCATTGATGGGCTTAGCCATCTTTGTGTTGTTGTATTTTAGTATCTGTCCATTAACATGTACATCTCATGTATATACTTTCCCGTCTGCTCATAAATCTGAATCAGGCATATTGTTCATGTAGAACTGAATATTTTAACTAAATGTTTCATAAAATAACACAGTAGAAAACTCAGAATACAGGGAAACAACTCAGCATGTATGAGCGTGTCTTGCTTTTTCATCTTCACAGCTTATCTTTCACTCATTTTCTTCTTTCTGCCCATCTCTTCTTGCCATTCTTGGTAAATCTATAAATCCACATGCCTTCTCCCTTCAAGATTCAACAAGTGCATCCACAGTCGTTTTGTGAAAGGAAATTAAAAAGTGAGGATTTGAGCCTTCAGAAATGGTGCACACTGGCTTGTGGACACATCTCACTGCTCACAGCTCGGATTTACACTTTATATATTACAACCAAGCAAAAATACTGCAAATAAAGCCTCGTTCTTAAGATCATATCTTCCACTTCATCCAAAATGTTTCAAATGGCCAGATCCTAATGAGTCCTCGATGTTTAGCTAAAGGCACGAAGCTCTTTTTTTAACCTTGAGAATAATTTTAATCTAGCAGCATTAGGTCCATTATCAATGAACAGTTCGCGGAGAATTAGGTTTGATCCTGTCTACTATTCAATAAAATATACCAATTATTCTTTTTAACACAGTGCTAGTTTCTGTTACAGTAGACACAAGTGAACTCACACTGACTTCTGAAAGTTGTTGGCCGCTAACTATAAGAGTTTTACATTGTGTGAAAAATAGTTATGCTGCAAAATCAACATTTGTGAATGAAAAACACATGCAAGTTTCATTCAGGTGAGTGAAAAATGCAGAGAAAACCACTGTCTCAAGCTTCAGGAGCCAGACGTCCATCATACCGGATCATACCTAATCCAAACAGCTGGCTCCTGTCCCTTTTGTTGTTTTAATCAAAGAGCTTTCCTAGCCAGTATATCTTTCAGCAGGTGACACAGGCAGCAGAGCGCAAAGTGACGATAATCCCTCTATAGAAACATTGAAGAAGATATTGGAATGGAATTTGTAGCGCCAAGAAGAAATCTACCCAAAGAGAGAACATGCAAACTCTGTATAGAACAATTCTAACTATCAGGTTAACAACTGAGTCACCTTATGCCAAATTGTACCTTGGTACAAGAGACAAGGTCCAAGGTTTTGGGAACCAAATTGGACTTTTTTCTGCCACATACTGTACAAGAAAATGAAAAGTACTTTGCTTTGTGACTCTGTGTCTGTAAAATGCGCTATACAAGAAAGGGCCTGGTTAGTACTTGGATGGGAGACCGCTGGAACACCAGGTGCACAGTGGGACAACAGGAGTAGATTGTCGTTGTGTTCTTGGGCAAGACACTTAACCCACATTGCCTCAGTGTCTGCATACACTGGGCAAGTGGATCCCTGACTGTAAAGCGCTTTGAATGCCTTGTAAGGTGGAAAAGCGCTATATAAATAGAGACCATTTACAATTTACCAAACAAAGCAGCGCATTGTGCGATCTGCTGAGAAGGTGATTGGCTGCAGCTTCCATCTCTCCAGGACCTGTACGTCTCCAGGACTCGGGGGCGTGCAGGTCAGATAGCAGCTGACCCTTCTCACCCTGGACACAGACTTTTTGAGCCACTCCCTCTGGCAGGAGGCTACGGTCCATCCGGACCAGAACCTCACGCCACATGAACAGTTTCTTTCCCTCTGCCGTTGGACTCATGAACACTTCATAACTTGTGACTATGGTGGTCTCCTGCACTAATCACATGGTCACTTTACCAGTAATGTTACCATCACCTGCCACTTTATTCATCTTTGCACTGACAGATTGCACTATAGATCTGATGACTGTGTATATTTTTTATTGTCTAACTTTATTGGCCTATCTTGCATGCCCTCACTTTTGATTTTGTATACCTTAAATATTTTTATTATAGTGATATTTTTTATTCTTTATATAGTTTTTTTTTTTTTTTTTTTTTGTGTTATATGTTGCACATTAGCATCTCAGCAAGTTCCTAGTTTGTGAATTGTTTGTTCACTGACAATGGCAATAAAATCTTTCTGATTCTGAAATAAAGATTACTTACTTACTTTTACACTAAATGTAAATAAGATGGACAGTTTTCTCATGATCAGCTTTTGTCAGGCTGTAAACCTGCAGCCTAGCTTAATTTTATCTTACCACATTCATACCTTAAAGTTCCTGCATACTTTTGCCACAGAGCCGCAGATGTGACGCGGTGGGTGTAAACAACCTTGAAAGTAGTCTATTTTACAGCACACACGCGAGTATTGTGCCAAAGATATGCTGGTATTGGTGTAAATCAGTCTTCAGAGCCTAAAACTGCTGCTTAGCCCTCCATAACACTGTCAGGCATAAACTATTATCACATAAACCACCTGTCCACCTCCCCACAAAGGCCCTTTATAATATGTATGTCTGCTAACATGGGAGCCAAGGACTCGCTGTCTTGTTTCTCTCGTAAATTCACTGCTGGCCATAAGTTGTAAATTTGTAGCCTTGCTAAGATTAGAGTGCTGTCCAAAGCTGGAAATATAAGCCTATAGCATACATCCAGCCACGCGCTAAAGCCAATAGAGCAGCTAGGATAAACACTGTACGGTTTCCAAGTGTCCGTAATATTTAGAGACTCGTAAAAGCGAAGAAGAACAAGCGAAGCCTCCGCTCATCTAGATCTGAAACAAAGCAAAGTGTTTTGGACTGGAACTGTTAAGTATCTAACTTGTTACATGTGATTACATTTTAAACAGAGCAGGTGTCAGCTGGCAGATCCCCACAGACTGAATTTGTAAGAACACAAACATCTATCAGGCTGCTATTGACAGATGATTGTTGGAGAGAAAGAGACAGCGCAGTCAGCTCTCCATCACAAAAACAGATTGATCCTAAAAGCCAACATTGCTTCACTTGTCTGGCATTATGGTGGATGACCAGTGATAGAAAGCTTGTGAGAGTTCTTACCTAGACAATGCATCATTTTTACAACCCTAACTTCAATGACAACTGACACACTTTTGAACATACTGTAAGTCACGTTTTGAACGGTTAAAAAAAACACTTTTGACCATCTCAAAATTCTGTATTTTCAAACCAGATGTACAGATAGACTTTCCTTGATCTGTCATCCATGTGGCCACAGCACAACCAGCTCCACAAAAGTAATTTTTCATTGATTACTGTCTTGACAAGAGAACAAGAACAATTGAATTTTGTAGGATATACATTTATTGGAGCTTTCAAGCCAGCAGGAAACAGATACTGTTGCCAAGCAAATGTCTCCTCCGGATGTTGCTTATTAAAGGATTATTACAAGTTCAGAATAATCTTATCTTTTATCCCCCCAGGTTCTTTGGCATATTTCCAGTTTCACAAGTGATTTTTTTAGGGATTAAATGCATTCTTCAAAAGAATTCCTACAAGGGTCAAAATATCTATTGCAAAATCTAACAATTTATGCAAAAAATCTCCACTATGGTTTACGTAACGGACAGATTAATATATGAGGCTCAAAGACAAAACAAGATTTCTAATTACTGGCTCTTCATAAGCACACACTCTCCTGTGCACACATGACTAATTTACCTTGTTGGTAAATTTGTCAAGCAGAGTATAGATAATTATAGTGCAGAGGACCCTTCAGTGCTCATATTAGTCTCACTGTTTAGGATGTTAATCTGAGTATTTGCACAATGCATATTTCATGTTTTGAATGGCTTATCTAATTAGCAGTGCAGTCATGTTACTAAGGAATGGCCTTCATTCTCGATACAGATTTCGATACCATTTTGATATGGTAAAATTATATTTTTTGAGGAAAGGTTTGGACAATAGACTGACATTTTTAGCACAAGATAATTGCACTTTCTGTGGTCTTACGGTAGTTTTGAAGAGGTTCAACTGTGTCTTGTTATTGTAATTATCTTTAGCACTGATACTTCCTTAAATGTGGATCTTGTTTGAACTCTAGTTTTAGCATCTAATTTTTTAAACTTTTGACAAAATTAATTTGATTAACTTTGAATGGTCGGACAAAAGCAAATGACACTGAAACAGTAGACAAAATAATTTGAGCGTTTATTCGTTGTCAGAATAAGAAAGGGAATGACTCAATTATGTGCAAAAGTAACTGAAGGTTGAACCATTCCTTTTAAAATGTCAATCAAGAAAATGTGCTAAAACAAAAGGCTTCAGATAATTTCCTGAGAATAAATATAATGCGGACTTTCAGTTCCATTTAATACCAAAAAAGATCAAGTTTTCTGAACTCTGCTCCAAACCACACGCTGTTGCTAACAAAGAGTTGACTGAAAATCTATCCAATAAAAAGACCCAAGCCTGTCATTGACAAAAACAACCAAGTCTCAATTTTTTGACCATCCAATTTGAACAGTCCAAGATTGTTTGTGATTAAGAAACTGGGAAGTAAATAATGTATATTTCATTGATTATGTCACTGGAGAATGAACTCAATGTAAAATATAAATAGATTTAATTAATGTTATAATTTTTTTTTTTTATGATTTTTTACTTTATAGATATATAAAAGCTACTTTTCTCAGTTAGTAAACCATTGTATTACAGTGTTCTCATTAGTTTACTCACAATTGCATTTAGAACGTTTCATGCCTGTTTGAGCAATCATGTGTTGTCCTGTATCTCAGCTCAGAAAATGTCTTCCACCTATCACCAGCTGCTTGTCTCTAACAGACGATCACACACACAGAATCATGAATAGGCTATGTAAAAATTATAATAAAATATATGTACATGTAGGTAGCCATTTTAGAAAAAAATAATACGTTTTACAATGAGCAATAAATTACTGACCAACATGAAATAGTTTAATAGCCTACTACAAACGTGGAAAAAATATAATAGATAATATCCTTTAACAAAGTAAAATTAAGCAAATAGCACGTAATTTTAGCTGTTTATAATGAGTTGTCCGATCAGTAATAGCCTACTCTTACAACTTCTCTTGGCTCTCCTTTGACAGAACAAACACGTTGACACTCACCAGTAGCCCAGTAGTTTGAGTGTACAGTAGCTGCTGAGCTGACCACGATCAAGCCCTTCACCGCCACCGCGCGAGGTAACGAGGCGCGCACGCACACACATCTTTACGCACAGCTCCTAGAAGACGTGTCAGTGTGTCCCTCCGCCTCACCCAGCTCTCCTGTACCTCTCCATCACCGGAGTCATGGCACCCGTAACTTTTGCACCTTTTCCCTTCTCTCCTTTGCTGGCGATTGGAGTGTACCGGACTGGCACTGCTTTTATAATCAATGTGTCTGCGCGCGAGAGAGAAGAGACCCGGAGCGCTCACCCGGACTGGCTTTTTGTCCCTGAAAAACGAACATCTCCATTGTTTAAGTCGACTGATTTGCACTACTCCAGGTACAGTTTTATTTACGATCTATTGTTTAATCTGTCTCACTATGTTGTGTTCGTTGCAGTTTAATTGAGTTTGATTTAAGTTAATTTTATGAATCAGATATATAACGTTCATTCAGCTTCTGTGTACATTTCTTTAGCGTGTTATTTTTAATGCTAAGTTAAGCCGTGCGTAAAAGAAGGCTTGTGTAAAAAATGTTCTTTTACTTTGATTTTTTGTCAGAGAGTGCGTCAGTAAAATGGTCTAGGCTGGACGGTGTCATGTCTCTGCAGTTTTGATACAATACTAAAAACATCAAAGAAATGGGCTAGGTTAAATTTTGGACAGTGATAACTGGAAAAATAAATGCCCTATAGGTCATAGTCTGTACTTCTGATAAAGCTAAAAAAAAACTAAAAAAACATTAATTTAAAAAGATGTAATTTTAGTTCTTTTTTAAAATCCTCATTTGCTGAAGTTTTACTAAGCTATTAGACTGAGCATCAAATACTTTTGACAACCCTAGTTTAAAGCTCTGCTTAATACAATCCACAAGGGATGTAAATGGAATCTTTAAAGGTGTCTATCAAACATCTATCATGTTTTTGATCTGACCTAACTGTATTTTATTATATTATTTATTTATTATTTATTCAGTTTTTACCAGGTAGATCAATTAGAACAATTTCTCATTTAATGACAACCTGGCTTGGCAGTAGCACAAGACACAACAAATCAATCAAACATTAAACTTTATTTAATATAAATCAGGCATGTGTGGCCTGAAACAAAAACACCCTTGTGATGTCACTAAATGGTCATACACAAAGTTCTCCACTGTGTTTGAAGCTCCACAAACCTGCAATAGAATAATCTGATCACCCATAACATACAGGTTGGGAACGCTGGTTGGAGGTTGAGGCGTCACGCTTCCGCTGAGCTGCCCCATGGCTGATGCTGTCACGAGTGGAGTGGGAGTGGGGGTGGGGGGTTTGCTGTGTGAAGCACTCTGGAAGACATCTGTCTATGTAAATGTGCTATATAAATAAACCATTCATTCAATTAAATTCTAGTTAATCAGTACAGTAATATTTTAAATACTACAAAATACATCACATGTGGAAAAAAGCTTTTTATGTTTTAAGACAGAGATGCCAAAAGAAGAATTACTTAAAAAAAAACAAAAAAAAAACATAGGGATTTTTTCAAAGATGTTCTAACAACTGAAACCTCAGAAAAGTACATTTGCATAACAAAGGCCATTCAAACCTCAAGTTATTAGCCTATGTCTTGCACTTGCTTGCTTTGAATGAAAAGGCTTCTAAATTAAACAAACCTCCTGTTTCTAACCTGATGACTCACCAGGTAACATAATTCAACAGGAACTATCTTAGAATTGTCACAGATGCCAGAGTGCTGGCAGCACTATGCATGAGGGTTACATAAAGTGTTTAGATCTTGGCGAGACTATTTAAAGATATGTATGTTCCAGGTGGAGAGTTTTTACTGAAGAACCAGCTCATTGGGCGATTTGTATTCTCACCAACAAACCTCCAATCAACCCATTTGTCAGAGTTAAGCCGCCATGCTGCCCCTTTTGTCATGATACCTGTCCTAATTAGTCCACACGGATATTAGGAAAGATTGGATCAGACCTGAATAAGGAGATCATGGGGATTCTAGAGGCAACAACACTACAGGAGTGCACAGTAACCCAGCAACCACCTCTGACCACTATTTGGACAGTTACGAAATGGACTATGGCATACCCCCAGAGGAGATCCCCGAACTTCACAGGGTCAGGCTTTCTTTGTGGCCACCATAGTAATCGGAGTGGTCCTAGTGTGCATTATGCTTGTATGCGGATTGGGGAACTTTCTATTTATTGCCACGCTGACAAGGTACAAAAAACTCAGAAATCTCACCAACTTGCTGATCGCCAACTTGGCCATCTCGGACTTCCTGGTGGCGGTGGTGTGCTGTCCGTTCCTGGTGGACTATTACGTGGTGAAGAAGCTCTCCTGGAACCATGGGCTGGTGATGTGCGCGTCGGTGAACTACCTCCAAACGGTGTCGCTGTATGTGTCTACCAACGCTCTGCTGGCCATCGCTGTGGACAGGTAAATATGCACTCTTTTGCAAACACTAAGTGGCAGCAGAGCAAAATGGTGCCACCTGTCATTTCTTTTCATTTTAAATAGAAGGGCCTATGTGAACAAACACTGTAGTGAGTTATGCAAATGTGATTCTGCTGGAGGAGCTCTTTCATGCTATCCGTATTTCTTCCATTGAGTGGTCTGACTTGAGGCCAATCAGGTCTTAGGTTATCACACTTCACCATATATACAATTCATGTATGCTAGTTCGTGCAGAATGTCAATTAGTTGCTGGTAGATAAGTAAATTATGCTAAACACATGTACAGTGTTCTCAAACTGTGGTGTATTTGCCAAGGGTGGTCTGTTGGCCATCTTCTGCTTGAATAAAAGCTTAATTTAGAGACAGTTATATTCATGTTTTGTCTCTTTGGTGACTCATCTTTAAAATTGCCTTCTCCACAGTTGACTTTAATTTTATACTGTCTAATTTAGGCCCTCAGTTCTAATTTAGGTCTGATTTCTTGGTAAAAGCTTGGTTCTTGAAAATCCAGATATTATCTTAAAGGTGCTACACACAAGCTAAATAACTTACGTAATATAAATTTCACACTAGCACAGATAGTTTATTAATGTACTATGTGCTCAAGTGAAAATCAATGTGCAGTGTCTGGTCTACATCTTATAATGTCCTGTTTGTTCACCAAAAAAGTTCTTCTTTGTTGTTGTTAGCATTGTGACTAACTACCTTTAGCATATAGACACACCTAACAGCTGTTTAAAACACAATTCGGCTCAGAATACATTAGGCAAGTGAGTAAAAACATGTAGACTATAATGTAAAATTTTAAATAGTAATTTTGCTTGTTTACATTTTTATGGAAGCAAAAATCAAACATAGTCTCTTTAAGTCGTACTTGATGGGAAAAGTTTGAAAACCACTGTCTTATGATCTTGAACAAATATTAATGTAATGTTATGTGGTCACCTAATAACTATACATTGACACACTGCACAGTTTTAATAGTAACCCTTTGCAGTGTATCATTTCTATTTGCTCATGATTTTGCAAAGGCTAGCACAAACCTTCAATGTTGACCATTCAGCAATTTAGAAGCATAAAATAAAAAAGGAGCCGACTCTTGCAAAGTAAATGTTTAATCAAAGTGAATAATTTTTTTCACATAATCAGCTACAAATAGCATCCTCTTTGAAATGCATGGATCAGGGTTATTCAATTATATTTATCAATGGGCCAGATTTTCAATGTGCTATGGTCTGAGGGCTGAACTACAAAAACTAAAGGTACCAAAATCTCAAAATCAACTTTTTTCATTGTGACAAATACAAATAAAAAAACAATGCACTGTCACATAAAAACTAAATTAAAAGAGGAGTCAGTCGAAACAATCCCAGCGTCAATCAACACCTTGAACCAGAAGAGATCAGAGAAGCCGTGGGGCTAGATCGAGTTTCACACCAAGACTAAACCTAGTCTATTTTTTGGATTACATCAGATGTAAACTACATCTTGAACAAGACTAGACCACAACAAACCGAGACTAAACCAGGACTATAACGTGTTAATCATTAAATGCATAACAAAATCTGGATTAAATGATACAGAGCCCGATCTCACAAGAAAGCGTCCATTACCACGACATTACGCAACATGTAATTATGTATAATTGCACGAGTTCACGGTAATTATAGTAAGCATCACAGTCCCAGTTCATTTCAATAGTGGTTGTTATGACGTGTTCTTATTTATGGATATTAACTAAATCATGATCCTAATCCTAATTTACCCCAAGCCTCAGACTAAAACGTACCCATTTTAGTAACTTGTGCCTAAACTTACCCAATTCAATTAAAGAAAACGTCTCCACGTGGCTGCAACCAAACTCGTGTTTTTTAACGCTGTGAAATCTTGTGTCATTTTTACGCATATCGTGCTAAATGCATGGCATGACATAAGTACTAAAAACAGCTGTTCAAAATATGCTGTTTTTGTGTCGTGGTGTACTAGTGATATTGTGTTGGATACAGGGTCAGGATCTGTCTGAAAAACAGAGAACACAAATGCAGCCAAACAAGTTATGATCCAGTTCATGGTCTATATTTCATTGTGCTGGCCAAAACAAACTGCTATAGTCCAGGCATAAATGGTAAAACATAATGACCTAAATGTTAAAAATGTGTTTACTAAGGAGCTTTCACACTGAGGTGATGGATGATTTATTAAAGACAGCCATGATTTTCACGTCTCTAATGTGCTCTACTTTGGCTCTGCCTACGTCACAAACATTATACAGTACACCATAAAGAAGATTGGACACATTAGCACATAGAAAAAGGGGCTGCATTTGTAGCTTTTAACAACCGTCCATTCGTTTTTCTCGCATATATTTAACTATCACACAATGGATTATATAAAAAATTACTCATACCGTACCTATACAATATTTGTTTATGCCATTTTAAAATGACGATAATAGCCAAGGCTACATTAGAAACCAGGGAAAACAAGATTACTAACAAAAAGTACGAAACATAATGAAAAATTCATTGTAGTCAATGTGGTATTCTCAGCGTTGACTCAAATTATTGTCTATCCTGACCTGGTGTGATAATGTGAAAACCAAAAGCTCTAAAAGCATTAAATCTGATGTTAATTTGAAGTTCCAGTCTCCCTTGGCCCTTCATTTTGAGAACACAGCTGCACCAAAAGGCTCCCTTGCGTCTTTATTCCTTTAACATATTCAACTCATTGTAGCAGGATGTGTGCTCTGAACTTTAATCTTTTGTAAGAGCCATCTCCGATTCCATTGATTGCCCTCTCAGACTGCTAAATAGCTAGTGTGTAACTACTTTGCCTTACAAATGTGACCCGGGTCCATTTTGGTGTCTTTCTCTCTCTTCCAGGTACATGGCCATTGTGCACCCATTGCGACCGCGCATGAAGTACCAAACTGCCTACATGGTTATAACAGGAGTCTGGATCATCCCTGTGTTGATCGCTGCCCCTTCTGCCTACTTTGCTTCCGAAACCACTTATGGGTCAACTTCGACAAACCCCAAAGTCTTCTGCGCTCAAATCTGGCCTGTCGAGAAGCAAGTTTATTACCGTTCTTACTTCATGTTCATTTTGCCTTAGAATTTATTGGACCGGTTATTGTCATGACCCTTTGCTACGCTAGAATATCTCGTGAGCTGTGGTTCAAAAGCGTTCCAGGGTTCCAAACGGAGCAAATCAGGAAGAGATTGCGCTGTCGTCGGAAAACTGTGATGGTGCTTATAGCAATCCTCACCTTGTATATCTTGTGCTGGGCGCCATATTATGCCTACACCATTTTGCGTGATTTCCACCCGACAATCATAACGCGGGAAAAGAATTCGCTAGTGGCCTTCTACGTGATTGAATGCATCGCCATGAGCAACAGCATGATCAATACGTTTTGTTTTGTCAGTGTCAAAAACAATACGGTGAAATATCTGAAGAAGATTGTACTGCTGCGTTGGAGATCCACCTATGCGCCCAATAAAACAGTGGACGAGATGGATATGAGGACATTTTCCGTGCCCGTAACAGAAGAAATCGAATGCATCCACTTAAGATGAAGCCATCAAACTGTGAATGGCAGAAAGGAACGACGGGGCATTAAGTGACATGAAAATAGGGTGAAAATGTCATCATAATAGAAATGGCTCACCAGAATATCTGAGAGCAGAGTTCTAAACAACACATTGTGCCCTGTTTGAAGTGATTTTGAATGTCGGATATTTTCTCAAAAATGTATGTCAGGAATGAAGCCAATTTCTTCACGGCCAGTTTTAAAGGATGAAGCTAACCTGAGATAAGATTTTCTTTATACTTTTTGCAAGCCAGACAGTTCTTGTTAGGGACACGTGACCAGCTGACCTTGAAATCTGCTTCTTTGGCGGATACCAGACAGTCCCAACTGGAGCTTAGTAGTACTTCAACCATGCTTGAATTCTAAAGTGGACTCAAAATGCAGTCGTGGAGTGTGTACTGATTTGTGACCTCGAAAATGTTTCTGCAGTCTCAAGTATTGACTTGGTCTCTAATCGAAGATGGTTAAATATTAAATTTGATAGTACGTTCCTTGGAAACAAAAAACAAAAAAACACTCACACAATAGGTTTTAACATTCTACAGGTCAGCTATTGTTTGAAATCATGTTTTTGTTCTAATATAAAAAGTTACAGGGTAGACACTAATTGGAATTCGCCACACAGAAAATTATTTCACTGCAAAGTACAATGTTGAATACAGTATTTAAAACATTTTTGGACACCATTTGAAATTACATCATACGTAATCACATTTCTGTTCATATGAACAATAAATGTGACATTGGCATTGTATATTGCAAGACATTCTGACAATTTGTTGTCATTTACATCTGTGAGAGCATTACAGGCTGTGTTCATGTTTTAATCTTTGACTGGTACGTTTTTTGTTTTTTTTTCTAAAAATAACTAAGCTAATGTTGAATCTATCATCATTTTTAAAGATGCAAAACTTTTCCTAAGGTCAAATATTCTGTTTTTGTATTTGGTAAATGTCACCACCAAATGTCACTTTGTAAACTGATCACACAAGAGAGAAGAGATTAAGCTCTATGCCAGCGTCATGTGGATAGGCCCAGTAATAACAGATATAAACCACTAAAACAGGGTGAAGCCTCTGCCTCTGTCAGTTAGAAGAGAAACTGTCTCTGTGGATTAAGGCCCCTGGGATGTTCCAGTCACTAATCATAGTCATTCCGCTCACATTATATGTCCATGAAAAAAAAAAATAAGTGAAGGACTTTCCAAAAGTAGTGAAAGACAAAACTTTATTATTTTTAGCATTGAGAAAAAACAACCTACACACAGAATACACAGAAAATACACATACTGTATTTACATCCTTTTTCAGCTTGTCGACACAGTAATGTCTATCCACAATTTGCTGTCGATTGGGAGATCATTTAATACTGCTTGATTTATTTTATAAAAGCCGTAATGACAGAAACCTGCCATAGGCCATTGTACACAAAGCCAATTCACCGAATCCCAAGTTCAAACTACGTGGGCATGTTTCAGGTTATGTCACGTGAACACAACACAGAAATAGCATGGTAAAAAAATAGGTAAGTGAAGGAGATCTAATCTCTTGTGTACATTTGATCTGTTCTTTAAACAGTGGGCTGCTTTTACAGTATGTAGTCAATGTATTGTGATCTTGAGTTTGGCTTGGTTAGAACTATAAACTACATTGATGTGAAAGAGCCACTGTAGTGATCAATAGTTTGTGGCCCACAACTTCCAATATGTTTCAGTTTGTGAAAAAATAAATAAAAATAGACATTGACGTACATTGACATGGACAAGTACATGTCCTATTACATTTATTAAACTGTAATTTCTGATGGAAAAGAACATAGCTGATTAATCTCAAAAATATTCCAGATCAACATAAAGATTGTGAAGGACTCGTATGCAGTGGTACAATATAGAAATATCCTATGTTACTCCAGTTTTCCATGTTAGAGTTTTGTTGGTCTATCTGGTGTCATTATAGAATATTTGAATTCTTTTTTTTTTGAATTTCTATTCTAAACATATGATCATAGAAGCTGATCTCTGTGTCAAAACTTAACTAAAGAAAATGAAAAAAATTAAATTGTTCTAGCAAAGTTATTCAAACTTCTGTACTTGAGTTGTCTGTCAATTTACAACAGTAAGCTTTGATGACTCATACAAATAAGACATAATGCTTTATAACTCGAAAAAAAAACTCTTCAGTCAACAGCAATTCTCCATGCAATTACCATGCTATATCTGTATTGTATAAGTGTATTATGAGCCCTTATTATTACCTGCAATGCCTTCTGTAATGCCGCTCATTTACAAAAGCATGCGAAAGCCAAATTGCGCATTATTTTGTATTGCTTCACGGGAATCCACAACAGCATGTACCGGCTGAATATCCTGGACAATGTTCTGAAAAGAAAAAAAAAAACACAATCACCAAGTAGTCTGCTCGAGGAAATGCCATTTTAGATTTACCGCTGATGTTTCTTTGATTGGTTTATTCTGTGACCATTGATCGTCTCCCCTGGAAACCCATTTTGAATTGGAGAACACTCATTCATTACATAGAACTGAAAGAGAATTCAAACAGCAGCTCATGCCAGCCTCGGAACGCACAGCTTGTTTTATTGAAGAAAAAACAACAATGAATCACTAATCTGTTTCCTAAACGTAATAATGGAATGACTTTGGAGGAAAAATGTGGATTCAGAGGAACTGGATTTATAGGTTTTTTAATAGATCCTGTTCAAAATAGTTTTCTTGGCTTTCAAACTGTGTCCATGAAGTCTGTTTTAAACTGCCATGAGCTTGAGTTTAGTGTTGAAATCCCATATATTTCCATTATACATTAAATGACCTGTTTGAGAAAGTACTGTCACACACAAAAGAGCGATGATTGTAATGCCTTTGAACTTGCATTGACCCATTATAGTCTTTTGAAGGTTAAATGAATGACACAGCATAAGTATTAATCTTTATGTTAAAGTAATGGGTACATACGATCGATTCCATATAGATTTTCCACAAAGACAAATAGGACATATTTGTGACCATTTGTACTTGACATGTTATATTGACAAATCACTGTGGTGATTGATTGTTATACAGTGTACATATACTTGTAAAATACTTTGTCTTAATATTTGTGTGAACAAAGAACAGCATGTGTTTTAATAGCTGTATTTATGTACGACAGTTTCAAGATTTAGCTGGTCACATTTTCTTGCTTTTTGTGTTTACAAGTTCTATTAACACCAGTTGCGATTCATTGAAAAGCCCAACTGTTTATTTGTTGAATAGAAATTAAATGGTCCCATTATGTGTCGAAGTGCAAAGTATTCATTTGTGTAAAGCATGCTAGTTTTCATTCAGTACACAAGCTTGGTGGCACCAGAATGACCACTTTTTCATTTCTCTAAATAGATTCTTAGTTTGTTTGGTGTCTTTTCTTGAATGGTGGTAATAAAAAGGCAAATTTTGGCTCCCAGTTCAATATCGTTATTTGTCATTCATTTGCCAAACATTGCTCAATGGTGATAGCTTTAGTCATGCTTTGTACCAGTAATGAAATTGCTTTTTGTCAAATCAAACTGTGCTTTTTGGCTAAAGTGTAGCAAAAATCCAAACATAGAATGTTGGTTCTTGTATTTATGGCCCCAAATTTGACCTAAATGGCTGGATGGGGAATTACTAGCTTTTTGCTGTATTTCGAACACACACACACACACACACACAAAAATCCACTTTGTATCACAAGGTCATTGAAAGATGAGAACTAAAGTGTCATGAGAAATCTGACACCAACAGTTGAAGCGTATCAAGGTCAATATCTTTCATTAAAGGGAAGGTGTCTTTCTAATTACTACTTTGCTGGGTGAGACAGCCTCTGTGTATTTAATAAAGTTTTAGATTAGTCAAAGTATAATTTGTGAAAAAGACAAATGCATGTACAATAAATGAAAAGAAAATCATCTAATACGTTTTAATACCAATTTCCCCGCACACTGACTTAACATGTATAGATCAGTATATTTTTTTCTTTGCAAAAATAAGATATAAACAGGTTCCCTGACTTCTTGTTCTAAACTACAGAACTGAAAAGCCATTCATTATTATTCATAATATACCCCCATCACTCCCCAGCGAATGATCTCTGGTTGTAATTAGGTCATATATATGCCTTCTTATTTTCAACTACTGTAATTCATGTTTTTGCGTGCTGCATGCCCACTAATCAGACAAGTCTCCATGGTTACAGCTGTCCAACATAAACTCTGGAGAATTATGTTTGGGACAGGATGAGAAGCTGCCCTTTCTGCCCCGAGCTCCAAAACGTCATCGTGCTATTAAGTCAATCTGACCTTCTCTTTATGTTGCCTGTGCTGCGCTATTGCCCCATTGTCTTTCAGATTATGTAAAGCCGGACAGCTCGGGGCACGGCCAGGACATCGCTGAACCAAGTCATCATTAACTTCTGTCTCTGGGAAAATGGAGAAGTTATTTGTGATGTTTGCAATTGACAAGCATCCTGGCGAAATTAGGTTCCATTTGCTTTCTTATTATGCAGGTGCTGATTTAATAAATTATAAGCAATCACCCATGCAATTCCAAAGTCCCAAAGAGAGTGGAATGGAATGATTTGATTAGCTTCTTTGGATTTTGTGAAGCAAAAAAGCATTTCAGGCAAAGATGTACTGAACCTAATTAGACAGTAATGAAATGGAAACAAGAGAGTCAAGCCACAAACGCTAAATAAAGTTAAAGTTTGCTTCTATTGGTTGCTGATAGAGCTCCACTCGGTCATATTCATTCACTCAAAATGTATGATACTTACATTTAAGTTGGGTCAGGTTAAAATTAGGGGTTAAGTGGATATGGAACTAGTGGAGCTCCAGTCAACATGTCAGTTGCCAGAGTTTAATATGATCTCCCATTTGTGGTAATGAATTATACTGTATATGCTTTCCATTTCTTGGGTCAGACATGTATTGTTTTGTTGTTATACCTTTACATGTTTCGACTGCTTGTTCACTGTCATTCACAGAAGTTGTTACTGTAATGTCTGGCATGGACAGTAACTACTCTGTATATCACAAAGAAAATGCAGAGAGCCATGAAAAATACTTAATAAAGATTGGGATGAAGCCTGGATAAAAGGCAATATAAGTAAAAAAAAAAAAACAATGTTGACAATAAACTGAGATGAGGGAGCTTTCTTACTCTCCACTTGGGACACTGTTCTAAAGAAGTCAGACTTCAGAGGGTACTGTAATCCCCGAAAGTCACACCAATAACTGTAAATTTTACAGTAACATCATGCGACTTTACTGAGGGTTGACAGCAGACAAACATGTAAAGGTATAACAACAAAACACAACTGGTTCCCATAAGAAACAGAGAGCATAGTTGGGTTGATTTATAATTTTGTAATGCATTCAAGTTTTATATATGTATGCAAATAGTAACTATCTGAGAAATTATTATGGCCTTTGATGGGAAGTATTATCCATCCACTGTTTTGTCCTGTTCTCATAACTCTAAAAGTTCTGTATTTTTTAAAATTAAACCCTGACACTGCACATTGACAGCAAATATTCAATCACAATGGAATTATTTCTCATCATAAAAATAAATCAAAAGTCAAAAGCAAAAGAAAAAAGAAAATTGCAAGTACAATTGTCAAAGTAATTGTTAAAAAGTTGAAAAAAATCTATTATAAAACTGTTTGTATTGTTTTTCAGAACAACAGTATGTTTTTTTTCCACACAGAAGAGTCCTCAGAAAGCTTAAAGCCAGTTAACAAGCTTTTCAAAGTTTCAACATGAATTATTTAAAAAAAACAGCCTAGTTTCACTTTTTTAGGGGGAAAACTGAACAAATCATTACCCAGCAGGTGGATTCTGGCTTTTGAATACCAAATTTCCAGAAGTTCTGTGGGTGGATATTTGCCAAGCAGTTGTCACTGTTACCTCTGCATTGCAAAAGGTGACGAAACTGTAGTTATGAATCGGCAACAGAAGGTCGTGTTCCTTCACAGATAGCCTATTGGTGTGAATACTGAGCTCTTATGTCAGCACTGGAATAAGACACATTGGGAATAGCAGATTTTCATAAGTATCTCTACATGTGGCCATGCTGGGAATATCAAAGAGTAATCCACTGGGCTTCTCTCCAGCTCCTGGTGTGAGCAGCAGCGAATGTGAATATGCTTGAGGATTGTGCAGTGTGTCATGTCAGTTTTGGGTCACAGGAGTTTGAACAGGGAGTCATATCTGCATAAAAAACACACTTTGCATTAGAATAAAAAAAAAAAAATCTGCCACAAAAGGAGAGAGCGATTGCAGCATGTGATTGGTTAGAACAGGTATCTGTCACACATTAGAAAAGTCATAGGCACTGAAGTAAGCACATTTTTTGTGTATTTTGACCTGAAAGCCACATTGTTTGAACTTAAGCAACCAAAAATGATTCAGAACACCTAAAAACAAACAAAACAAAAAAAGTTTTACTACCTTACTACCAACCCTCTGATAAAAGAAACCACCAAAGCTAATGCATGCTAAAGATAAAAACAAAGTTGTTACATGTTCAGTCAAATCAACACAATTTTACTCTAAGCTAACAATTCCTGTTTAGCTACATTTAGTATGTTGAAGTTAGTCGCTCTGTTTATTTTAACATGCTAGTTACCTTAACCGAGCTAAACAGGAAGTGTCCTTCCATGAAAAGTGGGCGGGGTGGAAAAAGGTGAATAGAACTTTTGTACGGAATTTCTTTTTCAAGAAAAGACAAATGCAGAAACTTCTTGCTGTTTTTCAAATGATGCAAATGTTTCATTGTCCAGAGCCACACCCTTTACTGCTAATTTGGCCACAGAGTTACTCAGATACATCAAGGATTGACTGGTTAACAGGCCAATACATATAGGGCTTTTCCATTAGTACCTGCTTGGCCCTACTCTACTCTACTCGGCGCGACTTAGCCCTGGTGCGGAGCTTTTCCATTAGGGCTGATCGCGCCGACCAGGTACTTTTTTAGTACCTGCTCTACCCCAGGGCCAAGTCGAGCCGAGCAGATACTAAACCTGACGTCAGACGCACGTCACCTGTTGCGTCACACAAGTGCCGCTGATTTGTTGTTGTTACTGTACGCTAACGTGAGTCGCCGCTAAGCTAGCTGCCGATAACACCGAAATGCTTCTACATTTCGTACTCTCTGTAGCAAAAAACAGCTCAGTGACATAAAAAAAACGAGTCCGTTGTCCCTATCCGCTAAATACATAAAACAGTAGTTCGATGAGTGTGTGCGTAGACCACACGGGCTTGTACGTAGGGACATGCAGGTTACCTGTGCTGCTGCGGGGTCCTGCTTCTCACAGTAAACACTGATGGACATCCGATGCACACGTTTTGAAGCAAGAGATTATAATGCAGCTCTTCAGGACAGAGAGACGGAGGAGGAAGATGGGACAGCTGACTGTGATTGTACATCGGGACCAGAGCAGGACTTTAGACAGACGTGTCGGACGGACGTGAAGAAGAGGTGAGCCAGTTAACGTGTTGACATGAAAAGCTTCACTCTACTGGCCAATGCGGGGTGGATAATTTTTATATACGCTTATGAAACGCTGGAGAACGAACGGTCTGATTATCCTTAAATTAAAGCCGATGCGCATTGAAACGCTCTGTTGTTTTCTATGAGCTTGCATCATGTCCCCATTTGGGGAGTGACAGTGTGGCAACGTACCGCCCAGCTTCACAACAGCCCCACTCGGCCTCTCTTGTAATGGAAATGCTCTCCTCTGAGCGGGGCTAAGCCGGGTAGAGGCGCGTAGAGTCGAGTCGAGTAGAGTAGGGCCAAGCAGGTACTAATGGAAAGCCTAATAATGAGGTACCTTGTTTTACCACACTCACTGTGTCTACTGTTGATAAAGTTATATGATTCTTTTTCCGTTTACCAAAAGTGCAAGGTTGTAACAAATCTATGCAACTGTTTTTAACAAGACTGACTACAAACATTTTTTGAAAATCCTCCATAGAATCATTAACTTTATTACAAGTTAAAGTTTGTTTTTGTTTGTCTGATTTAAAAGAAGAATCAACAAAACTCAAAATTTGCCCAAAACAGTGTTTTTCACTGAGCCAGTTCAGTTTTAGTCTTTCTTATCATGTATTTAGCAAAGAAAATTTCCACCTTGTGTACTCTCAGGTTCAGCCCGGGACACTGTTGCACTGTTTCCAGTCCATGCAGTCCATATTTGTCCAAAGCTACACGGATTCACGTGAATTCCTGCGACAAGACTCGTAAAGGCTGCATCAGACTGCTGCACTCTCTAGGAACATGATACTTTTTGTAGATTCTTTCCGATGACCCTGCACTAATGTATGTATAAGGGAGCACTAGATACCTTCTATGCAATTATAAAAATCTAATAAAATATGTTTTGACTTGTTTACTGTTGTCCTAGTTTAGCAGTGTAGCTATGCTTTATTCTTTGTCTATTTCTTTACCCTAGTGAGGCCATAATTGACGCTGTGCATAGAAGCTGTCTATGTTCAAACTGTCAGACTTTAGCGTTAGCAATGACAGACAGACACATCGTTTTATAAACCAACTTTGGTCCTTTAGTGAAATATTCTCTTCTTTTGTAAGGTATTTAACATTTTCAAAAAAAATCCCACGGCTTACTGTTCATGTCTGTTCTAACTAATGTTCACTCTGAAAAAAACAAGGAAAAAATTATTTTTTTGTGCTTTTAGGTATTGGGTCACTAATAACAAAATAATTTAATATTTATATAGACCCCTTTTAAAATATATGCCCTACCAAATGTCGAATGGGCTTATGTAAAGTATCTATAGATAACTAACATTTTTATATCAATAAATTAATATTTAAGACCAACAAATGCAAAAAATAACGTAGAAATTGTAAAAAACCAGAAAACAATTAAAATTATATTCAACAAATAAACTTCCTTATTTCCTGCATTAATTACAACACTTACACGACAATTGTACTTTCAATACAAGTGTCACTTTGCTTTTCTCCTCTCTTAAAATAAAAAAGACACTGAGACCTATTCAACTCAGAAAATCTTCAAAGAACTCATGTATTGGTGGGTCTTCTACAGATGAACCAGCATGTCGAAATCAGGCACCCATGTACGTATTATAGACGCATGAGTGATGGGGTTGAACGCAATCTTTACTTTTGCATTTTTGCTCCACTGTTGTAAGAGTCATGATCCCGCAGGCATTGCTGAGGAGGTGACAAATTTTTATCATTTGACTGCAATACATCTTAGGACTTGTAATGAAGAGGCTATATCCTTCTTCATCAGCTCTTTATCTTTATCTATGAGGTGACTCCACTGATGCTGTGTAAACAAACTGAACCGATACATTTAATGCCCAGATTTGCAAGCAGGTTCAGGAACTTCTAACCTGCCAGTCAAATGGTTTTCTCACGATATTTATGAATTCACAATCGAGATATCCATCTGGCCTTCCAGCAGCCTGATTGGTTTGGAGTCCGACACAGTGAACTGACGGCCCAATCACATCCAGCCAGGGGGGTTGATGGGGTTGGTTGCGAAGGAAGTACCGCCTGAATTAATCAAACAAAAAAGGCAGCTTCAGTGAATTGTGTGTTTCTGCTGCGTTTGATTGTCTTTTAGCAAAAATGCGTGAAAGATGTGTGTGAGGTGTGTGTATGAGACACTTGTTTTAACATGACAAATACGCTTATAATTGTTTGCTGTGATTGGTTAAGCACAAATAAGATCAGCTCAATGATTTCATTAAACACCTTTTCCCAAACTCTTTCAGCGAGTCAAGTTCCAGATGGATACTGTGTACTCAAATCCAATTCATCTGGCGTGAGCCAGGTCAAGAACCTTCTATTTCTTTGTTTCTAAAACAAAGAAATAGCAGCACTGAACGCTGTTATAGCTAAATGTTAGCATGTTTGTCAGCAGTATAATAACACTGTCAGACTGCATGAACAGAAGTGTCCATTCTAAATTCCCTAAACTGTTACCAGGTTGAGATGTCACTCCATGGAGTTCTTTTGGTCAGCATCCGATCAAGTGACATAATTCTTTAAGTAACTCGATTTACCTCAGCCACAAGTTGCTCAAATATCAGAGGTATTTTTTTCCGTTTTTAACTTGCAGTTCTCTACTGTCAAAAAATAGAGTGCCCTCTACTGGATGCCTAGCATATCTTGGTTCAGGTTGAGTTCAGTTCAAAACATTTGTCAGTACACTTATCTATAAGAACCATTGTCCATTTAACTAAACAGGTTTAGCACTCTTGTTTTGAAACGTTCATTGTACTACTGCCAAATTAAGTCTCCATGGATTAATGACTGTTGTTATAAATGCTTAGCTGTTTATCTATCTGTTATATGGCACAGCTGAAGCAGGTGGTAGGCACACTATGAAACACTCTGGGACTATTATCTGAGCAGGTACACATTGAACACCTGGGGATTATTTCAGATAAGCTTGAAGTGAAATACCAGCAGAAATGTTACAGAGTGTGTCTTCTACAATGCGTCAAACCTTGAGCGATCTGTAAATTAGGCCAAGCACTAAAAAAAATGTTGACCTTTGCTCATGTTGTGCCATTTCAACCAGTGATTGATGAACATGTCCTTCTTCAAATTAACAGCAAAGGTGATTCCTTCCTTTTTCATCTTAGCAATGTCCATTGTTATTTGAAGTCATTCATTGAGAGATCATTTTAGCATCTTTACTAGCTGCAAAATCCCAAAAGCTTTGTGACCCTGAAGTTTCACAGCGTACTGGTGATGCTGAAAATAAATTGTTCACCCATTGTCATTATAATCTTAATTACAGTTCATGGTTAGCAAACAGTTGGGCAATCCTTATTGCATGATAATGATTGGTCACCTGGCAACCGTATAAAAAGTATTAGGGCAGATCAACAGCATCTTCTTTCTTTCTTTTTCTCCCAATCTCTCCCCACTCTCTCTCCTCGCTCTTTTCTCCTCTCTCTTGATCTCTCTTCATTTTTCTCTTTCGTCTTTTTCTTTCTCCTGTCTCTCTGACTCTGGCTGACTCTAACTTTATCTCTCTCTCTCTCTTTCTCTCTGTCATGTCCTTTATATCTTCAACAGCAACGATTTAAGTTAATTTAACTTATTGGCCTCATTACTTTTTCACTATATTTCCAACAACCAGTATTTCTCTGTGGACAATGTGCCCTTTGGCTTGTATTATATCTTTTTTTTCAACATCATTTTGTCCAAACGAGATGCTTGTCCATTTAGACGCCCATGCATGCTTTTATCACCAGTTGTAAAGACTACTGCAGTGCCCTGCTTTCTGGTATCTTTGCGGTTTATGTCCCCATCTATGGAACTGCCTGAGGACGTCATGGGCTGCAGAGAACATTTGGGTTTGTAAGAGTGGACACAAGAGCTGTATTTTTAGTGTAGCTTGGAGATTTGGTCTCTGCCCAATCTCCTCTCTGGGCCTCGGCTGGTGTCCTGGGGCTGCAGGTGACTCTCTGCTCCTGGTGCAGAATGATGGTGCTTTATCTGGTCCATCTGTACCCAGCGTAATGTATGCAAACGTAGTGAAATGTCTGCCTGTATTGTTGTGGCTGGGTAGGTGTTTTTAATGCGCTGAAAATAACATTGTATTATATTGTATGTACAAAACAACTTAATTAAATAAAGTTTGTTATTTACTGCATATGTTTTTATTACACTAAAATATTACAAATCTGAGTTTTTACTTTTAGGGAGCTTGCATGGACACAGCATGGAGTGTTATTTGCCTGGAGGAAAGCTCATGTTTGTTTCCATAGAAAAACAATTTTTTATTTTTATTTTTTCATAATATGGAACAAATGTATTTATCGTTGTCTGTCTTATTAAGTTTACAGTTGGAAATAGTGTGCGGGCTTGTCCTTTCTTACAAAATGTATTTATCTCAATTCAGAATGTTCCAAATTATGGCTTTAACTTTCTAATTCTACTGAATTGTAGATTACTTTTTTATTCCAGAAAGTTACACAGTGCACCTTTAAATATCTGAACATACACAGTTTGAAAAGCACATCAAATCGAGTAAGTGATGTTTCCCTTTTTTAAAAATTACAATATAGCAAAATATCATCTTTCCCTTATTATTTAAAGGCAATGAATTTTTTCAGCATTAAACCTAATTTAAAACTTTTTTTTAACAGCAGTCCACATGTTTTACTCACTTATGTTATTTATTCTGAGCTACATCTGGGTCAGTATGATCTGATTTACTGTAATCTCCCAAGCCTATTCAAACTCAGTCTTTTAACTGCAAAGTAATGAGACGTTGACCTTTGTAAACAAATAACAATGACTTAAATAACCCACACAATGACCTTTTCCCCCTGATTATTGTTTTACATGTATTCAAGCCATGCCTTGTCTTAGCCGATCATTAGCATTGCTTGGCTTACATGTAAAGATGTCCGCCTCCTATGCTAATTTGTTTTCGAACTGTTTGACGTATAAGGTGGATGACTGTTCAACCGGGCTGTTATGAGAAGCTTTCATTATTGTCATCATTAGTCTGAGCGCGTTTGGCCCTGTGGGTGAAGTGTCAGTCTGTTCTTCTTGTCCGCACATTTTCCAAGAGAACCTGCCATTAGCACAAATAAACCTTTTGGAGCATACATTTTCCCAAGGGCACACTGATTTTTTTGTTGTTTGTCTTGGTGGGCTCTCCTCGCTCAACAGTTCAGGGATTTTCAAATGTCACTCTACAATTTATTTTGGTATTTTGAATTTCATCATCGCTTGATTTATGAGTGTTATTCCAGAATGAATGCAGTGGTTCTTGTTACAGTGTGTACGGCGAAAAATAGATTTTGGTTTCCAAGTATTACTAGATTTATAACTTTTGGACAAACAATTGGGCTATTCCAGGTCTAATTTAGGGCTAAACCAAATTTTAAGACATTTAGTACTGTCACAGTAGTTTTAAGGGGAGATTCTAAAAGGTGAAAAGGGATTTTGAAAAGAGTGGACTTTGAATAGCTTTTATAGTTTAGACCTAACTAAAATGTGAATAAAACTTATTGTTACCTTTTTTTTTTTTTTTTTTTAGATTTTAAATTGTATTCAGTTAGTCTTAGAATTATATACTAAAACATTGTTCTGTAATAATAATTTAAAAAAAAAGTCCGAGAACCACTAAGCATAGTGGTTCTCGGACTTAGTCATGATGCACTGTCCATGTTATGCTTCCCCCACCAGCGTCAGAGGTCTCTGACTGTCTCTATATATAGCATTAGTGGTACACACACCACAGTTTAAGAAGCACTGCTACAGAGCCTTTAAAATGTTAAAAGTAAAATCAAAAGTGAAAATGTGAATGAAATCAAAGCAAAAATCACTTTAACTACAGATCTATTGTATAGTCTACTAAAACATTTTGTAATGTAGGAAGCATAAATGCAATGTTGATATTGGAAAAAAGATGTTTTGTCCATCTAGAGAACACTGAATACTCTTACTATTGTTGTAGAAGCATTTTGATTTGTATCTAATGTTAGTTAATCATTGTATAGTTTGCCTCTCGCCTGCACTCTTATGGAAGATAAAACGATGTAGACCTTGAATGAAACAAAAAGCTAAACAGAAATAAATGCTTTCTTTCTCAATGTGTTTCACATTGTGCATATGTTGTCTGTTAATAAAAGTAAATGTGAAATTCATCAACTGAAAAGAAAGCAAGAGAGAAACTTTTAAATGCTATGGATAATGTGGAATGCACTAATGAGAGAATAACTAAAGAAATGCAAATTTACCTGGCCGTCAGTGTGGGAGTTATGCTTTCAATCTGTATTTTTCTAACTAAATGAATTAAATCAAATTAAATACAGTGTGCCTGAAGTGGTCAAGTTGTGAAAATAAATGTTCTACTAATTGCAGTCACAATGAGAAAGAGGCAAGAATCATTATAATTTAACCGATTGTCCACGCAGACCAAAGTGAGGGTCAATCAGACATTTTATTATTTTAACAGTTCTTTAGAAAGAAACCAAACTGACGACCTTTTGCACCCAAATGTACATTTTCATTACGTCTTTAATTTAAACACATGCAACACATTCAATTTAATGGACTTTTAAATTGTTGGCATTTGGGAAAGGGCACATATAAAGTGTAAGATGGCAGTCTTAAGTCCAACAGGGAGACAGGTAAACGTGTGATAATTACTTCAAATGTCAGCATCAGCAACAATGAATAATGGAACAGAAAACCAGCTTCAATCTAGAGAAGCGATAAGGGTTTAACTAATACTTTTTGAGTCAAAGTAGCAATTCTACACCAAGTCGTTCAAGGCTTCAAAATTCCAGACCCAACTCTGTACCAGCAGTCATGTAAAATAATACAGAGAGATATCAGTTTGAATTATCCAGACTAAAATTTCTAGTCTGTGTTTACGGGATTGTACTTCAAATGAACAACACCGCTATGTGAGCCCGATCTCACAAGAAAGCGTACATTTACCACGACATTATACAATATGTAAATGAGGTATGATTCACGAGTTCACGGCCGTCCTGCGTAATTATAGTACGCGTCACAGTCCCCATTCATTTTAATGGTGGTTGTTAAGACGTGTTCTTATTTATGAATATTAATGAAATCCTGATTCTAATCTTAACCTGCCCCAAGCCCCAGACCTAATCTTACCAATTTTAGTAACTTTATGCCTAAACTTACCCGTTTCACCTGAAGAAAACGTCCCCACGTGGCTTCAATTAAAACTCGTGTTTTTTTGACGCTGTGAAATCTCGTGTCATTTTTACGCTTTTTCATATCGTGCTAAATGCACGGAGTAACATAAGTACTAAAAACAGCTGTGAAGTCGTAGTCCAAATACGCTGTTTTTGTGTCGTGGTGAAAGTACGCCCTCTAGTGAGACTGTGTTGGAGCTGTAAAGGGTTAATGCTAAAAACATACTTACTTTGTCAAAGCCTGTTTTTAGGTCAATATGTTATGAAAAGTCAAAACATTAAAAAAAAAACACAATTTTCTTTGGTTTTGACGTGTAATTTTAGGCTTCAAGTTACTAAAAAGAGGAGAGTTTAGGGCAGGGCCTTGGGAAAGATTAAGATTTACTCTTTAAACCCAAAGAAAATTTCACCACGTGGCTTTAACCAAAATTAGTGGTTGTTTTGGCTTTCATATACTGTCGTACAAAATGGCGTGAAAATGCACTTATTGTACATTTTTGACATTTCAATGTATAAACTCTACATTCTGAGTATAATTTTTACCTTAAACAGAATACAAAACACATCTTTAAATAAATAATAAACAAACAAATAAATAAATAGCTTCTTTTTGTGACTTGCGCTACAAAAGATTTTGGTTTGCTTTGTCCCTAAATGACTTCAGATTGCTTTTGGAACACTTCCAACACAGACAAATGTAAGTCCCATTTTGCAGAAACACTTTGCAGAAAACGCTTCTCGATGCTCGCTATCTATTCAATTACCACACATTTGTAGTGAATGTCTTATGCTTTTCACCACAACATTGTCAAAAAGTTCCTTCCCCAAACTTTTTCATTGTGGGTGCATCCAGAATCCAGTGCATTATTGTGTTTTATAATCTATGAAGTGTATTGTAACTCACAAATGCAAATGTAAAAACCCATTACACTTCTGTCAAAACAAAATACAGTGGTTCCAATTGAGTTAGGCTTAGATCAGGGGACAGTGCCATGGAAGAAGCCGGCGTGCCCTTTTAAATATTTTAACTGTCTCTGTCTGTTCACATTAGTCCTTACTTACTTTGTCAAGATCTTGCACCACAAAATGACCTTCAAAAACTTTCCAATAATAGAATAATTGAATTACTTTCTCACAATCAAGCATTTGTGTGAAATAGACTTGGCAGAAGTTTCAAGGCTGAATGAGAACACTGCAGTCTGGTCCAGCCTGTTTAAAGCACTAAATCAGACTCATCGACTGTATTGATCACCAGTCTATGGCTTTCAATAGGCCTCTTGCTTTGGTTGTATTTTTAAATGCGGCCTTTGATGAAAAACACATTTAAATATCTCTTTGCCAAAAGGAAGATGCCAAAATGTTGTGGATAGGTCCAACAAGTAATGCAGGTAAACAAATGTACAAACTATCAGTTTAACAGCACAAGTTTAAACATTTAGAATGGATTGATATAGAGGTTATGCAGATTACATTTCAGCATTCTATTGTCAGCAGTGAGTGGCAAAAATGACAACAACTACTGCTGAATATTGAGTTTGTATGTCACAAGTAAAAAGAGACAATATCAAATTGAAAATATCACCAAATAAAAGTTGCATTTCCAGCCTATGAATGTATTTTATATTATGTTATTTAATAAGCTTCATAAATCAGCCAATTTTGCACATGGTTTCTTGTTTTATCTCGTTTTATTCATAAAAATGCAACTTCTGCCTTTGTGTTCAATTGATTTGCGTCATCACATCTTTCAGAGGAATATGCTTTTTGTGTTGTAGCAACTGAACAGAGCTGCTGATTGCAGCTGCTAATTCAATGTCTATGGCCAAACCTGTTTTAATAAATGTCATCTTTTAATCACATCTTTTGGTCTGTCTCAGCCTCTCCAGGCTGAAAGGTCTGCACATAACCTTTTTTCTTGAGGAAGAATTGGTCATATTTTTAAGACTTGTTTCATGAAAATGTATGTCTAGCTTACATTGTAAAAATCATGTCGCGTTGCCCAAGTTCATAGATGTAAAGCCGTGGTATTTTTATTAATACACACAAAGTCCATAATGTTAGCATTGACTACAAGTCTTACCTTTTCTTTTCTTTTTTTTTTTTTCTTTTTTGAGGTTGGGGTGGGGAGTGCAAACTGAGGAAATTAGCAAGTTACTGGACAAAATAGTCTGCCTGTCAAATGAATCACACTGCTACTCTCCACTCTCAGCCCCTCCTTTCACCTTCAGCAGCCAACTCTGTTTAAATGTAGTGTAAACATGTCAACATGTTGCACCTCCCCTCTCCTTTCCCCAGGACTACGGATGGAAAATTAACAGTACAAGCTAGAGTCTGGTACAAGCATCTTTACTGGATAGGTTTGTAGTTGTTGTAAATATTAATAAATACCCTCTCATTCTCACATTCATACTAGATAAAAACAGAATTGTATATTTCCTTCAGGCCTTTTATCTGTGCCTATGCACCTGTAGTATGTCCACAGCTCGCGGGTAGAATCTTGTTTGAGCAAGGTGTACATAGTAAAGCACTTCTACATTTAAAAGTAAAATGGAAATTGCTACTATAACTATGCTATAACTTTATTAAATCCCAATAATCTTAAGAACTTAATTGTGCCTTCTCGTTTGTTTTTCAGATACATTTAATCCAAACCATGACCTTGTGACATTGAAAGCATCCTGCATTTCCCTCCTTAAATGGATTACAGATACTGTTCCAGAACTTTGACTCTATCCAGAAAGATTCCTTTGACAGCAACATAAAGTCCTTTTATATTTCTTCTTCAATAAACATGATGGAATCTCATCGTAGCTAAGCGTTGCAGCATATAATGTTTTTATGCATACAACTTAAGGTAACATCTCTATTCTGTTTTATATATCGTTATTTATCATTGCTAAGAGCACTGGGTCTTTCTGTTTCCATCCCAACCGCTCAAAATCGATAATGTCATTGTCCTGGGGTCATTTTGGGGCCAACGTTCTCCTTTGCTGGGAAACAAGTAAACATAGAAGATTTATAGAAACTAGTGGAGGCGGAGTGCACTGGATCAAGACTTACAAAACAGGTGCTCATCTGACTGGAAGGTTTACGATCTTGTAAGTAAAAAAGAATCTTCCATCATAGGGCACTGACACAGTTAGATCAGAAAAGTGCAATAGTCCACTTGTTCCGTCCATAACCGAGCACTTTTTCACTGTGTTGCTTGTATACTTTAAACCTTTAAAACATAAACATCCGCAGATATGTGAGAACCAGCGCTCTCATGAGGGCAGGGCTAATTATCTTATGGAGGCAACATCATTTTAGGCTGAAATACAGAGGCTACATGCAAGTTGATGCACTGGCTTCCTCATGCCACGCCACTAGATCAAAGTGCATATGACAATGTTTCTTTCACAGTTCAGGTCGCTCACAAATGTCGCTGCATAGTTTTACAAAATGATGTTCATATTGGCAGATGACTGCCATAGTTTGTAGGAGCTCTTGTAACAGCCAGAGCGCACATCCTTGACAAGGCAGACTAGCATGTCTCCATATAAAAGTTTAGGAAATGAGCTGCTCAGCAGGTTACACCCTGTGCAGTGCACTGCACCGTGATCTCCGCGCTCTGAATCTCTGCACCTGCTTTAGGCCTATTTCATTCAGACTGAAAAATGGAAAATCAAATGAATGTAAAATGGGTACATTTTGCTTACTTAAGTAAAAGTAAAGGAGCTCAAAAGCATTTAAAAAACAAGAAAAATGCAACTTTGCCTTATTTTTTATTGCGTGTTCCCTCTTTTTATGTTGGCTTATGTGTCACAGCACTAGAAGGGAAAATTAAGCTCATCTTGTTTTCGAACTACTGTACACTTTGAGTTGATGTAAATAAAGCTTTTGCAAGATAGAATCAAAACCTTGGCAGAGGTCCTCTCTGTCTTTGTGTTTTTTCTGTTTGCACACAGACTTTCTTTGTACGTTCTTAGATCGGGCTTTGGCACTGTATATCTGGTTGACATTTTAAAACTTACATTTAATCAGGAGTTGGTGGAGCGATGCCTAAAGGTAATGGCACTGACAACAAATGACTACGATTGTAACATCCACCCTTACCACTCCTGCGGCGCTAAAACGACTGCACTGTGGGGTCACGCAGGGGTCACGTACCTCACTGAAAATATATAGTGTTAGCTTGTGACGACAATGCTTTTATCTGGCGTTAATAGATCAGGTGAGCACACTTACACCATGTGAAAGCTTTAGAGTTAAGTGATGCTTTTTGTAATGATCCTCTCTTAACCCAACACCTCATTGACTTTAAGGGGATGGCACAGACCTGGCTGATGTATTTGCACAACAACGCCTTGTATATTTACACGGCCCTCAGCGGAACAGCCAGACACAATCACTGACAGCTAATCGGTAGCCACTCTTGAATAATGATTCTGATTTTGGGCACAGTTTGTTCTCAATGGAAAACAGTTTGATCAATGATCACATTTTAACAGCTTAAATAAAAAGCACATTTGTCATTTATGATTGGGCTTAGTTGTCAGTATATAACAACGTCACTGGAAGACATTGAATCCGTTTTTTTTAGTATTCATTAAAATTGCTGTCTCAAAAGCGAACATACTGGCTTTAAATAGGGCATATAACAGCAGTAATTGGACCACGAACAGCAGTAGGGAGAATCATATTGTAATAATAATGTCCGCTCTTAAAGGTCAGACCATTTTCATTGTCAGTTCTACAGAAGGTTGTTAAAACTACCCATTTCAAATAATTACAAAAAAACTTTCCCTGTTAAGAGAATTGTTGTTTTTGGATTGTGTATTTGGTGTGTCGTGTTTTTTTTTTTTTTTTTTTTTTTTTTTTTTTGCAATTCCAGTCCTTGATCTTTGGTTCACTTTCTGCCATTAAATGTTTCTTCCTTGCTGCCAGAACGATGGCCCAAAGGTTTCCATTTATTGTGGCCATGGCAGGAGTTTTGATGTCTAGTAAAAGGAATGCGTTATTGAATGAGCAGAACTGCAGAAGAAGAAATCAGTGTTGTAGCGGGAAAAGATGTACCTTCTAAAATCAGGGTTCGGACTGATGCCTTGTCCACTATGAAGCCAAGCTCAGTTGTTTCAGAACAAATATTTGACCTGAACCGCACATCGTCCACACAAAAACAAATATTTCTGATACCAGGTCCCAGAGTGAAAGCATTTTAAAACTCTGGTTTAGTGTCTCCGCAGTTACAACTTTTTTTTTTTTTTTCATGATGACACTCTCATTCAATCACTAGAGGAATAATGCTGCCAATTGATGTTGATGTTTTTTGGAGGTGGGAGAAAGCTGGAATACATAGAAAAGAATCCACAGTAACATAGGGAGAACATGCAAACTTAACCAAAAGAGATTATGAAATATTGACTAACCACTCTGCTACAGTGCACCTCAAATAGCTCATCATCAATAAAAAAAAAACATATTTTTTCAACACTTTGTCCATGAAAGTTTCAGTCACTTTCCTGCTGCAAAAAGATTATTTGTTTGTCAGATATATGTGAGCTGTGTAGTCACAATGACATGGTTAATGCTCATTTTCTTGAGAGGCTGCGTTTGTTTACAGCTGGGAGGAGATATAATTTGCCAGCGAGTTTCGTGTCTGGCATAAAACAAATGATCAACTTGATATTCCATCATAGAGGCTTTCACAAATGTATTGTCTTCTCAACTGTATTTGCGTACACACTTAAACTAGTTCCTTAAAGTCAGAGCTGAAGAAGAAACCTTATCTTTACAACTGACTCTATGTAACCTCCCACTTGATGAACAAAATTGATGAAAAGGAATCGAACAAAATCACAACAAAATCCGTCTGGTTTGAAAGCAGCCCACTTGTTCAGCTTTCATGTGGCCCAAATCCGATCAGATGGGACCGATATGGCAGCCCATCATTTTGCAAAAACTTGCTGCAACAAAGCCAAGTTTGTCTTTTTAAAAGTCATCTGTGCACTTGAACAACATTTTGTTACTACACAATGCCCTATTTTGTCCTCTGTCTAATGTCTTGGCGTTAGCGTTAGGAGATTATTTGTGTTGGCCGCTATGAACTCCAAAGCACAGCGCCCAGCTCGTGGTACAGATGAGCTGTGATCCCAGTCAATTTGTAGTGAACCTATACTTCTGAAAAACATGACAGTGGAACAATGCGAGAAGTTTACAGGGAAATATTAGGTTGCATGTTTTTTGCTATCAAATGTATTTTGTTAATTGCTTTAGTCAGGAAAAAGCCAGACTCAATGTCTTTATTTGATTATATTATTGTCAAAAAATGAATTCACTCATAAGAGTTTGCATCAGTGAGTTCCTGGTTTATCTGTCAGAGAGAGCTGCATTCACACTGACACTGTCCCATGTTCACTCTCACATCTGATTATCTTTTTGATTAAGTCAATAGGCTTTATGTAAAGGAAAAGACACATTTTTGACACATTTTTGTCCTAACTGAGGCTATACAGTTAACTTTTGCCAGTGATCTCAATGCACTGCTCACTTGTCACCTTGGCAGATGTGCACATCTCAACTTGGAGAGAGCAGACTAGCGGCCAACAGAAGAAAAAATAAGGCCAGCGTTGTACTACAAATTGTACTACAAATTTGAGATGCATATTTGCGTTGGAGTTTGTACATGTTTACATCAGTGACTTGAAAGAATGTAGCTGCTTGGTTACGTGTTATGAATCCATGAACACAGTGGTTCTTCATTTGAAATACCATTCAGTAGAGAGACTTGAAGCTGGAGAATTCAAACTGATATCTCTCTGTAAAATTATATATAAGCACTGGTAGAATAGAGTCTGGAAATGTATAAGCTATTGAAATGTATCTGATCAAGAGAACCTGAAGTCTGGAAATAGAAAACCTTGATGCAGAATTGCTACTTTGTCTCTTTTTACATTTATTTACCAATTCTCCACATACTGTTGTTCAACTCACTGCTGTACCTGAAACACCTGGCTAAGTAATCAGTCACAGCTAACCTTACATTGCCCATGACCTTTATTCTCCTCACAGGTGAAAGTCATCAGCTATCACAGAACCAGTCACAGTCATTTGTAATCAGCTCAGGTAAAAGAGAACCTCCTCTCGCCTATACTCACACAAACACCCCAATCCCACCATCTATATGTGTGCTTTGCTGAATAGAAATAAATGTGTAATTCTTTTTGTCGCAATGTTTTCATTTTGGAGACAGATTAGCATTTAAAGCATTTTTGACAGTGTGTCCGTAGAGGGCTGCTTTTCCCTGGTGTTACTTTATCAGTTTGCTATAGAATTATTTCCACACATAATAAGCATGTTGACAGGTGTATCCATGACAACATTAATAATATGTCACCGACAGAAATGTTTCAAGCGACTACTGCAAACAAACGTAAACTCCAAAGCAAATTTGTGCAGTATACTCAAATATTAAATATCACAGAGGATGAGCAGCTGTACAAGATCTCAGAAGTTTGGTCAGACTGGTTTAAATCTTAAGATAGATATTTCTTAGTGCATCCCAGCTCTCATATATCCAGCTCATCACCTCTTACTTGCGGTGTTCCACAAGGGTCAATTTTAGGTCCTGCTTTATTTTCTTGATATATGTTGCCACTTGGCTAAATTCTTGAAAAACACAATATATCGTTTAATTTTTATACTGGTGACCTGAAAAATTATTTGCCCCTAACACCTGTCTCTAATTCCACTAACTCCATTGGTACTTTGTCCAGTTGTCTGGCGGTTTGTTATTAAAAGTCCTAAAATCACGCCTAAAAACTGGTGGTGACAGAGCATTTGTTGTGGCTGCTCCTAAGCCATGGAACAGTTTACCTCTGCACATCCAAGCTGCTCAATCACCGGAGACTTTTAAAATCTGATCTTACGACACATTTCTTTGCTATGGCTTTTAATTCTAGTTAACTGCTTCTTTTAATTTGTAATGTACTTAGTATATTGTGTTGTTTTTTATTTTTTTTTTAATTGCTATTTTATTTGCATGTGAAGTACTTTGGGCAGCTTGTTTTGTTGTAATTGTGCTATACAAATTAAGTTGACATTGACTCAGGGACAGTAGGTCACGGTCCAGAAGGGAGCTCTGTCCTTCTTCAGAGAGATACAAACACAAACAACTTTCAATAATTCATAATTTCATTATATACCAGGAATAGGATAAAATGTGTACATCATGCCAGACACGTGGCTCTGACACAATTGGGAGCTATGTTGTTTCTATTTACCATTGTAAACAAATGTAAGATGCTCAAATCTCAGAACAGCCCTAATCTGTACACTCAGCTGCAGTGCTGAGACCCAAGACCCAAGACCAAGACAGTGAGGGACATTATGCACGCAGTGTTGCCATATGGCAAATGTTGAATTATCATACCAGCAGCTCAAAATGATCATATTTTGTTAAAAATGATCAACATATATATATATATATATATATATATATTATATATATATAATATATATATATATATATATATATATATATTATATATATATATATATATATACCGTATTTTTCACCCTATTGAGCGCGCCTGAATATAAGCCGCACCAACTAGATTTAAAAAAGAAAAGTGACTATGAGAATCTATATTTTGCTGCATTGCCGTATAAGCCGCAGAGTTCAAAGCTCATGAAAAAAGTAGCGGCTTATAGGCCAGAAATTACGGTATATATGTGTGTGTGTGTATATATATATATATATCCTTCAAGACCTGACCAAACCGACCTTAACACTTTTAGGAAAATCTGAATGTTTGATTAATGTTTTAAGTACTGTTTTTTATGTATTGTACATTTGCTTATCTGCCTTTGTCTGTAAAGTATCAGTGTTCAGACAGAAAAGCGCTATATAAATAAAATTTATTATTATTATTATTATTATTATTATTATTATTATTATTATTATTATTATTATTATTATTATTATTATAAATATATGACACAAAGACACTGCAATATATTCAGCTGTTTTGTTCAGAACAATGCTGTCCAAGTTATCGATTCCTGCGGTCCCCACTGATTGTCCCAGTGGCATTGAGGACGGCTTGTGGCAGCTCTTGGACAGCAGGAGAGTAGAGAGGTAATTGGTTAAACTTTCCTGAGCATAATTTCCCCACATGTGCGACGGTCTGTCATTTGGCATCAGCAGGAGAGAATTACAGGGTGGCCCACATATTGACAAATAAGTTACAAACATTTATCTTGTCGTGGTTCTGGAAGAAATTTATCATTAAATCTATATCAAATTATCATCTCTTACCTCTTATCTAATATAGATGAAGCAATAAAACAACTGATAAATAAGGTAATTACACAGAAGGGGAAATTTAGTAGTAGGAAAAAGAGAGGAGCTGAACTTTAGTGGACAACATAAATGTGCTCTGGTCTCATCAAAACAACATGTTCTCATAGACTGCATGTATATGTCAAGACATTTCATGATGCTTCTTCCTATTTTGCTGGATATCGCATAGATATGCATTTTGATTTTGTTTAGGGCTAATGGTTAAACTCGGGTCTGAAGTCACAAAAATTGATATGTTTAGGTCTGTGCCTCGGAGTTAGTTAGGATTAGGATTTGGATAGTGTTAGTATTCTTGAATAATAACAGGTCTTTACATTCACCATAGAAATGAAGTGGGGGAGTATCAGACAGTTCATAGCTAATCGAAACAGCTGGCTCTTGTCCCATTTTGTTGTTTATTTCAAATAAGTTTCCCCAGCTAATCAGACAAAGAGCAGCTCTTTCTGCATAACTCAGTAGAGCAGAAAGTGACGTTGACCGAAAATTCCTCTATAGACCCCAACTCTCTCCCTTTCTTCAGGACGTACCTGAAATTCCAATCTTTGCAGTCTATAAAATTACAAATTAGAATAACCGTTTGACTAAACACTGTAATTCAAAGATCAGTGTAAGTGGTCTAACAGCTCCTCATCTTCTCTCTGCTCTTTGTAATTAAAAACAACATTTTAAGTAACTTTAATAATGACATTCTAATTTGTTATTAATGCAAACTAAATTAGCAGAGTTCTGATTCTTGAGAGCTCCGTATGTGACTGCAATACTTCTAACTTGTTGTTACATTACAGCTGACCTGCTTTGATGTCAGGTTTGTCTGACCAGTCATATTACATCTTTATACCTTCAGATTTCTTTCCTTTCTCCTTTAATCCATGCATAGCTTAACAACTTAGTTTGAAAAGCAATATAGGCAGATTTTAAGAGTTAATGTCACACAAATTATAAATGTCAGGTGTGAATTGAACACCTTGGTTCTTTAGAGGCCTTATTGTATTATTTTAATTTTAATTTTATCGCATAAGCAGCACAACAGATTTCATTCAGATGAATCTACTTCAAAGTAAAGCATTTTGTTCTCTAAAACCGAGCGAGTGTGCTAGAACTTTTTGTATCCTGGTCATTGTTTGCATTTGTTGTTTTACCGTATCAGCAAAACTTACTCTAAACTTCTAAAAAGCTGCGTATAAAGCATTGGGGTGAATAAGAGGTAGTTATGAGGCTCATAATTATTATGAGGCATGTAACGAGTTTAGAATGAAAATGTTTTTTATTTATGTTTTAAAGCAGGACGAACTTTGAAGCACGCCATACACATTTTTTTTTTTCCAGAAAGTTTAAAGTCTTAAATTTGAACAGAGAATCTGAAATCACCATATGACAATTTCATAACAAAAAAACAAAACAAAAAAAACAACAACACAGAGATGAGCTCACAATAAGATTTTTATCAGGATATCACTAATTCACAGTTTGTCTTTAGGTAAAAAAAAAAAAAATAAAGTTGCAAATATTTCTCTGTGCCACTCAAGCTCAGAGAAAACGTCGCGTTCCTTTTTCTCGCGGTGACTCAGTCGTGGTTTTTGCCCACGGCAGTAATGACAGTCCATCAGAAACACATTTTAGCAGCTCCAGCCCCTCAGAAGAGAAGAAGAGCTCACACCAAACACAAACCCAGCATTAGATGTCAACTTCTATCTACTCGGTGAGCCTATGTGCCTATCAATACTAACAGGCTAAGGACGGCTGTCAGTGTCTGTTCCAATCTTTTGTGAAGTCTCATCGTCAAAAGTGATACAACTGTTTGGCTGCAGCAGTCATAAAAGTGCAGAAGGGAATTATCTGACAAACAAAACACGTCCACAGGGGATGAACAGTAAACACGCAATAATTATCATATTTGCTATCAATTATCTCAAATTAGGAGGAGAGTGCTGGGAATCCTTGTCAGAGAAACACGGTCTGTCGCAAAAGTCTTATTGCATCATAAAATGGAAGAGTTGTTTATTTTGGTCGTGAATAAGCCGGTTTAAATAACAAATAAAACTGCTTTGAGGATTTAGGAGAAAGAGGAGATAGAAGTGGAGAAAAACCATTGAAGTGCCGAAGTGGTATTTCAATCATCTTTACACTTATCTTTAAGACAATTCTATAAATGTTTATGTGGTCCAAACAACTACATCATAGTGCTTAAATTCTTTGTTAATTCCAAGCCTGGCGTTGGATGTTTCAGTATGTTGCAAACACTTCTCTTTGATATAGTCTGAGCATTTGCATTTTTCCTCCTTAGCTTTTATTATTAAAAGCTAATAACTAACCCTATTACTGTAACATCAGAAAACAAAGACATAATATAATATATTCAATGGAGGACACCAAAAACTTAATTTTAAGCTGTTTGATGGATTAGCATAGTTTTGTATTGTAGAAGTGTGTTTAGTTTGTTTACAAAAAATGAATGAATGAATAAATAAATTAACTAATAAATAATAATCTATAAATGAATAATTCTATCCCAGTACTGCTAAATGCACCACTTAACATTATGTAGTTTGAAGCATGGGGTTTCCTCCTTGTAATTTGGTGCAATTGTATATTGTAAATACATATGACAAAATCTGACCTCTGTGCACTGTTTAGATTGAACAATAAACTATTTGTTCTCATCAAGAGCTGAAAGCATCTCTTGTGTTTGTGTTTGGTTGGTGGAAGATTTGAACGACCAAGGACTGATTTTCTGATTTTGTAGCATAATAATACTATTATAATTTTTGCTTTATTGTTAATTTCAGTGATGTTTTTATCTTTTTTACATTATGGAGGAGGGAAAAAACACTTTGTTTATCTAACATCACTGAATTACTTTAAAAGTTTTCAGACTTTACAGATGCTAATGTTAAAGTTAGTTAGACCCACTTTCAGAAACGTACTGTGACCAGACATGGGCACAGGGTGAGTCCTCTGATTAAACGGAGACTGGAGGTCTCATAATTCTTGGTACTTTCATGTGTGAAAAGGCCTGATGAGCACCATTTTATAGTTTTTAAGTCTGCTGTTCCTGCTAGCTGTGCACCCATCCACATTATGTGCAGTGTTTTACATGTTTACAGTAGTTTTGTTTTCCAAGTTTAAATTACTACAAAGATCTTTTTCATTTTCCTGTGGGAGGTTGGAAGTTGGTTGCATTTAGGGGTTTTGGTTTGGAAAGTTTGGGAACCCTGCAGCATAGGCCTGAGGGCCCTCTCCAAGAATATGTTAAGAGAATGTTTTTATGCAGCAGCTTGTAGATCATGTGTCACAAAGTGAACTATTCAGCCCTTTAAACATGAAAATTACATTTTTACACTTTATATGACTTGCCATGATCACCCATTAAAAGAGCATTACATTGGCATGTTCTCCTCCCCCTTTCACCCAATTAGCTTCAGGTACTTATCATGATGTTCAGCTTATTCCCAACAGCTTTCAACTAAAGTCTGACCAGCTAAAGTCTTTGACTGATAGTGAGCATGAGCCACATTGATCAATGTGTACTTTCTAACCCAGTATTGCAGATGATGACTTTATTTCTCATGGATTAAGTTGATTGACTAGCTTGGGTGACCCAGTCAGGGCTATAAAAAGATTTATTTAAGTCGTAAGAACAGCCAAAAATGAATAAATAGATATTAACCTTAAAAAGAGATTTTTAAGAGTGAGAAGTTAGTAGTAGACAGATGTGAATAGGCTTTCTGTTTTTCAGAGTGCATCACAGCTTTATATGTATATGTATACTTAATGGTTCAACTTGCAGGAAAAAAAAAAACTTGAAAGGAAAAGATGCAATTTTTCTATCATGTCAACATAATATTCATTCCAATACACTAATTTGCTGCAGAACTTCTAGTCTTGTTCACTAAAAGTGAGTCACTTGAATTGCATCGATCTCAGATGTTTTCCCAAAAAATATTTAAAGCTTTTTTTTTACTTTATGAGGCAGTGAAGTGGAGAGCTCTGCCTGAACTTACCAAATGTTTAATTGGACTTTGGAGGACTGTGGAAACATGTATGTGGTTTCAGTGAAGCAGTTGTTTGGACTGAGAGAGGGGCAGGTGTGCAGCCAGAGTCAAAATACGAGGACCATGCTGAGACCCTTCTGTTGATTAGCCTGGAGCAATGTGGTCACTACAAACCTGAGCCACAGAAAACGATTAGATAACCAGCTGCAGTTGTCCTGGAAGCAGTGTGCCATCCAAGGCCTGTAGACATTTTTGGCCAATTGACAATGTAGATCCAGGCATGAGCTAAAGCAGACCTGGGCAAACTGTGGTGCGGCCCTCAACATGATTTAATCAGACCCCAGCCTTTTGAAAATAATGCAGAAACACCTAGGATGAAGTAAAATATAGGTCCATCAAGTGAAAAAATGGAAAAACAATTTATGTTTCAAGACGTTTTAGAACATTTAGAAATACATTTTTGCAGTGTATGTTTATTTTACTTGATTGACTTGGCTATGTGCATATACATTTGCACTTGTGTTCTTGAAACACAATAAAAGGACACAATACTAGATAAATACCTTATATTTTGAATTTAAATGTGCTTGCAATAACTAGCACTAGTTTGAATTTTAATATGACCTCAGGGGGAAATAAATAGGCTCGGGATCGTGACATCATAGAGCATAGAAAGCTGTTGCACATGTAAGAGGATCTTTCTTTTTGTATTAATGTAATAAACACCCTTTCCAGTTAGAGTTTTATAGTTTCTATAAACACATGTGATGGAGAAAAAATGGCTTTGTCATCACAAGGGCCAGTCAAACACAGTGCATTATTTCCTGTAGTAGAAGTTCAACCAGACTGAAGTGGGAGGTGGGTAGACTGGAATACAGATTTCATCACAATATTTTTCTCTGACAGGTTCATGTCTTCAGGTCCCGATTGGGTCTCACGCATACTTCTTCTGTCAACTCTTGGGTTATCTTATTTAATTCTACAACAATAAGCAATTATTTTTACAACCAGTGTTTTGAAAAGTTACTGTTTTGGTCAGGACAGCTGCCGCTTAAAGGAACAGGATCATCTGCGGTACTGAGGATCAAATTCTGGTGGGTCAAATGCCAGTCAGGACTAAACATGGACCGGCCTCCTGCTGGTGCCAGAGTCAGGACTAAACATGGACCGGCCTCCTGCTGGTGCCAGAGTCAGGACTAAACATGGACCGGCCTCCTGCTGGTGCCAGAGTCAGGACTAAACATGGACTCCGTGGAGTCGGCTCTGCCGGTGCTGGTGCCAGTCAGACAGTCCTTGTTGTGCTTATGACTGTTCTTATCTGTTAATATTTGTTTCACTGCCATGGTTTGAATATAATTTCATGCTTTGGATTTTTATATGATTGAATTGTATTGAGATTTGCAGGTTAGTTTAGTCCAACACGGTCAGTTTCTATGTGAAGAATAGTTTATCATCTCTGCCACTGTGGAGCTCAGTGGTGCATGCTGGGATAGGACCTGCAGGAACTCTCTCAATGGTCTTTGAACTGTTATAGCTTCTCAACTTCAAAATTGCTGTGATGCTTCTTGGGGAGGTGCAGTGGAAGAGAAAATGATTCTTTCAGCCGCTTTTACACCAATGTTATTGGCATGCTGTCAAATGAAGTAATTCACTAGGAAATAGACTACATAATTGCACTGAGTAAAATGGACGAACAAATAAACTGTGTAAACCACTGTCTACTTCTTCACTGTCAGATGCTTACAAAATATTATGCTCTGCCAAAAATGCCAAAAACTCTCTACCAAAAGAACTTTGCCCAGCATTGCTCAGAGATCATAAGAACATGTTTCATTCATCAAACAACTCAACCTTTGCACAAAAATGACTCTCCTCACAAAGTTATTCAATAATGGAACAGGTTTACTGATATTTCACTGATAGCAGCTTAACAATGCCTGATTCTGTCAGATCTCAGAAGCTAAGCAGTACTCTGGATTGAAGACCCCTGTAACCAAGGGCAACAGTGCATAGCTTCTGTCAGTCTGCCCCAGGGCACTTATGGCAATTGTAAATTAGCATGGCAGTGTGTGGGATGAATGAATATTGCAAATGTGAAGCATCTTTGAGTATCATGAAAAGCACTATATACTGTAGATCTCATGCATTGTTATTATGTCCACTTAAACTCTTTAGGCTAATTAATTATTAGTTAACTCAACCCACCTATAAATTATTTGTTGTCATACATATGGCACAACAACAATTTGACTGTATACATGAAAATGTGGATGTACTGTATTTTCTTTGTATTTGCTAACGTGCCTGAGAGCTGCAGAAGGATAGCTAAGTCTGCTAAAGCCTCTCTTGTTATATCAGACTAATGTGTTTACACACGCCCCCTTTAAAACCCTAATAAACTAAAGTAAACATCTTGCTTCTCTAAGGAACAATGGAAATCAAGAGTGTTTCTCAAGCCTACTTCTCAGCTTTCTGTGCGTAAGTATGATTATTATGGCCTCAAATATATTGGCAGGCTGCCCAACACTGTAATTTGCTTGAGAAATAGGCACAAAATGTGTTGTTTGTATGGTGAGACTGCAATGAGTTGAAAACGGAACATCATTTCTTAAAGGCACGTCCACTTTATTTTGAATGACGCAAAAGCAAGAAAAGATAGAGATGGGTGGTTTGTTGTATATGCACAGTTTTGTCTACTGGTTTACATTTGTGCAATGTACTGTATTTGGAACATCTATCTAAGCACAACATTTAAAAGATTAAAAAACAAACACAAAGAAAAACATTGTCCTGTATTTGTGATCAGCAGCTTTCTGTTCTCACCATCCCTCTATCTCGGTGCACATCATTTTATTTACTTATGTTTATTAAAACCATTTTACACTACTAGAGAAAAGCATCGTGTCTTATTTAACCAGAATGCCTGTTCTAAACATTATAATTAAATGAAATGACATTGCTAAGAGTGCTTTTTTCAACATTTCAGTGCCAAAATCCCATTCACAACTAGCTCTAGCATTGCTACATTACTAAAACAAGGAAATGATTCAGCCTGAATGCTGCTTTTTGATTATTGTGTGTTTGGAAAGTGCTAGTTTCACAATAGCTTCATTTGGACATAAATTGACTAAATGAATGAAAACGGTGCAGAGTGAAGACTTTTAAATTCTGAGCAGACACAAAAGCTAATATGCGGCTGGTTCTTTTATTGCCTGCTTAATTTGGGGACAAGATATTAAAATGTCTGGTCTGAAGTGGCATAAGAGCAGTGATCTCACCTTCATAGCTGCTCCACAACAGCTACGACTTTTCTTCTGTCAAAAGTGTTTAAAACGGCTAACCTTTTCTCCTCTTCCCGGTTTGCAGCAGCTTTCTACTCAATTAGTCCATTGCTTAGTGACATCTGGTTGCTGGTCCAGCTGGAGTAAACAAACTTTTAATGGGCTTTTAATCAGTGTCAGCGTTCTGCTTTTGCTTTCAGTATTTTAAAAATTTTAAATGCTAATGTTTAATTTTCCATGGCTAATGCTGACTATGTGGCTCCAAGTAAATCATTCAACAGAGCTGATTCCACTGCTTTATGTAGAGATATGGGCCCCAGGCCAGCAGATGGCCACACCCCTGTAAAGACTGACTACTATCAACCCTTCCCCTTCCAATCAATTTCAAATCAATTTATATTGTATAGCCCAAAATCACAACGACAGTCGTCTCTGAAGATTTCCCAACATTGTTATTTAGAGAACCTTTTACAACAAAGGTGTAATCTAATGTCATAGTTCTCAAGTAATTTTAAAGTGTTATAAACACTTGCAGGTAGAAAACAGGGAGGGTGAGTAAACATTTCCTGGTTGCAACAGCTTCATTCAGATATGGCTAAAGTTAATTTATTATTTAATTGTTATTAGCTTATTTCATTTCATACTGGTCACTCCACTGGTGCTCAGCAGCACAGAAGCACACACTGATCTGCACTGGGAGGATGACTGCAGTGTGTCTCCTACAGACTGCATTAGCACACTCCACAGTGGCATTTCTGACAAAAATCCAGCTTCAGTCAAAAGCTGGATCCTCGTGTCATCAGCACAATCCATTCATGCTCTGAAAGATATTATATGGGTCTTTGCGTTCCATTTGGATTTTGAAGCAGCAGGCTGTTGATGCACCCACATTCTTCACGTGTTGTATTGCAGAGAAAAGATTAAAGAAGCAATTACTATATCTTCACACTCTGAAGCACTGATGGAGCCACAGAAAAGGTTTGATTATCATACAGCAATTGTGAAAAGAGCAGAAAATCATCAAACAATCAAGAACCAAGCCATTATGTCTGACGTTTTTGAAGCAGAGGCACGTCTCTTTGAATTGATTGATATTGTCCTTGTTAAAAGTCTTTCTCGATAATAATAACATGAATTTTCATGACATTTGAAGCATGTGTCTGTTGCCTCCTGGTAGAAAACCCACCATTGCAACTTTTGTGTCCCAACCAGACAACAGCTCATCTGAGAAACTGTGTAAAATGTGTTTATTATGTATTTTACAGCCTTATTTCAAATAAAAACATAAGAAAACAATATAACAATATAAAGAAATAGAAAAAATAGTCATCTTTGGTTTGATTTAAATTTAGTTACAGAAGTCATACCACAGGGTTTACTTCTGTATTGGTGCAGATTAAAAAAGTGGACTCTTGAGTTTTAGAGGAGTCTGTTCAGTTCAGAAAACCTACTGAGCTTAGTGTCTTCCACATGTTAACCTTTGTCCTAACTCTGAATATACCTGTCTTAGAAAAATCACTTCTCTCTACATAGAACCACTGCATCTGTAGCGAGTAGTGTCGTGCTTGATAGAAATGAGAAGAAATTAAATTAAATCTTTTTTATATTAATGTTTGAATACAAATCATACCCTGGGAATTGGTTTTATTGAAGTTTCTTGATCGACACATTTTTCTAAACTATCTGCTCATGTTCAGTCAAACTCCCCTCACAAGCTCTTGTTAGATGAGAGCTTATATTTGTGTGTGTTTGTTCTTTATGTGCTGAGGAGAGCTCCAGGAGAGCTGTGGAGCTGAATACACACTGTATACACAGACCTTTCAGTCTTTCAAACAGTTGTGTGCTGCTTGCTTGATGCTTGTCTTGTTTGGTTATTTTCAGCTCCTCCACAAAGACTTCTCTTTAAATGAAACAAGTGCAAACAAACCTTAAGAATAAATCAGCAAACGTGTTTTCAGTAATTACTGCGAACAAGCTACATGATTTGAAAACGTCTGTGCCAAGTCTGGGAACACAAGTAGTGCTAAAAACCTTATTGTTAAGATAAACATGAAAGACAACCTGCTTCTTAAAGAACAAATACAGTCTGATGTATTGTTGGCATTGTTCTCATCTTTTAACCTGGCTGTTCTCAAGTATCTGTGGCTGTTAAGTATCAAAACCATTTACCTCTATAGGGTCCTGACTATTTCATCAGCACACATCTGAGCTGTGGGACAGACTTAGACACGCTGAGTTGGGGCAGGGGTTGCAGGAGTGTCCCACTGTCTCACTCTTGACACAAGATTAAAATGTCAAGAGGTCTGTTCTCAGATGCATACAGCTTTTACATTTGATAGAAACCAAGTGCAAATTAAATGAACACAGTTTCATATTTCCCCAGGGCAGCTTTCACTGGATCTCATTTTGTCTCACAAGCTTTCAATGGTCATTATCTGAGCAGGTATATGCATTATTTCCATGTAGAATGTTTGCAATATTGTGTGAAATACAGAAAAAATCTATGGCTACAGTGTGAATACACAGTAAGCCAAGAATATTAATGTAAACTCCCCACTTTCATCTTTCAGTCCCCCAAAATGTGTTTATCATGTTTTCATTAAAAAAAAACTTTCTACTTTTGCTATAAATTCCAGAAGCTGTAAGTTTTATTTTTTTCTGGAAGCCTATGAGAGTAAATTTAGTGACTGAATTGTACAGGAGCTAAGGTTTCATACTGCATGTGATCATTGCAACATTGATGTTTACTTGTAGCTTTAAATTAAGTTATCTGCTGTGTATTGAAATGAAACAGCTAGTGTGAGTAGTTTTGGCTCAAAGCAAATATACATTAATTTAAATGTAAATAATATAATGTAGATACATTGCTAAAAGCACATTCAATTCCTGTAAAAAGCTATTTTAGTTTGTAGTGTTGCATTAACATTATTATTAAATTCAATCTAATTTAGCAATGCACCACATTATGTGTAAGCACACTGACTGTCTGTAACTGGTTAAATCATTATTTTAGCTCACCTCATTCTCTCTACGAAATGAATAGAACAGAAAAGACAATACACAAGTTTGAGGTAAACTGCAGCATCTAGTGATGCAACATTGATATTTTGGGCTGACATGTGATATGTCTAGTCAGGTAATATTTTGGACAGTTGGACGACAGAGTCTGAGTGGCATTACAGTGAAAATACACCATTTATTTTTTGAGAAAAATGATCAAGTCGTCTCAAGTCAGTTTCAAGTCTAATTCAAGTGTCAAGTCATTGACCTCCAAGTCCAAGTCGAATTTTTTTTTTGTCTTTGTTCACTTTTATAAGTCTCTTCTGACAACAATTGGCACTTCTGAATTAAGTCTCAGAAGAAAACCTAGATATACAACAAACGTATGATGATCACAATGTCAACATTTTCTTTGGGTTTAATTTGTAAATCTTCAGCTACTCCAGGACCCAGCACTAAACTTACCCATTTAAGTAAACTGAAGCCTAAATTTACCAGTTAAACCCAAAGAAAATGTCATAAAAAAGGCTTGAATATGTGCTCATTATACAATTTCAACATTTCGTTGTAAATCTGTTTTCTTTGGTGACTGGTGGCCAAAGTTACATCTCTATTTTTCAATTAAAAGACAATGCTGTGATTAGATAAACATAGAACAGTAGAAGGTAGAGAAGTAGCTTTTGCATGAATAAAATCCATTCAGAAAATAATCATTTAATCACCAAATATATAAAAATGATTCCCAATTTACTACAAGATTTCCTAATTGTCTGGTCCAAACGTATTGAGCAATCCTGCCAGTCTTTTTCTTTCTTTCGCCTTTTATACATTTTTTGGGCTTTCTTATTGCTTTTGTACAACCATTTGTGATCAAACCGCTGGGTGTAGACTCACAAAGAAAGAGGGGATCAAAAACAGCGCTATTTTCGGTACACGGCTTTGATAACGGCTACTTTCCCTGGGGCGTTAAGGGTGGCTCAATCAATGCTCCTCACTGATAAAAAAGCCCCTCAAATGATCAGCTCGATTGGCCCCGGTGTTTGTCTGCAGAAGGTGTCAGAGAGGGAATAGAGACTGCACAAAAGTCAAGCTGAGCCAACCTGACAGACTTTACAGAGGTAATTTTCTTCTTATTTAAAGGTGCACTGTGTAACTTTCTGCAGGTGAAAAGTCAACACAATTCAGAAGAAATACGAAGTTAGAACTATACTTTGGAACGTTGTTTATAATGATAAAAGTGTGTGGAGATGGATGATATATCGAATTTTAGATACTATTGTGAATGATGTGTTGATGTAAAAGCTGTGTTGAAAAGAGCTGATTAAAAATGCAAATGCCCTTTGTAAACTTCCAAGAAAGGGTAGGAAGGTGTTTCATGTGTTTCAAATTGAGCATAAGGATTTGAAAGTAAATTGTAATCTTGTTTATCTACACTAACATAAAACGTATGCAATTTGGAACAGATATTGGGTCCGTTCACTTACTGGTTTTAAAAATCTGGCATCCTTTTAGTTTACAAAGCCATTTGTAGGGTTTTTCTTAAAGGGCTATATCCAATTTTTACAGTCTTAAAAATGTAAATAACAAGAAATAACAAATATGGAACTTCATACATCAGTACACATGTTTTACTTGCTTGCCTAGTGCATTCTGAGCACCTGAATTGTTCACAAAAAAAAAAAAAAAAAAAAAAAAAAAAAAAAAAAAAAAAAAAAAAAAAAAAAAAAAAAAAAAGATCTGAGCATGAATTGTTCACCCCTTTTTTCTTATGCTTCAAGTATGTGTTTGAAGACAGAATATAATATATAACATAATATTGTCTATAAATGATCAGAATATAATTTTTTTTTCAACATTGCCCACCTTTATGTGTGTTATGCCATAGTCGTCGTCCATTTTGTGTCCATGTAGCTGCTCAAAGCAAAGATGCATATTTTTATTTCTTTATTGCATCAAGGTACAGAGCACATTTTAAACGTCTCTCTCTGAAACTGTTGCTAATCCAAGAAAAAATAGGTTCTGACTTTACTATTCTATATGTTTTTGCAACATGATGTAAGCTTTAGTAATGCAGATCTTCAAAATACAGTTGGCCATTCTCATGTAAGCTTTTATACTGAATTGATTGACATTATTTTCACCCTTGGAGTCTGTATTTCATTCATTTCTTCAATCTGTTATCACAAGTCATTTCACTGATTGCTGAGTATAGGTGCTTTTCTTTGTATGTGCCACTTGGAGGATAATGACAACCACGTTATAGGAATAATGATTAGCATACTGACACGGCAAATCAAGTTTAATACCAGGGAAAAAAACAAGACTGCAAACCACATAAAATAAAAAAGTGATCTATGATGAATAAAATAATGTCAGTTCTACTGTGGTTCGGCAATTTTGGTCATGGTGATTGTTTGCCCATTTTTTCTACCTTAAAATAAAAGGTTTTTCTCTCTTTCTTTGAACTAAGGTTTGCCACGTTACATTAGAGCAGTGTTAGGTTGAGACAGACTGCCCTCAAGTGGTGAGAAACTAACATCAAAATTCTCAACAGACTGGTTCTGAACTCAACTGTTACCTTTTTTGCAAACCTTTGATACCAAAATGTTACAAACATTTGTTATACAAATGTTACAAACATGTTAGTGAAGGTAGTGACAAAAAACAAAACAAAAACAAACATACCACATGTGTAGCAACCATTGAGGTTGCACTGCGTTTTTATAAGGTGATTTGAATAATCCTACATATTGTCTTGCAATTGATGCTCAAATGCTCAGAAGGGCATTATAATGTTTTTAAAATCTTGTTACAATCATTTTAATGTGAAAAGGCAAGGCTTATCAGTTTTGAACAGAACATTTGTTTTTTTCTAGTTATTACATGCATTTACAATTTGTAAATATATATGGAAAAACAGATCTCCTTTAAGTAGAATATCTTTATTTAAAAACAAAAACAGTTTTTATGTGTTTGTAAATAATTTCACCTGACAAGTGAAATTTGTTCATTGAAACTTTTTGCAGTGTAAATGGTAGTACTTGCAATTGCAGCATTTGTTACAGTTAACAAATATTTGTTACATAAATAATTCAACCTTTATTTACATTCTATTGTTTTCCATCAACCTCTGGACGTTTTGCTTATACATAACTGTCACTACAAGGTAATATAAAGCCACACACTGCAACATGACCTCTTGGTATTAACAACAATACATTTATATATTTATCCTGTCATATCCTGCACTGTGCCATAGCAAACATTTATTGTAAATAATAGTCTTGTAATTATTGTATCTTTATATATATTTTAAGTCTATTTTATTTCTATTATCTTATTTGATTGCATGTTTCTATTTTCCCTGCTGTTCTTAAAATGTGCGTTGCAACACTGGAATTTCCCCATTGTGGGACAAATAAAGGATATCTTATCTTATCTTACATTTCCAGAATGAAAACAGTAAGTTGTGGCCTGTGTTGTTGCCGTGGCAGCTCTGGAGCCTCTGCACGGTGACAGTGAAATGTGGAGGATATGATTCAGTCAGCCCCACAGGAACACACTGTGTAGCTAAGATTACACAAATAACTAACTAAAGACTGATGAGGGAACACAGGAAGTCACCAACCAACCGCTCTGCGTGTTCTGATCACTGATAAGGTCAGCACTGGGTACAGCACAAAGAAGACAAACTAAAATGCTATTATATTAGCATTAGCAATATAACAAATGTATGTCATCTTTTTTGGAGAAAGAAAAAAAGGGTTTCATTTAAAATATATAGATCTACCTATGTTATATTCAAAATTAATTTGGCTATTATCCTATATTAACCCTAACATAAAAGTTACAACATTTTGTCCACATACATTATTTTTTATTATTTGATGCTATAGGCCTACTGAACAGTAGGTCAATATTGCACAGCAGAGGCCCAGATGTAACTGAAAAAGTAAATAACAGTGAATTATCATAATGTCTTCTATATTTATATTTTGGGTATAATTTATATATAATTTTTTTGCAGTCCAGTGCATTTTGCAGTGCATTGTGGGACCTGTAGAAGCTAGTACATTGCTAGCCCTGTCAACACTATCAACAACACTGTCTTTAAAACCCCTTCTCATTCCAGCCTTCTTTCCCTCACACGTCTGACAAAAATCGTCTAAATTTAAAATTGAAACAGTTTCTGAACCTTTTGGAGGCAAATGGCTGGGGTCTTTTTAAAGCTGTATCCCTGTAGTTTTTGCTTCTGATGTCCAAAGCTCTCATCAGAAGAACTTTCTCCAAGCAAAAGAAAAACAAATCTAAAATCTGCCTCCTTTTTTTTGTAGATATAAGGAATGGTATAGCTGGTGTTGACAGCTGAGACCTGAATGACACTAAATTTGGCATATTTTGGGTTTTGACAATTCCTCTGCAAAAACGGAAGGTAACTGAGGTAAAAATAGTTTTAGGGACCCAATATTACTCAAAAAAATCTAGACGAAGCCAATGCAAAGTGCTATTAAAAGTTTTGAACTTTTGGGGACTTTTTTTATTTGGAGGTTTACAGTAGAAATCTGAGTCTGGATCATCCCAGAATGGCTGATTTTACTCTAAATAAAAGGGACACATGGATTTTCATATTTAACCTTTCAGGTGCTTCATAGTTTGCTTTTTTCAGACACTGAGCAAAATGAATTAAAAAAAAAAAAGTGGGATGTCCCTTCGAAGGACGTCGGAATTAAAATGGGTTTGAGGCAGACTTGATTTTTGCCCATGATACAACTCTCCTGCATCAGGCTTTTATTGATATCCACGATGTACATTCAGGATTCTCTGTGTTGTTTAGTTTAGACTAGTTTCTTTAATTGTGTTTTCTTACGGGAAACATCAGCACTCACAATGAGCACATGCAGTACTCCAACCCAGAGTCTTACGTGTGCCAGAGTACGGTTCGTTTGTGCTCACATCAGACAAAAAAACACACAAACAAAAAAAAAACATGCTTTAGGAGTCAACCAGGTCTTGGCATTGCAAGATAAGGTCTGAAGTTTTCACATGAGCAGGTCACAAACATTAACACAGGACCCCATGTAACCACTTAAATTATTTTGGACAGGAAATGTGCTTGTGCTTGTCTAACAAACAAAAATAATAATGTAAAATTAGTCATACACGTCTACTTCTATTGTTTATTAATAACTTATTTACAACCTTTCGCACTGGCTTCCGCTATTTCAAGCAGCCTACAACAGTAACTCTTTTCATAATTACACATCTAATAAGTTAAATGATTTTAAATTGACTATTCCATGTTTTATTTCCCACTTTTGGATGCAGTCTGTATTGCTTTGATCCACTCCTTGCGTTCTTCAGATGTTGCTGCTTGGAGAAAGTAGTGAGTGTCATCTGAAGTTATAATCTCAAATAAGTCCCTTCTACGTCGTACTTCTTAGCTGAAAAACACCATAACGATATTACTCTACAGCTCCTCCTGGTATAAACCTATGCATAATATATGAATGTCTGACCCACCATCGGGCACATAATCCACCGCAGTCACCACACAAGAGCGCAGGTGAATGGAGCCCAGGGGGTCGTCTTCTTCCTACATCAGAAATAATAAAGGTTTTACATTATAGCATGTTTGAGCACATGTGTATCATCTGTTTAGTCTGAACAATAGCTACCTTCGTGGGATCATAGTAATGTAGATAAGCCGGGTCATCTCGCAGAATGAACTTGCGGACCTTCCAGTTTTTTATTCTGTGGCCCTGTAACAAAAGACTATCGTGAGCTTTATGATGTGGAAATGAAAATCATACAGGGGGAATATGGAACAAGCACATTATGTAACAAATGAGGTGGAAAAGTTCAACTAATGCATGTTATGAAAAAAAGAAGCCTTTTTATTCAAGCTCACGCACCTGTCTCATTTGACTATATGCTCTTGACCCATCCGCCCTACCCTACTTCATGATATTTGATTCCAGCATGCAGGTAAAAGGTGTGAGGCTGATGGCTGATTAGGCAGTCGAGAAGAAGTTCTGCATCATCTGAAATTCTTTGGAACTTTAACTTCCATCTCCTTCAATAAAGGACTATAACTACATCCGCGTGGTTATGGAGCCAGAACGATGCCAGCAGATCCTTGGCATTGAAAACAATTTTGTAACCAAAACATAAAATGTCGGCATTGACAATTTTATATTCAAAAATATTTTTCATTAAGTTAATTTATAATCTTTAAAAAATTGGTTAATGTTTTTTTCTCAATGAGATTTTTTAAATTACAGTGACAAGGATCCACTGGCATCGTTCATCGATCACATGTGGTGAGATCTGAGGCAGCACAGTCACCAAAGAAAACGTAGATATCCAACGAAATGTCAAAACGTATGATGAGCAAAGTCAAAAAGTAAACATTACTTACTTACTTACTTACTTACTTCTTTGACTTTTTTTAGACTTCAAGTGACTAAAATAGGTAAGTTCAGGGCTTGGGGTAGGTAAGATTTACTCGTTAAACCCAAAGAAAATTTCACGACGTGGCTTCAACAAAAATGTAAGGTTTTTCATAACATACAGTGTTGCCGTAAAAAAGGCGTGAAAATGTGCTTTGACATTTTGTTGTGTATCTACGTTTTCTTCTGAGACTGGACCGTCTGAGGTCAGCAGATTCTTCATCAAAAACACATCTGAAGTTTTGTCCGTGCTGTACTTTTCCTTCCCCTGTGAGCCTCAGAAACCACTGCTCTGAATATCCAAGATTTGTGATGTCATAGGCAGATCACTGAGATTTTCAGCACAGTTTTAAAGTCCCTAAGCCTGGACTATTCAATTTGATTTTCTTGTCAGCAGACAGTTACCTCTGGGCACAATGAGTCATTTTTGGAGGGTAGCACCACAAAATATTCCTAACATTAGATCCTTCTTAACACTGTAAAATACTTATTTCTGACATTTGGATTCTAAACTAGAAACTGAACAGGACTAGAGGCTCAAACTAACCCAAAATAAAAACAATAAGAAAGAACAAATATATTTTCTCATGCTTTGAGTTTAAACAGCAAAGTCAGAAGTAAATGAGCAGTATTTCAGAGTATTGAAAGTACCTGTTTGAGTAGGCATCCCTGTTTGAGGATGTTTCCTCTGAACTCCTCCTTCACCAGCACGTCCTCGTCACTGGAGTAACCCTCACAGAAGAACCACTGTCTGCCTGTCCAGAAAACCACACAACGTTAAATCAGATGACTGCATAATGGGCAGGAAGAATTGATTAAAAGTAGCCTCAAAATGAAATAGCTCTAAGAAATGTGTTGCAATTGTTATTTCTATAGTAAACGGTTTTGTTTTATAAAAGTTTGAATTATACAATGGAAAACAAATTTTAGCACACACCAAATATAAAAACAAAAACTGTTTTAACACAGTTTTACAAAAATGTACAGTAGTTAAGTAAGTGCAGTAAATAGCAAATCCTTAAGTCTGTTGCTATTTTTATGTCTAAATTATAATCTGTTTATATAATTTCTTTTAGAAGACCAAATCTACAAAACTGTATTTATAAAGACATTTGATTTGAATTAACAATTCTTAAATAATGTTTGAGGATCATACATCTCCCCCAAAAATGTAATTTGTGAATTGTTTTGTGCAACAGCATTCAAGTTTGACCTGTTCACATTTGTTCTGTAGCCAGCAAATACATCCAAAGTAAAATACACTGATTCTCCTTAAGTCCGCTGCAGACTCACAAAGTAATAAAGTGCCTGGGTCTGGTCCAGCAGCACAGAGCGCTCTGCACTGTGAGCTCCTTCTTTCGAAGTGTCTCCTGCAGGCTGAAGGAAGCCCTCGTTCAGCAGTCCTGTGGCCAACATCAGCGCCTCGGGACGGTTCCTCGCCTTTTCTTTGGAGATAAGCCAGTCCACCACAGTCGCACCTGCCAGAGCAGAGGAGCTACAATAAGGCTACAATAAGAGCTGTGTGAACATTTGGAAAGGCAGTGCTCTGTACCAGTGAAACAGTGGTTGTATACTTTGTTTTCCTGCTCTAGCCTCAGCTCCTTCACACCGTCCTCTTGGTCCTTCATCAGAGCGTATAGTTGGCTGTGGGTGCAAAACACACACACACACACACAATTATAAATCACAAAAACATATTAGCGGATTTTGATTTGGGGTGTTTTAACGGTTGGAAACATGTCACAGCAAAATGATACTGTACATATTCAAGTCTATAAATGATTTAGTATAATACATTATTCAAGTTTACAATTTCTCAACCTGAATGTTTTTGTACTTTTACATATTTTATGTCTCTGCAGTATTGGAATATAAAAAAATAAAGAAATAAACAATGCCATACTAGATCAAAATAAATAAATTAACCTCTGACAGTGTATTTTCTTCTTCTAACAACCATCCAATGACAAACTTAGCTCACTGGCAGGTAAAACATATACCACATCATTTTTTTCCGTTTAAACGGGGCAGGGTGGAGGTCTGAGGGGGGGGGGGGGATCCCTATCATAGGATCCTGAGGCAATCCAAGGCCAGTCGTTGTGTGGGTCTTCCTTGGGATCTTCTGTGTGACTGAGACCCTCACTCTATCTCTAAGGGACATCCAGCCAGCATAAGGAGAAAACTCTTCATTGTGCAGAGTGTTCTTTTACTATGGTCAGCTCAAGGGACACTTGTGCAAATCATTTTGTCTCATCAACATCTTAATATGCCTCACCTGTGAGGTAAGATGGATTATCTCTCAGAAAAGGACAAGTTCTCACTTACAAACATTCGGACTGATTTGTAAGCAGTATTTGAGAGAATTGTAGCTGTGTCTGTGTTTTCTTTTCAGATCAGCTAATGAAAAAAAGCGCAAAAACACCTTTTGTCTGTATTCCAATGGCGTTAGGAGCAACTTCAGTTTTATTTGGGCAAAATCTAGTCAAATGTTTGAGGGAAAAGTTGTCATGTGATGTATTTAATAATCTTTCTTTTGCTCCCCTCCTTCATTAACACAGTTAAATAACACAAGGTTTCATTCAGCTCGCCTACCTGAGGTTGACAGTCTCTGGCAGGCGGATAGAGCGTCGGGTAGACTTGCGGGCAAACTTCTTTCCTGCCTGCAGACAATTCAGGGCCCTTTTGATGTCTTTGACCCACATCTCTCTCTCCTCCACATGGGACGCCTGGAAGAAGTGCTCCTGCTTCTTCTCTGTGCTGATCTTAAACACGAGCTGCACACAAAACCATATATGCAAATGTTTTAGATGTAGATTTAGACATTTTTATTTAGTAATTTACTGCTCATTCCATAAATCCAGTGATATTATTAATGACTAATGTGGACTGTAATCTACAACAATCACAAGTTTTCATTACAAAGAACTCGAGCAAAACAAATGCAACTTTTTTATTGATGATGATAGATGTAATGATGTCTAGACTGAAAGACTGGTCAACCTGTCCTTCACTAAACCATTAAAATCACCACCAGTTTCTAATCCACATTCAGATTGATCCCATTTTGACCATATGTAGAAATGTCTCATATACTGTACATTCAAATTAGAAAACTATTCTTAATTATTGTTATTATCAAATATTACATGCTAAACACAAAGCTAGACAATATGTGAGGGCACATTTGAACAGACCGTTCTCTTGCTGTAGTCCTGACATGGGCTGGTCAGAGTTGCTCCCTTCAGCGGGATCATTCCTTTAGGAGACTGGTCGGTTTTCTTTTTGTAAAATTCAATGCCGTCATCTGACAGGATCACCCACGTGACCTTCCATGTGTTTAGCAGCGTGCCCTGGGAAAACAATCATACATGTTACACTTTTGTGTATGTTTTGTATGTATGTTTTATTCAGTCATTCAATTTAGAACATAAAAATACTTTTAGGAAAACAAATCTATTTTCGACAAGACAATAGAAATGATCAAAAGTAAACAACATTTTGCAGCACACCAAAACCTAAACTGAACATTCTGAACATTCTGAAAATTATTGAACAGAGCAACAATGGGACAGCTTAATATTGTGCTCCCTCAAGCTAATCCTGAGAGGCCTGGTCCAAACCTATAGTATGTATAACATTAAGAAGTGTTTGAATTTTGGAGAGACTATGGTGACACCAATAATTAAGTTTTTTTTTAATTTGTTTATTTTTTATGTATATCCCATTTTAACTTTGGAATTTTAAAGTACATATATAAGCCGCACTTGTTAATAGTAAGTCTATGAGAATCTATAATTTTGCTGCATTGTTGTATAAGCATCAGGGTTCAAAGCTTTTGAAATAATTAGGGGCTTATAGTTCAGAAATTACAGTAGTTGCATTATGTTGCATAGTTGCAAATGCATTGTAATGAAATGGGCATTGTTTTTAGACTATCAAGGAAAATTTCAGCTGATTTGAGGCCAACATAGTCTCTACTCTTAATGGGACACACTAATCAAAGTAACTTGATATAAAGGCATAGCTAGTTTTCTCAGTAGTTTTTAGAAGGTGGGCCTTAGTTTACACTGTAGTTATTATGGTGTTTCACAATTATTACATTTTTATTTCTTCGCTTGTTGGGGTAGGTTTCAAAGACAATTATTCTTGACAAAAAGACAGGAATTTTATGCCAAGGAGTTTTTTCAGTTACTGTAACAATTATGTGACTAGTCACTTTTAAATGTGTGTCTGCAAGGATGAGCTTTCAACACTGAAACATACATATTAATAGATATAATCAGCAGTATCTGTTGTCAGGTGCTATAACTCCAGCTAACAGAACTGACTGTGTGCATGTAAGGTGTTTATTTTCAGATTGTCAGGCTTTAGCGTTAGACTTATCACAAAAACACATCCTTTTAAATATGTAAAGTTTTCTCCTTAGTCTTTAAAATGTGAGAAAACCAATAACATGTCGATGTACACTGCCTGAGCCTGATCTTGAAGTATAAAATGAAAACATTTTAGACTGAGTTAGTGAAAACCCAATAACCCAATAACTAAGCAGAAAACAAACATACTGGCAAGATGTTAGCATTTTCAAAAATAAACATCCCAACTGATGTTCTGTGCATGGAGTTGTTAGTGCTTTAAATGTTCCACAGTAGAGCATTGAAGTTGTAGAAGAGAGAGAACAGGCTTAGACTCAAAGAAAGGAAATAAGATAAGCATCAAAGGTGTGCTTACAATGTTGTGGTGTAAGAAACCACACATGTAACACTGAGTGAGAACAGTACTAAACTTGTTTTTTATTACATATGTTTGCCTATCTAAATGGAGGTGGCAATGCTTCAATTTTCACCCCTCTAAGCATTCCATGTAGGTGTTGGACAATCCTTTCAGTAAGTTACATAAAATATGATTGAATAGTGCCATGTATATAAAAAGCTGTCATAAAAGTCAGTTGTGGGAAAAAAGTTTAGTCTGATGAAAATGCAGAAGTGAAAAACCACTTTGATTAAATTTGAGATTTACCAGAAATTGAGAAATGCCACAAGAAAGTAAAAGTATCACACCCTGGCTGATTGTAGACTGACTGGTCATAATTATAATTACAAAACACATGACTAAACAGTAACTATATCCTCCTAAAGCCTACTTTGTTATGACATGTGCTGAGAAGCTGCCACACATCACTAAGAAACACACCTAAATAGCACATACATTTTCTAATTTTAAAAATCCAATACACAAAAACACACACAGACACAAAATAAATAAATGCCATGAGTATCTAACTTAAGAATTCCGAGTTATTGCTGTAATTGTAAGACAAAGTACAATGAATTCTGAAATCCATTTTAGACATGTTCTCTTTCATTTTTACTTTTGCCATTAGTTTGCCCTTTTTGCACAACTTTTCCTCAAAACAATTCACATGAGATTTCATTAATCTGAAAACTCCAGAAATCCATTGGTGATTTTTTTTTCATACAAATGCAACTACCCTCTATTACTACAGTCATTACTGTAGTAATAGAGTACTGTTTTGTAACTTCCCCTTTGCCCCATTGGCCTAATTGATCCCTTTATTGTTATGAAAACAGAAGACATGCATAAGGCAAAGAGAAACATAGTCTAATGCAAACACCCACTTTAGTATTTTCACCATACTGTATATTAAACAATTGTTTAATCCAGTGGTTCTCAAAGTGGCCATATATAGGTGGGCCCCAAAAATCTCTGATGACATTGAATTCTGCAATATTTATCATATACAATTCCAGACTCTTGTTTTTGATACAAACAACAATTAAGAAATAAAAAAAATCTGAAAAATTTGAATGTTTTAGAAATAATCTGTCATTTGTGTGTAAAGTGTCTTGTATTTTTGAAACAATGTCGCTTTTTGATGACGCATGAGGCAAGAATTTATTTTAAAATAAACTCTTAACAGTTTTCAGTGTAATGTGTGGTGTGAGCTATTGTTTTAGCTTCATTTAAGCTACTTCTCAGCTTCTCTTTGTGATTCACAATATAAGAGACTCAAGGTTCTTCTTTTGTGCTATTAAAATGAGGCTAAAATGTCTTTAAACCTAAACTACCATGCCATCACAGGGTGGAACACAGTATTTTGAGCTTTGGAGATGTAAAAAGATGGATTACTCAAACCTGTGAATGAAACAATTAGCAACTTTGGGTATATTTATCATGAGGTTAAAACATTTCAACAGGGATAAAAGCTTACTCAAGTCAGTTTTTTGCAATAAAGGACTTTCAAATTATTACAGTAAATAAATGCAGTGCCTTACCTTCTTGACCAGGTAGCCCTCTCTGATCTGCTCCGGCTCCATGTCTTGTCTCTATGTGCAGCTGCAGTAACTTTAAACACTTTTATATTCATGTAGAGTGTGGTTAAGCATTAGTCACACCCTCCCACATTAGACAGGAAGTGCTCTCTGACTCTACATGAGAGATGTCAGCACTGGTCAGCCTGCTTCCTCTTCTGTTAACTGAGAAGACACTTGGGCAGTGTACACAAGAATAGACTTTTACACTACAAGATAAGTAGTAAGTAAGAAAGTAAGTAAGCAAGAAAGTAAGCAAGCAAGCAAGCAAGCAGGTAAGTAAGTAAGTAAGTAAGTAAGTAAGTAAGTAATAAGAAGAAAGAAAGAAAGAAAGAAAGAAAGAAAGTAAGAACGTATGTAAGTAACAATAAGTAAGCAAATAAGAAAGAAAGTAAGTAAGTAAGTAACTAACTAACTAACTAAGTAAGTAAGTAAGTAAGTAGTGTGTAATAAGTAAGTAAGTAGGTAAGTAAGTGAGTAGGTCAGTAAGTAAATAAGTAAGTAAGTAAGTAAAGAAAGTAAGGAAATAAGCAAATGTGCAACAAGTAAGTATGTAAGTATGTTTTTAAATGGACCTCGAGTCTGAAATAAAGATAAATTGAATTATGTAAGTAAGTAAGTAAATAAGTAAGTAGGTAAGTAAGTAAATAAGATAGTGTGCAATAAGCAAGTGTTAGGTAAGTAAGTAAATAAGCAAGTAAGTAAATAAGTAGGTTAAGTAAGTATAAGTACACAATCCCCTGAAATTAAAAGTTAAAACATTAGTTTGGTGCATTCTTGATTGATTATGCTATAATAAAATTCTTCCAAAAATAACAACATTTCCATGACAACACAAAAAACTTGATTTTAAGGAGATGTAAACCTGTTTGGGTTCTAGTCCAACTAAAACCAACTACGGATTTTCTGTTTTCAGCTTACTCTCTTTTACAGTATGTAGGCCTATAATTAAGCAACACAATGGCACAATATGCTCCTAAACTATTCAACCGAATCCACGTTGTAAGTTCAAATTTTTTGCAAAAACTATTATATCCAATAAGATATCCAAAAGCCTTTGTAAGCATGCCAACAAAATGAACACATTTAAACATGCCTCTGTTTATTTTTCAGATTTGATGTTGCCACTTTTACATCATTTTTTTTTTCCTATCATAAAAATGGCAAGGCAGTACCATAAGCATTGGGAAAGATCACTACAGACTTTTCATTAAAAATCTTACACAGTGCGTCTTTAAAACTCACTCAACCAAAAACTACATTAAATTAAAAACAAAACAAAAACCACAGCCAGCTATTTGCTACAATGACTACGACTTCAGAATCTGCCATCTTTGTTTTAATTTTTTTTGCTTTGTCAGTTTCTACAATTACAACATTACAAGAATGTGTCATTTTCCCTTTGTGTGCCATTTTCCATTGTATTGATGTTGCCTTAACTTAGCTGTGTGTTTGTCAGACGTTAAGCTATTTTTGGATAAAGCTTCCCCTTTTTGCTCTTACTCAATACAGGCTAAATGTATTTCAGACAAAAAGACAATTGCCAAAAAAACTTTAGCTTTAGTTAAATCCCACAGTTTTATGATTCACTATTTTAAAATGGTAAAGTTAGGCAAACATATCTGAAAACTGTAAAGTAATAGAAAAGAATGTCGTTTATGTAATTTCATCTGTTAGCTCTTGTCCTCCTGGTTCTGGGGAGTCGTTCAAATTCATTTTTTCCACACACTGTGGTTTCACAAAGGTGTTAAGGCTCCCCCGCTATGAAAGGAAGTCAGAGATGTCAACACTTTTTTTTCTTTCTTTCCTTTCATTTTTTTATGACCACTTAGTAACTTTGCTACTGAAAGGATGCATGTGATGTGAAGTTAAAGGATGATTTTTACAACATAAACAATAGAAATATTTATTTGAATTTTTTTGTAACAGTGTTTAAACTGTTTGCCACACACATAAAGCCTTTTCAGCTTCCTGACTAACACCAGAGCATTGTTATTAGAATAAAGCTAACAATATGCATGCTGTAATATCCACTAACAAATGTAATTACATTAAACAATTGCAAAAATGCTATTTTTATCATAATAACTAAGGTAATGCATTCCCACAAATGGAACACAAATTATTAATGTTACATTTGTGTGAATTTATTACATTTGCACTTCTATTTCTTTTAAAATTAACATCTTGATGTTTATTTGAAGGGTTTTTTTTTTACTTCTGTGAATACTACATCTGCTAATGGTGCACATATTGATTTATAATGTACAATGTATATGCACTAAAATGCTGCATTTTTCTTGTCTGGAAAGTCCACACAATTTTGTCTTGCCACCATCTTCAACTCCCGATTTTCAGTGGGTGTGATTGACAGATGGAAAAAAAAAAAACATGGCTGCCTACAAGAAAAAAATATATGAACCAGTATTTCTGAGGGACTGAAAAACATCTTCTGTAGAATCCATGAGCAAAGCAAAAAACACATTTTGACTAAAATTAGATTTTGTTCTAAATGACAGATGAGAAATGACCATGGGCTACTCACATTTTTTTTCCATTTATTTTTTCCTCATAAGCAGCCATGTTTGTTTTGATAGACAATGCACGCATCTGATTGGGTAATTCATCTGTCAATCATCATCTAATTTTTTTAGGCAAGATGACACCATCAGTTCATGTTACCTTTTAGATCTGTGAAGGCAAAGTTTTAAAGTAATTTTAGAAAATAAATGTATCTTTTAATTGAATAAATGCTGTAAATATAGATAATGACATAATATGGAACCTAAAGTTACATAATGTGCCTTTATTCAGTCAGTGAGGAGTTGTAGGTGTAATTCCACACACACTTTCTCTTTTTCACTATGACACATACTGCTCCAATCCTAAACTTTTTACTCAGAGGTCAGCACGAGAAGTAACCAAGAACATGACTCACAATATGCTATTGTCCCATTCAAGACATTTCCAAGTAGTTTGAAGCGTTTTGCACTCAATTTACATTTGGAATTTACACATACTGTACAACATATTACACACAGAAATATGCCCCATCTCAAATTTTGCATTTTTAGTCTTTGTAAGGCAAACATGTCAGCTTTGTCAAGTGTTTGCTCCCCCTAACCTGTTTTGTACATGAGCAATCGCCTGATAAAGGACTTCCTTAAAGTCTGTTTGCTCAGATCAGTTGTTCAGAATGCTATCTCTGTTGACCAAGTTTTACTGTTGAAAACCAAAGGGAAATGTGTTACAAGAGAATTATTTTCTGTAAGTTCGATTGAAGTTTGTTCATACACTTACATTTTTGTTAGTCTGTAAGTAGTGGTTAATGCAACAAAAAAATAAGTCTTTTGTCCCAGCATCTTAGGGGTCCAGAAAGATACCCTTTTCCTATTATTTTTTTTGCCCCAGGCCCACACATTTTTAACGACGGGCCTGGCTGGTATTACAAATTAAACAGGTCTTTTGACAAACTCTGCATCCCCATTTTAAAATTTAACTGTTACGAGAAGCAGATTTTAAGTTGCTATTTTTATTTTGTTATAAAGTGCCAATAACAGTTTTCAGTTCTGCATTTTATACTTGAAATTGGATCTTTTCAGTAATCTCAAGTAAATATAGACAAGTGTGTGTGTCTACTCAAAGACAACTTTGAGTAGACGAGTGTTGAGAGAACTATAAAAATACACATATCTTCAATGATGTCGAAATGTTTTAATAAAAACAGCTTAATGACTTAATGTCCCTAAATCTGGGAGAGATTTAGGAGGTTATAATTTACAGTAAAGTACAATAGGGGGTTTTATTTTGAAAGGCACAGTAGCTTTTAACATTACAGAAGTTGTAAAAGTAATGAGAGGAAATGTCTAAACACAAGTGATAAGTCAGTTGTGTAAAGCGGTCTATCCATCTTACTGCAAATTTACACTAATCTGCATATTAAAGTTGATTTTTCTCAGAAAAGTGGATATTACACGATATGTACTTTAAACAAAGATGTGAGAAAGTCTTACTCAGATCAGTTGTAAGGCTATCTCCAGTGTGCATGTTTTTCCGGTGTGTGCCTGTTAGTCTGGAAAAACAAAACAATAACAGCAGTGGATGCAAATGAGCTTAAAGCAGAAGGTTTTGATAACTTTCAGAATATTTAAAACTATTCAAAACAACCAAGAATTTTTGTTAAGTGTAATTATTGTTCCTAATTCTTTGATCTGATTACCAAGATTTTTCTAATCCCAATTGCAGTAATTTTTCATTCCATTAGCTTGGTTTGGTTCTAAATCTTTGTTTCTTGAAGATGTTGTTTCCTTTTATTTTTTTCTAATAATCTGTGAATGTCTATAGGTAATTCCATAGTTGCAAAAAGTACCTATCATAATAAATAAACATAATAAACATAATACATATAATAAACAGGGTGCATGTTAGCAGAGTGGTTAGCTCTCTGGCCTCTCAATAAGGAGATTGTAGGTTTGACTCTTATGGTCAAACAAAAATAAAAATTTTACAATCTCTCCTTGTGGAGTTTGCATGTTCTCCCACTATGTTACTGTGTTTTTTTTCCTGGTACTTGAGCTTCCTCCCATCTCCAGAAACATACATGTATAGGCTGGGCATTATTATAAATTTCCCCTAGAGAAGGATAAAGTCTGTGTCTGTCTCTGTGTGTTAGCCATGCGAGAAGCTCTGCTGCCTAAGGCCCAATGTCACAGGGATAGATAGTCTGCAAATGGGGCAGAAAAAAATGAATGAAACATAATACACTTTGTGACTCAGACCTTCTTTGATGCTTTCAATCATTAGAATTCATTGTGAGATTGATTTTGAATAGTAAGGTGGACTGATCCTAAATGTATTCATGTTGCAATCATCTTTCATTATACAACAACATAAATGGAGTCACCACTCATGTCACTACCCCAGCACTTCTCATTTAATCTTTATTGTGGTCATAATGTTTCTTCCATGTTAGATTTGGAAATAGCTTATGAGGGATGACTCATGCACCTTACTGTAAAACCTCCTTGTGATGTCCTTAATGGTCCTCTAGAGGGCCCCATAAACACATTTACACACCTATAATGTATGACCTTTCCTGTTCAGAGTCTCAGAACAGAATGCTTTTGGACCTACTTCACAACAGTGATGAGTGGAATTGTGACAAAACTAAACTAAACTAGTCTAAAATAAGAATCATTTATTTTTGATTTATAGCTATTTATTTTAATTTGTGTTTTGCATGTTTTTCATAAGGAAAATGAGGGTCATGTGCACAAAAAGTAAAGGACTGACAGTACAGTTTTGTTTTGTTTTGTTTTTTGTTTTTGTTTTTACATCAAACAGCATTTGCATGGCTGAGTATAAATGTCTTGTTCACAGCAAAACAGTGTTTTAATGATGATAAAACCTCAAACTTTCAATGCATTGGCTACAGGTTTTAGTTTTTTTAGTTTTCTTTTTTTGCCACCCGCTAGAGCTCTGAAAGGTCTGAAAAGAAACTAAAACATTATTTAGATAAATAATTAACATTTTCTTCATGTAAAACACTGATAAGTCCTGCTTCTTTATTGTGAAACTTATATATGATAACAATAAATTCTCAGTTACTTTTTTATTTTATTTTATTTTATTTTTTTTAAGTCAAAGTAATCAGGCCTGAAATAGGATAAATTTGTGATAATGTATCCAGATGATGTCATTGTCAACTGTGACCTCAGACTGCTTGTGGTCCAGCTCTGGTGCTCCAAAACAAAACACAACATATGGTTGGTTTCTCAAAAGACATTTTACAACCCAAGATCACGTTTTCTAACACAGCACAACTGGAAAATCAAGCTCAGTTTAAAAAACTGTTATTGACTCCTAAAGTTACGCATCCTAACTATGTATAAATTAATAGTGTTTTTGTTTTCTTGCAGTTGTGATGGATTGGATTCCCTCAGCCAATAGTGACAGGACAGATGATGATGTCACTTGTTCTTGTTCTGTCACTATATCCAATGTATTACTATCTTTGAGACACAAAAAGGCATACTGTATTTTATAAAGGCATTGATTTTCCCTGGGGAAGCACTTACCCCTGTTTTGTTTATATTATATTTCTTTCTTTTTTTTTTTTTTTAAAGGACTATGATGTAAACAAGAATCACTACTGTGGATATTACTAACCCTTTTTGAGCAGCTCGGGAACTATGAAACTTCACAACTTTTAGTGATTCCAACTTTTGACAGGTTCTCTGATCAGCACAGTCTCCCGTATACAACAAAATGTCAAAAAAAGTCAATATGTTACGAAAAGCCAAAACGTAAAATAACCATCAGTTTTGGTTGAAGCTACGATATTTTCTTTGGGTTTAAGGTAGAGGTAAGTAAATCTTAACATACCCCAAGCCCCAGTCCTAAACTTATTCATTGTATTAGTTTGAAGCCAAAACTTACATCTTAAACCCCAAGAAATGTCCAAACATGGCTTCAATCAAGATTTATGGTAATTTAACATTCTGGTTTTTTGTAATGTATTGACGTAAAAAGGTGTTGTTTCGGAAACACAATATTGTTTGAGGAAATGACTGTGTGAGACATTTTCATGTGGAACTGTATGTACTACCCATTTTGAAACTGTCCACATATTTTTATAAAACAGAACAAAACATTCATCTCAATTTGGAAATACAAAACACAAAATAATTCCAAGTACTCTTAGTTATGTGCTCATGGATAAACCAAGTGCTTACACATCCATAAACCTTTTATTTGTCCACGTCTGAAAAGTGACCCTGAGCTGATGAGCTCATTCATATAAACACACTATGTCGGGACGTCCTTTACGAGCGGTGCAATAACAGAACGCCTAAGTGCTCTTAACATTTCCTTGTACGGACTCAGGCATGCTGGGCCCATGTCATGAATAAACAACAAAGACGTGGGGAGAACACATTTACAGAAGCATCCAGGGGGATTTACTTTAAATGTCAACACCACCACGGCTGACGTATGGAAAGCTAAGAGGGACACACAGAAGGACACTTGGGAATTGCTTTATTCTAATCAAGGCGGCTTATCAAGGGCTCTTCATCACTAAAACAGACATTCTCATTCAAGCCTGAACCACAATGTCAACATCTGCATGAAGAATATCATCCAGACGACTCAGTTATTCTACTAAATTACATTTTTGAGCCTTGTATAAAATATGGCTGTAGCTTATTTAGTCTCTCACTCTTGATCTCAAAAAGATTGGAATTTTATGTGAATGCACACTCCATTTTATTATTGAAGTTCATATCCTTTTTCTAACCTGATTATTTGCTAATAATCAACCTTCATCAGAGTTTTAGAGAATGTGGATTATTAAGCAAACCACAATATAAATAATGAAATATTTTATTGCTCATAGATACATGAAAGCAGTGTCCTGATAACTGGTCATCTCCAGTTTCACTTTGCTTTCGTAAAACTGTTGTTCAGTCATACTTTCATCCAACAAAAACAAATGTGGGTATTAATTATGTTTTGAAGGATTTTTGGCACCTAAAAACCTACTACTTTTTCTTTTTGGAACAGGAAAATCAGGTACTCACCACCTCTAAGTGAGAAGCAAGGTAAAGCCAAGCCTGGTTTATTTGGCTAATTGAGGCTTATAAAATCTTCATTTCTGTTCCACCAAATTAGCAAGAGTTGGCAGTAAGTTATTGCAACAAGCACACAGGGACCAATCTGATTATTTTAGCTTTGTCTCAAAAAATGTCTAATTAATCACTTAAATCAGATGCTTAGGCTTTGCACAGATAGCAAATTCATCTATGTGTAGGCCTGTCTTTTCAAATCTATATCCCTGTAATGTTCATCCTTATGCCAACACCTTAATAAACAGTATCTGATACAAGTGACTCTAGAGGTCTAGAATTCGTTAAACCAATGGATGCAAGTACCAGATCAATAGTATTTGTCTCTGACTTAATCAGATATAATTTCAGCTAATTATGCTCTGAAATAAAATAAACGATAACACCCTTGACAAAGAAATACTGCTTTAAACAAAGTCTTACATGAACATGAAAGGAAAAACAACAATGTGTACTTTATAGAAGCCGTTTTTGTGCATTGGAGACTTGAATTTTGGAGAAGGAAAACATATCTAGTATAATGCTGTAATTGAAACTGATGACCAAACCGATGGACGTCAAGAAATCAAACAATACCCGTTTTAAAATTCTGTTTACCTCTAGACTTTTTTTTTATATTGTAGTGTATGTATCACCATTCTTGTCTTCTAATTTCCCCAACTGGATTTCATTTTCTTGCCTCTCTCTGGTATTTGTTGCACACTGACACCGGCAAAGCTCTGTTGCAATGTCAATATCTCCAACGAAAAAGGGAATTGGAGAAATACATTTGCTTTTGTGTTCAGAGATGTGATGTATCGTAACAGAATCAGAAAATGGATTTGTTGGCAGCAGACGGAACAGAGTGGGAGCTACTGTAAGCATGATGAAACCGAAGAAACAGGACTCCATCAAAAAGCCATCCTCAAACTTTTCAATCTCGTTCACTAATACGTTGAAGTATCTGCAGTTTGGCGCTAATAGTCATCGTGCCATTTTCTTAGATGCTTCTCATATAGAATTTTGGCCAAAAACTCTATGTTACAGCAAAGCAAGACCTATTATCTGAACAGAAGATTTCAGAGCGAATATGGTTTGCCTCTAATCCAGTAAAGCTCTGATGAAACTATAGTTGCACATAGAGCTGTGCAATATATCGAATTTTAGATAATATCGTGAATGTTGTTTCTAAGATATGCAAAAATTAAATATCGAGTATATCCTGCAGCAAAAACACACTACCTAAGAGCACATTTCTAATGAAAGTTAAATAAATGATGCTCCTAACTTTCTAATACTGTAGTTGCAACCAGTTTATTTTCCAATCAGAATTAATAAAATAAGTAATTCAGAGCACTTCACAAAACAGCACAATTATGATAGGGCCTATAATGAAAGATTCCTGCACTTGTAATTAATTTGACAAACATTTGTTTGATATTTAAACAAACTGAAAAAAAACAAAAACAATAATAATAATAAAATACCAACTTTATTTTGAAAATAAGTGAATATGTACTTAGAATGAGAAGTATTTTAGGTTGATTTTTTATTGGTTTGATTTAAGATGGCTAAAGAAACAAGCATAAAATCTTGTTTTACATGATACAAGAAAAATACACACCAACTTCAATTTATTAAAAAAAATATATCCTTCTGTTCTTGAAATAAGGGCTACATTTTTTGTTGTATTGTCAAGTTTTTATATTAAGAAAGTCAAAACATGAAAATCACAATAAACACTAAGTCAGTCGACCATTTTTGGGCATTTAGGAATATTTAAGACTTAGTTTAACTCATTTATGTTGGACTAGCAAAATATCGCCCGAAATATCGTTATCGAGATATGCCAAAAAATTATCGAGATATTGGTTTTTGTCAATATCGCCCAGCTCTAGTTGCACAACTAAAACCTGTCTGAAGGAATGGCTTAACTATACTCGAACTACAGCTATTGTGACATCTGAGAGGTGGGAACAGCTTGGAAAGTAAAATAGTTATTGAATGATAAATAATTAACAAAAATGGCACTGAAAAGACATTTCCATGATTTATTTATCGAGCAACGGTTTGTATTTGAGTTTTCACATTCAGTTTTGGTTCAATTTAGGTTTACACTTTTTTTAACACATGATGGACGAGGTTAAAAGGAACAAAGGCAGGATAGAGAAAGGCCAAGTGACTCAAACTGAGTTGAGTTAGGAATGCAAAATTCTAATAAAATTCTATCTAAACTGTACTACTTTAATTTAAAAAATCAAAAGCAATTTCCCCCAGCTCAGATATCTTGTTAATGTATCTTTTCAGGTGGAAATGAGTCCGAAATGTCCTGTCTCCATCTATCAATGTATCGTTTGTTCATCAAACTCCACCAAGTTCGTCTGTTGTTGTTGTTGTTGTTGTTAGCATTGTGGCTAACTGCCGTTAACACATCTCGCTACCAGCTGTGAAAAAAGCTTCAAACAAATTGCACTGAACATCTTGGACACTCAATGCATTAGGTAAGTGAGCAAAACACGTAGATTGAATTAGGATGTTTAAAATTAATTATTTCTGTTTGTTTATATTTTAAGAAAGCAAAACACATTTTATTTGTTTAGTTTTTTATTTTTGAAATGATTATACATTTACAATGAGCAAACATATCTCATATATCAACAAATAACATTTTCTTTAGCTCAAAAAGGAGTGGGTTGAAGTAATACTTAATTGGAGTAGGACCTTTGGATAATGTTAGATGCACTATGGACTGGAATTTTTTCATCCAGCTGATTCTTCTGCTAAACCTGTTGTTTCCAAATACAAATTTATTGTTACTAGAAAAACGCTCACTTTTTGTGAGTTTGTTTTTTCTTTTATTTGAACATCTTACTCAAAGGCGTTCCAGGAACTGAGGTGAGCCAGACTGTTTTGGAAACTGCTACCTTCCAGTCTTGGACGGCTTAAGTTGGCCCAAGTATGGTTTTCTTATAAGAGCCATGTGTTATTTATTTATTTTCTTTTTATTATTACTGTTTCCAGTAACATAGCTTGTGTAACTTTTTTTAAGGTTCAAATTGACCTACATACCAACTATAAAAACATAAAGTTACTTTCTTCTGTCATAATCTGCTTTTCTATTGTTGTTGTTTACACTATTAGGCCTAAGTCAAACTACCAAAAAATATATTACCAAAACAATTGTCAGTGCTTCTGTTTTCTTGGCCAGTAACATTTTGGACAAGACAACCACCTTGCCTATCATATGAATGTGATTTGGGACTGACTAATTAGAAGTGCTTGGAACCCTGAGGCCAATGGCACAGACTGATAACAATACCTCCACAGCGCCAATCCAATCTTGCAGGTTAAATTTACGTTGCTACAGCCTAGCCAAATCAATGAACAAAACACCAAACACTAGAAGGTGTCTGATTTCCCCTGGCAATCTTTGTTGGGAAAGAAAAGAAGCACTTTGTAATCTGGGGTTTGGGAAACTGCTGCCATGAAAATAAAACTTGAAATATGTTGATTTATTTTACTGAAAAGTTCATCCTGGGAAATTATAGCAGTAGCCTAAAAAAAAAAAATCAAATGTGTTTTTAGTCCTGACTCTGGCACCAGCAGGAGGCTGGTCCATGTTTAGTCCTGACTCTGGCACCAGCACGAGGCCGGACCAGGTTTAGACCTGACTCTGGCACCAGTAGAAGGGCAACTGCTGAGGTCCTCATAGTTATGGACATGGTTCATTTGGTGCTAACATGTCAGAACTTTACGTTGGTGCTAGGCTATAGAGAGACTTAAGCACAGGCAAAGCTGTTTTGGAGTCTATTCTCTGAGCCATTGGAAAAAGTCCCCAAAAATACATATTCGGAAAACAAATTTTGAGGAACTGTTATTAGTTAGTTACTTAAAAAAATAGAAAAAACTTGGAAAATAATTGATCATGAATTTAAGGTTTCAAACTGGAATGAACTAGAGAGAAACTTGCGTCTTCTAGCATATGCAATTCTATCTCTAATTTGTCATTAATAAACTCAGTGAATCCAAAACAAAAAGCTGTTTTATTGCCATATCATATTTTTTTCATTATAAAAATGCATTGAGGTTTATTACAACATGCAGATTAATGCAGGTTTTCAGTCGTCTGCAACTCTGTAAAAATTACAGTTTGACATATCTTGAAACAAGTAAAAAAAAATTATTATAAAAATCAAACAACTAAATCCTAATGTAGAGTTACAGTACAAAGATTTCCAGAGTTTGTGCAAACCTTTTCTCCTCTTCACTTTTGCCTGGTGGTGTTTGAGTTGCAGTATGTTTAGCTGTCTGTCTGACCCTTGGCTCTGACTACAGTCTCCTGCCTTCAGCTTTGTGGAGCAGTGGTTTCAACTGTCTTCCACTGAGGGCTTCCTGCGATGTGCCAAGCAAACAGCAGAAGCTCCGCCATGTCTGAAAGTTTCTGCTTTTTGAACATGCTGCTTTTGATGTATTCGGCAAAAGTTAGAAATTTTGTTTTTATGCAGTTTGTGAGTTTGTGAGTAACCACCACAAAGGAATAATAAATGTGACTTTCACTTTTTTAAACTCAGAATTCATAATTCTTTAGTAACATTTGTTTTTGACCATAGCATAACTCTGTCTTAGCAATAGATAATAGATAGTTTCCTTTTTTAGTTTCCTTCCTTTTTTTTGACCCATTATAGTATCTGATTATAATAACCAGTTAATCAGTAACAAAATAAATGGAATAAAATGGAATACATGCCAAATACCAAACATAGCCCAAATAAAAAATGAACAAAGCACAATGGTATTTAAACAATGATAATGATAATTCATCAGTCAAGATAAGACAAAATACAGATATAACTGAACCTGCATTTGTCCAGAACGACGACCAGGGTAACAGTTCACAACAATACATGATTTTTTGTAGGCTTTTGTTGTGGTAAGCACTAAAATTTTGAAATAAGGTCTAAAGGGCCTGAGAGAAATTACTTCTCTGCATTTGACCTATACCTTCTGGAGCATCCCATCTGTGCTACTGTGCCAGGGGCCTTAGCTTCAGATCTGGAGCTGGGCATGATCTGGACCAGCTGGAAGATTTAACCTATGGTGCATGTTTTATATGAAAACTAAGTAAGTCACCCAGACGTAGCGAGAAAACAGTCCATGAAAAAGGATTGTGGTAGCAAAGTGGTTAGAGCAGTGGTCCTCCAACTTTCTGAGGCCAGGGACCCCTTATTGGTATGAAAATATTTCAAGAACCTCTCTTCACCAAAAAACATATCTGGGGTTGTATTTTATAAAAATTGTAGACTTCAGTGTCATCAGAGATTTTGCACTTTGAGAATCACTGGGTTAGAGCTCCGACTTAAGGAGATTGTGGGTTTGACTCTTGGGTCAAACAAAATCAGCATCAGATATCCCTGGGTGGAGTTTGCATGTTCTCCCTGTGTCACTGTGGGTTCTCTCCAGGTGCAGGTTAATAGGGCATCACTGTAAATGAGAGAGTGAATTCTGCCTGTGATGGTCTATATGTGCTAGGTCTGCGACAAGTAGGACACTGTCCTGGATCTTCCCCCACCTAAGGCCCAAAGTCACTGGGAGTGCCATTAGGTGTTGTCACTCACGACTCCTAATGGAAAGAAGCAGTAGAATATCAATAAATGAATAAAAAAGTAAAACCCGGAGTTTATTTATTTTCTTGACCTTTTTTGCTTCTTTGGCTGTTTGCTTATTTTGTGTATGTGCATATTATTTTATTATTAAGATTATTATTTTTAGGAACTTTTTATTTAGAACCAGCCTGGTCTCAAGGAAATATGTTTATATCAGACATTTTCCATTTTCTGTGTGTATATGACACATTTTATCGCTCCATTTCTATAGTTCATATACTGTAAGGAGTGTTATTGTGTTTGAATAGAAACAAAAGTCTGAATCATAATCTTAACCAACTTCAACTCTCAAAGCTAAACTTAGCATTTTTATTCACTTCAGCCTGAACTTAACTGTTAAGCTAAAATAAAACCTCCCTGCATGGCCTCAACAACAACGCATGTCATTAAGATGTCAAGGAAACTTTGTGTCTATTCAACCCATTTCATAGCATGTCATCTCAAATGTATTGACATGACAAGAGATTTAGATGGTGTGGTATAGACATGTTGGAATATAAATAGCATCTTTGCTGACTGACAATGTCACAATGTCAATCTAGGAGAAAAAGAATCATTTACGGAAGAATATGAAGAACTTACTTTCTGTACTTTTCAGTATTTTCAGATAAAAATTCTAAACGTTAATATTTTGGCCAGAGTAGACTTGTAATAGTGTCTCCTAAGATGAAAAAATGCATACATTAGAATCTAAATGAGACAAAACACATACAAATATCCAGTATATTTTGTAACATAAATATGACAGTGTTTTCAGAGATATACAAACATTTGGATTCCCACCACAATCTAAGCTCTCAACTCAAGTGCAAATAGTGTGTGAGATATATTTTCCTCGTTCAGAAGAAGAGCTGTGTGTGATCAGAGCCGCCTGCGATAAAACAACTTCTCGTCATGTTCTGCTGTAAATCCCTTTAACTCCAGTCTCTTTCTCTGTCCTCCAATTCCTTCTCTCTCACTCAGAGTCAGACACTTTCTAGTTTGTGAATCAGTTGGTATTTATGTGTACATCTAATAAATGTCATTCACTTTTTACTTTTGTTTGGCCTCTTCTCTTGGGCACCACTGCCCTTTAAAAATGTTCAAATTTTAGCAAAATTATTGCCAATGGCAAACATTTTTACTCACTTCTTTTGCAAATTTTACTCCGGCTAAAATTTCTCATAAGCAGACAAACCTGTCTGCAAGTGACAGCAAGTGAATGAGGACATCAATTAGCAGCAATTTTCTTCTAGTCTTGCTAAAACTACTAAAAACACAGTGTTGATTTAGCGCTACACATTCACACTGTCTCCATAAGATGACACCTCGCTGGCACACGCTAAAAGTAAAAGGAAGCTATAAAACATGGATGTTGTGACAATTTCTTGTTGAGATTTAAATGCATAAGACCAAAAAAGTATTGCATTTTGCAAATGGGTTACTTGGAAAAAAACTGTTTCGTGGTATTAATGAGCTCAGGGTGGCCTTCCATGTTCAAGCAAACTAACTCTGCCGTCGTATTCAGTGGAGCGCAGAGTGAATGTGGACTGTGGACCAAATGTCTTTATGAGAAAATTGAAAATGTCCTTGTCTCCGTGTTTTGAGCTTAACCCCGGGCTCACACTACATCCAGTCCAACTCCGGTGCAGCCACCGGAGTCTTTACCTAACTTGAAAAGTCTGAGAGTGGCTCACACGGCGTACAGTCCAGTCCGGTGTCTCCGGTACGGCCAATCCGGCGCTCCGAATCCGTTTCGTTTGTTTCAAATTTTGGCCGGACGCCGGAGCGCACCGGAGCCCTTTTTGGTGAAGTTGTGAAAAAAAGACACGATAAACAGGAAACCAAGCCAGCGCGGGTGAAGTGAATCCGGTAGTTTTCAAAATAAAATCATTACGTTACCGCTAATAATACAAAATACGACATTTACACGATTATGTAACACATAAACTGTAAATAAACCTCTCGTACTTACCCACTGTGCGGCGAAAAATCCAACAGAAAATCAACTGACGTGAAATAAGCCCAAAACTCTGCGCGTGTTCTTTGTTTACATATACATGTCCTCAGTGAAAGAGAGAGAGAGAAAAAAAAAAGTGCTCAGCGATCGCGTATTTTCCCACGTTGAGCGTGAACCTCCATGAGTTCGGGGTCTCGCGAGGTCGGCAGCAGAGCCTGTGGCTGCAGCAGGACTGCAGACCACCGTAGCTAATGTGAGTCACCCACCGTAGCAAGACTGGTCCGGTGACTGCACCGGAGTTGGACTGGAGGCAGTGTGAGCCCGGGGTAAAACTCTGCTCGAGTTCCTGTTAGTTTCAACAAAATTTTCTAACTTTTCTTAACAAAGTTATTCTTGATTCATGCAAAACTGTCTTTTATATTTACACCAAATTAAGTTAAAGTTAGAAAATTGCAAAAATATGTCATGCACACTTTAAACTACTGTATTTACCATAGCTATTAAACCACACATTTTTCTGTCTAAACTGTGTAAATACAGTGAGATGTATTTGTCCCATTCAGAACAAACGCTGTACTGTCCTATCACAACAACTTTGCGATAAGACGCACTTCTATCTTGTTGTGCCGTAAATCCCTTCTGCTCCCGTCTCCCTGTCGGTTCTCCTATTAAACCCAACCATAAATAGTGCATGCGCGACTCCTCTGCTGACCCGCACTTTGGCTCGCACTTGTTTTCTCTGCCTAAGGATTGAGACATCTCCTTCCCCTCTCCTCTGTACTCGAGCAGGATCCATCAATAATTCTGCTAAGGACTGTGCTTGGCTGAGAAGAGGGAGTGAGGAGGGCAGCTGATGGCTTTTCCGTGGCCCTCCACGCTCTGCGTACACCTCTAACATGACCTTCTGTGGGCTGCTTTATTGTTCCAGTAAAGGCAAGTGATTTCAAAATGCATCCTCACTTAGGACTGGCTCTATTCAGAAATTTGGGATTATGAATGGGCATAAAAGCTTTAGAATGATGTCATACCATTATTTCAAAGTGTACTGTATGGTGGTGTATGTTCTGATAATACTTGTACTATAGCTTTTCTGGTGTTTCCATGGAGATGTTAGTGCACCACAACAGAGGTTATGCAAATCAAATCGTCAGCAGTGGTGAAAATGAATGAGAGTCAATTGGGATAAATTACATTTTCTTCTACAAGGACTTAACACACTAATAAGAAAAAACAGCTGCAGACTGATAAAAAATATAAACAACCAAAACTCAATATTGAGTTTGCATGTGACTTGTGAAGAGAGAAAATCAGGTAAACAGAAAATGCAGAGCAGAAAATGAGAAAAACTACAACAGCACTTAATAAACTCATCTTTTTATCTTTAAAAAGAGATATTTTCAATCCATTGATGAGTGAATTACAGTTCTTGTTGTGCAACGGTAAAAATGTTTTCAATTTCCAACTAGCTAGCTAGCAAGCTAGCTAAAGTCTAATCTGCTACAGAAAAACAACTTTATAAAATTTCTGTAAAACAAACACTCCCATCAGGAAAAAAAAAAAAAAAATGAAGATGAAGAAACACATTTTATCAGGTGCTCTTATCACACTTCTGCCACTTAGCCAGAATGTTGAGGAGTAGCTTACTTTAAAAAAAAAAAAAGCTCTTATATTTGTAAGTATAAAAATCCAGTGCATTCAAAGATGTTATCAATGTCAGTTACTTTCAGTGGTCAGCTCTCATAACACTATGCTTTCACATGGTAAATTGTACATGTACGTTTGTGAAAGGTCTTAAACTGGACAGCCAGAAAAATTCTTAGGATATCTTTAATTTCACAAACTCTAGACAATTCATCTGATTCTCAGTGCTGGTTATGCTGGACCAATCACAGTGTAGCACTGTGGTTTGCAGAAAACAGACTCTTTTGGCATTTGACTACATGCTCATAGTGGTGCTTTGTATATTTATGGATGGGAAAGATGTCTGTGCTTTTCTCTCAGCTGAATTTAATAACACAGGGCAGACCAGGTCATTGTTTTCCAAGTCTTAAGTCTCAAAGCAGTGTCCCATACGTCCAACTCAAGTCCAAGTCCAGTGTTTTTAGTTTCAAGTATTTTCTTTGCTTTCAAATAAAATTGCATTTTTTTGTCTGTTTGACAAAAGTTTTTCGATTATGCAGTTGTGATGTTTCCGCCAATCAGCTTCCAATGTTTTTCTTTGTCACTTTAACTGTGAGACTTTTCAGAATGACAAATAAATAAAACTCAATTCAGAGTACAAATATGTTAATGTCATTGTTCTGTGAGTCTCTTTTCTATGTTCATGGGAAAATGTTTCTAATCCAAGCTGTGCACATTATTGCTTCATTGTGGAACTTCACCTGCAACCTGACCTGCTCACCTGCTTGTATCCATGGAGAGTGACTGATAATCTTCAGGCACTATTGACTTCATGGAGACAATAAGTGTCAGACTCACTACATCAGCCTTACAAGCACACATTTAATGCACTGTACTCTTCATTAAAGACATCTAAAGTGCTTTTAAAGATATAGTTCTAAATAGACCTCTGATGCTATTATTATCTTGTTCACTAATAACTTATCAAGGCACCAATATGAATACATGATATGTGTTTGGAATGACTTCACATTCAAATAATAAACCCACAGACTGTAGAACAAGACCACATCTATTAAACAAGCAGCAAATGAAGAAGTTAGGGGATAGGAGTAAGAATAAGGAAGAGAAATGGGAGTGGCCCACAGCGGCGCACCACTCCTGTCTCTGATGTTGTGAACTGCCCTCAGCCATTGACGCAAACCTATTTATCCCTGTTTTCCCCTAATCTCGCCGTAGAGTCCTTTACGATCCTGCTTCTAAGGCACAAGTATGCTAATGTGATCTTTCTTACAGCATATTTGCTTTTATGCAGATAAGGCTCCTTATCCATTGCCTTGCACCTGTTTGGCTGTGGGCGATTTGTGCCCATTATTTGGGATTAGAAAACGCACCTGGCTCTTTCCGGATCACTGTGGAGATGTATTAGTGCGCGGAGAAGACACATTTTAATACTGTTTTCTTTGTAGCTTTGCTAAAGTAAAAAAAAGTTCAAACACAACTAAATGAAAACTGTTTTACTGGAATAACTCAATGTGTTTCAGTTGCTAATTGAAAATAAATAAATGCTACCTGATCATACACAACATGCTAATAAACATAAACTAGCAATGATGTATGGATCTTTGAAGTTCTGACACTGCAATATCTTGAAAATTCAGAACTGAGAGCTTACTGATGCTTAAGGGGAGGGGACAGCAACAGAAAAACGAGATTCATGAAGCTAAATACAACACCAGGTATGTTCTTGATGAAGCAAATAATGTTATAACAAAGCTCAAATAAAAGATGACTTTACATGTGTTACTTAGTAAAGCGAATCTCCTAAACTCCACCCACAAACACATTTCTGTAAATGATCTTGTTTGATCGTATGTTTCTATTCTCTTGTTGTTCTTGAACTGTGTGTTGCAACATTGTAATTTTCCCATTGTGGGACAAATAAAGGATTTCATATCTTATTTCAGTAAATTAAAAGGAGAAAGTGAAAGAGGGCTGAGGATGGAGAGCAGCAGTGTGGTTGTTTTGACAACAGGTGTTTGTGATCAGTACAGATTTTGTGTGAGCAATGCACACAGAGGTCTACAAATAGCTTTGTGGATGAATAATTTTCTCAGATTGCACTAAAATTGCAGAGAATAGCATAGAATAGTGGGCAACTCTGTTTAAACATCATAAACACAGATTAACAGTGCTTCACTTTAACACATTTGGAGTAACTTTAACTGTTGGGTTAGGGTTAGGTATACTTATTACTTTAAAATGAGTTCAGTTGTATTTAGTTTATTCCGTTTTTTGGACTCCCCACATAAATGAAACTCAGTGAGTGGAGACCTGCTGTGAGGCCATATATCAGAGCCTTGTTTCAGTAAACAAGTTAAAATACCCCAATTTTTTTCATCTTTAGCAAATATCTATTTACCACATGATTCAAATCAGATTAATTTGAATGCATTCACTACAAAGTCAATTGCAAACTCCAGTGTACACACCAACTTTGTTTTTGTGTTTTTGCTTTTTTAGTACCTATACTTGTACACTTGTCATATCTTGTTAAAGAAGACGATTCGGACTTAGTGGAGGTAGGGTGAAAACTAAAAATAACAAGACAAGTTTTAGGTTAAGGTTTTAGTGGCTTCAATTTTAAACTGTGCAGGCCACATTGCAATAGTTATTTGTCTCACAGTCGCAGAAGAACATTATTTAATCCGCTTGTAAACTGTCTTTTTCTACATTTTCAAAGCAATCATTAGGAAGCAGACTCTGGCGCTGTCTGGTTGCTATAATTGGCTAAAATTCCTCATTACATGTCGAAACCTTATATTATCTGACAAACAGTTGTAGCCGAGTCAGTGACCCCGCAGACTTTAGCTAGCCAATTTCAAAGCGTAAATATTGTTAAAAAACCTTGTCATACCACTGGAGGAACAGCATGCACCACCTCTGCTCTTCATCAGAACTTAAAAAGCACACTTTTATACTGCACATACATTTTTTTACTTCTTCCAGATCAAAACATTTCTTTTGAATCAACCACCAATTCACGACCCATTGTCACATCCCCACTGTGAGTTTTCAGGCTTTTTACATTGATTTTGATATTGACTTTGAAAACATAAGAGATGATGCAATAGAGAAAGCGCTGCGAGGTTAGTGTCTGCACAGCCACAGAAAAGCCCTGGGAGAGCGCCAGCCTTGTCTGGGCCTTATAAAAGCTATTGATTTGAGAAACAGCCACCAGCCCAAACTGTCCTCCTCAGCTGCCACACACTAAAGCCCTGCCGATGTCTGTCCACACATCTATGCAGACTGAGGTGGGCTTGTGAAGTTGTCCTAGTTTAAAATCTGTTTTTACTACAGCGCTTTTGGCAACATCACCTGAGTAGAGCTGTGATATTCAGAGAGACTTGATTGAAACTTTCTTGCAAACCATCTGATCTATGCAGATAATCAGCTGTATTCAGTTCAAGAAATGCAAGTCTTTCGGAATTTGTTAATACGTATCTGCTCTATATGGTATAGATTTTGACAGACAATATAATGGGTAATATAATTGGGGGTGCACGGTAGCCAAGTGGTTAGAGCTCTGGCTTCCCAATAAGGAGGTCGTGGGTTCGACTCCCGGGTCAGACCATATCAACATCTCACGATCTCTCTGGGTGGAGTGTGCATGTTCTCCCCGTGTCACCGTGGGTTTTCTCCGGGTACTCCGGTTTCCTCCCACCTCCAAAGATATGCATGTTTAGGTTATTTGGGCATCACTGTAAATTTCCCTTAGTGAGTGAATGAGAGAGTGAATGTTTGTCTGTCTAACCCTGCGACGAGTTGGCCACTGTCCAGGGTGTTCCCCGCCTAAGGCCCAAAGTCACTGGGATAGGCTCCAGTCACCCGCGACCCCTAACGGGATTAAGCGGTAGAAATAAGTAAACCAGTGCCAGTAAACATTTCATATAAGTCTACAGATGAAAAGCTGAAGAATGTGTCGCTTTTCTCTATTGTGGAAAAATTATTTGACTGCATGCCACACAAATATTTGAGACATTTTAATAGATCTGTCAGATGATGAAGACATCTACAGATAATGTTGTTTGAGGAAATATGCAGGTTTTGTACCTGTACAGATAAGGTGAAAAGACAAAAAATTGATGTTTTTGCACAAAATCAATGTGTGACATCACTGTGTGTAGGCTCAGCCTGTTGTCACAAAAATACCTGTGAATGTAAATGTGTCAAATCTATGCACTCTCTATTGTCGCCCCAGTTCATTTTTATTGCTGATGTAAGATGTACTATTGACGAATGATAATAAAAATCCTTCAAACCTTTTTAAACTTCAAAACCTAACTTAGTCATTATTCCGAACAAAACTTCCCCTTGTGGCCTCACCTTTAGTAAAAGAAGATTTCAACTTAGCATCAAGTCATTTCAAATGATCTTATAGCATGTCAGTCAGAAAAGGAAAACACAATGTCACGACATGCTATTCCAACACAGTCTCACTAGATGGCGTACTTTTACCACGACACAGAAACAGCGTATTTTGAGCACGAGTTGACAGCTATTTTTAGTAATATTACACCGTGCATTCAGCACAATATGAAAGAGCGTAAAAATGACACGAGATTTCACAGCGTTAAAAAACACAAGTTTTGATTGAAGCCACGTGGGGACGTTTTCTTCAGGTGAAACCAGTAAGTTTAGGCATAAAGTTAAAAAAATGGGTAAGATTAGGTCTGGGGCTTGGGGCAGGTTAAGGTTAGAATCAGGATTTTGTTAATATTCATAAATAAGAACACGTCTTAACAACCACCATTGAAATGAATGGGGACTGTGATGCGTACTATAATTAGGCAAAACAGCTGTGAACTCGTGCTAATCATACCTAATTTACATATTGTGTAATGTCGTGGTAAATGTACGCTTTCTTGTGAGATCGGGCTCACTATTTACGTAGTGTGGTATAAAATATTTTGGTGTTTGTATTTACCACAAATTGATTCTTATTTGCGTGCTTTGGACAGTGGCGGAGCCAGACTTTTAAGCAAGGGGTGGCCAGGGGGTGGCAAGGATTTTTCAAAGGGGTCCACAATAATGACCTCCATATATTGTTTTCACACGCAACATGACTTTCTCTCTTCTGTCTTTATAAAGAAGAAAGCCAGATTACAGCCAGTTTAATCTGTTTAACATGGGCATCACAATGTTTTGTGAAAGGGGGACACATACAGCACAACTGTATTGTTTCATATTACAGTTTTGCTGTAAAAATGAAATAATGCAATATGCATTATTTATGCATAATATGCATAATATGCATAATATTTTACCAGGTGACAACAGTTTCTCGTTGACAATTAGGACCTATGGCCACTTTTATTAATATTGTAGCACAATATTGTTATTGTTATCTCTATTGTTCACTATTAAGATTTTCTGATTTTAATTCTAGGCCTATTCATAAATAGAATGCTTAACATTATTATGGGAATTAATAAATGAAACTAGGTTAACTTACATCTACTGCTTAGAGATTTGACTATTGTTTTTATATTGCTGTAATTCACATCGTCTATCAGCTCCTCTGCTGCTGAATCTCGTGTCGTTTGGACAGAGGAAGATTGTTGCTGTCGTGCTCTTTCACAATAAGTGTCTCTCTGCTGCTGTGAATTACACAGCTTTTATTTTGTCAGAGCAGCGGCAGGATGTGTACACTGAACTTAGCGGAGACTTAACTTTGTAAACAATGAAAGCGTTTTGAGGCTTTTTCAAACCGGAGACAGGGCATTTACGCTCATGGACTATATTACTGCATATGAAGAAACTAAAGACAGTCGCTCACGCAGACTGAAGCTGTGATGTGACTCTTCTGCCCCTGCACCAAAGTCTGTTTGTGTGTCCAGCCCGACAGAACACCGGTCCAGGTACGAACAACACACTCTGCACTTTCGTGAAAATACGAGCCTCCGAGGCACAGAACAACACGGAAAGTGTTCAGAAAGTTTGTTGAACAAGTGTTTTAGCCGCGTCTGTTGTACTTACATTGTTGTTGGGTGTAATGCTGATGAGACAGAACTCCCTACCTCCTCGTGTCCTCTCCTTTACTCCTTCTCTCGTCTCCCGCACACACATCCCAACTCTGCGCGCACCGATCCGCTCTGCTCCAGACAGTTTGGCGGTTCTGCTCACTTGGTCTTACCGTCCAAACGTCCATCTCGCCAGCGGCAGGTGGCCTACATGCGCTCCCTGAGAGGCGTGTACAATGCCATGTAAAGAGCGAGGCTATCTAGAGACTCAGGCCGGGTCTTCGTGGCGGGTGCAATTCGGGGATGTGAAAATGGGTTTCGGACCACATCACAAACAAGCCTCACGTGTCTCTTCAGCAAATGAAATGAAAAGAAAGCTAGCAGTGCCGCTGTACGCACTGACGTAGATTCAGGGTGCGTTCACAGGCGCTGGGAAATGAAAGTTTTCAGCGCTAAAGTTCACCAAACCCTTACAATAAAAATATATTCACGTTGCCGTCTTGAGAGGGGTGGCCACGGGGTGGCCAGGGCAATCCTAGGGGTAGCACTGGCCACCCTGGCTACCCCTCTGGCTCCGCCGCTGGCTTTGGACTTCTAAAATGGCAGACTTTTCACACCTGAAGCAGCAGAGGACGTTGCAGTGAAAATAGTTTGATTCTTGGGATTTCATCCACCCTGTGATGTTCAACAGACACAAGTTAGGATTTAGTGAATGGAGTTGTTTGTTTGTCTTGTAACCATGGAGATGGTACATGAAGCTATGAAAGCTAACTTTGCTACCTTTGGACTTCTGAAATGCTACAGAACTTTTACATCTGCTGCAGCCGAAGCTTTTGCAGAGGAATATTTTGTGGGGATGGTCTTATCACTGACTGAAACAACAGAAGTTCACCTGCTCCACCTGGACCTGACTCATCTGTCTCTCACTCCGGTTTCCACCTCCAACTGCACCAGCACAACATCATGGAGATTGTCCCCGAGCGCCGTTCAGCGGCAGCTCACTGCTCCTGACAGACGCCCCAGCGGCTCTGCAGGATGGGTCAAATGCAGAGAATGAATTTCCCTCTCGAGGGATCAATAAAGTATTATCTTATCTTGTCTATGGAAATGTTGCTCCCTTATGTAACAGAGACTTAAACTTTTGAATTTTTGTAACTTCTAACCTGAGCTTCACTCACAAAAAAAATTCCCAGCCAAAAACCAAAAATACTGTGTCTATTCCACACATTCCAGAGAGTTTCAACTCAACATCGTGCCAGAAAAAGAAATGTAAAGTTGTCTACTCAACCTGTACAAATTATAACATATTCATCAGTCACAAGACACACTGAAGTGCATCAGTCTGAACTGTGAAGACAAATTTAGTTCAAATTGAGTCAGGGTGAGTTTTTGGTTGCGGTCTGTCTTAATGTGTTTAGTACAATGTGGGATTCTGCTTGCTTGATTTAAGCTCTCTAATGCTTAACTATTTTGCTCTGACACTAATTAGCTTAACTGCACAGCTTTTTGCATCTCAACAAATCAGATTTCTCTGAAGTAAACTTATCTCTTTAACAGCTGCGGAAAGAGTTTTGGGCAACACACACAACAGCAAGCAAACTAAACTTAGATACACTTAGATACACAGAAAACTACTACTTCAAAAATACATAAATAAATAAATAAAATAAACATTTAAAGCTATACTTTTTAAATATGCCTATTGTCTGAAGTTGTAATGAAGGATGCTGTCATATTACTCCTGCTTGGAGCTTTGGGATGCTCCGAATTGATGCTGCTTGCCAATGTGTCAGCCCAAGACTGGTGCAACTGTGGTAATATTTATTGGACATATTTTTGAGGTTGTCAATACATCATTCTTCAGCTCAAGGTTACAACATGAAACCTACAGGCTAGTTCTTGACAAGTTTGATAGTGTTTATCATACTTCAGTCTCAGTAGAAAATTCTCTGCTATTCTGTCATTCCCGTTACTGAATCACATTTGGGTTTAATCAGTATTTCTTAACCCACCACAAGCCCCAGTCCTAAACGTATTTTAGTAACTTGAAGCCTAAACTTACTTGTTAAACCCAAAGAAAATGTCATGATTATTTTACGTTTTGGCTTTTGGTGACATACTTAGGTAAAAAAGGCATGAAAACGTGCTTATCGTGCGTTTTTGACATTTTGTTGTACATTTATGTTTTCTGTGGAGGCTGTGTTGGGAATACATTTGCCTAGTTTCATAGTGAACAATTTTAGTAAAATGTATCAGCTAATTTTATTGTGCAGATGTTTTAATAGAGGAGATTTGACTGAAAATTAGCAAAAATAATTAAAATATTGGGGAAAACCAAACAGAAAAAAAAAAAAAAATCATATTTAGCATACAAAGTCTAACTGGTAGGAGAGTGACAGAGCTAAGCTGTAGATGGTCTTTTTGTAGGCACATTTAGATAGATGTGTGTCTTGCTCAAGGACACAACAGCAGACATGCTGAACTGATGCTCCATTGTTGCACTTAGTGTACTGCCACACTTGGCTGCTGACCTGTAGTTTTCGAGGCAGAAACCACAATGATTTTACTTATAAATGGACAGCATCGCAATATGAGAAAAGCCCAGGCTTTATTTGAGGTGGATGATCCATCACTCTTCAAGCTAAAGACAAAACGACTATCTTCACCATGGGGCCTTGTAGATAACATCAGCTCATTTCTTTTCTCAGAATGATTTCATAAAACAGCCAGTCAGCATTCCCAGTGGAAACACATAACAGTCCCCAATAAGTGGCATGTGCAAAGAGCAGCCCAGAAGCCGCTCACAGCCTGAGGTTAGTCTGCACAGCTCCCAGTCTGTGTTTTCTGATGGATTATTAATGGGCCAAGCACTGTCCAAAAACGTAATAAATCTCCAAGGTCCCCCATGTTATTTCTCACTTGAAAAAGCATGATAGCTTGATAGCATGGAGAAAAACCAAATGACTGATGGGTTTCGCTGACAGAGGACATCCCCTGTAGCCATGTTTCCATAAATAAATGTCATTTGCATTTTAAAATATTGTTGTGTGTGGTGATTACGGCTTCTTTTCAATTTGGGAATTTCTTTCTTGAGATTCTTGTCAACAATGTTTCTGCAAATGTGAGTATCCTCTGCCCCTTGGTATTGTAGGTTGTGTTAGATGCAAATGCCATTTCTCCTCTGTGTTTGAGCCAATATATTAAGAGCAGCAAACACATGGAGAATTTTACCTATGGGTTTGGGTTGATGGAGAAAAGAACACAGACAGAAACCCATCCATTCACAGAAAGTCTTTGACCGTTTAGAAAGCAGATAGAGCCCTTTTAAGGAAGATATTTAAAATCTCAGTGGAACAGTGCAGACATTGAATCTAGACCAAAGACTTTCCCTGGGGAGAAAGAAAAGAAACCAAGGTTTACACCAATCACTTTTATTGGTGATCATAATTAACAGTAAAAGCAAAACAAAATTAATAAAGAAATAAATCACAGTTAAAACTCAGCATGTACTAAGAGACTATGTGAAGATGCCCCATCCTTCACACCTTCTAAGATTATCTCGCTTTAATTAAAAGTGGGTATGTGGCCTGAGCGCGTTGGTGTAGAAGTAATATGTTTTGACGGGAAGAGGCTGGCAGCCCTGCGCTCGGGGCCGCACAGGAGCAGGGACTAAGAAGATGCCAAACAACAGACTGAGGCAGGATATAAATCAAATCTCTACAGAGACAATGGGGCTCTGGGCACACACACTATCTGCCACTAGCCCTGCCATAGAGGTTAATGACTTCACCGGTGCAAAGGGACCGGCAGCATGCAAAGACCGGAATAACAATGGAGTCGGAGAGGACAGTCGGCTGTAATTTACCACACTAGTTATGAGTACACAGGACATGTTCATTTATCTTCTTCTGCTTAGTTAGACTAAGGGAGATGAGTAGAGAGGGAGTGCATTTGTGTTAGGATTTTAAAGTTAAAAGCATTGTCACTGGAAAATCCTTTGCTGCATCAGGTGAGAAGGTCTGTCATTTCAGAAGTCCAAAGTTAGCATAGATACCATTATTTTTTGTCTGGTTCCCATGGTTACTAGAAAAACAGATGTCTCCTTTTCACAAATCTGACAGTGCCTAACTCATGTCTGTTGAACATCAGAGGCCACACTACTAAGTTGGTTGAAGTCCAAACTTGTCCTGTTTAAAACTGAGCTGAAAAAAATCCTTTTTAAAAAGTTCTCAGTGTTTCAAAGAGACTCAGTGTTCTCAGTGTTTCAAAGAGACAGCCAGGAAATCAGCTACCTTTTTATCCATTGTGTATCTTAATTCTTTTTCTGCCATGGCCGGATATTTCCATTTTTAGCCTTTTATTATACGAGGCGACAGAGGGCTCTCTGATACACATGCTGAGTTTGTCTACACTCAAATACATGACGCGATTCTACGGATTCATCAGCAGATTGAGAAGAAGGAGAGCACTAGGACCCACAGGATGTCACATGACCTGTGTTCTTTGGATTTCAGGCAAAAATATCTTGGACAAAATATATTGTTGAGTAAAGCTGGCTGAACACTACAGGAGTTTTGGCTCGATTGTAAGCCTGATGTGTTGTTCTACGAGTTCAGGGAGAGTAGTAGTGGTCAGAGTAAGGATTTGTGTAAGAGATTTTTTCTCTTTTTGCTCTTTACACAAGCACTGTTGTCAGCTCACTGATGTCTGTGACTTATTCTTTTGTTGGCACTTAAAAAAAATCACAAAAGATCCTAAACTCTTTTAGTGTGCAGCCGGCTTAAGTTGAGAACAGATATTAGATCATTTAAATGATGAAAATCATTAAACTTACTTCCAGAGTCAAAAGTAGTCAGAGTAAAGGTACGGTATTTCTTAAAAACACATAAAATTCTTACTTACAAACTGACTTATGTTTTGGGGCTTGGCTGCATTATTTTTAGGGTACTACACATTTCTACTTTGGACATGAATGGTTGAAAGGTCAAGGGTCATGGGTCGACAACATGAACAGCCCACATCACTCGCACTTGTTTTGTTATGCAGTCTAAGCCGTAAATGAGTTAATGCTGTTGAATAAGAGATATTTAGTTTAATTTTTTAAAGCAAATACTTTTCCAAATACTTGGCATAGAAGCTAGAATAAACACATTTTAATTCAATCAATTAAAAGTGCTACGAAACTCACACTTGTCATATTTTCTTTAAGAGCTCATTATCAGGTCATGAAGGTCTAGCACTAAAGGCTGGCTAACCAAATAGAAACTTTGTTGAAAATTTCCAAAGAGAAAAAAGCTGCAACCAGTAACACTTACTGGCAGTGAGTAAGAAATATATTCATTAGTTGAATTGATTCTTGTTTTTGATGTTGAAATGAACTTGAGAAATAAATGCCCTTTTGTAGCTGATACATTTATAATGAAAACTCCGAACATAAAGTTTTTCAAATTATATTCAACACCAGACCAGCCTTTGCTGTCTGCACATCCAAAAGTTTTAACCTCTATGGTCACATCTCTAAAGAAGACAGCCCCATGACCGTGTCTGACCAATGGGTCAAGTCTGGAGCCTCAGGTTTAAATAACTACAAACGAGGTTATGCAGATCACATCACAGCATTCTAAATGTCAGCAGTGAGTGGTGAGAATTAATGAGAGTCAATGGAGACAAACTGCATTTTCTCCTATAAGTACTCCAAACACTACTAAAATAAGGAAAAGCAGCTACAGACTGACAATATACAACCACAACTACAGCTAAGTACTGAGTTTGTATGTGACATGTAAAAATCAGGTAAACAGTAGCGGAAAAGCAGAAGAACTACAACAGCACTTCTGTTTCTCTCACATTTCTTGCGGACACAGAAATTAGAATCACACAAAGTTCAACTCCTTATCTTTTCTATGCTTAAATAAGATGTTTTTAGTCTGATTTCTGAGTGACAAAAATGTTGTTCAACAGTAAAATTACCCCAAATCTCCAACTGACGTCTGCAGACTGTTGCAGACTTGTAAAAATTGGGTATGACTTAAAGCTCTTCAATTAACTCTAGTCTTGTGTGGAAAGTCTGTGAGCAGATTGTCAATGTGAATCAATCCAAAATGTCTCTATGGTCTGTTAATATTACAGTATTTTTAGTGAGGATTAAGGAACTTTTTAAGATGAAAAATTATTCAGTATTCAATATTGTTTTAGCTAGATTTTTTTCTCACACACCATGTTTTGATTGCATTGGTTATTATCTATGCTTTATGTTGGGTTCTGTATTTCTTATCACTCTTAAAGTCTCTACACCTTTCATAGAATAACTTCAAATCAGTCTTACCCCCATCCATCTTTTTGAAAATGATTCACTTGATTGTGTCTGATACTACTACAGCACTATAAAATGAAAGCACAGAACAAATAAGCAATTTGAATGGAAAAATAATGCACGGAATCAATGTATGAGCAAAATGTATTTACATTTTTGACTTGTTAAAGTACTTTGGCAGATGTAACACCTGAACATATGGCCCTTTTAAGTAATTTAGTATTCTTCAAAAAGTTCTTCTTTTCCTATAAATGTGTGGCAATTGCAAGAAAGGATGCTAACAAGTTTGATCGGTAGCTGATGAATGTAATATATGTGTTAAAGAATGGTTGAGAATAACATAATAAATAATGTAATATACATGAGATACCTTAATACTGCTGCATTTTTTGTTCCAGTGTACCGACTATAGAAGGTGATGCTTTAGAACTGATTTGAGGTGTCCAGGTTCACTTTGGAGCATTAGTTCTCTCATTTATCCTCAGTAGGCTAATTGGTCTAATGAGCAGACACAGACAAGGTGTTCACCACAACATCATTATAGCCCATTATCAGGACAAACAACATACTGGCTGTTTAGAGGAGACAGAACTAACTAGACATATCAATGGATGCTGAACTGAAGAAATGTGCTATGTGTCATCTGCAAAAACATTTGAGTACTGAATGAGACTGCATTTTGGGGATTTAAAAAAAAAAAATACTCTCTTAAAGGATAACCATATCAGCAGACAAAGTACAGTAGATTAATAAAATGCTGATGGTGATGTGTGTTTAACTCAAAACAATGAAGAAAACATCTCAAACTAATGTTATGTCTTAACATTTGCATCAAATTAACATCTATTTGCAAAGGAATGTTGGAATCAATACTTCAATATATCTATGTTCCATCTTTAATATTGGTCCAGTTGCTGGCTTAAAATTTTCACACCCATGCAATGCTGTCAGTTGATTTATGAGCCAGTATCTCAGGTGTGGGAGAGTAAAAAGGCCCCATTATTTTGGTTAACAGTTTCATGGGCATGTTGCTGTATTTGAAATGACTCTTTAATCCTGCTGCAAAGATAAACAAATCTGTCCTGCCTCTGAAATACACCAACTTATGTGAATTAGAGTGTCACATGACATTTTAGGATAACTAAGTGAGTGAGCTGTGAATTTGCCAAGTAAAAGAATACATTAATCATAGGATAACACAATGTGACAAATAACAAAACATATTTGCAGACACACTTTTAAGACATCAAAGAGACATTGTATTTGATTTTTCTTTGATGGCTTACACAAAAAACATCTTGACTATGTGATTTTCATCTGGATTCTTTGTGCATTTTTCAGTAGGATCACAGATGCAGTATCTTATACAGCATTTCAGAAACCCTGGATACAAATGTTTATTTACATATTTCAGCTTTTCAGATTTTGCAAAATGTGTATAAAAGATTCAATACATTGTCTTTACTTGTATTGTCTATATTTTGCTTCCATGACCAAATTCAGATTTGTTTTTGATGTTGGCTCTTGGGCAACAAAAAATAGGGTTAACGGCACCAGTTTTGGGCCTTTGTTACTGTGTCTATTTTAAAACAAGAATCAATGTATTTCTGTTGATAGTGTAAAGGTGTGTAGTGTGTGATGAGAGAGCGGACTGACAGCAATCAGAGCGAAGCATAGGAACTGGCAGGGAAGAAACGAGCATACTTTTTATGTCCCGCTCACCTACAGGCCGAAAGCAGCTCTCAGTACCAAATAGGCACCCATATATGGCAACTCTCTACTTTTCACAAAGCCGTAAACTTAGCTAAGTTACCTATTCTAACCCCAACCCATAATCCTAACTATAACTGTACACTTATTAAACTAAATATAAACATTTGTGATATATATGGGCTTCACATTTGTGATTATACTATACAAAGATGCTTCAGGTCTGTAGTGAAAAGTAGCTCCCTGTTTGCAGACAGATGAGCTTGGAAACCCACATGTTGCATATGCATATACTTTTAGTCCAGAGAGGGCATCCCACACTCTCAGCAATGGATATCTTTTTGTTTTGACTTCAGGGCAGGTTGTGTTTTCTTTTGTACTGCTTGGATAGTGTTGCTACACAATGCTGCATACAAATACCCATAACTTTTGTTTCAATATAAGTTGTCACACAAACATAAAAAAAATTTATTGCAACTTTCTAGTTACATTCCTACACTTAAATCTCACATTTGGTAGTTTGTCAAACGAGACAGCAAAGTACTGTCTAGTAGCTTGACATAAAATGTTTTTACTTCCATTTACAGTATTTCAATGTCTTATATGGACTGGCCCACTCTCTACTTGACTCGAAGGGAGCCCTGCGGTGTTCTGCGGCTGTAAGCCTCCAGCTTATTGTAACTCTGTCCCCAGGGATTTCAACGAAGCCTATTCACAAGTCATCAATTCAAAACGCCTGCAGCTACATAGAACTTCTTTTCTGCAAATAACAGCTTATACTACAGTATGTGGGTCACTACTGTATGCTAACAATCATACTAAAGAATTATGATCCATTTAAAAAAGCTCCATCTTGATAAAAGATGTATTTGAATTACAGCTTTCACATTGAACTGTCGGTCCGTTGCCTGCAGCGTGAATGGTATTGGTGCATATTGTGATTTTCTATAGAAAACTATTGATAGATTCCACATGAAGCAGCTGGAACATTTTTTGAACCAATACAATTTCTCTTCACCCTGATGTCTTTGTTAGATCTCGAACAGGGTTTGCGACCTCGCACCATGTGCGATTATTTAAAGCTTTCCCTATGGATCCTCACAATGTGTCCTCCCGAGGTGCTTCTCTCTGTTGTTATAAGCACTCACATTGTGATAATTGCATGATACAGGATATAGTAAGATAAATGTATATAGTGTATGTAGAGCTTTGTTGAGTCACAGCAAAGGCAGAGCTGAATATTTATATGGTTGTGTTTCCAACTTTAATTTGCTTTGAATGGGTTCTTTTGAGGGGTGCACGGTAGCAGAGTGGTTAGAGCTATGGCTTCCCAATAAGGAGGTTGTGGGTTTGACTCCCGGGTAGGACCATATAAACATCTCACGATCTCTCTGGTGGAGTTTGCATGTTCTCCCCGTGTCACCGTGGATTTTCTCCAGATACTCCGGTTCCTCCCACCTCCAAAAACATGCATGTTAAGGTTAATTGAGCATCACTGTCTATAGACTTTAAATGTAGACACTCTGAGGTTGCTGTGTGAATGGGCCTTTAGAAGGACATCTAGGAAATAGAAGTGTGGTACGTTGATTAGAGGGGTGACCCCGCTTATGAAAGCCTGTTTACATATCAACACTATGTATTTCACTTAAATGATGAATCATGTTTGCAAGCCTTTTCATTGAAGTTTAGCTTGAAATAGAAATAGCTACATAAAACAATTCAAAATAAAATATGTATATTTCATAAGAATCCTTGGAAGAGATCAAGCCTTATGAGTGGTACATATTCTATGCGACATGTGCTTGATTGGGGCATGTCTGCTCTCCGGTAAACAGTGTGAGCCTGGAGCCAAATCAGTTGGCTGTATTGTGAGAGGAGCACCTGTCCTTACCATACAGAGACTGAAGCCACCTGCTCCAGGCCGGCTGCCTGTTTGACTTGTCTCTCAATCTACAACCGGTGCTTACAATACAGCAGCATGCATACCAAAATCTACCGCACAGAAGGTTAAGACCAGGTTAGAACACCATACAGTCCTCTAGCTCTCCAGAGACATTTACTTTTTACGGCATTATACAGTACACACAATATTTCCTGCAAATCTCAAAGAGAACATCTTTACTAAATTCAAGAAACCGCACAATATCGAGCATCTGGGTATACAGTGTTTAAATTACTGTTATTGAACTTTTATTAGTGAACACGGAACTTACACAAACAGTAGCTAACAAGCACACGTTAAAAACTTTCAAATCTAGTTGCGTCCCCCCTCTGGAAATTTAAATTTGTGTAAGAATATACACTGTAACTTAACATACAGTCAAAAGGAAAAGAAATACAATGCAAGCTGAACAAGGACCACTGATATAACAGGATGTGATTATATAAGGGTGAATTGGGAGCAAAGCTGTAGGAGGTTGTAAGTGAAGAAAAGTTTATTGTCGAAGTATATAAATAAAATGTACTTCACAACCTCAAACGTGAACTTTGCAAGAGAACAAAGCACAACCTGTGTGTACTAAGTCCCATATTCCCCTGTCCCATTATGGCGTAAACTGACACTGTTATAGACACATAGCTATGTTTTCACACATAAAAGTGCCATAAACCAGGCATGAGGATCACTCCCACCCTTTTTCCATTATGGGACCAGTCTCTCCCAAAACATTTGCCTACTTCCATTTGCACACAGGGTTAATGGGAAATTCCGGTGCTAAGTGATAAATGCCAACTCGCACTAGCTATCGGTTAGTTTGCGGCATACTCGAATGTTTTGAGGGTCCACACTGTCACCTCGCTAAACCTGTGTGAGCTATCTTCTGCAAGAGAACCGCTCCAACACAGTAGCTCTGGACCACTGAGCTCTCCTCGTGAACACACTTCTATCTGGCAATGCTGATGTGCATTACACGACCTACAACATTCTATCAGAAGTGACTGGCTTCGACGTCACAAGCAACGTAATTATGTCAATCAAAAGTTCTGTGTGGGTACGAAAAGCACCTACCCCACATTGTCCTCCTGGTTCTGGCCCTTTTTTGTGGGGATGGTCCAAAAGGGGGCTAATTTCAGGAACAGCAAACAAAAAACTCACATAGCTTCAAAATGTGTCACATTCATCTAACTAGTAAAAAGATTTGTTCACATGCAGACATTTATAGTTTGTTTTAAGTTATAGAATCCAAAAAAAAAACGAAACAAAACAATACTGTGTCGAGAAGTTGAAAAACTCTTCACAAGCTCATGAGAGAAACAAGGAGACTGTTCCAGACAGTTATAAAACATTAGATTTCCCAGCACTTAGACATGGTTCGGCAAACTGAATATGGTTTTATAATAGACATAATGAGGAGCCAGTAGAATAACATATGACTGATTAGAGTTACTGCATATTCAAAGCCTCAATTCAAGGACTCAGGAGAACCAACTAACAGCCAAATAAGATTAATGTCACCCTCATCATCATTTGTATTCATTATTGTGATCGCTGACATAACCTTTCCTCTTGTTTTTTATTTTATAACAAATAGTTTGGTGGCATTACCAGTGCAACACCCAGTTATGAAAATAAACAAACTTATACAATACCATTGTAAGTGCCCTAGATGGTAAATCAATTGAACTTTATATTAGCTCATGTACTTTTAACATTACTCAAACATGCATGAATCAATCTAAATACAACTATGAATAAGCTAATGATGAGAGAACACTGCAAACACGAGAAGCTTCAAAGTCAATGAAAGCAGAATGTATAGGCTAGACTTTGGTGCAAAAAGCCACCAATTTCTGTCTTAATCTTGCTAGACTTAAGCTAGCAAAACTAAGCAACTACAGCTCTCCCTACAGCACATTTATGTAAATACACAAGGTACCAAATAAAACTAAACATCATTTTTTATTTTCTAATTTTTGTGTATCTTTAGTTTTGAAATAAAGCAGCAAAAACACATGCACTTTTGCACTGCCAATTAAAAAATATGTTTTTTTTTTCTGGAGAGCTGTGATCTGGTCAGGATCTGGTTGAGATTTAGGAACTTAAGGGTAGAATTTCCACCAGGAGTCAGCTGAGAGATACAACCAATGCCTCAAATGTATATGTACCATCACAGAGACTTACAAAGACATTTAACAAGGTAAGAATGTTACTTAAGCTGCGTTCCAGGAAACTGGGAACTGGGATATTTCCCACTTGAAAAATACCAGTTCCCAGTTCAAAGCGTTCCAACCTAATCAACTCGAATGTAAACATTATGGCTAATGCTAACCTTTAAGCTAAACAAAAGTAAGGTAAATAACATGTAACCAATGTTTACACCGTTTTTGTGTCAGTTAAACCCCTCAAATAAATTATTGTGGTGATTGTTGAGCTTGTATGTGAAGTGGGGCTTCCTCGACCAGGTCCCAGTTCACAAGTTGTATTTACCAGTTCGAGTGGCGTTCCAGCGCATTTTTACTACTATTATCCAAACCCAACACATTACATGAACATGAACAAAATATTCAATAAAGCTGTTGCTGCAATGTAATATGGCACTATTTCGTACTGACTGAACAGTATAGTGTTATGATAAACAGTCTTAGATTAGGAATTTACATTACTTCCATAAACTGGGCCCATAAATGCTTTTTGCCTTCATTCAGATTCTGTAGCCAATGCATCAGTTTGGCTATGACAATCTGCTTAAACAATGCAAAACTAATACCACTGACTCACACACAACACTCACTATAAAAATGACCAAATTACCCACTAAACGCATCTAAACTGGATCAACAATGCGTCAAGCCTTCCACATCTTCATTTGCCGCCTCATCTGCATAATAGCAAAGACGGCAACTTGTTAGGGACAAAAGCTTGACATCGTTATACATAATCCACATGTTTAATTCATTGCACATTTCTTGTTGGGGATTTGCTGGTTTTATAGCGTTTAGCTCTAATTCTCCTTGAAATATCTGTTATTGTCTGCGCTTTGGTAAACAATTGTATATCCGCTGAATGTGCCGGCTAATGGATGTATCAAAGTCAAGTTAATTAGATAGAGCGTCTCTGTGTGGTCACTGGCCCTAGTCCTTATTAGGAGAGGCAGACTGAGTTACTATAGTGTTTATAGACAAATGATTCGGCCTACCTGCGAATCAATGGGGACACCTCAAGGAGCAATTCTATCAGAAGTGGCCGGCATCGCATAATCAGGTTTTGTGCAGTCGCCATCCGGTGATTAATTACTTCAGAGCCCACTCAATGACTTTGGGTCCAGGTGTTTTAAGGTTCTCCCCTAAAAATAGCAAACTAATCACCCATTAACATTTCCCAACAAAATTTACGAAGCAGAAAAATAAGACGTTAATTGCCACTTTCACATCTGGTCACAGTCAGGTAAGTAGGTCCATCTGTACAAGAACAAAAAATTAAATGGCCAAAAGACTTCTTAGCTTTTCATTTGTGCCATTCACTGATATGCACTTAATGTTATGTTTTTTTTTCTTTTTTATTACATGTCACACACAGAAAAAATGTGCCCTTACTTCATATTTAGGTCTTCTTTATAGGGTTTGTTTTGGTTCAGTCCAAGCTTAACTTTCTATAAAGCAGTGCCTTGATTTTTTAGATGTAAGTCCATACCCTTTTTTTAATGAAAGTAAACTGAACAAGTCTCATTGTAAAACTATGGATAAGCAAATGACAAGTATGAGCATGTAAGAAATGTATGTGCAATGATACATAAAAGTCTTTTCTCTCTTTTGTAGAAACAACAACTTCTCCATATCAGTCTGATTAATAACATGAACTGACGTGGACCATGAGCTGAATGCAGTTTGTTTTGGTCTCATGTCATGTCTTGTTACATGTTAATGTGACTGAACCCTGCTCCAATCCATATTCCTCCATCGAAAAAGATCAATGAAGAAACATGGAATCCTTGAACTTTGTCTATGTCGATTGATCAATGTATCTCATCAACCTGCAATTATTTTGTGCTGTTTTATTTTATACTATTTTATTAGAGCCCTATTACTGTATAAAGCAAGTTACATACTTTGTGTAACCTAATACTTTTGTGTTCTTGATTTAAGTATATATATTTTAATGTTTTATGTCATTTAATTGCACATTTCTATTCCTCCCTCATTCCAGATTGTAGATATGTGGAGCTCAACAGTGGACGATCGCTCTGGTTCTGAAAGTACTGATTTCCATTATACATTCCTAACAGATTCCAAACATAAAAAGGAATGAAAATTCAAAGAAATAAAAGAAAGAAAGAAAGAAAGAAAGAAAAAAAAAAAAAAAAAAAAAAAAAAAAAAAAGAATAATTATCAATAAGTTTGAAAGAGCTAATAAGCTTTATGGTAAGTAATGAGCAAAAAATGCATTTTAATTGTATTCAACGAACTTTATAAAGGTAGTTAAAAAATAATAAAAATATCATGTACAGTAAGCATCTTACAAATGTAAGTTACTTAATAATGATGGAAGGACTTTAATAAGTAATACTTCAACCCACTCCTGCTTTCTGTTATGTTTTAAATCATTACAGGTATATGTAATATAAAAATGATAAATGTCTGAAATCATCATCATTCATCATCACCATCACCATCATCATGCTTAGCACTTATATTTGAGTTTTTTAAATTAATGTTACAAAACAATCTGGAACCACGGTGATCTTCAAAGTGGCAGGACTGTTAAATAATAAAACAACAACAACAACTTTTACAAGGCCCCACACGAATCAAAAAAGCAAGAAAATGACCAAAAGATCTACTTAATTTAATAAATCACATTGCCATACAACTTTTGAAAAGTACAAGGCTACATATACTTGTCTGAGTTAAAGTAAGTGACCCTCCAGGGAGACAATAAAAGGGGTATCTTATCTAATCTAGACCTATGTTTACTGTTTTTGTCAACACTCTGAGCAGCAAGCATAAAAGCATGCCTTAATTTAAAACTCTATCATGGGCCCAAAAATAATGATTTGGTTTGTGATCAATGACCTTCTTTTTAATTAATTTTTCCCAGAAGCCAGTTTCTAGCATTTTAAAACAACATATCCTTCTATGCATCACCTTCTGCAATAAGTTTGATAAAATTCATCTAAAGTTATTAGCATTCAGGTAAAATACAGCATCCGAAAAAAAGTCGTTTCCAGGAGTGTGGAAACCATAGTAACCGACAGACTGAAAAAGTAACCTGTCATCTCCCATCTCTTCCCCAAAGTGCACAGAGACTAAATGGCAACATCTAGGCTATTTATTGCACTGCATAGAGAGTCATGGGAGCTGAACATCATCATTCTGACACTCTCTGGGGCTTCTGCTGCTATTCCACCAAGATAAGAGCTGATATCTTACTTAAAAAATATATCTGTTCAAATAAACTTCTCAACGCCAATCTCCACTTGAATCTCCCTTGACAACAGCATAGCAAGGCCAAACTATTGCATGTTTGTTATGAAAGATTATTCATGATTGTTAACCCACACAAATGTATACAAACTATTGGCATTTCTCAAAGGCTCCTAACACCCACCCGTCCCTCTTTGTATTTTTGCAAGAATTTTTAGACAAATAAGGCAAATAGTGGCTGATCTTTTGCAGGAAATGGATTTGCGGCAGTAGTGTTGGCGTATGCAGAAACACGCCTCGTTAAAAGCACTGTACTGTCGGAACACTATGCAAAGTCATTTATAAGGAAATGCACTAAAGCCTGCTGTTTCACACTCAATGCATTCTGGGTAATATGATAGGATAGCTTATGGTATGCAAGATGAAAATGAAAGACGGGTCAAGATGACTACAGGGAAATTACACGAGGCTGCAAAAATTGTACAAGCGCAAATGTCTCTATAATCAGATTTTTAAAGACTTACGTATATGTTATGTTGTGGAACTTAAGGTGAGACACTGCAGGGGAATAGAAATCATTCACTCACATAAAGGTATAAAAAACTTTTTTCAATATGTGACATTTTTTTTCAACATGTCATATTTTCATAAAGAAAAAAGACTTTTTATGTGCACAAAATGGCCATAATTGCACTTTTATGGGGTCGTCAGCATCACCCACTAAAGTAGCTCTTACAAACTTTACAGACTTGACCTGACCAAGATTTTGCAGGTTTATGCAGAAAAGATTTTTGGACATCTTATTTATTTTTTGAGTAAAAATTATTTGTCTACCATTCTTTTTTAGACAACTTCAAATTCTGAATTTTTAGATTTCAAATTTTTGAAATCTAAAAAATGTTATAAATTCCACCTGTTGCCATAATTGAGGAAGATTGCAAAAAAGAGTGATTGTTTGAGTGCTCAAAGACAGAGGACCCTAGAACACAGAGTATTTTTTGTTCATGTGTTTTCCCCACATTGTTGACAAGAAAGCATGTTTTACTTGGCAAAGGTTGAACTGAAATCCTAAACTGATGTCCTAAAGATGAGGAAAGGAGCTAGAGGGAGCATGCACCAGGTTTGCATCAAAACTGCAAATTGCATGACTCTAAAATTCATGTGGGAAGCTCAAACAAGCAGAGAAAATCCATAAACTCAGAGGTGACTTCACAAGTGGAGCAAACATGTTTACAGCCTGTGTGCTGGAGAGACTGCCTCAGAGTTTGTTTATCAGCACAAGTGGACTGAGCAGAGCTCAAGTTTTGATTTTACCCTTATAAAAAGTAAGTTGTGATTGCCAAAGGTCTTCTTGGAAAAAAAAAAAGTAGTCTATACATTATTCCATAACTCAGTATTTACTGACCAAACGGCTGTTTCCACTGGTTCAGTTTGGACTGGTATGGTCTGACTCTGTCTCACCGTCTTAAGCAACCCATGCCAGCCCCCTGAAAGGGCCTAGGGTAAACAGCAAGTGGTAACAGCAGACATAGACTACATTAAAGAATGCTAAACAAAACTCACCTACAGATGGTGGTAAACTGTCCACTCTTCTGGATAAGCTGTCTGCCCTGCATACACCATTTTAAAATTAATTTACAATATATCAGATTAAACAGTAAGTTAGTTCAGAATAAGTGTCACAAAAAGGCAAACTACTGAAACACACTTTATTGTTGTAAATGTGTACATTTTGTCTGTTTTCCACCAATATTCAAAATGCAGCACTTTGTGAGCAAATATGACTTCTAAGTTCTGTCTGAATCAAATAATAAAGTATTTCAGGACTCACAACTGGCCAAAAGCAGAGTGTTGATTGGCTGAGCTTGGCTGGCCCACAGTTTTACTTTGCTGTCTGTAGAAAGATATTCTTAAGCTGTGAATGTGGCCAAAAAATGAATGCATGGGCATATGAGCCATTTAAATTTACAAAGGATATAAAAAATGTATAAGGGCTGAGTAAAATAAAGAAACTACTTGATGTTTTGCGGTGTGAAAATCAGGAAGCTTTAACATCTCTGGAATTCAATATTCCTGCCCAGTGAAATTAGTGTCACTACTAAGTTACTGCTTCAGAAAGTAACTTAGTTACAATACCTTGTGGGCAATATTGCAAACATCGATCAAAAATAGGATATAACATTTTATTATTGGCATTCAAACAGAGGTAAACAACAAAAGAGTTGCTTAAATAGGCTCAAATTAAGCAAAATCAAAAATAATAATAATAGATCCTGGTCCAGCGGCAGATCTGTGTCGCTGAACTGTTTTATGTCACACTTGTGAGATACTTTTGTAGAGTTTACTTAAAAGTAACTAAGAGTATTGTGTTAGTTACTGTACCAGTAATTAAATTACATGTATTTTAACAGCATTACACTAGTTACACAAAAATATAAACTAATTACAGTCATTAAGTTACACCCAACACTAGTTTTGAAGTAAAATTCTGATTAATTTTAACATTGCTTTCTTTAAAAAGTAAAACATTAAGATCTTTTTCAGACCATCTGCTTCGCAAAATGCTTTAATAGCTTTTCTAATACTCTCCTTGCCTGATAAACCCAAACAGGTTTTGAAAGACTTAACATAGGAAAATACATGGGAATTCCCGGACCAAGCAGTGCAGTCACTGTTAAGCTTCATTAAAACAACAAATGCTAAAACATCCAATGCAACAGATGACCAACACCCTAGTTTGGCAAATACCAATTAAAGATGTGTGATTTTCTTTTCACAAACAGAATCGGACCACCCAGGCTTAGCCAATCACAGTTGCTTTTGGATATCTATGAGAACTAAAATGCTTTACTATTTTTGTTACAATGTGGCGTAATTACAGTAAAGCTTTAGGTGGTAGGACAAAATTTATTAATGCACAACTAAAAATGTTAGAGAACACACCTTAAAAGCCATAACTGCAGCTAAAAATAAATATGTGTCGACCTGGAGGATTAGTAAGAAGAAGTTTTCCAGATTTACAAATTTACATTCTACTTTGCAGCATCAAAATGTTTAACCAACTTCTGAGTTGGCTATAAGATTGGCTAAATAAATCTGTTGTCAGTACAGACAAAAGGCCTTATATCCTGCTGTGAAGTTGGATTAAATCTGAACATACATGAAGACAAACTATAAACCTCCCAAACAGTCATTCCAAGACATTATTTGACTTTACCTTGCATATAATTGTTTTTTGACTTACCTCAAAACGAAAACTTCTACATGGGTTGTTGTCCCGCGTCCCGGTGCAGCTTTGGGTGGCGCCAGAGTGCAAGGAAAGCGAGCGCGGCAGATTGGATTGGGAAAAAAAAGAGAAAAACTACATAACTCACGGGTTAATCTTCCCACAGAGTCGCTCTATGGCTTTGGCAGTCTCCACATCCTACCGCTGGATGATGAGCGAGCCTTTTTCTCTGGCGGCTGCACTTGCCACTTGTCAGCAACGCGAGAAAACAGTTCACTTACAGGACTTTACCAACCGGAAACAGCAGCAGCACCTACCCTTTGATCGTGTTTGAAGGAATACTGCGAAGTTGGCAAAGGAGAAACTGACCCGCGTTTTTATTCACAAGTATTCCACGCGCGGAGGATTGGAACACTTGCAGATTTGAGTTGGTTTTGACGGGTCTTTTGGACAAGTAAGGACAAGGATTAGGTGTCTCGGTCAGCCTACTTCTTCTCATTACTCCCTCTTGATGCGCCACGACCTCCGGTGCACTTGAAATGCAGCACCGATAAGGTAAAACCATCTCTTTCTTCTTGCACTTTTCCCTCGCTTTGTGTGTTACTGACTGATATGAAGTTGAATCGGACTGTGCCTGGATGGCTAGCGAGACTCCCTGTTACGCGCACGTAATATTGGGATCCCACAGGCGACACTTGTGGATGGATGGTGACATTTTGTGCATGTGCTTTATCAAATTGTCCTTTCACTCATTTAAGCCCCGCGTGAGGTGAAGCAGCAGCGTGGAGGTTGGTTAAATGACCCCGGTTCAAAGTGAAATTCTATTACAGCTGCCTTTTATTTGATTACACTGAGTCCAATTGCGCAAAAGCAATTATGTTAACGCGATACTTCAAAGTGGGGACTGTTTACAACGCACGTGTCGCTGTGGCTTTGCATGGACAGCGCAGTCATTTGGCTCCCAGAATTGTGCCACGTGCTTTGTGCATTTATCAAGGTAATAAATGAAAGAATAACGCAGCATCAGTCCAGTAGCCATTCACATAAATCAACAAACCAGATAAATGCCCTATTTGAACGAAAATCACTGGGCAGGCTATGCATCTAAAGCAGGATTTGTCAAATAGGGCTGCGTGCTGCTAATCTCAGTTGACCACAAGAACAATTGTTGCATTTTTATAATGTAATTGCCATCTGATAACAGATTCTAAACATTGACATTATAAAACCTTTCAAGGATTAAAAATAATAATTACAGGATTTATAATAGACTCTTGAAAGTGTTGATCTGTTTCCTTATCAAAAAATACCTGGATTTGAGCGTGTATTTGAATCAACCATGATCAACAGTATAGTATAGAAACAGTATAGTTGTGCCTAAAACATTCTGTCAGCTATAAAACATGATGACATCAAGCTGGACTTGAGCATTTAGAGCTTTTTAAATACTCAGGTAATTATAGAGAGACAGGCAAACAGTGGAGGTTTACTCAAAACATGTGTTAATGAAACAAAATACACGTCTAGGTGCGTTTTTGAAAAGCTCATAGGAGTTCAATACAGTTTTATTCAGTGCTTTACGTGGACAAAATTAAATGCCAGTACTGTCCAAAAAGAAGTGTCGAGACTCTCATTTTCATTGATAGTCTCTGTTCTGTTAAAACGTGCTGTCTTTATTGTAAATTGTTTTATCTAGAAACCATTCGTTGCTATATTTCATTCTTTTATAGGGCTGTAGTCCTTTACTTAGTGGTTAATCGGTCAATTAATTGGTAGATGTAAGCACGACGTTTTCTGTTAATTGTCTGTATAAATAGTTGTCTTTTAAGTGCAATAGAATGTAATATAAATACATAGTGAGAAGCATTTTAGTTTGAAAATGAATCTTCAGTCTAACCTGCCTTTTTAGCCTTTATGACTAACTGCTGACTTACCAAAACAAAAATTATTTGCTGTAGCCCTATTTTTAATACAACCAACTACTACAACTCACATTTTAAGGTCAGATCACATGTCAGCGAGACCAAATGGCAATGAATTCAGATCTTTACTTTCAGAATTGCTCGGTAAATAATGCTGGCAGCCCATTCAAACAGACTTCAGTGTATTTTGATAGTAAACTGATCGAGTTTGACGCCTGAGTGCTTTCCGGAAGGTCACAAAAAGGCAAGAGTGAGCGCGGTGCAGCCCTGCATTGAGCACACTATACATGTCCACTTCCATTGAGCTGTAACCAGGTAAATGCATGTATTGATTTTGTCTGCCCAGGCCTTCGTAGTAGATTGCAGTCTCATCTGTACAAACATGATACACATTTTAATTTTTCATTTATTTGAGAGGTTTTTACAAAGCGGTTTTGAAGAGATTAAATGTATTGAGCCATGAACGCACAATTCCATGATTCATTTTTCTGTCTGTGATTCTGTGATTGTATTGTGTGTTGAGAAAAGCTACAGATTTGCCCTATGAAACGTGCTGGGAATACTTAACTTAATAAAGAATGTTTGATTGCCAGTGTCGTTTAATCAATTAATTGGTAAGTGGAGTCTTAATTTTTATCAGTCAACTAATCCTTTTGTTTAGATGATTTAGATGAAAGATTTGTATTCAACTGCAACAAAATCGTTAGTCTAATAATCCAGTGATTTCAATCAGTGTGCTGGGGAACAAAAACATGTCTCTAAAGCTCAATTTATGAAATAACAATAAATACATTTCATTGAACCATTTGCCATGTTGAAGTAATGAATAATTTAAAGGTGCACTATGCAACTATCCAACAAAAGGTTTTGTCACTTGGAGTATGTTTGCTTCCATAGACCTGACCTGTACCACTTAGCTTTGCTTCTCTTTACCCATAAGAGAAATATTTCAAGCATAGTAACACAAAAAGCAGGCAATGAGTCCTCTAACAGAAGTTAGAAAAAGTGTATCCAATATTTACAAAGTTAAATAATTTAGTTTTCTAAAGTCGTTTGATTTGGCCATATTGGAGTATAGATGTTGTGCCATGAAAACATTTCAACCAAAAAAGTGTGCCGTGACTCAAAAAAGGTTTGGAAACACTGGGTTTTATCTACCTTTTTTGATACAAATGTATGTATACAATGTATTTTGTATTCATTTTCTGTAGAAAATAACATCTTTCCATGCACTCCATAACTTGCAATATATTGAATTTTAAGATATCATGAACGCTGTTTTTCTATGTGTATTCATAGAAAAAAACGCTACAAAAAAGCGCACTGAAAATAAATAAAAATATAAAAAAGTGATGTTGAAAGTTTTTATCTATGAGCACAAAAGTTATATTTTGCAGAGATTTTACATTTGTCTGGCAAGAGGGTTATGGTGTTCATATGATATGACAATCACATTATACAGTAAGCCAATAATTTTAACAGAGATTAGCATCAAGCAGCTAAAATTTAAATAAACAAAAAGTGAATGGGTCATCAAATTCAAAGTGAACGCAACACATGAATTAAAATGTTTCAATACACGTTTTAGCACATTTCTGTTGGATTGATAAAAATATTGGCATATCTTGTCATCAAGATATGACAACAAATATATATATTAAAATTAGATATTCAGTTTTTGTCAATATTGCACAGCCCTACATTTTTAGTCTGAGCAAGACGTGTTGACGTAAGAAGTGTCAAAATTAGTTCTTTCTGTTTGTTGACATTTGAAGGAAGTGTGTATATTCCCTGTAAGGCTGCTTGTTCGTCAGTGTGCAGATGAGGGTCACTTTCCTACACATTTGAAAGATGAGAGAAGGAGGGAGAGGTTGGGCCCATGCTAAAAATCCATTGCTATTCCTCCATGTCCAGCTCTATAGGCAGCCCATTGTCACGGGCCGTGCTGTGGGATAGCATCTGATGATTGAGAGCGGCGTGCGCGAGGTGAAAGTCGACTCCGAAAAGAAACTAAAGGCTCATTATAGTGAAGGTTAAGGATGCTGCTTCACACCTGCGATGCACAATTCACAGGTGGATTTGAAAGTGTGCCCACAGGCAAAGCTTAAAAGTTTGGAAGATTCAGATTGTGTTGCTAATGTCCACATTTCTTTTTGTGATTCAATTTGAGAACAACTTTGGTTGGATAGACCGGATGAGCGATAATGGTGGAATTAGCAGCAGCTGGCAGATCCAAAATTATACAGCGGAGTTGGATGAGATGACAATTTTCCACTTGCGCAATTAGTCATGATTTTTATAAAATTTTAGTTTGTCTTATTAAACACATACTTTTGTCATATCTTGTTTTCAAAGGTGCACTTTTTGTTGTCTGCAGTCAACTCTTCTCCATGGAGTTACTGCTTTGCCAATAGAATGTTAGACAGTATGGCATTGAACCTTTAAATCTCTATACAGACATGCATGTGGTGCTACCAGGCCAAGTCAAAAGTCAGATCTGTGGAGAGGCATCTGGTTTCAAGATATTTTTGAGCATTATAGGCACAAATAGCATAACAAATTCTGGATTCTGTATAGGGCTGAGCGATAAGGCAAAAAGTCAACATCACTTTTTTTTTAAGCCAGGTCTCGATTTCAATGTTATTGCAATTCTTGTAGGCTGTTTTTTTTTCTAATTGTCTTTAAAGTCCGCAAAATCATGATTTTTTTTCCCCTAAAGTTCCTACTTTGTGAAAGGCTAAATCCAGCTGTTACTCACTCAGAGCAGGACAAAGGCTGACCAGTGTTGCTAGATTTTCAGAGAGAAACAAGTGACATTAAAAAATGTCTTAAGGACATACAAACATGCTAAAAAAAACATGTTTCGGTCATAAAAATATATATTTTGTAAATTAAACAATTATGACTCAAAAAAGTGCAATCTAACTAAACAAAACAGAAAACAGGTTCCCAGGGATTGCTGTATCAGTGGCCCTCCTGTGATTTTTTATTTTTATTTTTTAAAGCATATTGTTTTTATAATTTGAATTAAGAATGGGCTGATGTAGATTTTATTCTGAGTCAATGTCCATTACTAATAGAGCGTTTCTTCTAACTCTGCTCTGTTTCCACTAGCCCTGTTTCTCTGGGACCAGGTACTTGTTTAGTACCTGCTTGCTCTGGTTTAACCAGGCCAAACAGGAACTAAACTGTTCTAACTGATATTATATTGGTCAGAATGCTGATGGAATCCAGGGTCACCGCAAAGTTTTCGCCAAGTTTGTTATGGCAGTTATGGAGATAATATCACATTTTAAAGTGTAATGAAACACAACCGGGTAGTGAAAACACACCATTGGTTTCTTTCTGTGGCTAATAACTAATTTCTGAAACTGATTTGCATTTTTAAATCCATAGCAAGTATCACATCAATCCCAATCTATTCATTTTACAAAAACAAACAAACAAACAAACAAACACAATCTTTGATAGAAAACATTTTGTAGCACCATGATTCATATGTTGCTTTATTTTGTTCAAATTGCAAAAATTATGCTTTGAAGCATGACACCAGACACTTTGATATTGATACTAATATTGTTAGAATTTTATACCAGTACCAGTACAGATACTGATACGCCCATCCCTATTTTAATTACTATTGTTGATCACAATTAACTATTGATATTTGTTATTAACCAATCAGAAGCAGGATTGGTTGAGAGTAGCACATTTTTTTGGTTCATTTTTGAGACGTTGTGCTTTTGTATGCTGATCTTTCAATGACACACAAATGTGTCGGTGACACTTTGTGATAACATTTTAACTAGCACAACAGTAGGCTTTTTAAGTAACTTTGGAGTGTACAGATTTCTAAATAATCGTAAGCCCGTTTGGTGGAAGCAGTTGTCAGCTCTCTGCCAAGTGAAGCTAGTTTTATAAGGTTCAACTGTGATTTGGCGTATACATAATTGAATGCCTCGATGTGAATGTGGCCTGTCTTTAATGTGTAAAAATGATAATTTGAATTATTTGACTATAGGCTCTTGCCCTCTGCCCTCCTTCAGCACTCCTCTGAAAAATAGATTTCGATCTCAGGCTTTCCTGGTTAAACAAAGGTCAGATAGCGAGGCATCTGGCTTAAACATGTACACCACAGCACAGGAGGGAGAAGATGTTCAGCACTGACTGTATTTTTGTCTGACCTTCTCAACAACATTCCAAGTCTATGTTTCCTGCTGAAGATGACAGAAAAGCTAACAGCTTCTACTTACAATGGTGACAGTTGCCTTTTCTTGTATGCTCCCCTATATCTACTTTTAGCTTGCCTAAGGCTTTGACTGTATTTCATATAGATTCAAACTGAGAACATTATGTCAAATAGATGGCCAAAGTACCCGTCATGGCTACCGTTTCATACTGGACACCGGTGTTTTTTTTTGTTTTTTTTATTATATGAATTTTTCATACACCGGTGTGTGCGGTATGTCCGGAAGAAAGAGCGGCGGAACCACCAACCGACCACTGGACCAGCCGCTTCAATGAATGAAGACAGCCGCCACATCCCCTGCCGCTGCCTGACCAGACACGGACCAAGGCCACCATCCTCTCCGCCCAAGTCCGCGGCAAAGTGAAGCTCCGCAGCCCATAACGCACCGAACAGGAAAAAGAAAGTGAACCACGTCGCTGACACATGGACAGGACAACGCCACGGAGTTCGTGCTCGCAACACAACAGTCTACCCCCAACGGAAGAGGAAAAGACGTCCACCACCGTGTCCGAAACACATGAGCGACCCACACCCCCGACAATGTTATTTTATACTCAACGAGGACTTCCATTTCACAAACCCGTGCCCTCAGCGCACGCCCCTCCCGAGCTCCCTGGGGCCATGCAGCCCCGCGGAGCGGAGACCTGCGGCAACCCCCGGAGGCGGACTGGGACGGAGCAGCACGCAGTGGGAGCATTCTCATTTCTTCACCTCATTACAGTTATGAGTGTCACTGTCTGTCACCTCTTTGGATACAGCAGCATTCTGTGGAACTATTCAAACCTATGTTTATACTAGTCTGCTCATTCTAAACTAATTTACTGCAGTAATTATCCTCTAAATTATTTGGAAATGGGGTTGACACCTGGTCATGTACCAGGATAAAAAATACCGTCAAATACTGTGACATCGACATAATTTTGAAAAATACCGTGATCTCTCTTTTGGTCATACTACCCAGTTCTAGTCATCGCTCATTTTCTCTTTTTTTATTATTTACATGGAAAAATACAAATTTTTTGTATAATTTCAAAAAGTGGTTGTACATTTTAATGATCTCCAAGGTGTACAAAGTCTAGTTCCACATGCTCTACATGCCACCTGCTAGATTCATGGCCAGCCAAGCAGAAAGATGTATCTGTGACATGTGCATGAAATTGCCATGCACTGCAGAACTTAGTCCCGGCATACTAAACAGAGAGAGAGGGAGAGGGAAAGATTTGTGCTTGCTAATGGTGCTAGATAGCAGTGATCCAGGCAGCTCTCTTCTTTTAGAAAGCACTGAAAAGAAATAGGCACAAAAGAGCAACCACAAGAGAGTAACAAAGATCTAAGCAGGCAGGCAAATGAGGAGGACTTAAAAGAGTGAAGCTGACAAAGAGCAAAAGTTTACAAGTCCTTATTTATGTACTTAGACACTGCAAGGGCTGCCACTTAAAAGTACTCCTGCCAAACTCCCATTTTGGCTCACCGCGTTTCTGCTTATTTAAATAGAATGAGGTAATGCTCTCATTAAATTGGACATCCACAGTGTCATTTGTTAACTTAAAGCTGTTGCATCTAACTGTAATTACATTTGTCTCTGTCAAGTCTGTTTTTCTTGGTTAGTTGTTGTGAGCAGCGCTACCAAAATGGATAATATCATAGTACGAGTAGTGCCTCCAAAATGAATCACTTTCGAACTGAGTAACTTGCCACAAAATTGCAAACTCCTAAAAGAAAGACATCAAAATGAAAAGTCTGCCTGGGCAAACTAGGTTCTTCTTAAAACCTCATCATATATTAAAAATTGGATTTGCTCAAGGAAATTGAATTTGGTGAAAAGGATTTTGAATAAAAGTAGCTATTACATTTTATGATGAAAATGAATGGATCTACAAAGATGAAAACAGCCACTTGACCTCCACCAACACAGTGCAATTAGTTAAACTATGTCATGCTCAATTATACAATGAAATATTATTTCCTATGTCATTCTTAGATCGAAATAAATATCAAATGATCATTCTTTTGTTGAACATGACCAGTGTTGGTTAGAGTCTAACGGTTAGACTAGTTTGGAACCTAAGTAATCAGATTACTCTGTAACTTTAGTGTAGAGGATCGCATGTCTCTTCTCTAGACCACAATCTTGGAATACAATGTAAGTTTGAAATGATTATGTTTGAAGACAAAGATTAAGGTAGACAAAGTGGTACATGAAGGCTAGTTTTAGGATTCTGCAGAGGCGATCAGCGTGGAGAAGGAATGAGAAGTAGGTAAATAGGAAAGGTCAGTTAGATGTCTTTCATTTGTTTTCCATGGAGCTAAGACAGTTTGTGCTATGTTCAAGTGCTTTCAGTTGTTGGTGGGATGAAAGAAATATAAAAGAAAGACTGGAATCTTAGCAAAGCAACGTGTGGAAGAGCTATATGCTGCTCTAAAGACTTCATAATGCATTTGCCGTGATCATTGTTTAGTCGTGGTTTGAGCTCAGTTTTGTCCTGAGGTTGATTTAATCTTTTTAGTCTTTAATTGTATGTTGCGTTTGTTGAAGTCAGAAGGCTTAGCTACTGTGCAAAATGGCTAACAATGCTAAAAGAGTGCATGTTTTGTTTTTTGTTTTTTTTTCTCAGTTTTTATTGACAATTTGGCTCCTGGATTGCAAATTGAGGTTCTTAGTCCCTTACTAGTCCAAACACAAAGCCAAAATTTCAAACACGTCATTTGTTTGTCATTTGTCATTTTACCTTTACCAGTACTGCTCAGGGGTCTCATTTATGAAGCCGGCGTACGTACAAAATTGGGTCAAAAGTACGTGGGAGATTACGTGCGTGGTTTCCTGCGTCAATTTTGGGATTTATGAAAAGACGACTTGACGTGGGATTTTGCGGGTGGGACCGCAAGCTCTGGGGCTACCGTACGCACTTTCAGAGATGAAGCAGGAGGAGATCTGTGTTTAGCGGAGACATTCTGAGGAGGTTTGTGTTTAGTGCACATGAGGGTACATGACTTTTGTTCATATTTCCAACAAATATAATAACTTTAATTTAATAACTACTTTGTGGAAAATGAAGCTTAGGTCAGTGTTGTCATTTAGAAGCCGTGCTTACGTGCACGGGAGCGCATGATTCACATTGTTTATTTAGAGAATCTGAAGCAATCTGGACATTAAGTTCATAATGCGCTTTATAACAAAGGTCCTGTGATCACGCACGAGTGGCTCCCTGCTCTCTCACACACGGTTTATCCAGCGCACACACATCATCACCACATACGCGCGCGCATACACACACATCACGGCATACGCGCGCGCACAGGCACACACATCGCTGTAGCAGTGTGGATAATATCCCACTCCACGCGCGCACTCAGACGTCAAGCCTTCAGCTTCCCTCGCTGCCTCTTTTCATCCTCACGTCTCACACACTGCACATTTCAGTCTCTCGTCAGCTCGCGCATATGTGCACGCTCAAACTTCCACGTGCATTTATAACATTACGCATATGAAACATCATATCCCGTTGTTGTGCGAACCTTAACAGTAAAGCACAGTTCTAAACTAAAGTCATCACATCTAAAACAGGCCGATAAGTTTGTCAGACGAGCAGAGTTCACGTCAGAATCCTCTCTGCTGCTGCTCCGTCTCTCTCTCCTCCCTTTCCCTCCGTGTCAGTCAAACAAACTGGCTCATTATCGGTTCATGAATATATGAATGACTCTTTGCATGGACCTTTTATGCTGAAAAGAGGCGTGAAGAGGGAGTGACGTGAGGCGGGGTCCGGTGCGCAGATTTTTTTCTAGCTGTGGAGAAAAGTGAGGAGGAAATGACCTGCAGGAGTGCGTACGGAGGCTTTTGTAAATCTCAACTTTCTTTTACGTAAATGAAAGTTGGATTTTGCCGCAGCGTACTTTTTAACGCACTTTTTCATAAATGAGACCCCAGAAAAGTTGCTCTTAGGTAGTTTTCTCAAATTGTGCAGTTCTAATCTTGCAAAACATACTCAGTTCTCTATACTAATTTTGATACTACACTAAAAATAAAAATCACAGCCTATATAGAGGATATTTTTTTAGACCAACACAATTATTGTAAAATGTTTTGTCAGAGTCAGAGGAGTCATTTCCCCCTGCTTTCAATCTATTTTTTAATGCCACCCGAGCATCCTCAGGAAAGTTGTGCCCAAGGAACCATCTCCAAATCTTAGGCCAGGATCTTGCAAGATTGGTTTTGGGAATTGAACTTGAGGCTTTCTTGTCAAGTTAAGACGGCTAACCACCAAGCTCTGCCTCGCCAATGAGGTCACACTGACCATTTTGGTACAAACAGCATGCACAAGTTTATGTGTGCTTCTATTCAGGTCAGAACTCACAGCATGCCATTTGAATGCACTCCACTTTTCACTTTTTTTTTTTTTTTTTTTTCATCACGCACTATGAACAAGCAGCTCTTTATTACTATATGCTTTCTAACTAGGGCTGCAAAAATTGGTTGTATTCACAGTCTACAATCTGATGGTGTCATCAGGCCAGATGTTATAAATAACATTGCACTATGTCTGAATCTTATTAGTGACTAGACCCATGAACTTTTGTTTTGCAACAACAATCTGCATTTATACAGTATTCATTTTATGTATTCCCTGTATCTATATGAACCCTTTTAAGTGCCAAAGTAGCAATTTTGCTCCAAGCCTTTTCGGGTTCTCGGGCATTTTATTTGACAGAAAAATGTGGCAAATGGCAAAAATAAATGGAGAATGGGACTTTTCATTTAGAAGGCCTTTTCTCAAAATATTCTTTAGAAAATTGAAGAAGGTCCCACAATGATTCACGAGCCAGTGATTACCATGGTCACACCAAAAATCAGCTAATCTTTGTAAATCTCCACCAAGATCCTTAAGTTCCAGCTCCAGGTTGTTGAAGCATTGGTTAAATGCCAGTGGTACACCGGATTATAGTATAACAGTTTTGATACAGCATTTTTAGTTTGGAGCAAAGAACCGTCAATACTATTATGTGATTTAGTGTCACCTGAGTGGAACAAATGTTCACATACAGCACACATTTCCACAGAGACACTATTAAGCTAAGGATTACCCCATATCTGATTTTAACAAATTATTTTATTATTCCATTACACTTTGTGAGTATATAATCTCAATTTATATCAATTTACATGATTCAGGGGTCATGAGTGACTGGAGACTATATTTAAGTGACTTTGGGCCTTAGGCGGGGGAACAGTCTGGACAGTGGCCATCTCAGGGTTAGAGACAGACAACCATTCGCTCAGTCATTAATCAGGGTGGCCAGTTAACCTAAACATGCATGTTTTTGGAGGTGGGAGAAAGCCAGAGTACCCTGACTTACTCCCACAGTGTCATGGGGAGAACATGCAAACTCCAGAGATAATTTTTTCTATGAACTGCATCACACATCAATTAGTGGAATCACCAATAATTCTAATCATTTTACTTTCAAGGTCTATGGTTATAATGTTTTCTAATTAAGAAATTATGACTTAATTGTTATCAGTCTTCTACTGCAAGGCATCAGGGCATCAGAAGACAAATACTAATAATGCGTAATATATTTTCTGGTTGCTCTCATGTTTTTTTGCAGCAGAGTATCCCAAAAATACAGTTTTCTGCTGAGTTCAAATGCACCTTCTGTGAAATCTGGTGACACCATTTCTCCTGTGTTTGACAGTCACCAGGAAAAGTAAAGTTTGCATGCATGAAGCAGCGCTGAGAGGAGAGCGTGAGTCAGCCGTTAGTCAGAAAAGCTAGCACGCTGCTACAGACATGTTTAAAGCCATAACAACAGCTGAATGAAGTGATAATCATCGGCTGGAGTCAAGTCCTTTTACTGGATTATTCTTTAGTTATCTCGTGTGAACCCAGGTATGGTGCGAGAAGTTCATTACTCAACGTCAGGCAGGGGGAAAATTATGCTTTGGTGCCACAAAAGCCTCTGGATGTATGAATCTGTATCTCTGCTGAAGCGCGGAGACAAAGTGATGATTGCATATGGGTTATCACTGCATGCAAAGTCACCAGGAATAGAACAGTGCATGAATATGAAGAAGCAGCATATGTATTCACGAACACTCATTGTCTTTCTGCAATGCAATTACATGTTCCAATCTTCTGAGAGAACGTTTGCATGTGGGAATGAGTTAGGCTATGTCAGATCCAATTCAGCTTATTGAAAGTGATTCAATTAGAAATGGCGCAAGGTTAGCTTTTGTAGGGGTTTGCTATCATTTGGGCATTCAAATAGATTTACATTCACAAATTCACAATATTTACAGAAACTACAGTACAGTTATGTTTGAGCATTTAACTGTCCTATTTATTCATTATCTACAGTAGCTGTTTTTTTTTTTTCAAACTGTGTGTGAGTGTGTTTGACCAAATACAAGAGGTGTGGTCCTGCTCTAAACTTAAGACAACAAATCCATCTTTATTTGTGGTGTTATGTTTCTGGGAAAAAAAACTAAAAATTTAATTTTGATTGTTTTAAGTGTTACGATTGAAATTACTGTAGATCAACACAATAACTGAATTTTCTTCATAGCCCTTCTAATTGATTATGATTCAAGTGAAATATGAAATGTCTTGTTGAGATTCATGACTTGCTTAAAGCATAAATAATTATCATACTAGCTAACTTTTTTTTTTCAAATAACAGTTTACTCAATATTCCGAATTTGCTCCACAACCATTGTGATATCAGTTGTTATTGCAATTTAATGATGGGTGTGCAACTCAAAATTCAGTGCACTAATGAGGAAAAAATATGTGAGACTGGTCAGAACTAACCTGGCTCACGCCAGATGGATCTGTGTTGCACTACGATTTCAGTTCTTCCACATTATCCATCTGGAACTTGACTCGCTGAAAGCATTCAAGAAAAGGTTTGATGTTTAGTGAAATACTTCAAGCTGATTGTGTGTGGGGCCTACCTATTTTTTTAGCCAATCACAGCAGCAACTCATAGTGTATCCAATGTCCAGCTCTTCTTTAAAAAAGAAATTACTCCGTATTTCTGCTAAAACTGCATAAAAAACAGCAGAAACACGTACATCCACGAGAGCCACCATCTTTGTTTACTTAAAGGAGACTCGGCGCCGGGGCGCTAACAGCCGTCTTAACACCGCCGAAACACTGCTGGTTCGGACTCCCAAACCAATCGGGCGGCTGAAAGGCCAGATGGTTTATCTCGTGTTTGTATATTCACAAATATCGCGAGATAAACCATCTGGCTGGCCAGGTTAGGTCAGGTCAACTACAATCTTTAATTTGTTTTTGAGATGTTATTTACCCGTCATTTATACTACAGTGTTCAAAGATCACAGGTATTTTGATGACAATGTCATGCATATAACAAAGTTTGGATTGTTTCCTGGATTCCATCTGATTTCAGTATCTGAAGTGAACAAAAACTGTCCAGTTCTATCATCACAGTAAAGGACAGCACTGTAAATATTGTTTAAAAACCTTGGCACAGAAGATGACCACATTATCTTGTATTTCTTAAAATTTGACAAGAAGTTTATTGTATTTGAGGAAAAAACGGGCTTTGTGTTACTAATGTCAACACTGTCACTTAGAATGATTAACAATAGCAAAACAAGCTTATTGCAACTTGTGTCTAATTTTATGACACATCAAAAACACTTGATTTATAAGGTTTTCTCGAAAAATTCCATTAATCTTTGTTCTTTGTATCAGGATGAGTGACTATTATATTTTTGCTCAATTTGACCAATAGGATGCTAAAGAGAGGCTGCTTGAAAACATAATTCTTGTATCATTTTAGATTAAAACCCTTGTCTTCTCTTCTCTCAGCACATGGCACACAGAGGTATCTGTGTATATAAGTAAATGAGTATTCCATTTCTGAATTTATTGACAGTTACGGAAATAGTTGCCATATACTACTGTGCTTTGCAATGCCTTCCATCATTACATTTGAAGAGATCCATGCTTCACTTGTTGATTTTAATTGATGTTCTTCAGTTCCCACCAGACAGCAGGAGGTGTGGTCAGTCTGAGCCAGGAGCTGCTTCAAGGAGAGGGTTATTTATTTATTCAAGTATGAACATTAAACATGTAACACACTGCAGTATTTATGACCAGGGCTATTTTGCAAGGTTTGTCTTTGAAGGGGTTTTTCAAAATAAATAAGGATTGTGTGATTAAAAAGATACCATATCTGTTTAAATTTAGCAGTAAATGGCTTAAAAATGCATCCCAAATCATGTCCTCAAAAAAAAAAAAAAAAAAAAAAGCCACATAAACTCAACGTCAAAGCTAACATTGAGATTTGTTGGGAGCTGCTTGGGAGAAGATCCTCGGTCAAAAAAGTTTGTAAGATATTTAAACAAACAATGGAACTATCTGACTGAAACTAAAGATTGTCTCAAATTTATTCAGATCTGTCAAAAGTGCTGCTTCCTAGTTCACATATTGTCAGGCCAGAGCTGCTTCTTGTCAATCATACAAACTTAAACTGAAAATCTGCACTAATGCCGACATTATTTGCACATTGCCCTCTCAATGCATGATTCAGAAAGGTCGCTGAACTGCTATATTATTTACTTGGCCTTCACTTTAAGTCTATCTAATGAGCTGGCTCTGCAGCTAGCTTAATAACCCTGCATCCATCCTATACTTTGGCATCTTGATGGAATTTCCATTTTAAAATTTGTTACTGGCAGCTGACTGTATATTCTTGGGAATCTGTGTTTGCGGTTATGCAAATGATCTCCATCTATAATTTGTGAGGTGAGCTGCAAGTGTCCATATGTTTGCGGAGTGAAATTTGATTAGCAAAAAAAAAAAGAACTCCCTGATTTTCCCTGGCTTAAAACAAACAGAGGTCTGTCATAGGCAAACATAGGGAGAAATGGGGTGAATTACCATAATGTAATAGCCAGCATTGTGAGCAAGTTTATACCTCACTACTCTTGTTTTAATTTCACACTTCACTACTTCAGTTCACTTACAGTTATGTATGTAAAATAAAGTACTAGGAATCACTTCCACAATGGGCCTGGCTTTATTTATTGATCCATCTATGTTATATGAATGATTAATGTGGTCAATTCTAATTGTGAAGCGTAGGATAATTTGCAGGTGATATTTTTTTTCTTTTTACAACTAGAGTTGGCTGATGGTGACAAAATCTGTTTTCTTTTTTGTCACTTTTACAATATTCAAACATTATTAATTCAATCATAGAAAGGTTATTAGTTGAGGTTCATATGTCAGACAAATATGAAACATTTTCAGAATTAACCCTAAAAGAATAGAAAGAAAAACTTAACATTCTTCACCAGGGCTTATTTTGAGCCGGAACTCTTGAGGGGCATTCCGGCAACAGTTTTAGCTGATCTGGTTACGCATTCAAAGTCCGTGAACTTTTTGTCTCTTACTTCTACAAGACGCAGCTTTGCTGTCTTGTTTCTCCTTCACAGAAAGTGTAAACAGGCTTCTTTGTGGAGCAAGACGTAGTTACAGGCTGTGATTAGTTAAAAGAGAAACTGGCAGGAACTTTGACCAATCAGAAGCAACACAGGCGAGTTTTAAGACTTTTCATTGGCTCCAGGCAAGGCGCGCTTCTGTATTCTCTTCCAAAACAAGAATTTTGGGGCTAGTATTTTATGAATATTTGGTGTCATATAGTTGTTATTTTGCGACTTGTTTTGATGAGATTAAAAGCAGAGACAGCAGCGGGAGAATCACGTGTGTTTGGAGTGTACGGAGCGATAGAGTCAGAACCTGCACAGATACAGCTGTCTGCTTGTTCTCATAAGTGCAACTACTTTAATGTGTATTTTGGCTGTCACATCTGATGCTCGAGCGCTGTCACAGAAGTTTATATTGCTCTGATGTCTGAGTAAACTGTCTGGTGAATGTCAGACACTGATGCAGAGAAAGTGCGCTGAGGTGCATGACGAGTGCGTGTGGTAGGGCATCCTGACGCTGTAAATCAGATTCAGTGGCAGGTGTGCTAGTGATTTCTGTCATAATGAATGAAAATCTTGGTGTGATGTGTAAAAAACATGTGCAGCACAAATAAAATACATTTTACATTGTTTAAAATGGAGTAAAATGGACAGTTGAGTTGTATTTTAGCATTTCTAAGTCCCACTTATTGTTTTTGTTCTGGTAAAAGTTGGACACTGAACACTGTCATAGCATGTTATCTGGCATTTTTGAAGTGCAGAAGATAATATATATTTATACATGCATCGTTCAAAACTTCTTCTCTACCTGCCAATCAAGTGAAAGTGTAGACAGAAGCATGCTGGGATTAGATGTACAAGGCCAGGAGGAGAACCCAATATAGTCTATGGATTAACTGTATAGTAAACATCAGACCATTTGCAGATGACACACTCCCCAAAGCCTCAAAGGAAACAAAACAAAAGCAATGCAATAACTGCATAACAGCCATTTTTGGAACAGAGAGTGTTGGTCCAATATTTTCAAAAACGTTTAGCTTCCCACGCGCATTGACCTCTTCACAACATGGAGCTAAGGGCAGCTCACAAGGTGCCTCGGTTGTGGATCAAGAAACTGACCCCATTTCACAACAATGGGAGAATAAATCCAAATGCTTTGTGGTTTGAAATAAACTATTCTCTGTATTCTACTCCAGTGTTAACATGATGCTATATTGCAATTTATTTTTAGATAAGCCTATCCAAAGTTCATTGCCATTCATTTATTTTACTCTAAGTGGTTTGACCTGCTGTGGTGTTGAATGATTAAAAATATATACATTATTATATGAAGTAAAATTCCTATTCAAGGATCACTCTGAGATTAAGTGCCATACTTAAACAAATGCTGAGTGGACTCTCAGACGTTCTGCTTGACTGGGTCAGTTGGTCCACTTACTGTGAACTTATGCTAAGTGCAAAAAAGTCTAGATAAAGTGTTTTACTTGTGATGAAGTTGAGTGTCAAACTTTGGAACATTTGGAATTTTACCAACAATGAATCATTGATTCATCACTCATTTGAGAAGAAAAGGCTAAATGAGAACACAGAACTGCCCAGTCCTATCTGAAAAAATTAGGGCTTGGGACTTACCTTAATTGATGGCTTAGAAAAAAAAAAAAAAGAAGTGAAAGCTATAAAAACGGCTAATTGCTAATTCATGAAAATGATTCTGTTGTAAAAGACCTATGTTTCTTATAGAAGCAGAGTAGATTCCTAGCTGCTGTAAAGTCTTCCCTTTCCCTTCTCTTTCCCCTATGTGTGTCAGTCAAATCAACTTTCTCATTATCGATTCATAAATATATATATAAGATTCACAAAACATTTTGAAAGTCAAGATCTTGTGTGTAAATTCTGCTCCAGCTGTCAAAAAAAGTGACAAGGAAACGAAGTGCGGGACTGTGTACAGAGGCCTTTATAAATCAGATTTTTTTTTTATGTACATGAAAGTTGGATTTTGTCCCCCCTGACCTGTAGCCTGATGCATCAGCTGGTTTTATTTCACTTTGTGGAAACCGTCTGACATCGCATCATTGGGGCTCATTCGTTTCACAGGAGGTGGGGACTTTTTTAAATTCATAAGTATTTACCTTGATTTTATAGACATTTTATAGACTTTCTATAGACAAGTTTTACTTCAATAGATTCTTTCACACTATATTGGTGCTGGTAAAAATAAAGTTTTAAAAAGTTATTTCAAAAATTAGGTTTAGTGCCTATAAGTTGGAAAAATGTATTTCTTTGGCCTGCTTCATGTTTCAAACAGACTTTAATAAAACCTGGATCAACAGAACAGAAAACCTCTTTTGTAGTTTGATCAAAGAGAATTTGTTACACTTCAGACTTTAAGTGATATCAATTCTGCAAAGAACAAATTATAAATCACAAGCACAAAGCAGATGTTGTGAAAGTGATTCCTAAGTAAAGTTGGTCAAGTCGGAACTACTGAGATATTGATTTTCCAATGTTGTGTAACGCAAACAGTTGGTCAGTGCAAATCTTTGGCCGGCCATCTGCTGGGGTCAGAAGACGATAATAACAACAAAGGCTTATTCTTGGACAATACACAATGCTTTAGTTTTTGTTGGCAGAGCAGCATGTTGTGTAAGTTTATATGTGTCACATTAAAACTGACACAACAATCAATCATTGTAAAAGGCTCAATGTTTCTTACGCTTCTGAGAAGACTTGTACAACATTATGTTAAATTATATCTTTTACAACTCTTTTGGCAATACTTACTTTGAAAATTTTAGCAAAAAGTTTAATTTAAATGTTAAAATTTTCCATTGCTTATTGATCATTTCTGCTGCTAGAAACCAATAAACCTAAAGCCCTACTAATGCAAGTGATGCAAATATACAAAAATACTCTGCATATTATACTGTGGTGGAGACGAGACGAAGGACTTGCATATTAAGGTTGCACTAATGAATGAGTAACCGCTTTCATATTATACAGAACATTTTTCCCAGTTTTTGCTGTGACGCTCATCTAAAATGTCTGATGTGAGCAGTTTGTCAAGTGATTGAGTGGATCACATTGACGTTCACTGGATTCCATCCTTTTGTCAACCTGGCTCTAGCAGATGGATTCTCACAATATTTGTAACTTTCACAAAGTCTGAAAAATTCAACCGGAGTGACCCCCACTGTACGATCAGAGACGGCCAAGGTTAGCTGGACCAATCATAGCGCAGCAACAACTAATCACAGTGCACCATTGTGATGTGGATGAAAGTCAATATGACAGCATCAACTGACAAATTTCAGTCTATTTTATCAGAATAATGGACCATTTGGACTTTAAACAGACTTTTTACTGAAGAGATTTGTATATTTTAGGACGAGAAAGATGTTGCACTTTTTTTTCGACTGTATTTAACAAAAAAAAAATAATAATTTCACGGCTACTTCCTTGTGTCCAAATGCTTTGACCAATGACCAATGTTTCAGCAGCAGTCATTCCAGATTGACAATGTGTGAAGCTCAATTCAGAGTTACACAATCTGGCATGAGCCTGGTTACCCTTTTGCAGCTGCTGAAGAAAAATGTTAGTGTGACCAAGATTGACAAGCTTTTTGTTTTATCCTCCCTATTTTCTTTACAAATACGTGAGATTATTGTTCAGAAATTGAAATAAATCGCTCTGCGTTTTTTTACCAAGCAGGAATCAAACCCAGATCACCTGTGTTAAAGTCAGATTTTTATTTGATCCAATTTATCTATGTTAACGCACTTTTTATTTGATTTCATTGTTCAGCGTGGTTGTTTTGCCCTGTGTATATGTATTTTACAAGTTGGTCACCCCATTGTTTGCAATTTTGGGCCATTTTTTCCCCATATAAAATGTCTTATATTTATATGAAAGTATGACATAGAATACTTACAGTAATATATAAAGCTGTAGTTCTTAAGTCGTTTAGTCGATTATTCGGTCGATGGAATCTTGGTCAACCAAAATTTCATTAGTCGACTAATTCTTTTATTTAGATTATAAGGAATTTATATTCAACAGTAACAGAATCATTGGTCTGAACTGCCTTTTATTAAATAAACACGCTGTTTCCTATTCATTTTCCATTTAAACTATAGTTTTTGCATGAACTACATAATATTATTAGACTTTTTGACACCATGTTTTAGCATTGATTTGCAATATTTTTAACAATTCTACTTTTAGCATCAGAGCCTTTGTCAGGCCCCCTTTCTAGTCGATTATTCGGTCGATGGGACATGTTTTTAGTCGACCAAGAATTTCTTTGGTCGACTACAGCCCTAGTAATATATTTTACTTAAATTTAGTGCTGGGCGATATGGTAAAAAAGTATTATCACGATTTTCCTGGGAGCAAATCACAATTTTGATTTGATCAATTCTTGTAGACTTTGTCTTTTCATCTGCTTTTTCTGAAAGTGCCTACTTTACTGTGATTGGTTAAATCCAGCTGTCACTCACTCAGAGCTGAACAAAGACTGACCAGTGTGGACAGATTTTCAGAGAAAAATGTGACGAAGCCTTTGAAAAAAATCCAAAGACAGGCGACCTCAGTACATAAATACAGTTATTAAAATTGATTAATTAGAACGTTGTGTAATAACACAATTTTGTCATTTCTAACACTAATAACAGCTTTTAAAAATCTGCTAAAACCCATGTTTTGTTCATAAATAGATATATTTTTGTAAATCAAACCCAAAAAATTTGCTAAAATTCGCCTGGAACTTGAAGCTGCAGCACAAAAAACCTAAACACATGACCTTCAAAATTCATATGACTATTAAAATCAGACACGCAAATTTGTTATATAGAAACAAACTTGACAAGTCTGGTTGAAAAAAAATGTCTTTATTTTAACAGACAGAGGCATTAAATAGAAAAATGGGAAATCACAATTTGACGATTTCACCAAAAAAGCAGATTGTCACAACAGTGAGCTCACGATTCGATTTTTATCACAATATTACCCAGCACTACTTAAATTTATGTAAACTGTTGCAGAATATTTACATTGAAAGCTAAATTCGCATCATTTGCTCCTGTTTGTCACCTTAAGTGTATCTTATCTCCCTTTTACTCAGACTCTCCTCAAGATTGTTTTTCCCAATGAAATGCTCTGAAATGCTCTGGAAAAGTTGCCCATTTGGTTGAACTGTCTATTAGTGACCAACAACTCATTTCATTGTTTGAATTTCTTGCGTTCAACAATCTTGTAAATTAAAAAAATAAACTGAATTGAATTGAAAAAAAAAAAAATTGAAAATAAGCATCGAGTATTTGAGCTAGATAGTGAGATAAGTTTAACAGGCTGTGATTGCCTGACAGGACTTTTGGAAAAGGGTTGAAAACCTCTCCTTGGTTCAAACTTACACTTCAGCATTTTATTTAAACCTATTTCTTCCTCCTTCCATTTCTTGCTGGCGTTAAATTAGTACTTCTCACCAAGATTCTGTGAAACCATTCTACATAACAACCTTTCAACTTCGCTAGTAAAAGCCCTTTCGAATTCTCATCTGCCTGAGACACCAAACTTCTTTGCACTAAAAATATAGCACTCCTCGCAGATGAATACAGCACCGGGAGGCAATCACCGGTTTAGGCACTCACAAAATATGATTCAAGGATGACATTTCACTGATTATGCTTAAAGTCATAGATAAAGCTTGTTCTTACCACGGGACATGTACATTTAGATAAAAGGACTCACCCACTCATTGCAGCACAGAGACTCAGCCGCTGCAAAATGTGCTTTCAGAAATTAGATCTTCCGTTTGCCTGGGAGAAATGGGTTCTGACTTAGGACACTGGTGGCAGGAATGATCAGAGAATTGTAGTTTTTGTTTGACATGTAAGCATCTAAATTGTGTATCACTGGTTTTCAGCCTCTGCCAATACAGCTCTTCAGTGTGCAGCCCATAGATTTGAAAGCTTCCTTGTGGCTTTTTATTTAAGTTAATATCTGTTTCTATTATGTTTTAATAGAGCAGGATAATACCTACTTGATCTTGTCTAAGCACAGAGATAGTTGGAGATAACTGAGCTGACATTATTTTTAATTTAGTTCATTGAATGATTCACAAAGAGATACTTGTAAATGTAATTTTAATTTAATAAAGAAAATAAGAAAAAAAGACAAATCTTGCCACACCCAGCTGTTGTTGCCTTGCACTAACCCTTTCCTCTTCCTCCCAGACATCAGCTCTCGTTCTCTCAACCTCTCTTTGCATCAGTCACACTTTTGTTCACTCTCCTCCTACACTTGTTTTGCGTATTAGACTTTTTTATGACTTGGGAGTAAATTCTTGTTGTGAGGGGAAAAGAGAACACATCTGTTGCTTAACGGCAGACAAACAGAGAACTCTAGACCCAGACTCTGGTATGGGTTTGATCTCAGTTGGATCAAAGCAGACAATCAAAACTCTAGTTTGTGACTTTCTGAACAACTAAAAACCATTAAAAAATAAATCTAATCAAATCCTGCTCACATTATGTATCAACTTCATGTTTTGAGTGCAATTTATTGATAGGTTCTGTGAGCTTGTCGAGCTGTGCAATTAATCAAAATGCAATTATGATGATTATCGCTACTTATATAGAACATTTGTGTAATCACATAAGTAAGGTTATTAACTTTGAGTGCCTTCAATGCATTATTCTTTTACTAGTTGAAAAGCTGCTTACATTGTACCTGAGTTACATACTGTATGTATGTGATAGATACTGCCATTTCATTGGTTCGTTCTCTTATAATTAGAGTGCACTTATGTTCCCTCTTCTCTCTAAGCCAATTATTGTTCAACTAACCATGATTACTATTGTGATTTTTGAACAGTTCTGCTTGTATCAATATTAAACACATTTTTCCTTTTTGTTTTTTAACCAGTACTATCAAGGACAATAACATTGAATGGATGTTTTCAAGGAGGGTTGAAGTACAATTTGAGGTAAACTACATTTGATATTTGCTTTTTAGCATTTCTGGAGAATTAGCATATACGATTGGTTTGATTAGTTCATTCATTCATTTTCTGCCACGTTCCCATTTAGGGTTTAGGGTGACAGGAGCTTATTTGAAGGATGAGAACAATGCAAATAATGCATCATATTTGTCCTTTAAGCTTCTAATCCACAAGTCACTATACAATTGTAATAAGATCCCCAGTTACACACCCAACACATTTCCATGTCTCCCTGGCCCCTGAGGGAAGTCCCAACACTCACACAAGGTTTTCTCTTCTCTCTTCTTTAGTCTTCACCGGAGACAGAAACACTCCAGGCTGCACATGTTTTCACCTTTTATGTTGCACTGCCGGTGATGGATTTCATTTATTCACTTTCACAAATCAAAATAAATTATATGAATTTAAAATTTTTAAGAATGTATTTGTTTATTGATTTTATTGAATGGCATAGTTTATAAACAAATTAATGAACTATTTAATTGTGTATTTTTATGTTGAATCCTCCAAATACATCCACTGACCCATTCATTTTTGTGTTGTCCAAAAACTGCATTTCGACGTTTCATTTTAGCTGCCTATCTTTTGAGTTAAATATTATTGACCAATATAACATTGTGATGTTATGTGAACAGAACTAGGACCTCATTCGTCCAGTATTTGCTCACATACTTGCAACTTAGCACTTGCTATTCATAAATTGGGAACATAGTGTACAAATTAGCATTTCAGTTTACTTTTGTGAAGCCCTGTACAGCCACATGATCACTGAAACAATAGGCTGTAGGTGTTAAATTTAAATTATTTTATTTTCAGAATTTCTGCTCACTTCAAAATCTTTCTGTCTCATTACCTCTTCATGCTGATGCTTCAATATCTATATGTAAAACCAGGTAAGCATTTTGCATTACTCTGATGTAGCACTTTATAACGGTAAGCATCTGTTCTTCCATTGTGCTGCTGACGGAAGCCCAGAGATTGTACAAAACATATCTCAGATGGCAAGCTTCTTTGTATGAACAAGTATTTTAGTTCTCAAAATGGAGGACTTTAGTTTCCGAGATCAGCTTTTTCTCAAATAAGTAGGATTTTAAGCTTGTCAGTGATGAATAATGTCAAGGCAGCGACCTCCCACACGTTGCACAGTGGTTGCATTAGCTCGCAGCAATTTCGGATTTAGAGAACACTTAGATTTGCGTGACAATCAGTCTGTCAAACTTAACCTTGAGTCAAATGTATTTTACTGTTCCCACAATGTACACTTAGTATTAGAATAGATTTAATGGTGAATGGGAATCTTGAACAAATTAAAACTCTAAATAAGTCAAGGCTCATGTCAACAGTTTTCAGCATTTTTTGAAGGAGTTTGTGAACAACCATTATGAATGTTAGCCCATTTTGGTTGTGCAAGAAAGTGTGAGAAGAAAAACATCCTAAATTTAATGCTATCAGTGTGAAGTTTTTTCCAAAATATACTTTCACTAGTTCTCAATCCATCTTCAAATACTGGAATTATATATTTTTTCTTGTTTGCCAGTTTGGTCCTATTTGGTCTTTGTGCAATTCTGCTTTAGAACTGGTTCTGGCTTAGACATTGTTTAATTGTGAGTTACTTTTGGTTCAGACTTGGCTAGTACTGGTCTAGTAAAGTAACAAAAATCTAACAGAAGCCTTAGTAGTCAACATCGTGAAATAGGTCTTGTAAAGCAGGGGTTCTCAAACTTTTTCAGTCCAGGGACCCCTTATCGACTCAAAAATCTTCCAAGGACCCCTAATCACTTTTCGCTCTGGTATCACATTAAAATCAAAACATAAAGCCAAGTTATATATCAAATTTGGTCATTTTTACTGGTTTATTTGTTTCTATTCAAAGCTATCTCTCTTTTCTATCCAAAATTCTATGTTTAGGATGGTGAATCACAATGCATTGTTATATTGAAAAAAATATCAATGTTTCAGAAAAATTTAGGGGAACCCCTACACATTGGCCAAGGGACCCCCAGGGGTCCCCGGGCCCCACTTTGAGAACCATTGTTGTAAAGTGTATCCCTTGTTCACCCCAAATTTGATCAAAAATGGGCCCGCCCCAGAAGCCATGGCTTTTCGAAAAACTCGCCCTTATGAGAATTAAATTAAATAGACCTGATCTAGAGAAACTCCTGTTGTCCAGAGCAATCACAGCGCAGCATTGTGGTTTGGATCAGAAACAGTTTTTCAGAAAATTACAACATATGTACTTATTGCAAAATACAGACTACAAGCTTTTGAAAACCTGCACAAAGAGACTTTTGTGCAACTGGATTTAACAAAAATGTGATTTCTCTGCTACTCTCTTGTTGTCACACTTTGACATTATGACTGCAAATATTTACCATGATGTTGGAATTTTCCCAACAGTTTTCATTTAGATAAATACTATGTAGAACTCAGTTCAGAGTGATAGACATGTAGACACTGTATCAATCTGGTGTTTGGAGGAGCTCCTTTAAGCAAGCTGCACTAGAAGATTGTAGGATTTTATGTGATTTTTGGACACGCCAAAAAAAGAACAGGCCACAAACATGAGGATATTTACAACGATTATTTGTCTCACAGTCGCATCATGTCGCAGAAAGAACAGAAACAACACAGACTTGGGGAGGGCAGCGGTGAGCTGAGAACAGTACGTGTGTCACCTGATCGAGCACAGAGTAATCTTTCATGTGCAAAGTTATAAAAATGAACAATGAAACCCGAGAAGGTTAAACCAGGTTTATAAACATCACAGGAGAGTGGAGGCTCATTAGAGGTAAAGAGCGTGAAATAAAAAAAGTTCCAACAAACTCCGTGTTGGTCATGTTACATAGGCTTAAGTCAGTGCTAAGCACATCAATTAAGGAGCAGGTGCGTTGGGGATGCCGTGCCTAAAGAATCCCGCACTTGCAGTACTTGCACAAAGCGTTACATTTATTTAAAAATGATGTTTCTTTATTTTATGTGCACATGCTCAAACAGCATGTGAACCTCATGATGATGCGCCCTGACAAATAGTCACAGTGATGCACAAAAAAACCCTACCAAAAACCTTATTCTGGCCACGCCTCCCCGAACTAATCAGGCTTAAAATCGGGTCAAGACTCCTAGTGTGCAGCCGACTTTAGGGAGTGATCTTGCTGCCTTTGAGGAGGGAGATTTAAAAAAAAAATATTGCTCTTTGAGTTAAAAAATATATACAATTAAATTAAATTAAAATAATTTGCTTGTTGCAACTTAAAGACAAAACCAAACAGAACCAATTATTTAAAGGACACATTATGCAAAATCAGCTTTTATGATTTTGATTTGATTGCTTCCACATCAAAAACCCATCTAATTTAATAGATCTGGTGCAAAACTAATTTTAAAGAAAAAAAAAAAAATTAAATTCAAATAGGCTACAGAATCTTTTATTCTTAGATTAGAATAAAAGATTATCTTAGGTTTTGCCCTTTAAAAAAACAACAAAAAACAACAAATTTATCAGCACAAACCCCTTCCCGAATCCTCAGTTGAACCGGAGCAGTAAAGTCGGTCAGTCTTTTCTTGTGCGATATAAAGGGCATGACATTGGGAGGAAAACAATCAGGCAGCATCGAGCATGTTTCTCTAGGTTCATTTGTTCGGCCCACACACTGACCTACCTCAGAAGCTCGTGGGCAGTGGCACTTAACACAACAGAGCTATGCTGTCTGAAAGGTTAATATGAGGTGAAGAACGCAAAGAAAATTATGCTTTGTAATAGAGCAGGGAAGTGTTTAGTGTTTATGTTGAGTCATTTAATTTATTTACCAAATATGGCAAATATGATGCTAATTAAATTATGCTGGAGAACAGAACTTAACAATACATTTAAATGCAATGATAGTTATTTATGTTTCTATTATAAAGTCCATGAAAAGTCTAAGAAGAAATACTTCCTCTGCATGAGTGTGCTCACAAACAGAACTTGCGGGTATTGTTGCGCAGAGAAAGCTGCTTAATGCCTACACCGTGCCGGCAAAGCAGCTTTTACAATACGATGTGCGAGTTCTAGTTTCACTTTCTAATCAGTTGTGGTTCACATTAGATCGCTCTCCTGGACTGTAAACTTTCTCTCGATAGTCTATAGAATGTTTTCCCTAGAGTGTTTATGTCAATTTGATCAATTAAAGCTGGGATGCAAGTGTCATAAAGCGACGCATCGATGCACTGTACATGCGTCCACTCATTTTCCTATCATTAGCTGACTAATCGTTGCAGCTCTACATAAAACTACTCCATATTACCGATAATGTGTTGCTTCATAGTTTGGGTCAGACACATAGTCAAATTAAAGAGATTTTTTTTGTTTAAAACGATCGTCACACCTACTCTTTAGTCGGCTCCTCAATCGTCAGGACATGTATTTACTCAACTAAGAATTTCTTTCCTCGAACGCACTTTTTTTGTTCTCTATTTATTGCAGTTGCTAGTACAAAATACATTTTTTTCTACTTCTCTTATTGGTCAGTGAATGACAGATGGACTTTGCCAATCAAGAAGATCTAGATTTTAAGTAGATTTCATTGTATTCACCTCAAAGGCAAAAGAAAAATAACATTTTCTTTGTGATCAGGCTGCAAGAAAATTGCGTAATAAATGTTTTGTCATATCGCTCATTTCTAGTGCACATGACTGTTTAGCAATGCCCCTTGTTATTATACATCTTTTTTACTTTCACCATGTTTCTATAATGTGCATCTATATCGGTTCCATCACTAACAATTAAAAACTTGGACAGAGTTTGGCTCTTCTCTGCCAGAATACCTCTGCTACAAGCCTGAATGTGAAGAGACTTTTTACTCCAGCTGCTCACAGACAATAAAGTCAGCTCAAGATAAAGCAATTGACAAGTGCTGCAGTAATTCTATAGCTGAGGATATTATCTTCTGCTCTCTGACAACAAACAAAAGGATTTTGTCAGATCGTCTGATTTAAATTCCTTTTAAATTTTTATGATACTATAGTCTTGTCTGAGGCTGTGTGGTGACATTTGCATGCTTCAGTCACAACAGAACACTGCAAATATTTAGTAAAATGCCATTTTCTCTTAGGCCCTCAAAGCTTTTGTCGTCACACTTAGATGAGAGGAATATTAATCAAAGAGCTGTGGTGTGGCCTGAAAACTCCAGTCATTTATCTTCAGCCTGGCTTTCAGTGGGCTGACGTGAGCTTATAATCAGGTCAGGCCAACTAGAGCTTGACTTGATCAAAACCAATCCACCGCCTCATCTGTAACATGTGCATATGCTGCTGATGTCTGTTTGGAAGGAGAAACTCCTATGTCCTAAAATGTCAAATTTGTGTTTTGGAACAGTGTAAAAAAGAATATGCTAAATTGGGGCACCACATTACAATTAACAAGAAGCAGATCAGTATGGTTTGAATCACTTAGACTTTTTTTTATGTGTTTGTATCTATTTTGCAAACTAGTTTCAGACCCATTTTCTATAATTTATTGAAACATATTATTGTTTTTTTAAATTTGAGAAATAGATACTCAGAGGTAGAATAAATTATCACAAAGCTTTGCTTCTTTATAAAGTGACTGCAGTTTCTATATGCTTTGGCTGATATTATGTTATTCTGATGTTATTGTGTTAATGTTTATTCATTTAAAAACGTCACTCAGCTGTTGGCAGTGAGGAGCAAGTCATAACCAAAACAGTGTCTGCAAACTGTCCCATTCATACAGATGCGTGACCCGTTAAAAGTTTGTGCAACAAAAAAGCCAATCCACTCTAAAAATGCGTCATATGACTTAAAAGTTTATAAGGGCCATGTGATCACACAAGAGTAGGTTTATTGTAAAAATGTGTTAGGAAGCTTTAGCTTTAAGGTGCACACACAAACAATTTAAGAACTCCACAACATCACTACAGCTTTATTTTCTTATTGAAGTAGAAAAAAAGGAGCTTCTACATTCTTCTGCAGAAAGAATGTAGAAGCTCAACAAAGCTCACATGAGCTTTAGATTTAGAATGGGAGATGTGAGAGAATTATACTAAGCACTATAGCAGAGATGCTTGTACCATATCCTAGCCATATTCAAATTTGCATCTGTAGCTCTAGAGGGGAAAGGAAGTAAGTACTGAACGTGTTTTTGGTGGTAGGAAACTGAAGCACCTGGGGAAACCGACACATACTTGTAGAGAACAGGCAAACTCCACAGGCTTTCCGGGAGTCGATTCCAGAACCTTCTTGCTATGAAACTAACCGCTGCGCTACCGTGTTGCTCTAAGATGACAAAGTAGCTGTGCAAGTTTAGTCTGTTTTTCAGTTGCAAAGTACAGTTAATTGAATACACATATTGTGCAAAATTAACTCTTCTGTGCTTTAATCCGCATCATGACATTCTCTGATCCAAACACGTGGACTTAGATTGAGTTTATTTCTTGCTTGTTTAATGACTCCTCATTAGGTCTTCTCTACAAGCAACAAAAACAGACTATTCTAAATTTTTCCTAAATGTGACATGATAGGTTGAGGTCTAAGATCTTGACTGTGCTGATTTGAACTCCATAAATCATCAAGGGTTGTAGTCTTTGTGTCATTTAACCAATTTAATATATTGATGGAGTCAGACATTTTATTAGTTGACTAAATCTTGTATTTAGAACAGAAAGGATCAAAAAGATTTGGGACAGAATCATTGGTCTAATCTGTCCTTAAATACATTCTTTCCATTTCATTTTCTGTATAAATTGTTTTTGCTTGAACTCTCTTGAATTTTTAGTCTTTATGAGCACAGTTTGAGTCAGATCAAAAAGTGCTTTTTAGCCTCAGAGCTTTTGCCGTGCCCTCTTTTTAGTCAACCAATTTGGTATGTCTTAAATTGACCAAGATTTTTCTTTGGTTGGCTACACCCTTAAATCATCACAAAACTTATTCTGAACATTTCTGCCGTCAAATCACATTCACTTGGAGGATGATGGCTTGTGCCCTTGAAAACAGAAGAAAGTAGAGAGAGCTTCTTCATACTTTTAGTCATCACTACTTCCAGCTATAGCAATCTTCCCTTACATTATTTCCAGATAGTTGTCATTACTTTGCCAAGGCCCTGACCCTCTTGTCGCTGTAATAACGTTCCAGTGTAGTGTTGATTGGGTGTTAGAATTTGAAGCCGTCCAGTGCAGTCAATTAACAATGGCACCTTCACCCAATTAACCTCTCCCTTCTCCTCCCCTTTCCAGCCCTTAGTCTGAAATACCACGCTTGTCAAGTCAGGTCATTTGAAAAGGCTAGCCCATTGTGCACTAGACTAGCCGTGCTAACGAGATACTCCCACAGGAACAAAGAATGGAATACAGCGTGCACTAATAGTGTAAGAGTGTTGGGTGTTTTCAACCTTTTTGTGTGAGCGGCCATGTTTGTTAGGACTGCGCAATATGTAATAAAAATTGAACCGAAAGCTTGTGTCTGTGACAATCTGCTTTTTTGGTGTAATTGTCATATCGTGATTTGTCTTTCTCTATTTGACGCATCTGTTTGTTCAAACACAGGCTGTTCTTTCCAACTGGTTTCTTTTAGCATCAGGGTTGCCAGGTTCACTTCTTTGTAGCATCTTTGAGCTTCTCCTAAGTCCGTTATTAATGTTGAATTTTGTGGTGTTTTGGGCTGCACTTTCAATTCCTAAAAGCCATTTTCAGGTTAGATTCATGAAAATACATTTCATTTATGACTGAGACATGGATTTTTAGCATATTTTCATGTCTCAAAATAATTTTTAATGTTAGGAATTAATAGCTAGTAAGAACTTGTTTTGCCGGCAACACACAATGTTCTAATTAATTGATTATTTAATATAGGGCTGGGCAATATGGCAAAAAAATTTATATCACAATTTTCCTGGGGCCGGATGACTATTTCGATTTGATCACGATTCTGGTAGACCGTCTATTTTCCTATTGTTTTTTAGGTAAATACAATTTACTATCAATAGTTAAATCCATCTGTCAAAAGCTGAACAATGTTGCCAGATTTTCAGAGAGAAACAAGCGACCTCCGCCCTTCAATAAAGTTATTAAAAGAATTGATTAATTAAAACATTGTGTGTTTCTGCAAAACAAGTGTTAGGGAATTTGCCATATCATGTGTTTTTTCTTACATTATGACTTTTAGACATGACAACATGCTAAAAATCATATAAATATAAAAGTCATATATATTTGCATAAATCAAACCTGAAAAATTGCTAAAATATATTCTTTTTATGACTTAAGGAGACTATAAAGACTTTGGCAACTCTGAGAAGAGGTTGGAAAAAATAGTCTCACAATCATAATATTGTCACAGAGAGAGCAAAATTCGATTTTTATCACGTTATTGCCGAGCCCTAAATTAATAACTTTTTTACTGAACAGCTAAGGATCCTTATTTCTCTCTGAAAAGGCATTTTGACTTCCCACTCATACCTGAAATGTTTCAATTTGGGCTTAATATGTGCACTATTTTGGTGGTGAAGTTAGAAAAGGGTTTCTTTTTTCTGAGACTTAGCAAATTGAAGTACTGTAGTATAAACATTTTCATTCAGGTATCGAAATGAGAATCAAATTGTAATGAAACCGGTATGTATCGTACGCTAAACAGTTAAAACACCTCTAGTTAAATAAATGTAGGTAAACTATAAGCTGGTGAGAGAAAAGCCTCATCGTTTCTGTGGATCTGTTTTATCAGATACAAAACTCAGTATTCAGCAGAATTGCAGCTACTGGGAGAAAATGTTCTTTCTCACCATTGACTCGTGCATTTTTACCTCTTACTGCTATATTCTTTTTTGTAACAAGGTTAATAGCTTGTGAGATATCATAGTGTAACATGTCCCCTTTAAATAGACCTCCAAAATAAAGATCATTACTGTGTCCGTTGTAATTTCCCCAAACCTCTTCTTACGTGCGTCAGAGCTCATAAATCCTGCATCTTGTTTTTGCTCTGTCGTGGAGCTGAATTGTGTCTCTCTCTCTCTTTCTGCGTACTATGGAATACGACTGTAAAGGCTGACAGCAGCGTGTAAATGTGCGCGGTCAAGGCCCATTAGTTCTTCAGTGAGCTCTGGTATAGCTGCGGCAGAAAATGACTTTTTGGTCAAGTGAAATAAGTGATTTCTTTTCTCTCTGTCAGGATAAACACTTTCTGTGCCACCAGAGTAGAAAATGTAGCCGCTGCCAGAGGGGGCTCATTCATACCACAAACTACCAACACAGCTAGACCATTTACTTTCTTAGTGAGGTGCTCTGGCTTTGCAAGCTCTAATCTAAATGACTTCATTATTAGTTTTGTTTCACAAGTCAGTCTTTTAGTTCCTCAAGGATTTGTTTTGTAGTTGCTTTGATTTGCTAAAATCTGATTTCAACCGATATCATATAGTTACGGCGCTAGTACTCATGAAAAAATAAATATTTATCTAGTAATTACGAGATAATTTAAATGGCTTTTCCCACATTCTGTACACCCACACGCTTCGTATAGGCTAAGCTAGTGACTTTATCCACAACGAGTAGTCTTTTCTGTGCTAGCTTGATGTTTCTAAATAGCTAAGATGTACTTGTGGATTTCGTTATGTTAAATTGTGGTCTTTACTGCAATGTTTAAGGTCTACAAAAAGTATGAAACTATAATAACGTGACTGTGGACTCAAGCTACAGTTAGCAGTCTATTCTAAAGACGGCCAGTGTGTGGAGCTGTTCACCCACCAGAAAGAAGCTAGCGGTAATCTGCAGTTTTTTTAATAAAACACAATCCTTCCACTGTTGGCAGTTAATCTCACTCATCCTTAGAAATGTGCGGCAGTTTTTCTGTGGCTCCAGTGTCTGGTTTTCAATTTATTTGGCCAAAAAGGAGAGAAGTGCTGCACATTTGCTACACTTCCGCATGGATCACCCAGAGTGGGCGGGTACTGCAAAAATGCTCGTATGTTGCAAGTCAAATGATGGCTGTGTAGCAAATGTGCAGCACTTCTCTCCTTTATGGCCAAATAAATTGAAAACCAGACACTGGAGCCACAGAAAAACTGTCGCTCATTTCTAAGGATGTGTGAGATTAACTGCCAACAGGCAAGAAGATCGAGTTTTATTTAAAAAACTGCCGATTACCGCTAGTTTCTTTCTGGTGGGTGAACAGCTCCACACACTGGCCGTCTTTATAATAGCCTGCTAACTGTAGCGTGAGTCCACAGACATATACGTTACGTTAAACAGCTAGTTTCATGCTTTTTGTAGACCTTAAACATTGCAGTGAAGACCACAGGCATTTAATTTAACATAACGAAATCCACAAGTACATCTTAGCTATTTAGAAACATCAAGCTAGCACAGAAAAGACTACTCGTGTTGTGGATAAAGTCACTAGCTTAGCCTATACGAAGCGTGTGGGTATACAAAATGTGGGAAAAGCCATTTAAATTATCTCGTAATTACGAGAAAGTTATTTCGTAATTACGAGATCTTATCTCGTAATTACGAGATAAATATTTATTTTTTTGTGAGTACTATGGAGCGCCGTATATAGTAGTTACTGACATTTTTTTTTTTAATTATCAGCATTTTCCCACAAGTTTATACATAGACTACGGTGGTACAAGTTATCCAAATCGGAATATATTTATTTAATACCATCTTTGGGGTATGAAAGTGCTTTACTGTTTATACTCATCAAAACATTGATTATGAAATGAAATATAATGACTCCCATATCTTGATTACAATGCTACAAGCATAAAGTATACTTTGTTTCACCATCATTTGTTGTCAGGTTGTTTTTAGACTATGGGGGCAAAAATTAAATTATGGGGGGCCGCCATAGTCTTCTCTATTAATGGCAAACACTGTATTATGATATCAGCTGAACTGATATTATAGAACCAATATTGGACTGAATACCTTTCTGTCATTTATGTACTAATGGTAATGTTGTCTTTTATGTACTGCATGTTTAGGACAACACAGATGTGAGCTCGCATAATTAAAGATTATGATTCTGATTATCGATCACATGGACATACCTGCTTGTCACAGCCTGATCCCGTCAAATCTCAGGAGCTAAGTAAGAAAGGGCCCGGTTAGTACTTGGATTCGAGACGACAGAAGTAGATTGTTGTTGTCTCCTTGGGCAAGACACTTACCCCCCATCGCCTCAGTATCTGCGTACACTGGGTGAGTGGATCCCTGACTGTAAAGTGCTTTGAGTGCCCTGTAAGGTAGAAAAGCACTATATAAATACCATAATAATTACCATTTACCATAAAAAAAGTCATGGATCACTGCTGATATCCAATCCTAGTATCATATCGTTGCAACTTTAGATTTTACTAACACTTGTGACCAAGGCCTAAACAACCAGAAGTGATATCTTAAATACAAAAACGGAAACAAGATCAACCAAAACTATGGCTGTGCGAAAAATTGAGATCAAAATCAAATTGTCAATTATTTGGAAACCAGTCTTTTGTCGATAAAAACAATGGAGTTTGGAGCAAAAATCAAGCTTGAGATTGATCAATATATGAGAAAAACAAACTGGGATTATAATTTTTTCCAAGGTCACCCAGCCTAATCAAAGCTGCACAATTTTGAAAAAAAGAGGATAGATTTGCAGTAAACTGTATGTTTAAAAATGAGTGTCCTGTTCAAAGAGCATATTTCAGAGACTTCAGCAGCATTAAAATTTGAGAGAAAACTGAAACCTGAAGAGTTAAACTAATCCAAGAATCCCATGAATTTCTGAACATCTCTGTAGATTTAAAACAGATATTTTTTCTTATAAAACAAATATATTCTTTTTTTGCGAAGGACTTTCTATTATTTAAAAGGAACACTAAACCCCTACAATTTGCTGAGCTGGAGAACTCAAAGTCAGAGAGGACCAGAATTTGGAGGCATAAGGAGAAGTGTGTGCATTTGTTTATCAACATGTGGGATGGGCACACATCCTGCTGCCTGTTTCTGGCTATGACAGCAGCACACCACAATCGGCACTATGAAATATAAAAGTTAGGATGAGAATTCGGCATTAGTGACAGAGATTTGTCCAGATAATTACATACGATTTGAGGAGTAAACTTCAGTCACTTCATCAAAACACCTAGGCTCTTTTCACATTTTGTTGTTTGACATAAGGCGATGGCATATCTTTTTGCATTTGAAGTGCACAGTAGACCAAAACGTTAGTGTAAAAAACATTTTGTTTAGTTCCACTCAAATTTTAAATGGATTACGTTTTGAGTTTTTAACCCTCTTTGAACAGTACTTTATCAAAACACAACTAGAGTTCTGTCTGTGAGATCCATTATCTTTGTTCCCTTCCAGCATCATTCAGACGTGTTTGGAACTTTTTTATGAAAGTGCAGAAATACACTCTGAGTCCAACTTGACAAAAATGCATGATTATACATTCTCCCACCTTTTGTTGTAACTTAGCTGGTGTTTAACTTTGGTCTCAGAGGTGGTAGCTGTTAAAAAGAACTTTTTTGGGTGAGAAATGTTCTGTGTTGGGTCGCTAGCAGTAGCCGTACTGACTTCCCATTAGTTTGCATTGTAAGACTGAAATTTGGGGGGCAGTATGACGTTGCACCAAAAGAGGTGGAACTTTGTTCGGATAGCAGAAAATAAGCTGTGTTTTATGGTATTTTTTTATCAGGTTTTGATTGGGTTTGAGCAACTTTAACTACACACTTCGCTCATTTGTTTCCCTTTTTGTCGCCTTAGTGATGAGTCGCCCTTGTGTATACTTTAGAAACATGAACCTGCCTTACCACCAGACTAGTACTTGATTTGGAATGAAAATACCAATATATTTCAAAGGCTTTCTTGGGCTTTCTTATATTCAAAAAATTTCATAAAAAACATGAAGATATGTCATGTCTGGTCACATTCACTAGATCCCACAAAATAAGTGCAGATAAGTCCATCCAGGGCCACTACATTAGAGCCACATTACAATAAGAGAGGCTTTGGCTGGTATTACCCGCTCACTACAGAGTATATTTTCAGAGATGAAATCTTACCTGGAGCAGCCGGCTGTGAGCTCCTGCTGGGCCCAGGCTGACTGGAACTGCTGTGAGCTCTGAGAGTGCGAATCACTTTAGCTGTGAATATAAAACGATCTTAAAACCAGCCGTGCATTTCCTTTTATTGCACTACATTGATTGACCTTGTACTATTTTATATGAATGCAATTCTTTGTTTTGTGAAAAAAGTCAGTAGTTCAAAGTTCAAGGAGAAGGTCGGCTATAGCTAATCATGAAAGGTTAAAAATAAGCTGGTAGCGTCGAATGATGATATTATTGCACACTTTTTAGTGTGGCAGAAATTGTTCAAGTGGGTTGTGCTGTGCGAACATCAAATTTTTCAACATCGATGACCACCTTTTGGGAAATACAAGGCCGACAAATGTACTACTTACTGCCAAATTCCAAGGACAGACATCTGAGATTTTCTTCCACAACTTTATTTTTCTCCGAATATATTGTATAACTCTTCAAAGGCTTTGACCCTTTGCTGTAATGCTGTAGTGTTGATTGAGTCCAGTGCCCTCAGCATCCCTCAGTCACATATTTTCGTTCAAGTACATAATTAGGGTTGGTAATTACTTGAACGATGGAGAAATTAAAAATATTTGGATGTGCTTTTTGAATTGAAAGCTCTTCTGTCAGTAAAAACACACTTGAAGCAGAAATCAACAATCACAACAACAATAATCTCAGAGGAATTCACAAAATTGTTGACTTGGCAAACAAAATAGTCAGTAAATCAAGACATTGGTCAATAGAAACATTAGACAATCAGAAACAGACATTAATCAGAAACAAGTCACTGGGCACAATGAGGCAGAAACACTACAACAGCACTTCTTCTCCCACATTTCTCAGTGCACAGACTCTAGAATCATTTACAACGCAATATTGTCAAAACACCCAGACTATTTAAATGTATTGATTGAGTTTAACCCGTTCATTCCTGTCTGAGGTCTCAAGAGAGACTAATATAATTGGTTTTAGATTTTATGCTCCTCACTTGTCTTTCAGCTAAGGCTAACTAGCCTTGTTTCCTTGGGTTATATAGCTTGCCTTCAATATGCTAACATAGTTAACTTGATTAACTTCATTTGAAGATAGAATTGCTTAAGTCTGAAGATGCTGTGGATGACTTTATGACTTATTACAAAATATTATTCAAAAACACTAAACTTATGGCTCCAACAGTTCATAGACTAGCTGTGATTATAGTACAGTTACATTTTAAAATGAAGAGGTGGAGCTTATCAGTTCTGCAGTTTTGAACAGGAAGTCAGTAGAGCAGTTCCTATTTTAAGTTGTTTTAGATCAAGTTTGTGTTTTACAATGAACAAAAGGTAAATTACTGATCTGCATATGTTCTAGTTTCTTACTAAATATATATATTTAAAAAAAACACACACAATAGGACCCCTTTAAAACATTTAGGGCTGAAATGACTACTCTAGTAAATCGAGTAATTCGATTACAAAAAAGCTTTGATTATTATTTTTTGCCTCGATTATTCGTTTAGTTCGTATATTTAATAAAAAAGAGTGTGAATCTGTTGTGCGCGGAGCGGGCGGAACTATGCAGCTTGTTTCACACGGAACGTATTTCCAGACGCACCGCAGCCGCAGCTGCAGCTTGAGCTCAAGCAGAGCGGAGGAGAGGAACGGTGTATTTTAAACTAGCGCATCTGTCTTTGGACCAGACTTGTGTTTGTGAGAGCGTGGCAAACGCTAAATCTAATGATAAGTCATTAGATCATTAGAACTTATAATAAGTTCTCAGATTCATGTTAACACACTTCCTGCATCTGTGTGAAAAAGAAAAAGAGAGTGAAATGTGGCTTATTACGTTATGATATTAAACTTGTGTATTAGGGGAAAAGTTGCTGGTTTTTATGTGCAATGTAAAATAATTGTATTCTTAAAGGGAACCCTGGATATGAAGACAAATCTGGCTAAAACACTAGTACTGGTCATGCTTATTAAAATAAACTACAAACAAATATATAACTGCTTACTATTTTTTATAAAATTGTCATTGTTTATCTTGTTTTCAAGCCACTGGGAGCTTCCATTTTGGTTGGTGACATAAAATAGTGTTTCCATGGTTACTCCCACAATTTCATCTGTGAACAGTTGCCACAAAAACACCACTGACAGTGTCCAGTTCTTGCCTCTTCCTCTTGATTATCTTCAGTTTACTAGATTCCACATAATCGTTCTGTATTTGGCTTTGCTCTGGCTCAAACTGAAAAGGTTTAACCCAGAAATTGATGTTGCTTAGTTACCTGCTAATGCCTGTTACCTTGACAACACTATTTTATGTCATAACCACAGCAAAATGGCAGCCTCCATGTCATTTCTTCATAACACTATTTTAATAAAACAACAAATGCTTCCAAGGTATTTGTCCTGTTTTTATAGAAGTGATGAGATTATAAGTGTTTTAGGGTAAACGTGATTATATCCAGGGTTCGCTTTAAGCAAAATATCCTTATTACTCTTATAAAATTGTTTAAAAAAAAAAAAAGGTAATCAAAAGTTAATAGATTATTCGATTAATCAAAGTAAATAATCAATAGAATACTCGATTACTAAAATAATCGATAGCTGCAGCTAGGGCTGGGCAATATTGTGATAAAAATCGAATCGTGAGCTTGTCTCTGTGACAATCTGCTTTTTTGATGAAATCGTCACACCGTGATTTTCCTTTTCTCTATCTGTCTGTTCAAATATAGAACATTTTTTCCAACCTATTACTTTTAGTCTCCGAGTTGCCAAATCCAAGTTTTTATAGCAACTTTGGACTTCTTTTTTGAAGTCTCTTTTGGACTGCGCTTTTAGTTCATAAAAGGAATGAATCTTAAAAAAAAATTCAGATTTGGTTTATGGAAATGTGTGACTGATATTTATGGATTTTTAGCCTGTTTTCATGTCTAAAAGTCGCTATTAAAGTAAGAAAAACACATACACTTGTTTTGCAGCAACACAATGTTTTAATTGATCGATTCTTTTATTAACTTAATAATTAAGTTAATAAAAGTTTGCTTGTTTCTCTCCGAATATCTGGCAACACTAATCAGATTTTGACAGCTGGATTTAACTATTGATAGTGAATTGTAATTACCTCAAAGACAATAGGAAAATAAACTGTCTACAAGAATTGTGATAAAATCGAAATCGTGCTCTGGCTCCAAAAATATTGTGATGTTAATTTTTTATCATATCGCCCAGCCCTAGCTGCAGCCCTAAAAACATTACTATGACACAAAACAAAACATTTTTGATTTGTTTTGAAACCGTTTTTCTTCTTTTAATAATCAGAGTTTAGTTTGTTTTTTTTTCCGATGTGGATATTCCATGGACTCTCTTGGTAATCTCTCTCTGTTTCTTCCAAAGAATAGTGAATGGCAGACCTGACATTTGCATGCAGAAGCCAGTTGGCCGTGGGATCCCTATTGTCAGAGCTGCTACATGGTGGCTCTTTACCAATGATTTGGACAAGGAGGAGGAAGGAAGTAAACAAAAAGTTTGACTTGGCATTCAATTGTGATTAAAAAATTACTTCGAATTTTTTGGCGTAAACCAAGATTTTATGTAACTGTGTTCAAACACTTTTTAATCCACTACCTATACAGTTTTGTCGCTCAATATGCATCATAAATCTTTTACTTTTTTTATAGATATCAAGTCATTAATTACTGTTTTATTACAAAATTATTTTACTATTAATTCAATGATGTATTTGATGCATTTATCGATTACCTTTTTACAACCATTTTAAATTCCATGTTTGATCAATGTATACAAAAATGTACTCAATGTAAAAACAAAGTCATTCACCAAGATACTTTCTGAGGGAGTATCTAACTAGTGTAAGTAAATCTAATGAAGCTACATAAATTAGTAATATGTTCCACTTGAGTGTTTGAACAAAAAAAAAACATATGTGTTTTCATCCTCTTTTGTGCCAAACCATCACATTTTTCTTTATAAAAATCTTTTCGCCTCCTCATAATTGTTGTTTCCAGGAGGATACACTGGCTACCAATAATTAGCCGTTTCTACTCTTCCGCACTGACTCTCTCACCACTGTCTTGTCCATCTTACTTAGAATCTAACAAATACAACAGTCCCAGCAGTATAATTAAATGAGTTTGGTCCATTGCATCAGTCAGTGCCTCCCTGTCTGATGGAGAAGCTGGAGAGTTCAGAGTAGGTGCCGTGAAATGTGCTCGGAATGCTGCTGATGTTGATGGATAACTTAGGAAAAAAAGGAATTCCGAATGAGAGGTCCACACCAGCTGTCAACCTGCTCGCACTCGTCGGGAATCGTGAGTGATGCCCAAACGCAGTCTCAACATTGAGTTTCTGGTGGTGTTGAAAACGGCTCCAGTGAACAAGATGTAACACTGTGCTTGGTCTTGTTAGCAAATGAGGGCTGAGCTGCTTTTGCATTAATTAACAGTAGGTCTAGGAATTACAATACAGGGCTTATGATATGGGATTGTGGTAAAAATGTAATCTCACTTCCATAAAGCTTTGCAGTTTTGGTCGTGTGGTTTATTCTTGGCAATGTATTTTTTGTTTGTCAGACATATACGTATTGACTGAGTATCATTTTTCTACTACATCACATGCCTGTACCAGCCTACTGCTTCTGTCTTGTTTTGGGGCCTTGAGGTCTCTTCCGCAGCCGGACAACGAGGCACTCACCGTATGGTTTCTGCATGGCAAGGTGCTTTGAGGTCGGTGCTGTCGGTGCACCAACACTTGCGGGTGCTTATTGTATATGGCAATGCTGAATTTACTGTCTGCTGCCTGTTCTTTATGATGTTTCCTGTTCTCGCCACAAGCTCTGAGCCCTGCATTTGGTGCCATCTGTCCAGCCGGCACTGTTCACGTTTGCCCTAACCCCCACACCTACTCTCCACTCTCACTGTCAGTGGCCAGGTTAGCCTCTAGAGGGACTTGTGGCATGCCATTCAACTCTACTCTGTCGGTGGCCTCGTTAAACTTCAATGCACATGTCAGTGCCTCTTGGGACTTGTGTCTGCCATTTACGCTTCAGGCACGCAGCCTTTTTTCTGGAGCACAGGCCTCAGGACTGCATTTCCTTGTTGGATTCACTGTCTTAAGCATGAGCCTGTCCTTTCTGGAATTTGTGTTTCTCAAAATCTTTGAGCTTCTCTTTTGTATGTTGGTGATACAACATACAAACTACTCTTGTTCCTGTGAACATTTTTTTACCCTTTGCCACAGTATCATAATTTTGCTATAGACTGATTATCGGTTGACATCACTTTCTGCTCTACTGCGCTTGTCACCTGCAGAAAGAAATGCTGTCCATCTAGTTGGTTGTGGAAATGTTTTTTGATAAAAATAACAAAACGACACAATGTTTTCTCTAAGAAATTTGGGAAAACACAGTGCGAGTCGAGCCAAAACAAGAAGCCTACTGAGTTAGTGGGTTGAGATGGTGCGCACACGCAAAGAATAATCTCACAAGATTTTTCCTTCATCTGAATTTTTGAAAAGGTTGAAAAGATGGCAAAACCTAGAAAAAGAGTAGTAGAAAGAAACATTTGAAATATCTTTCTTTAATTAAACAATGCCTTCATCGTGGTGTCGTCATGTTTGCTTTATGACTGTCAAATGTTTCAGCTCTCTCCATTTAACAATACATATGTCTTTTCTACTTCCTTCCATTCCACAAAACAAAGATACAAAAAAAAAAAAAACGCCACCAAATTATTCTCCATCATCGAACACAAGATTTATGAAATACACAAGAATTTTCAAAAAGCAGATCCAATATTGACATTTTGGAAAATGCTGAATTTGACTTGTAAAGCAACGACAAGAGGCTGTATCACTGAAGCACCCCGGAAAATTTAAAAAAAGGAGGACTTTTTAGTGGCACTCAGCAGGATTGTAACCTTTCATTCTCGAGTAAATTAGCTGTGAAATGCACCGCTTTGCTAATGTCAGGTTTGAATTGTAACTGCCCAAAGGAAAGAGCAAGTCTCCAAATGCAGCATGATGCAAGCTTGAAATCCAAAGTGGAGGAGGAGGTAATCCTGTCTGGCTTTTGTTAACGGACATCATTGCCTTCTTTGAGCTGGGCAATATATCGGATTTTCGATAATACCATGAAGGCTGTTTTTGAGGTGTCCAAAAATTAAATATTGAGCATTTTGTTTATAGAAAAAAACACTATTAAAAAGAGGCAATTAAAAATGTTTTCAAAGATCAAGACGTTTTGACTCTCAACTGAAAGTGATGCCATAAACTTTCAACTAAATGTAGTATTTTGCAAACATTTCACGTTTGTCCTGTAAAAGATTCCATTCACATGACATCTCAACATTATAGAGGTCATTATTCTTTAATGCAGCTAACATTTGTTGTAATACAAACAGTAAATGGGCCTAGGAAATAAAAGTGCTGATTTTTTTTCTTCCTTTAAAGTGTAAACAAACAGAATTAATACATTTGAAACTTCTTCTACATGTTTTGTTCACTTACCTTAGGCATTCTGAGCCTCCAAAATGTTCACACAATGTGTTTTTGTCACAGGTGTTAGCAGCAAGACATGCCAGTATGCTAACAGCAGTTTGCCACAATTCTAACATCTTGCCTGGAAAATCTAGCCAACGTGTCCCTCTTTCGGATTTCTGTAGCTGTGATTGACAGATTAATTAGCCAATCAGAGACACGCATCTTCCGCCATGTAAAAACCAACATGGCTGCTCCAGACGAAAAAAAAAAAAAAGCATTAAAAAATATCACGTGGAATTGAAAACACCTTGAGGATTTCTGCAGAATCAATGAGCGAAGCAGAAAACGATTTTAATGTGAGGTGAGTGAAGTTAGTTTGTTTCATCTGCGCCACGCAAATAAACTAATCTGATTGCCCAGTATGATGTGGATTTGATCTGAAACGCAGGTGGAGGGTGTGGAGTCCAGACCCACTCTTTCCCAGGCAACCTAACATCTGCAACAACAAACAAACTTAGTGGAGTTTGGTTAACAACAGAACATTAGCTATTAGACTAGTCAGGAATTCTGATATCTGTGCTAGGTAGAAATTGATTTCAGAAATTGTCTATAGTCCCTTTAAATAAACAATTACCTGATTGAAAATGTTGTGAAACTATGAATTTATCTGCATTTATGACATCATCCCATCCTGCAATATGAACGCAACCTATTAACGTAAACAAAATCATTTAAAGACATGTTTAAATTCATTTCAGTTGGATTGATAAAATATCATCTGAATATTGAGATACACCAAAAATTGTTGTTAATCTGGCCCAGCCTTTATTGTGTTTTTATTTGTCCGGTTTGCCAGCTCTTGTGTAGCCTATTTTGCCAGAGGCTAGAACATGTCAACTAGACAAAATGAAATGGCTGTGCAGTTCTTGTTACCAGCACAAATGATTATAAGCTGTGATTAGAATTAGCAGAGTTTATCTTTTTAAACTTCAACCTTCATTATGGTTAAATGGTGCACTTGTTGCGCTAATTGGCAATTGTGGGGTGAAAAAAAAACTCTTGATTGCTTCTGTTATTCATGTTGTTTGCTCTGCATGTGTGTGCAATAGTGTGAGGGAACATCTGACAAGAAACTAAGCAGCACATTTCAGTTTAGTAGGAAAATGTAATGTGTAATAATTATCAAAACCACCGCCATATTTGCTTCAAGGAAAAATATTGATGTGAAACTAAAGCAAAAAACTGCACTCTTAGTGTACGACTTTCAGTTGTTTAGTGCTTAATAGTAGGATGTATTGATATCAATACTGTAAAGTTTCAGCATAGTTACTCATATGCAAATAGAAGTATCAGTTTGCATATGTTAAAGGACAAATATGATGCATTATTTGCGTTGTTTCCATCCTTCAAACACACTCCTGAGCATCTCCACTTTGAAATCTCATGCACAGGAACCAAAATAAACAGTCTTGTGTTTCTCACATCAGAAACTGACTTAGAGTTCCATCTACTTACTTAAAAGAAAATGATCTAGTCTGATATGCTAATGCTATGTAAATGTTAGAATCAAGATCTCAGGGATCTATCTATGACATCCCAAATCAGGGACATTCAGAAGAGTATTTTGTGAGCCTCAGAGGTGAACGAAATATATCTCACAGACAAAATTCCCACTGAGTTTTTGAAGAGGAAGCAAAGTTGGAAAAAGCAGAGTTTGCATAATACGCCGAAACTATTCTATTGTTTGAATAATTTCCATATTGTTTTGGATCAAATTCACTTTATTAATGGCTGTTTAGCTTTTCAGGCTTAAGTACTTGTGTCTAGTGCTGTGTTTGTCCTTGTACACACTACTTGAAAATGTTTTGTGTGCATACATTTTTTGAAATGCTGTCACCTATAGGGAATATCCGTTGGAAACAAACTTTTTTTTGTTTTGTTTTTTATAACATACCTAGTATTTCATTTCATTCATATTTTATTATGAATTTTGTTCAGTCCTTTCAATCTTGAGATGGCTTGCAAATGTCCTTTTTTATGTCAGTGTGTTCTGATGTTTTGAAGTACATACTGTAGGTCATGAACATTTTTGCTGTCCAGTCATGTTCTGCATGTAGCAAATCAGGAGAAAGTTATCTGTTGATTTCTCCCTGGTAATTGCATGTGCTGAAGATACATGGATTTTAACACTATTCTTGATAAGGATCACAGATGTTAATTACAATGCTTACTTTATATTTTAACAGAAGTAATCAAGAAGTGCATGTAGAGGCCACTAGTGTGTGTCCTTTAAACGACTACAATAAGAAACGAAAAGCTTCATTTTGGTGTTCTACAAAGCAGACCTAAAAGATTGTGGGTAAAATGTTCAAAAAGTGCGTGTTTGCTTGGCCCTGTCTGTAGCCCAGCGTTTTATACTGCAGACCTAGAAACGCAGGCGAGTGCAGAGTGCTTACCTTCTCCCTCTCTTTTATGGATCAATAATGATATAAAGACACTTGTATACTGGACATAAATCCAGAACATTTGCCTCGTCTCATCCACACTGCACCAGCTCCTGTAAGTGCTGCTGTATATATCTGTCTATGAGCCAGACTGCTGACATTTTGCCTTATTCATATTAGGAAATTAGTTTAAAATAAATTGGGTTGACCTTAAAAAGTAAGCCATCGGGTCAGTCTTACACCACCCAAACCATCATTGGCAGATAATTGCTTGGAATTTCAAACTTTTAATTATCTTCAAATATCAGGCTATATTTGTCATGTAGAGTTGATTTTTTCTTTTTTTGACTAATTATTCACAACAAAAATAGCTTTGTAGGTGTAATTAGAAGCACTAAGAAAGTTTTGTGGTGGCTTAGCTAACGCACATACAGTAACTTATGGTGATATGACATGGATGGATGGATAAAAATATTAATATAGATGAACAGATAAATGGAAAGGACGATAGACTGATCATTTGGACATTGGCAGCAATGTGACGCAAAGAGATATCATTCCATGACTAATTTATACAGAATTGTCACCTTGTTTTAGATCCAATTTATCATCAGGTCGATGCTGGTCCTTCTTTGTATCTCTGCTGTGAGCTTTAATTCTCCATCACAATTGTTTTCAATTCACTTGTTTACCTAAGCCAGTGTTTGCCAACCAGGGCTACTTGGACCCCACGGAGTAGGGGTCGACGTAGATTTCAAGAAGGTATATTTCAATATGAACTGGAATGTTTTTTTTTTTTAGTTATTTTGAATTCGTTTGAAGAAATTTGGGAAGCTTTTGGAGCATTGACATTCATTAAAAGTAGAAAACAGAATGATGCAAATACAAAAAATGACAATGTATTGCTTGGAAACCATAAACCAAGAGTTAGGGGGTACTCGAAGCACAAGGCTGAGCTTAGGAGGTACTTGGGAAACAATGACCTAAGGTACACTGTGAAAAACAATTTACAAAGTATTACTACATTCACGTCTTATATGTTTTTAGATGAGCTTAGAGTCACTTTAAATATTTCATTTCAAAACGTCTTACCATCATTGGTTATATCAGTCAATTTATTAACTTGAACAATTGAACCTTGAGAGAGACAAAAAAAAAAAACTCCTTGTGTTGTGAAAATGTACTGTTTTCTGATGCACATTAAAGTTACACCATGTACTTTACTGGAGGCGAAAATTGAAATAGAACAATGAAACAATATTTTGAGGCATTTTTCATGGTTATACATCCGTTTTATACAAACCTGTGGAGTATCAGGGAGCTGCTAAATGAACAATATGTAAGAGAACAAGCAGGAGGAGGTTTTCGTCAAGGCTACAAAAGACAATTATGTAATGTTTTTAATCCAATGCTTTTGTTCACTTTATTGCTTAAAAGTTCCTCAATGAACCATTTTAATTCTTCTACAGAACTTCAGGTCACACACACATCATCAGAGCTTTAAAAACAATTGCTATAAACTGTTAAAAAAACAAACAAAGAAAGAAAAATCAATCAATCGAGTTGTTGGTCAGCAACATGCATTGACATATTGCACAAAACAACTCTAAATGCTCTGTCAGTATTGGTCACAATGAGTCTTTATGTAAACACTAACGCACAAAAAATAGAGCTGCTTAATAAATCCACTATTTGCTATGAAACTTTTTGGTCACTATTTCTTGAATTATAATATATTGGGTCAAATGCCCATAGTATTTTCTTTTCTGTAGATCCTATTTTTTTTCCTTCTTTAGATGTCTTCATAACCTAAGACAAACAAGTTCACGTTTCCTCCTTTCATCAAACAGAAACAAAAAAGCTTATTCTATAAGTTCCCTTTTGCTACTTGCCCCTGGATGTTTTTTTCCTTTATAAATTCTGTCTAATTTAGTGTGATCACTTTGGCAGAACATCACATTTCTTTTATAGCTTAGATGTTAAGCTTCCATGACCTGCGGGTTAAGAACAGAAAATGCATTAATCCACATATACAGGCGAGCCAAAAGTCACAGTTTTAAAGTCCAAAATAGCCTAAATTCTGTAACATAACAAGCAAATATTACTTACTACTTTCATCTTCCGTGTAGAAGGCAAAGAGAAGCTCCTAAAGGCTGTGTTTGTTTTATTTAGCAGCGGGTCAGGCGTAGGTCTTGTTTCGGCACATCCTGGAGGGTACGCTCTGAAATGAGGACGCGGGCTGCTGGAGAACTCCTCACACTGATGCTGGCACTATGAGAGCTCCCTCACATCGAAAAGAAAAAAATAAAATCCGCCTGTAATTACTGCCGCATAATTACTTCTCTTGTTACTGTGTAGTCACTTTTCATGTGTTCCAATGGGCCCACATGCAAGTCAAATGATCGCTCAGCTGTTCATGAAAAGGACATTAAAGGGACTGTAATTTTATTCTAATCCGTGTAAAGCAATACTCGCTGCAATTACTGGTAATGCCGAGGTATAATTCTCTGCAGCTAATTTGAATTACATTGGTGTCATTTGCGTAAACTGCAATTTCCTGTCTCTAAAGTAACATTAGGTCTGACAGTGGCTGCACAGTTGCAACAGGACAACATTATTCAGGTTCAGTAATGGCAAAATGTGGGCTTTCAGCAAAAATAAGTACACTTTTTCAGTCTAGTTGTATTTTTGTGTGTATAATCACTACAATGCACACATTGAAGCCAGTACACACTAGAACTTTTAATCTTCAAAACGGGTTGAAAAAGTGCCGGCAGACCACACACATAAAGATATTAATATTTTTATTCTCTTTTTACAATGAACTATGTGTTTGCTTTTTGTGTTCTTAAAACAATTAGAAATGATATTAAAAGTATTTGTTTCACAGTCGCAGGACTATATATTACAGTACATCTGCTGGTAAGAGTTGTCACTAATGATCATTTTAGTAGTCGGCTAAAAGACAACTAGTCATCTAAGAAATGGAGCATTGGTTGCTGCTCTAATTGGCCATTTTAAAGTCCTTTATAATATGTTGGAACCTTACATTCTGGTAAATAGTTGTAAAAAAGTCACATAACCTATAGACATGACATGTTACTCAAATAATGTCTTCGATTAGACGAGTCACACTAAAAGTTGGACTTACAATTCTGTAGTGTGCAAAAATTAGTTTGAATTTTCCCTTATAAATATCACCACCTTAAGACCAGCGCACACTGGGCGCGGTGATTCGGTTTTGTATGTTTCCGTCACGGTGCCGCGCCAGGAAATTACCCTGCCGGCACCCATAGTTTCTTCTTCTACGATTTTAAATCATGTATAGTAGTTAACTTGTCTGCGCTATTTCATTATTGCGATCCAGAGCACACGAGCATCTCACACGTCAACAAAGACAAGGCCATCAAAATCATGAAACGTGTTCACAAGGGACACATGGGCAAGCTTGTAACATCATAGAAAAGCTTCAGGCACACCTGAGACATGTCCACCCAGACATTTATCAATATGATCCATGACCCTCTTGACCCTCATGCCTCCAGCGTCCACTGCACACTACCAGACTGACACCTGACCTCCCAAGTGGAATGAAGTAGTGTCAACACAGCAGTGTCATTGCCCACCAGGTGATTGAAAATGCCCCTGGTGTATTCCATGTTGTGTGGAAGTTCAAGTTCCTATATCAGTTCTTAAATTAAGTTTTGCCGCAGTACAGACAAAGTATGTGTTCAGGCAAAAATTAGTTTGCATTTTGTCTGTCACTTCTGTGGTATGTGTAAGTGAGCTGCCTCTGGTACTCCGAGCTTTCCTACCTGATCAAAAGGCATTTTTGCACAGGAAAGTACCAAGAACTAGTAGCAACATTCCTCCAGCCCTTGTTTTGTCACAAGAATTACCCTATCACATGTGTTCACACAGCAACTCTTGCTGTAAAAGTGGGTCTAACTGTAAAGTCTGGAACATTTAAATATGTTATGTAATTATATAATTGTATTATGTATTATGTAATGTAATTAAGTGGAAAACAAAAGTTGTCTTTTTTGGTTCCACATAAAACTATGATTAACAAAACATCACTGAAATTAACAACAAAACAAAATTAAAGGCATTCACTGTAATTCCCAGTGAGAGTTAGGCTATGATTAACAAATTAAATTACTATCATTTGGGAGTTACTGCTTTTAAATCATTTATTTTTAGGATAAAGAAATTTTATCTAAATGTGAGAATGTATAAAACATGTTTCCAATTAGTATTGTAAATGTCTTATTACCAAAAGGTTCCAGGTCTGACTGAAAGTACCTGCCCTAAGGCAGGAGCTAAAAAGTCCCTAAAGTGTGGCTGGAGTACATAGTTCCTGTTCTGTGTGAGCACACCTAAAATAAGGACTGGAACTGAAAAAAGCACCATGAACTGAAAAAAGTTTATAACGGAATAGTTCTATTTGCTTACACTTAAAAGATGCAAAACTTAGACAATGTAACCTTAGGAGAAAATATCAGTGATCTGGAGACTAGGTGTCCTCATCTCTAAGAAGAACCCTCCGGTCTGCTGAGCTTTTACAAACTGCATTTCCTTCTAAAACAAACATTTAACATTCAGCGTGTGCATGGGACAGAAAGACAAAGAGCTGTCCTTTGTTCTCTCTGTGGTGTAATGATTGTCTCTGGAGGCGAGAGGACACTTGGCTATAAACAAACACCATGGCCAGTCAACAGGTGGAGCTCCGATGTCACTCAAAGTCATTCATTAGTCATTCAAATTAGCTTTGGTTTACATCCTGCTGGTGTTTTAAAGTCCCGTCTGTGCACCCAAGGCACAGAGGTCATCGGCAAATGGGATTCTGCAAAACCATAGAGCGAAAGTTCAACTAAAAAACACAAGTGTACCAAGCTGAACAGTGCATACCAATGAAGTTATTTTTCAATGTATTTTGCCTGAAGACATGTTGTGAATTTCTAAGTTTAATCAACACCTCATCTGATGGATATGTCTCTTGTCTCATTGTGGAGCGTTTGAGGCGAAGCAATAACAGCTTGGGTCTCTTGACAGGAAGTATTACATAAAGAAAAATAATATTTCCAATTTAAAAGCAGGGATTATTTATGCATTTATGAAGCACCTTATCTGAACCCAGTTACACTCTGAGCCTATTTTTCCAAAAACATAAACTTAAATTCAGTGTGTTTCTAAACTGCTTTAAGTACCAGCAAATGACTGAACTCTTTGTGAAGTTGGGGCTTTGTAGTTTTGACTTCTGATGAACACTATAACCAAGACCAGTTTTTCAGATTTTTACTTGGGTAAATACTGTATAAGGAACGGTACAGATGCTGTCAAGGTTTGATCAACACTAGATTTGGCATTTGATGGGTTTTGAGAATTCTATAAAAATGTTATAGTCCTGTAGTTGTTTAACCGATCAATGCAGTCTTAGTCGACCAAAATCAGTATTAGTTGACTAAATACTTTATTTAGATTTTATGCTTTTATTTAGGTTTTCAACAAAAAAGTATTTGGCTGAAAATCTGGGACAGAGCCAAGGTCTAATCTGCCTTTGTAGACTTGTGTAAATTTTAATTATTGTTTATGTTGATTATATTGTTTGTCTTTGTTTATTGTGTTTCATGGTTTGTGTCACCACTTGCCATGACTTAATAGAAAATACAATAAATTGCTAGTTACAAAAAAACAACTACAAAAAAAAAATATATATATTGAATAATTTAATCATGATTTGAGTTAGCCAAGATTTTCTAATTCACCCCAAAATGAATGAAAGTTACAAATTATTTTCATCTTGTCCTGTAGCTTGACAGTTTGTTTTTGTCATATTGTGAACAAAAAGGAATTTGTTAGAAAAAAGTCAGAGGGTCTATTGTCTCCTAATTAGTTTTAATAATGCCTGAGCAAGGTGCTGTCAAATTCAACTCTGATCTTGATGACACTGCAGAAACTGCCTATACATTATTGTTTTATAGTTGTCTGAATTAATTGTGTATATAGACCTTATAGAGACAGATATAAAGCTTAAAGATTGAATACACCTTTAAGAGCTATAGTAGTTTTATCAGAACATTGGATTCGCTCAAGATCGGTGACTAATCTGATAGGCACTCTTAACATTCTTGAGATAACAATTGCCGTAAGCTTGTTAAAATGCTGTAGACCGTATTGTCTTTATCAAAATTCTTGGTAGAATAAAGACAAGCCCTGCCGATGTATTATTCAATAGCTCTTTAAATTATCTTTTATCTGTATGATCTGATTGTATTTCAAGCACAGTTTGCACTCAAAAGACTACAGGTGCACAGAAAAAAAAAAAAAAGAGTACAAAAGACTATAATGGTGATTTAACTCCCATATATTCCAATTTTGACTTAGCAAAATAATTTTTCACTAAGAAAATGTTCAGCCAAGACACATTTAAGTGATTAATGGACTAAACAACTAAAAGCTTAAAGCCTTCTGCTTGAAGCGCAAGCTTTGAGCTTCCTTGTAACATTTTTTTTTATTGCACAGCCCCATGTAAGAAAAACTATACTTAGCTGTCAAAAATAAAAAATTCAGCTCTCCAGGATAGACTGGCTTTTATGACTTGACCCAGCTCTTAGGGTCATTGTTGCCAGATACACGCTGAACTTAAATGCACATGTCTAAATAATTCAAATGTAAGTCTCCTGAGCATTGTAAATAAAATGTTCCTAGAGTAAATTTACAAGGCGAAGCTGAAAAGATGTCAATTCTTAAGTCTGCAAACACATGTTGGCAGTTACAATCTCAAAGCCTGACGTGTGATAATAATAAAGAACATATCAGATTTAGTGCCGTCATACTCTATCCACTCGTAGTTCAGAAACAGCACAGTGCTGATCTGACTGCTAAATAAAGTCAGATGGGAGCTGAAAAAGACAGCACCAGACAGCGCCGTCGCACCCATTACACACATCACACAGAGTGCAGAGAGCATAAGGTGCTCAGGGGGCACCACAGCCGAGCAGAGCAGTGCTCGCTCTGTGCACTCATTAGACCACAGTGGGCCAAAATTTACCAATTGAATGGTGCTTGCCTAACATATAGCTTAAAGCCACCGTAGAGAGTTGCAGAGTGACAGGAGTCTGGATACATGTGTCTAATCATTTACAGTAGGCTACTAAGCAAAAAGTATTATCAGTCATAAGATATTAGCCTTAAACTTGATTGTGTGTCAGTAAGAGACACATTGGCTGAGTTAAATTGTAATAGTAATAGGCATTATTAAGACCTTGTACAACTCAAAACAGCACTGAAAGACACATCAACATTTAATTTTGTTTAATGCTCATCAGGGATGGAAAAGAGTTTGAAAACTTCGAAAATTATTCGACATTTGCAGTGAATGTATCGATCAGTTTTGCTCATGCGCCACAATACACGTGCAGCCACTGATCTATAGACAGACACACACAGACACACTATAGTTGTACGATACAAATAGGTTCTACAATAATAGCGACAATGTAGTATCTGGAAACAAAGACCTGGCTGAATGTACCTTACTATGTTGCGTGACAACTTACGGGTGGACCTTTAAATATTACAGTTGGTACTGTGGCTGCGAAATCAAAAACTGAATTGCATTGTGATTTAAGTGAATCGTCTCATCCCTAATGCTCAAATATTGATTACTAACTCCAACCCAAAACCTTTCCCAACAACAGTTCTTTAGAAAATTAAATGTGCATTGATCAAGTTCTTGTTGATTAATTTGTTTTTAATGAACCCCCAATTTAACCAATTTAAGTACTCAATTATGCATAATTTTGATATGAAAAACAATCAGTGCATTTTGTGTTAAATGTATGTTGGTAAAATGAACTTCATAAAAAGTTTAAGTGTATATTTCTATATGTATGATTTTTTTTTCCTATTCACCAGGTGTCTAAGCTTCCTTTTTGTTACCAAAGTAAAATTGAAGTCTGCTTGTTTGAATTAATTTCTTACCAGGAATCGATTACAGACACTCTTTTCCCCTCTCCATGCATTTAAATATCTTCCCCCAGTCTAACATCCTCATGTTTTGTTAATAGACTCGACCGTTTTCTCTCAACTTTTAAACCGACATCTTGAGCCATTTTCCTCCACAGCTCTCTCGCTCTTTAGGTTTTGCAGTCTTGTTGGCCCTTGGACAAGATAGTTAAATGTCACAGATGGTGGATATGCCATGTCCACTGGGGAATCCAAAACTGCTTAAAACCAAAATCCTTCCATATGAGCTGGTTTGGGGCTGTGCAGCCAGAGAAAAATGAGCAAAAAACAACAAACATTTCATAATGCAGCATTCATTCACTTTCTACTGCTTGTCCCATTTGGAGTGGCTAGAGACTGGAGCTGATCTGAGTGACTTTGGCTTAAATGGGGAACAACCTGGACAGTGGCCAGCTAGTCGAAGTGTTAACACAGAGACAATCATTCACTCCCTCATTCATTCACTATGGGTACTCTGGCATGCAAACTTAACCCAGAGAGGTCATGAGATGCTGATATAATCTAGCGGCCTTGGATTTGCTCCTACGTTCACCTTATTCACTATATTGGAAAGCCAGAGCTCTAATCATTGCTCGCCCATGGTTAAGAAATAAGAAACAAGCTTAAATGGTTTATTTATGATGTATTAGCACAAAGTCCTGTTCAGTCCAACCTTGTGCAGTTCGATGTGTGTAGAAGCTACCATAGTAACAGTTCACTTGACGAAAATAGATTTTTAGAAAAAGGCCTTTGAAATTGCCATTTCTATATAACTGTAGTGGATTCAATAAAAGATATGCCTTAATCAAATCAATGGTAAACAAAACTAAAACCTTGCAGATTCTGGGCGGGTGAAAAATAGCGCATGCACAGCTGGCCAGACTTTGAGTGACTTAAAAGGATAAAGCACTGTATGAATAGAAATGATCTACCATTTACTATAAAGTCTCTCTGACATATATTTCTTGCAGCACCAGTTAGAATAATTTACATAAACACATTTCTTTGACCTGTGGCTTTCACATTGAATAATAATATAGCAATAATGCTTTTTTTTTTTTTCATGCGTTTTTGTTTTGCTTACATTGATAGGTTTTTTCAAGAATCAAAAGATCTTATTTTATGTTGTTCAAAACGGCTATTTGTTACTTTGTAGATCCCTATACTGACAAAGTTATGTTAAATCAGGTTGTTAAGTGTTTTTTTTTTTTCACATCATCTGTAGGAGGTAGATGACAAAGTAATTCAGTTGTTCAATATTTTACTCCTCCGGTGAAATGTATCCTGTTGGTTTGTTTTTACTTCAGGGTTGACCTTCACAACCTGTAAGAGACAGATTTGTGCAAAGAGCTAACTTTTGTCATGTCGTTGTTGAGTCTGTCAGTCTGTCAGCAGTATCACTGAAAGGGGCTTTTACTTAGCATTTGTTGTATTCAAGTTACCGTAAGTCTAAGACAGTGGTTTCTAACCTGTGCAGCAAATGTTTTTGTTCTTACTCTCTGAGGAACCTCTAAGTTTGGCTTTTAGGTAGGTAGTTTCTTCGTGGAATTTTGATAATTGTTACTTTTGTAAGTTCTTGTGTTCATGGAATGTATGCTCAAAATCTCCCAATAGTATCAAAATGATACAATAATTGATATATCTTTTCACCTTATTTTAAAATTGTAAATCATTCAAAGTAGTATTTCAGTACCCCTGGGAAAATTGGTCTAAGGCACATGGTTTTGTCTGTGGGAAATTGTGTTCACCACAATAGCCTCCGAGACAATGTAATACCTTGAATTAATCTTCAGATTATGACAGGACCAACCAGCTAGAAGCAGAGATGTACAGGTGATCAAATTATACAGAATTTTATTTTAATCCTTTTTGACTTATTTGGACTAGTTTCTGCTGACCTAAATAATACCTGTTTTCACCTATCACCTATCTCCACTACTTGTCTGTTTTACTTGCATTTACATCAAAACTCTTATTCTGAGTAAAACTGTAATGTTCAAAATTGCCATGTAACTGTAAATTAAAATAAGTGCTGGTTGTTAAGTTACTCTTTACAATAAAGAGTAATTTATCAATTATATTATAAATTGTAAAACTACTCACAAATGGCGACAGAAATCATTTCACTACAACATTGTTTAGTTTATTGTGTTGTATTTTTAAATCACACTTAGTAAAAAACATGTCTACTAGAGTTGAAACCAACATCACAGTTTCCCCTGCCTCTGTGGTACATTGCCTTTTGGAAAGTTGCAGTTTACAATAGCAACTAATGGATTTGTGGTATTATTTTTTACCCCAAATGCTCGCATGTGGATTTGGTAGAATTCATGTCTGACTCCACTCACCTGTGTGGTCCTGGCTTTAATTGGCTCTTGACCTTTTTATCCAAATGAAATCTCATCCAAATGTTTGACTTTTGCACACACTACAGTTCAGTCTTCATGTGAAACATCTAACAACCCGTCTAAATCACAGCTCTCCTCTCTCTCTCTAGAGTTTTACATGTTCTGACTTCCATCTCCCCTTTGCCATTCTCTCTTCTCATCCTGTGTCTACCATTTTTTCTTTTCACAAACTCTCCCTCACTCTCCTCGCCTTTTCTCTTGTTTCCTTTGAAGTGCTAAACAATGAGCGGTCTGTGCTGCCTGTTAAGCTTGCAGGGAAATCCGTGCTGAAATGGCAGTGCTCTGCGGTGTCCTGGGGTCCTCAGGGGGAAGAGGCAGCGTCAAGTCGAGTCAGGCAGCAAAGGAGAGCCTCGGCACCGTATATAAGAGGACCATGAAAATAAGATGGTTGTCTCTGAGCGGCAAATTCCTGTAAAAACAGAAGACTAAAAAGAAAAACCAAGTCAGTAAATCTATTTTTAGATATGTTAAGAAGACTTTATTCTGTTATTGAAAAATATTTTGTGCCTTAACGTTACATGATATGGCAGAATATGTACATTCTTAAACCCCCGACTGACTTTGATTTCATCACATCATACTATATGCGGTCAGTTTCCTATCAAATTCCACTGTGATTGTTGAGGCAGGTTGGCACATTTACCCCCCTGTTGGGGGGACTGTTGACAAAACATTTTATTACCTAAAAACAAACAGCAAAAAAAAAAAGATTTTTACTTTAATGTGCATCCATGTTTTATGAGATATGGTTGCTTTGTTAGATTCCAGGCCAATTCTGTCTTTTCTGTCTATTTTGAAAATACTAATGTTGATTTTTTTTTTTTTTTTTTGAAACATCACCACTAAAAATCAAACGCAGTCATCCATTTAGTGCCCTAGTAGATAACCTTAATCCCTCATGTGGACCACACCACATCCAAGGTGCTCATAACCACCATTATAACACCTCTGACTCATCCCCAAAACTGCCCCATGTCTCTTTAATGGTGCACCCAAACCTGATTATTTCACTGTTACTGCACTGGAGCTGTCGTTAGCCCATGAAGGACAGCAGATTGTCCTTCCAATGTCTTTGTCTCCTGTTCCCATTTGTGTCTCGGCCCCTGTCCTCGGCATTCCCACACTGTGATGAATGCTCTTCATTACTAAAGATGGGCCTGGAAATGAAGCCCAAATGGGACCCTGTGAAGTAATGTGTGACCAAGGTATACAGCCTGTCCCCCTATGAGAGTGTGCGAGACATGTGTTTGTCCACTCCCATAAGCCCCACAAAGAGCCAGTCCTCACCTGTGCTTTTTATCCCGATTGAACAATCATTTAAGGGCAATGAAATACAGTATGTATCAGTTACACATTTCATTGCACTATCAGCAGCCTCTTTCTTAGTTAGTTTATAGTATGGTAGTAGCATTTGCTGTAAAAGTTGTAAGAATATGTTATACGTGGGTGTTTCTAAGTAAATAAGCAGAAACAAGTATAGACGGATTTTCGGTCAACATCACTCTCCGCCCTACTGCGCGTGCCGTGCGTCATGAAGAAAGCCCGCCTCTCCATTTGTTTACATTGGGAAACCTGTTCCAATTAAACAACGAAACGGGACTTTAATCAGGTATGAACCGGTCTGACAGACGTCTGTCCCCTGAAGCTTGAGACAGCGTTTTTCTCGCCGTTTTTCTCACTTACCTGAAAGTAACTTCTAAGGGTCGTAGGATCGAATTTCATTCATAAATGTTAACTTAGCAGCATACCTTTTGTTTTCGCAAAGTGATAAACTCTTGACGTTGGCTTTTTTGACTTGTTTCCACTGTTTGTGTCTATGTGCAGAGGCTCTTTCTGCAGGATAGGTCGCCTAGGATGCGCATGCGGGGTTTCGGGATTTTTTTGTTGATAAACCAAAAAATTTCTCTATAGTCTGTCCTGCAGCATGGTTGCAGAGCAGATAGCTCTTTGGCCTCAAAGCAAGAAGGTCTTGACCCCCACACACACACCTGTGTAGTTTGCATGTTCCTCCCTGTGTTTGGATGGTTTCCTCCTGGCACTCTGGTTTCCCCACCAACCAATACCATGCAGGTTAGGGAACACTTGGTTGTGGTCGGAGGTTGAGGCAGATCGCCTCTGCTGAGCTGCCCCAGGCTGCTTGCCATCAGTGAGTGGGTAGTGGGGGTGGGTGAAGTACTTTGGAAGACCTCTGTCTGTGTAAATGTGCTTTATCATTCATTCATTCATTCATTCATTCATTTTTTTATTAAAGGTGTTTTTTGCTTCCAAAAACCAAACCAAAATGCAGAATTTTTAAATCTATTCTAAGTCTACATGTTTTGATCACTTACCTATGCATTGTGAGCCTCCAATTTGTTCAGCACAATGTGTTTTGAGCTTTTTACACATGTAGGAGTGAGGCATGTCAGTATGCTAACTACTGTTAGCCAGAATGCTAACAACAATGACAGACAAACTTTGTTTTTAGGTGAACATTATTAGAGTTTTAGCTGAATAGATTTTTAACAACCTACCTGCGTTGCGGGTAACTTGATTTTCAGTCATTTTATTGTAAAACTCAGATTTAAATCTATTTAGGTCAACTACTTTGTACTCTTTCATTAAAAATACTATGATATATTTGGCAACTCTGCACTTCTCTGTATCTGATTTTTCCATTCTGCTGCGCTACAATGTGAGAATGAGCTTCAGCTTCTTTCCACATTCTCGCTAATGCTAGTGTCATGTCCCATGATGCATTTCTCAAGATCTTCTCTCTAGTGTAAGTGTGCTATAATTATCCCAGGTTTAATGTGAGGGTACATCTGTGCCTGTCATGTCACAGTGACACTATGGGCTCCACAACTCATACAACATGAATGACAACTTGACATTTTATTTCGATAGGATTGGACATAAGCACTGGCGACATGGACAGACCAAAAACTGCTGAAACATCACATCTGTCTACTAAATGTCATGCACATTTGTGGCATTTTTATTTTCTTTTTACACTAAAAAGTTTTCTGAAGTGCTTGTCACAATGGAGATGATTTTTTTCTTTGTCTGTATTGTACATTATTACGTTAAACTTCTCAATGAAGACTATCCACCTGGTCAAATTGCAAGTCAAACTTAAAAAGTGTGTTTTTATACGATTGACAGTTACTTCTTCATTAATTTACTTGCTAGTGAAGCAAAAGAAAAACAAGTTATGTTTTTTCCTAATTTATTTGATGATTTTTAAAAAAAAAGAAGGACATGTACATTTTCAAAATGTCTCAAAGCCACTGAAAAACAGATAAAATGAAAATGCTTGTTAAGGTGAAATGCCAGGCGGAGTTTCAGTTTAGGCTCTGCATTTTTGAACAGGAAATCCTCGGATCCAACCCTAACCCTTTTCCCTGACGCCGACGCGGAAAACCTGGTCCAAGCGGACGGCGCTTGAGGGGGCGTGTCTCCAAAAATTACGTATTTCCATCGCGCGGACCCTCGCGGCCCTCGCGGATGCGTCAAGTATGAAATAAGCTTTAAGGGCAGCACTGTGTCTTTAAGAAGACTGTTTAATGTTAAGTCTTAGCAAATAAATTATTACTTTATAAGATTATAAAAGAAACAAGTGGTTTATTACTTTTAGAAGCTTGGTCAGCTTTGTGTTGCTATTATCAATACTGTCAGAGAGATCATATATTGTACTGTCATATAATGTCATTCAAAGTCCATGTGACTGTCTGGAAGTTTAGCTCTGTCCGTAGAGAGCATGTCTGCGGCCACAAGGATTAATGTTTGATCCACAAGGTGCTGGAATGTTTTTTTTTTTTTGTAAGGAAAAATGTAAAGGGTCTTTTACACCAAGCCGCGGTTCGCCCGTCTGAACCGGTTTGGCAGCTTCTGCTGTCAGGTGGCTCACGTGTGTTTGGTGTGAATGGCGATGTCGGGGGTCAGGAGCGCGGAGCACGTCGTGGAGGCGAGGTTTTGAAGACTTGCTTGTAGAGTTGGCATCGCCAGTGGTCACTAGTTTCCGCAGATGCGGCTGTTTGATTGGCCTGTGGCCAGCGAATCAGTGCGCAAGAAAATCTGCGTAAAAACGAAAATGACGCTTATGGAAAAACAGTATTTACTTGAGCATCGATTGTTGTTATTTGACGTGTTCAAACAGGACGTAAGTACATAGAAGAAAGGCTATTTGGTCCGAGGAAAACAAAGATGGAGGAGTACCAGCTGTAGTACAAAGGCTGGACTGTAGAGGGAAATAGAAGTTGAGCCTAATCCGTGAGGTAAGATAGAAATCTGTTCGTCACAGAGTTTGACAACTACTCGCGCGCAGCTTATGTCTCGTCTTTTGCATGAAGCGTTACATCACGCGCATGCTCACTCGGCATTTGTTCGCCGACTGTTGGCTGCTTGGATCGTGTTTGTGTGAATGCTTTTTCACATGCTTTTTCACCCAAAGAGACTAGAACAGACGGTGCGTCGCTCCTCCCTACCGACAGCGACTGGGAGTTGTGTGGGTGTGAAAGACCCTTAAGGAGAAACATAGTAGAGATTTTCCCACACTTTTCAGATTCATTTGTCACATGTAGCAAGAATAACATTTCTAAGCGTGTTCTTGATCCTGGATCTATATCATGGTTTATATGTACAAAAAAGCCGCTATACTTTGTAGGGAAAATTATCAGCTGTAACCGCCACAGAATGAGAGCGTAGATTGGTTTCCTCTCAGTGGGACTGCAGAACATTATCTAAAAGCTCTTTTAATTAGTTTAATTATGAAATGAGATGTGCAAATCTTCTGGCTGCTCCATGCTGTGAGAAACACCTCTAATATTAAGTACACGGCAGGTCACCACATGTGGAATCTTACTTTGATCATTACAGAAGCAGACCATTTCAAGTGTCATTATGGGCCCCTGCAGGCAGCACTAATTTGTATTATAAAACGTGACTTTAATTATGCAAGTGTTGTTCATTAGGGTCATATTATGTGTAGATGTAAAGGAAACGAGGAAGTTTCTGCAAGCAATTTCACAAATACTTTTGAGAAAGATGTTGTATTCTGATATTAAAAAATGTTTTTTTTTTTAAATTGTTATTTCCTGAGGCGAACTTGTTTGTGGAAAACAACTCTCAGTAGAAAAAATAGGTTTCTGGTGGATTTAGCTTACATAAGTGGAGAGTCTGCATTTGAAAATGACAATAATATCTGATATCTCTATCTCAATATTTTTCTGCATATTTCAGTATGAATTTTTTGGGGCCGTTTGGTCTTTTCAGTATGCATGTTTCACATAGAAACACTAGAGTTGTCCAATCTACTTTGAAATATGATTTATTATTTAATTTACTCCACTTTTCCATATATTTATGTGAAACTTTGTAACTTCAAAAGGCTGTTTTCCCAAAATGCATTTTCCTCAGATCAGATCAGCCCCTAAAGTAGCTCCTACACACACGGAACTTTACAATCTTGGACCAAGCAAGATTTTGTGGGTTTGTTATACATAATCCTAAATTAGATTTTTTTTTTTTTTTTTTTTTCAAGACTAAAAATGCACCTAGCATGCAAATGTTCAGCTCAGTGTAGTCTACTAAAGAAACAAGAAAACAAAAATTCTTTTCCCTAACAATCTTTGTATCTAATACAGTATGTCATTTAAACAGACTTTTTTCATGTTAATCCTAGCTGCCAAACAGATAAACAAAAAATAAACAAACACACCCAAAATTGAGATAATACTTTAACATACAGTATATGAGAAAGCTCAACAGGACCAGTCACCATGCAGGAAATTGTACTTGCCTTCATATCTAAGATTGAATTAACATGGGGAACAGCAACTGCTCATCTTGATGTTCGACGTGTTTTCACTTTGGTGTATAGGCTCAGAGCTCAGACTTTGGGGGGCAGTCACACTTGGACAGTTGATGTGCCAGTCCTGGCCAGGCCAAACACAAAATCTACTACATATGTTTTTCCACAACACTACAGGAATTTCATCAACAGTATAGTCCTAACATATACAGTATATAGTAAAAAGTACGCATTCAATCACCCTTCAAAAAATTACATAGACAATTGTATTACAATCACATTTAGGTCAGCCAAATAGAAAACATATAATCAAAGTCCATCAAACTAATCACAAAAGTGAATGTTCTTTTTAGACTCTCATTTCCATTGATTGAAAAGGATTACTTTATCAACCAATATGCTTGAATTTTTTACATATCTTCAAACAGCATTCACATTGTAGTGTTATATAATGGAAATAATTATCTAAACTTTAACCATTTTCACTACATTTTCCATCCCTTTCTGAGCTAATGCTTTCTACTCTATGCCACAATCCTGCTGCTAATTTAAAAGTCAGTTTGACCCGTTTTATCTGCAGGTCACACCTATGCAAAACTATTGTGTTTTGTGCCACTATCCATTTTCCCTCTATTTGCTCAAACACAGCCACACCTGCACAGGACAAGAGAGTTTTATCATGCTGTCTGGAACTCGGCATTTGCAGCACTGGTGAATATTTGTGCTCTTTCTTCCATAGGTCTTCATGAACATGACTAAGAGACATTATGAGCTGTGATGACTGGAACTCCAAGCAGGTATTTTCTTTTAGTTCTCTGCACACATCACTACTGTACTTGATGGCCTGTATTGGTCTAGTCATTTCTTATGCGCTGCTGTACTCGACTGTGACAGGGTGCACCGGGGAAGGCTTTAGAGCATTGCTGTGTAATGTTTTATTGATGTTCCTAAGATGATGTGCCCTGACATTTTCAGATGCTCCTTGTCCCAAACAAATCTCTGTTCAGCCTTAAAGCGACATGTCCAGAGTCCTGCTGGTAAATATTTAAGGTCTCTCCATAAGACCTGACCTCCTCTTTGTAGCATCAGCCCCTGAGCTAGAGCGTGACCACCTTAAGACATGTCCTGAATCTATCTATATATTCAGCTCGGCAAAGATCATACAAGTTAAACACAGTAATAGTGCTCATGCCTTTTGTATGGCACAGATCTATGAATAGTTCATGTGAGGGCAGTGAGCTTCATAAAAGACCCTTCCATCCTTTACAGCGTTAACTGGAATGATTAACCTAAAGAAGGAGCTAGAGTGCACTCTGGACATGGGTGATTGGCAGGGGAGTGTTGAGTCTTGTGGAAACTGACCATTGGATCAGACATATTGGGATTGCAGAGCACTATGCCGATTCTTTCTCTTGCTGTACAAACCTGTACAGTCGAGCAGCATGATACATCATTACATGTAACAGTGAAACGACAATTATGAAACGCATTAGAGACAAGCTGGTTACACTGGATTACTATGAGTGTGATAAACTGAAAACTTTAGCACAAACTCAATGTTGGCAGTTTTCTATATTTTGGCTAGTTGTCAGTAGTACAAGTCCTTGCACAACTTGTTGGAACCTTGTAATGATTCGATCTGAACAATAATTGTAACACAAAAGCACTGACTCCACAGACATGACGACTGCCATGACCAATAAACTCGTTCGAGAAAAATACATACCACACCTCCCAGAACTTGTGAAGAGGCTAATAGATCTTAGATTATGCCAAAACTCCTCTAGTGTGCAGAAAGCTTTGCTGCATTACAAGATTACAGAATCTCAATCAGTTATTGCTTGAGTTCATCACGCTGTGTATGAAATGCACAGTCTGTTTTCAACAGCTGCGGTATGAATGTTTGTCTGAGATTTAAAAAATAATGTCAGCGTGCAAGATCATGTCAATTCAAAAAATATCAAATTTGGCAAAGGACTGAAGATGAAAATTGCCTATTGGCTATAATCTTTACAAACTTACATGTATAATATTCATTAATATGTGATGTATCTTTTCACATAACACCTTACAAAAAGTAATTTAATTTTGATAAGATAAAGGCTCGATATTTGATGCCAATACCATAATTCTAATGCAAGTCACTCTTTAAGCCATGTAATAAAAAAATTGGGATTACAAATCCAGCTTTTTCATTTCTAATAAGTATCGATTAATATCCAATGTTGCCTTTTGTCTTCCTGAAACTCAGTTATTGTGTTTGGCAAATTGATCATACTCAACTAACCTTTTGACCTGTGTGACGATGCATTGCACTATATTATATACCGCTCACATATACAAATCTATTCCTGCCTTGCCAGAGTGCATGAATAACACAAGCGGGCTGAACCTCCCCTTCCCCATCACATTTACACTGCATTTCAGATTAGGAAGCCCTGTTGCACCACTCTATTCACCGCCCAGACTTCATTAAGAAACAGCTTTTTCACTTCCAGCCCCGGAGAACACAGGAGGACACACACCAGCACTGCGTCATTGGTCATTGTGTCCTGTTATTGAGCTCTATCGAACAAAGAAGTCAACACAAGAGGGCTGTGCTTCAGAAAGACGTCTTGCATCTTTTCAAGGCATTCTGCTGGCTTTGTGTGGATGGCATGATAAACAAGAGATTGTTCAAATAGGACGATGAGGACTTAAGATAATGTGAATCCTCCTTGCATTTTCATCAAGTTGTGTCTGCCAGTTACACCAGTTAGATTGTGACATCTTTATCAAATTGTCAATGCTTGGAGATGTTATATTTAATGAAATGAGCTTGTGAAGATTATTTATTGGTCACATAACCCAATGTGGACATGAAATAAAATCAGCTTCGAAAGTGGCAGCATAAGGAGATAATGGCATTACCCAATTAGTGTCAAGTCTAGTTCACTTCAGCAGACATCAGCAACTGAATAGTCTACAATTTATAATTGATTATATGCCTGTTTATTCCATCTGAAAGGAGAAAGTGATGTCCTTTTATGACCACCATGAGTTTGATTTAACCTTTGAAAACAACATCTCCAGCTCGACCTGCAGTTCCATTCTTCTGAGTTACAGCCTTAATTGCTCCATAAATCGTCGTAGCGATTGGCCCTGTAATGTGGCGGACAGTGAATGTACAAAGTGCAATTCAGTTCATTTCCTGTTTGGACAGCAAAAACAATTTGTACTGACATATTCTCTTAAAATAATAATACATCAACGTAATCAAAGCACTTATTGACCCATTACAGCGATGAGTGGCTTTGGTAAGCAGTCATGTTCTGTTGGGCGACAGGAAAATTCAGTAGGGTTTATTTTGGTATGAAATGTTTCTAATTTGTTCTGGCTAACAGAGTATATTGTGCAAAATGTGCACAGAAGAACACTTTAGTGAATCATTACTGACGAACATTGTTAAAATCATTGTAGCTCAGCCCCGCTGGTCTTTTTTTATTCAGAAGTTGCACTATTATAGAGGGACAGCTCGTTGGTAGTTGGGGTTTTACTGTCCATAAAAGGTAATAATTTTTTTTGTAGGTGACAGAGTGACACTTTGATTAGCAGTCTCACATCACAGTGAAAAGGTTGTATGTTGAATCTCCTGATGCCCAAAGCCTTTTTATAGAGTCTGCATGTTCTTCCACTGACTTTCCTATGGAGTTTTCGGTTTCTCTTCTCTTCTGGTGAAAAAATATTCTAAATCTCAGGAGGATTGTCCTGGTTGCATCCCAGTCAATAAAATCGTGCTGTTACCACAGTTAGAATGTAGTATTTGTTTACTTACCAAAAAAATTTAAAAATAAATTAATAAATGTGATACTGTGATGAGAATGAAAACACATTAGGGTGGAATTTTCAGCTAATGTGGTTTTTGTGTAACTTAATAAAAAAAAAACTTGCTTTTCTCTTGTTCTCATTTAGTTCATTCAAAAACTAGAACAACTCCCACTTTAAAACAAAAATCTGAAATTCAATAAACTCTAATTTAGTTTGGAAAAAGGGGAGCGGGATGTTTTCTGGTTTCAAATTCCACATTTCAAAGTGAAAGTGAAATTTCTAGCAGGTGCATGGTCCTACCTTAAACTGAGTGACAAGTTGCATCATCTTGGTTCTCATTTCTGTGTCTGAACTAAAGAAAGTATTGGACAAGTGGCAAAACATTCACTCTAAAAATCTTGTTCAGTTGACAGAATTCAACTTTTCGTAAACCATAAAAAATTGTAATAGTGGTTGCTTTTGACTAGAGTCGAAGTGGAAATCTTCAGGGAGCTGCTTTATTAAATTCCTCCTTTTATTCTGCACAAGTAATGACAGTGTTATTGGCAAAGCATGTGTCCCATCAGTTTTGTTCAGGAGGTCATTGGATTCATTTGAAGTAAGATCAATGTTTTTCACTAACACTTTATTGCACAGAGAAAAGGAAGTCAGTTTGGCTTTCTTTCATGATTGATTACATTTGTCATTGTTTGTCTTTGAGCTGAGACAAAAGGAGTCGATGCCCTTTTCCATGGTTTGGAAGAATAAAAAACATGCACAATCGAACACCCAATGTGAAAATCGAATCCTGGAGCGTCTTGTGGGTTACTTTAATGTTGTTGCATTATTCCCCGTGTTGAATGACGGTCCGTTGGCAATGATTTTATGGTTCTCCTCTGAGTTGACACATCGGTATAATGGATGCTTAAATCAGCACCTTCTTGGGTTTTGTTCAAATGTTTCCAGGACAAAGGGAAAACAGGTGGTGTTTGGAGGTAATATATGTTCTGCATTTCAGCTCAAATGGATGTAATGGATCTAAACAAGGGCTAGCATAAAGAAGGAGATGTACTTTCAAACATGTTTTCAATGCTCTGACGTGTAATCATAAGATGTATTTGAATCATTTGAATGATGTATGTTACAACCAATTCAGTGTTGAAAAAGCAGCTCTTATGGTCAAAATGAGGCTGCTTTGTGTCGTCTGCATACACAAAATAAAGGTGGGATTGTAATGGAGGCTGTTAGAGCAAGTTGTTAACAGTAATGCGTGCAAATACTGTATAATATAGCACTGATCCATATAATTTTGCTGCGTCGGACATTGGCTCTTAGAACTTTATTTGAGTTCTAAAGTATTTTCTGACACTCTTACCCACAAAGTTAATCTCTTTTTTTATTGTAGGAATTTTTATATTCCTATTTTGAGTTTTTTGGATAAACTTGAGTCTACCAGATGTATTCTTGCATTGTTTGTGAGCTCACAAACTCTTGAAAATCTATTTGACGTGACCACAGTCGTACAGATAAATATGGCCGGTGTGGGTCTGACCAATCTCAGTGCAGACTCCAATAATCTTGCTTCACTGTCAGCTAGATTGAAATAATTGATGGGCCTTTTTTGCAGTGAACTGACTTCACTGTTGTGACTTTTTGGCAAATCAACTTCAACAAATGAGTTTAATTTTTATTTTTTTCAGATGACTTTCAGCAAATGTCTATCCAAATTGACAATGTCAAGTGATACACTGAATCAGTTTGGCATCAGCTAGACCAGTTTTGGATACCTCTTCGACCATGGATTTAAACTTTTCTTTGAATTGCAATGCTCTTAAAAACTAAGACATGTCCTTTAAAAATATTTCATGCTCCTTTTCTAGTCGTTTTTAAGATTATATTGATGTATTGGCCTATTGGAAAAATAAAAAAAAGTAGCAAAAAATAGATTCTTCCAAAACACTTGCTGTCACTGTTCATTATACATTCATACTCTGCCTCTCTTTAAGTTCTCCAGCACAGTTTATCAGCTCTATTTAAAATGTGAATGGGTTTACTGTCACTTAATCCTTACAGAATATAAGTAATCATGAATGTCACTTTACGCTTTATTAACCATCATCACGATTGACATTTATTCTATAACAATTATCTTTCAATGGGACACATTCTCTCTCACCATTCCTCTGACTCACAGGTCAAGGGAATAGGAATAATTGTATCGTTACTTTGGCACATGTCAGTTGAAGAATATGTGGAAGTGAAGGTGCTGATGTGTCACAGTGAGAAAAGGGCCAATCGAAGTTGACAAGGACCACATTATAATGGCGAGAAGACTGCTGTCAGGGCTCTTAGTCACCTCTGTACTGTAAGTGCTTCAGAAAAAAAAGTTATCTCACCAGGGGGCGGGAATGTAGCCAGCAAACAAGTGCAACTCAATAGGTTTCATGATGTCAAAGATTTCTCTGCTGGAGTTAGGTTTTTTATATCTAACCCTGCTGTTGTTGGTTTTATTGACTGTTGGTGCATTGAGTAAGCACTTTGCAGGTGTTCAGTTTGCTCTCACAACATGTAACATTTAGAGGACAAATAGCATGTATTTTTTGCGTTGTACTTATTTTTTAAACATGCTCCTGAGTGACGCCACTTTGGACTCACATGCACCAGAACCAATAAAAAACGTGTAATGATCGGACTTCCCAAAATCAGAGCGTTCATGACAGCAGCTAGTAAAACACACGTGGAGCAGTGACATTAACAAAATTAGCATAATTTAATCTTGATTTTCTTTGCAGATTCGTGAAAACTCGTATTGTTGTAACTCATGAACTTACTGAAAAGCTGGTCATTTTCTTGTTGGTAGTAGGTTAATAAATAAATGATTGTGTTTATTAAAGTTGCATTGATGTAAATTAATTGAGTCTGCATGTGTAAATTAATTGAGTCTAAATGGGTTTTACTGGTGAAGCAGAACTCTTTGCATGATATAAAACTAAATCCCTGTCATTTTAAGTCAGTGCTCTGCTCCAATCTCATGCGGTCCTGCCGTGGGTCCTGGCCATGCTCTTGTCATTTGACATAAACTCGGGAACTCGGCCGCCAACACTTCCGCATGAGTTTCCGAGCTGAAATTCCGACCCGAGCAGTGTTCAAACGCATTTTTCCCAGTTGGAGCACATAAATGCAGCATTTGACGTCCATCTGGCTGCAAAAGAAATGATGCAAGGGAAAGAATCGAACAGATCTAGCCTAATGTGTCAATGCTCAAAATGAGTCTGGATGATTTATGGACTTACCATCTGGGAAATTTTGAACAGTGTTTTCCTAGGCTCAGAGAAGAATGAAACGTATCTCACAGACAGAACTTCAACTTTGTTTTTGCTGAGAAAGTAAAAGGGTTAAAAGTTGATTTTGCATAGTATGTGCTCCTTAATGTAAAGAAAGTCAAATTTGCCCTTGTTCTGTTATTTAACTGAATCCACTTACATTCATAGATTTTTATGGAACATTGGTATTTAAAGAACGCTTGTCTTAAAGGACACATTATGCAAAACTCACTAAGTCGAGTTTATAATCCTCTTCTAATATTGCTTCCTCATCAAAGCACAGCTGCATTTCTCTCTGTGATATTCTTCTGTAAGTAAGTAATTAATTATCATTGGTATGTGAAAATCAGTTTTATTATTTCCTCTAAGTAATTACAGCCAGTACAAGGAGCTCTAACTTATTTCCTGATGTGGGATGCACAGAGCTGTCATGTATATGTTTGTTTAAACACATAATTTTGCCAACTTCATAGCACCTACACACCAGGACTGCACAATGAATGGAAATTAAATTCATCATTTTAAAAGACAAGATTAGCAGACTGTGGAAGCTGCAAATTTTGAAATCATCATTATAATAATCATTTCCTTTACAAACTACCACAACAAAATCCATAAACAAACAAAAAATAAATAAACATATACGTTGATCTCTAATATGAACTTTCAACAGATTATTTTATTAAAACATGAACTGCAAATTGAATCAGACGATTTGGATGAAAAAATGCAAATTGATTTTACAGCAACAGCAGCAACAACAGCAACAAAACAACACCAAAAACAACACCCAAAAACAACACCAAAAACAGCAACAAAAGCAGCAACAAAAACAACAACAAAACAACAACAATTTTCTATAGATGTTCATAAAATGTTTGTTTGCATGGTCATTTCTTTTAGTGGTAATCCTTTATAGACATCTGCTGCATTTTCATCCTTTCATAGCTATGTAAACTCTTAATACAAAGTGGACAGACAGTAAAGTCCAGTGTTTAAGACAGAATGAAGCCTGGCTCACATAGCAGTCACCTCAGCACTGACCCTTGGATTAGGGATAAAACGTCTATAAAGAACAACTGTCCATATGTCCCTTTTAAAACCTTGGTAATTGATATAACACCACACTGGATTATCATGTCTGTGCGCTGGAAATCTGTACAAAGGCTTTAGCAAATGGGAACTTTAACTGCACATTTCTAAGCGTTTGATGGAATAGCTTTTGCTTCTTGTATTTTTTCAACAGATAGAAAAAATAGAGTTTGAAGTGATTAATGGGCAGATTTTGGTGCTCAGACAGAAGATAGAGAGAGGACTTTGTGATCGCCCCAAAGAATGTTTTTTTTTTTTTTTTTTTTTTTTTTCCAATATAACTGCTCAGTTTCCACTGTTCCATAGAAACAAACATGAAATAAATATCACGGGTACTATAAGCTTCACACTAAAACATATTTGTGGTTATAGTTCCCTTATGTAAATTCATAAAACTCTGCAAAAATAAGGTAAAATTCATTCACATTTTACACTGCCAATTATAAAAAAGAAGAAGTTGATATATTTCGGGAGGAATAGATTTACAGACTGTAAGCCAACTCAAGGCTCAAGGCTGTGTGTTAGTTCTGCTTTTAAAGAAATTCATATTTGATTGTACACTTGAAAGCCTGAATAGCAAACACAACATCTTGTTTTTGTGAAATAAAATGGAGTAGCTGATATTTACACTGCAAATACAATTTTAAATCTGAAAACTCCCTCTCACACATCATTCGACACATGGTTAATATCAAAATGTATACATTTTTGGTTGCAATTATGGGTTAAAAACACTTTTTACAAACAACAAAGTGAAACTGGAGAGGACCACCCAAGCACAGCCAATCAGCATGCAGCATTCAGCTCCTGATTAGAACTAAAATTCTTTATTGTTCAGTTCAGACAGTAGTGGTCCCAAGTGCTGCATTTATCTTAGACTTTTTAGTGTAAAACACAAACTTTACCCATTTATAACTAAAAAGTGTATTTACCCTAACTTTAATAGAGCCCAGAACAGGTTAATCTATAGAAGAAACTGAGGCTAGAATTCTACTAAACCAGGAAGTAGAGTTCAAACAATTGTGTTATTTTTATATTGTCATTACACTACGTTTACAGCTGTATTTTGTTACGAAGTACCACACCGGTGCATCTACACTAGTTGGGTTTTGACCATAAATGATTTATTTTTAAATGATACAGTGAAAATCAAAATGTTTTTAACAGACGTTAAGTTTTTCTGTCCTGTAAGCTTTTTAAATCAGTGTAAATGCCTTTTGTGTTAAATCTTAGGTGAATCAAGACTCATGTTTTTACAGTACATCCCTCTCCATTGTGTGCCCGCCTAAGGCACAAAGTTACTAGAAGTGGAAAGTAACATCAACGACCCTGAGGTGAAAAAGCAGAGGAAGAATTGAAAACAGAAGCATCTGTCTGAGTGTTTGAGCCAAAGCCTGTTGGTCTCCCTCCAAAACAATGCAATCTTTCCTTTTGGCTCTCACACAAATATGAATCACTACTTGCTCCAATTTGATGTTCTTCTTGGATAAACTTCTGAAATAAAGAAAGGGTTCATTGGAATGCCCTTTATAATCCCTTTTATCTGTTATTTACTGTCACAATTTCAATGAAAGCAATACACTTTTTACAATACCATATTTTTTACTTTTAGAAGTTTATCCGAGAGGAATAAACTTCTATGTTTAATGTGCTGCCAAATGCGATGAACTGATTAATCACAAACCATCATGCTGCGCTGTGATTGGTTCTCCACTGCCCTGTGAATAATCCGAACCATTGTTAGGATGGATTCTCAAGAGTTTGTGAACTCACAGAAATCACAAGGATCCATCCAACTGCTTGGTTTGCTTAGATTTGACCTTTACCGTATTAGACTTGTTACTGATATTTGCCAAGAAGGTCTCTGTAATTCAATTGTGTTAGAAAATAAATCTTATTTTTTCTGCACTGGGATTAATTACATATGATTACTGATAGATATGTAATGGCAAATTAATTATAATACTTCTAAATAGACTTTATTTGCACATGTTACCATACTATTTGGAATTTGAAATGTGACTGTAAAAACAAAGACTGAAGATAGTATTTTAATAATCTCTTGTATATGAATAATTGTAAATATCCCACCTCAGCTTAGTGCATAGGCCATAATAATATGAGAACATGTCTCCGTACACCACAGATGTCCAGTTGGGTCAGGTGATCTGCAGAAGGCCACATTCTGACACATAATAAAGATTCACCCAGCACTAGTGTGGTCTGGGAGCACAAAGCTGTGATTAGGGACACACACTAATGCTCTTCATTTGCAGCTCGTCGGGCTGCTGTCTGTCTCGGATCACTGCGCCTCACCACAGGAGTAAGATAGATAGAAAAATAGAACATGGCGAAAGCTGTTTTGAAGATTTGCAAATTGACAAAATCCAGTATATTTTCTATAATTAAGATGAGACCATTCAAGTGAGTAGATGTTGCAATAGAGTTTAATATTCACTGATAATTGACTCATTATTCTTTGAAAGGTACAACTCATGCTACAGGACAGTTTAAGGCTGTTTAAGAGTTGCTGCATCTAAAGAAGAGATGTCATCAACACTCTCCTGGCTCCAAAGTCAACAAAGTCTAATTTATTGCCCAACTGCTACAGTTAAGAACCCATGTTGTTTTTATAGTGAACTGTGAGAGAGCTTATGTTGGTGACCTCTGTCTGGGAGAAGAGTTCCTAAGAAGCTTTATAAGCTAATTTCTGTGACTTTCAGACAGACATGACTGCATCATCATTTACTCGCTGAAGCAAAGTCAACCTTTAATCTTCCTTGGTGATTCATAGCAAACTTGTCCTGCAGTTTACTTACATAAATGTCAAAAAAGAAACAAGTTTTTCCCTGGGTACTTTGTGATACAGAAAAGACATTTTGAGAGATTTTGCTTCGTCGTCAAAAACAGGGCTGCAGTTGTCTTGAGTTAAATTCTTCTGCTTCTGAGTCTCAAAAAACTCAGATCTGTGATGTCATTGGTAGAGATGATCTTTTGCATTGTTTTAAGTCTTACTTGATCTTTATCAATCTGGCGTAGATCAGCAAAACTTTTTTTCATCAAAATTTAAGTCCATTCAAGATTATGAGGATCAGGGTGTGCAGGTGCCACTTTATGTGCTGATATACTGTATGTCCTTGAGAACAAAAATGCATTCTGAGAAAACATCCTTTGAAGTTACAAAGCCCCAGAGTATTGTCCACATGAAGGCCTATGTTGAACGGGCAAGAAACTAAGTGTAGTGTCTTGCATTAAAACTATGAAAGTAGAAAGTATCATGTCATTTTCATTTTGATCTTCTATTATTAACTTAAGGGTTACTTCATGTTTTGTACTAAACTTAAATCTCAGCTAAGATCAACATTTTAGTGCATTCCTTTTGGTTGTCGAAATATTTTGTGTATAAAATGAGAAACATGTTCAAGTTGTCAATAGAGCTGCCCACCCTGACTGCGGAGCACTTTGTCTATGCCATCATTTGCCATCTCTGACATATCTTTTTTTTTTTTATGTGCAATATGACACACCATTCATCATTACTTGCCTGGTCACAAAGACAAGAAAGCACAGAGCTGAGCAGGAAATGAGCAGAAAGCTGTGATGTTTGAAAGCTGGCAAAGCAGAATGAAGACAAAAGGAAAGAATGGGCGACACGGTGGCGCAGCGGTTAGCGTTCTGCCTCATAGCAAGAAGCCTGGTTCGACTCCCGGGTCGCCTGGGCCTTCTATGTGGAGTTTGCATTTCTCCCCGTGTCTGCGTAGGTTTCCTCCGGTACTCCGTTTCCTCCGGGTACTCCGGTTTCCTCCTACAACTAAAACATTCCATTAATGCCTCCCCTGACCCTTCCCCCAGGCTCCCCTGCAAAAGAGATTCTGAATCTCAGTGGACTTCCCTGGTTAAATAAAGGTCAATAAAAATAAAATAAAAAAGACAAATACTTAACATAAGAAACTATCAAAACACCATGATAGTAGAGTTCAATTAAAGTCCTTATTTGTCCAGGACTTGTCCATGGTAGAGATTCACTTCTTGAATCTTGATTTTGAGTCTAATTTGAAGCCTGCATGCAAAAAATTGGGTCAAATGCACTTAGAATATTATTATAAGAAAATCCCTTTGAGACAAAATAGGAAGAAAAAAAAATTTTCTTGACATTTATTAACATTTTCTATTATGAACACTAACACCTATTTACTTTGATCAATGTAATAGATTTATAATGTTAGACTAGGTTTGGACCAGGGCTACACCAGACTAAAGGTGTAATAAACCAGGACTAGACCAGGATGAGACCAACTGTGAAACTGATCTAAATTAGGACTAGACCAGGACTAAGCTTGGAATATAGCGAGACAAGACCGGGACAAAAACTTGACTAAACCAGGACTGAGCATGTTATGAGCGCTGCTTTAAGACAAAAATATTAGATTTGAGATTATGTATAATTTCTGAAAATGAGCAACAGTATATTTTAACTCTTTCACTATCAGCCATATTCTCGCTTTGATCCCCTTCCCTGCTAGACCTTTTTGCTCATTTTCACAGCTCCACAAAAAAAAATTAAATTGTGCAATTGGAATCATGACATGTTGTACATCAAATGAGACCTGCAAGTGTCTCCTTTCATTTAAAAATATATATATATATTTTACCTTAATCTATTCCATTTTGAAATGTCTTGTTTTATTAGATTTCAGCGTTTGATGAGAAACTTTGGAGAAACTGTTATTTTTCTAAAGTAAACTTCATGTCAGATACTATGTAAGTATCTTAAATAGTTTGTTCCATTGGCAGATTTGTTTAAGTAGATCGTATTTGCACATTTTTAGATGTTTTTTTTTTTTTTTTTCCAGTGTAGCTCATCTCTTAACACTTCAATATGTAAACAGATATGATGACAGACGTTTGCGTGCATAGCCATGGGCCTAAGGGTTAAAAGTTACAAGGGACATACTTTCACAGCCACAGCAATAGTTGTGTCATCAACATGATTTCTTTTTATATTAGTTTCCTTTTTAGCAAAAAAAATTGCCTCCTTCTCTCTTTTCAAATCATCCTTTTTCCCAGCTTCATTTTTCTTCAAACCTGTGATTTTTGGCTTTTAGATTTAAAATGACTGATTTTAAAGATAGATTGGAATGCTTTCAGTGGTGATGGTCTTTTCTGTATTGTTAGGTCTTATTTCCATTGCAGCTTTCACCAACGCAATGAGTAGATAACACTGCATGTTTCTTTTTTGTGTGTTGTTCCTGTCCTTGAGGTAAACAAGTGTCTGTCCTAATGCTAAATGACTGTTGTTGTATCCTTGAGTAAGACACCTCACATTGAGCTGCCCTTCATCAATAAAATCTTAAGCTTTTTCCCTGTATTTAGTCCTGATTCTGGGCACCAGCAGGAGGCCGGTCCCTGAGGTCCTAATGTGCAAAATGATTCATACCGCCGGGCTCACACTGCCTCCAGTCCAGATCCGGATCTGTCTGGGACCTGATTGTCACTCATACTGTGACTATGCATGCGTATGTACGGACTCAGCTGGCTTCACGAGACCACGAGTTCACAGGGATTCACGCTCAACTTGGGAGTTTCTGGGATGACTGAGCACATGTCATCCCCAGCACATGTTCATGTAAACAAAGAACACTTGTCCCGAGTTCACGTCACTTAATTTTCTGTTGGATTTTTCGTCGCACAATTGTTAAGTACGGGACGTTTATTTACATCCTGTGTGTTCAATAGTCGCGTATATGTTGAGCATTTTGACGTATTTGTTGTAGTAACAGAAACGTATTGATTTTATTTCGAAAACCACCGGATTCACTTCACCTGTGCTCGCTTGGTTTCCTGTTTGTCGTGTCTTGTTTTCACAACTTCACCAGAAAGGGCTCCGAAGTGTTCCGGCAGTCCGAACAAAAGTTCCTTGAAATAGAAATGATCCGGACGACCAGAGCAGAGCCGCGCGGCTTGCCGGATCGGACGGATCCCTGTGTGAGAGCCTCTCATTACTTTTCAAGAAACTGAAAGCCCCCGTACGCGGGACCGAAGTGTGTGAGCCCGGCGTAAGGCACTAACATGTTAGAGATGTACTTTGGTGCTAGTCCATGGAGAGACTTAAACACAAGCAGAGCTGTTTTAAAGTCTATTCTCTGAGCCACTTGAAGCCAGTGCAGAGACTTGAGCACAGGACCAATGTGATGGTACTTCCTGGTTCTGGTCAGGACTCGAGCAGCAGCGTTCTGGATGTACTGCAGCTGTTTTACAGGATAGGCCGGTGAGCAGGCCGTTACAATAATCTACCTCATAGAGACAAATGCATGGATATTAGTCTCTGCAAGTCAGGCTTTGACTATACTTTTGATTTCCGGCCATGTTTTTGATGGTAAAAAGCTGCTGATGTTATTGACTTAATGTGGCTGTTAAAGTTCATGTCTTAGTCCATTATTACCTTCAAATTTCTAATTGATTTGAAGGTTTCAGAGAGAGAGAGTGAAGGTGGCTGCTGACACAGGCCAAAGATTTCTGTAGGCCAAAGACAACAAAAAAACTGTTTGAGTATAGTCTCTACATTTACTAGATTAGATTTAGGTGAAAAATTCTGATAGATGAAAGATTCATTTCAGATCAAATCAAATCAATCTTTATTTATAAATTGCATTACAACATACAGTGTAACACAGGGATTTACAATCTCACATTTTTCCCTCATTCGTCCACCTCTTCACCTTCTTCATCTTCATCTTCATCCCATTTGCATGCTCTATTTCTATCAAAGAAATAATAATAAAAAAAAATAAAATGCATGTGAAGGAGAAAAAAAGAGTGTCAAGATTGCACAACCTATTTGAAATATTCCTGAAAAAAACACAAATCTATGTCTTTGTTGAGAAAACACAATAATAAAAAATGTAATTATGCTCTGTGCGCTTTATGAAAAGACAGACATTGCATTCCAAGAGCACATGCTGTTCTGCGCTCTTTTTAATTCACTTGGAAATTGCGTTTCTTTGTCAAAATGTATTTTGTTTGACGACGACTTCCCCATCTCATGAATCATTTTGTTGAGCCTGATGGAATACTTGTTGTTTGAGTACATGCAGATTTGAGCTCTATTCTTTTCCAAACATGAGAACTCCAGATGTCATTATGAAAATATGCTGTTTGGACAAGACTCGGATTTGGAAAACATGGCACATTGAAATATATTATGTGCGAACAAAATGTCTGTGACAGACTGGTTAGTGCTCAACCAAGGATGTTATTAAGAGTTCTAAATGTGTACATGTGGGGTTTGTTGATGTCACTGCTTGCATGTTATCATTCTAGATAACTTTTGTGCTCCATGAGATTATTACAATTGTCAAGACACGTTTTTCTGTGTTTAATGGTTTTAAATATGAAGACATCAGTTTAAAAAAAAAATCTTTAATCAGTAACGGCAATAGTGCTGAGTGGGCTTTGTTTTATTATTTATATTTCACTGAACTGCATTTGCCTTTTACAAAGAGTAAACTACAAGTCATCCATTATTAAAATAGTACTTGATTTTGCCAATGACCTCTTCATATATTGCATTTAAATATACTTTACTGTTTTATTATACATTATTAGACATGACAAAGTTAGTTTTCATTTTGTTTTTTCATCATCATTGTTTTAGAAGCCATAATAACCTTGACACTTTAGTCAATGCACAATACATTCTGCATCCTAGACCTCCACATGTATCACAACATCATGATTATTACAGTGCACCGAGTCCATTACATATTTTTTAACCCTTCCCCTAGGGCTCCCCTGCAAAAGAGATTCTGAATCTCAGTGGGACTTCCCTGGTTAAATAAAAGTCAATTAATTAAATTAATTAATCTTTCAAACTATCTCACTGTCTGACATCCACATCTCTTTCACTTCTATTTGTAATTTCTGAAAGTACAGGCTCATTAGTTCTGTGCCCTAATCTCAGAGAATATGTTTTAAAGCGGCACAGCTTGATTCAAAGTGAGTTTAAAGTACCAAAAATCATCACTGATATGCTACTGCCCAAGTTTAAGAGCTCTGAGAACCTCAGGGAATCTAATTCAACTTTCAATGGAATTCGCAACATCTTGGTTCCACACGATCTAAATATGTATTTTTTTTAAATTGACAAGTTCTTATTCATACCTAATGTGGTCCATAAGCTTGAAAAGATCCATAAAGCATATGAATTTTATCTTTCCTTTGGAAAACTACTTGTTTTAGTATTTGTCACTACCCCTGCCATACACTGAGTGAGAGTTCAGTGCAACTTAGAAAGTGCTAAAAACCAATGGATCCTTGTCCACAGACCTCGGAGCACATCCGAGAGTTGCTCGAATGTGCAGAAAGAGTTCATAGAGTCTATTTTTCCTGGAGGTCGCAGGGGTCTAATGCGACTTTAAAATCATAATACAAGCTTTCTTGTGGAAATCCATGTGAATCGGCTTGGCTTTGGACAAATACAGATCGCAATGAACTGGAGCTGGTGTACAAGGCACTTTGCGAGAAACTTGCACGTGCTTCAAACCGAACCACAGCCAGTGTACGGGACGCGCTACTTATCAATAGGAACATGCAGTCAAACATCTAACCGTGCAATATAGACTTATACGTGCAAACAACATGTTGGCCTTTGTGTTTGTACTCGTCAGCAGAAAACAATGTCTCAAGTGTTCAATGAAGACCAACCATTGTACAAATTGATTTTTGTCTTTGTACAAGGTATCACTTTGGCACAGAAGTCTCTGGCTGGCTTGTTTGCAGGAGATGATAGAAGACAGTTGGTGTCATGTGTCTGCAGTCCTCTCAAATATAAGTGCCTTCACAAAGCATCCATCTGCCTCTTAATTGTTCTTATTGTGTCCGAAATGTCAGCGAGTCCTTCGTGTATCACTGGAATGGGCAAAACAAGGTGTACTCGTGTCATGGCGTCCTTTCGCAAATACAAAACATGAAGTAGTGCCAGTTATGTAAACTAGAATAAACTTCTGTTTGTGTTTATTACTTCAAGCCCAGTTTTACTTTTGGTTTATACATGTCTTGGTCTTGTTTCTGTTCTAGTTTCTGTCAGTTTGAAAGTGCATGTGAAGGTTCTTGTTCCTAAGTGATAACAATGGCATAGTCAGAAATATATAGATTTTCATTTATTGTTCAAGGATTTTGAAGAGGAAAGCAATAATCCAAATGATTTACAATATTTACATCCACAATGCTATGCACAATAACAGCATTCAGCATTTTTTAGCATTTCATGATTGAAAAGTCAACCAAAACATAATTGACAGAATGTATATGCCTATGTGCTTTTAGCACACTCACATGAAAAAAATAAAATAAATTACGGTGCTAAAACCAGCACTCAGTGTTGACGTCAGTCATTGCTAGATTCCACTTTCACTTGCTCAACACAACATACGCAGGAGTGAAGTCCTTGGTTTGACAGTAAGGACTTGTGAATGGGAGATACTTTCAGAAAGTTTGATGATGACAAAAAATATGATCTTATTAATTATCATGGAATGGTTTGCCAGCAGCCATTGTACACCAAAGATATGCAAGCAAAAATAAATCATTTCCATTTTTCTGTTTCATTACAGCAAATCACATTGGACCTAACTCCATAAATATTTGCTTTGAGGGATAAAATAGCCACAGTTTCTACTGGCGCTATCTCACTAGTGATCAACCTGTGATTCATAGGTCAATCAGTGTGTCCCTAATGTAGTATTATGACCTTCTTTAGAACAGTAAATACATTACATAAATGACTATAGCAAAATGTGTTCACTTCTTGGCAATTATTATTGAATGTTACATAGACTAAATAATATGTATTTGTTTGGGTTTTCAGAACAATGAAGAGTCACAACTATTAAGCAGATGTGTTAATTACTCAATGGAAGTTTTTTTGTGTGTATTATTGTGCTAGTTTTTAAAAAATGTTTATTGTTGCTTTTGTAAGACCTGCAAATCACTGCATTTAGTCATGTACACATCTTTTGAGTGTGCTTCCATTTGCAGCTTACCTTTATGCTCCCCCACTTCTCACTACACTCCCATCCGCCACCTAATTGTTTCTTTTGTGCACACACCATCTCCTTTGATCCAATAATCGCTCATATTTTGACTCCTTTTCTCAAGTCTCCGGCAGAAGGTGTTTGGGAGAAGTCAAGTTCACTTCTAGGCGCTAATGGACTCTCTTGAGGTCTAGTCGCCCCTGGTCGTAAACGTAATAACCTCTGGTAGCTGTCAAAAGGTGCTCTTTCCCCCAGGTTGCTAAGGTGCACTCAGAAGCTGCTGAAAAATAGGCACCCTACGAAGGGAACATTTCTATTACAGCTTTCAGTGCTGGTTTGTGTAGTCGCAGGAATGTCTGGTCAAAGATCTGCCCTCAGCTAGTTTTAGTTCACCTCTTTTTCTATAGACAACTACCAAAATTCAAAATGCATTACTTTCATATTGCTTTCTAGACTGGTGTCACAGAAATAGGTATATATATTTAGTGCAAGGTGAATAGCATGTATTTTCAAAACATTTTCTGCGTGTTGATGACACTTGTTACCCCAGTTTATTTTTGCCTGTAGGGCAGGTTTTTATTATTATAATATTACAAAAAATCCTAACACTAATCTTATTCAAGCCAAGCACTAGATCTAGATTTGGATATTATAACTAAAATTAACTTTAGGATTCATATTACAAATAATAGTAGTTATAGGTGATTATTGTAAATATATTGATGTGGCAATTATTGAACATGGATATGCAAATGACATGAAAAGTATTTAAGTTTCAGACAAATTGTTTTATTATGTTAAGACACTAATCGTGGCACTAATACAAATTTAAAGTAAACCTTATAAGACCTTGAGGGTCGTATGAAATGAGGAGGCCACATCTGGCCCCTGGGCCTTGTGTTTGACACTTTTTTGTACCTTCAGACCTTTATTAATGCCAAATAAAACTAAAATACTTGGCTATAATAAGAAAACACATTCAATGCATTTCATATCCTGTCATGACTCACACTATAAGACATGGTATATACAAATCTTGCACTTTGTCAATGATCAGAAGAAAAAAAGTAATGAATTACAAAAGAAAACAAATCAAAACAATGAAGTCACATTTTAGGTGTCTTTTTTAATTAATGGACACATATAGTGTGGGAAAAAAAGAAAGAAAAATAATAATTTTTCAAACTACTGAACCTAAGTGCCAAACTTAGTTCCAAACTTAGGTTCAGTACGCTCAGTCACTTTCCAGCCTTAAACATGAGCAGGTTAAAATCTGCTGCACGACTGCAATAGAGCTGGGTTATAGTTCAGTTTTAGAATGAAGGCAATGAACAAGAAGTTTATGGATCTCTACAATGTGTTCTCATGGAATGCTAAAATAGCACGCCATGGCAAATTGCGTGTCACGACAACGCCCTCTGCCTGTTTTGGCGTGCAATTACACGCTCGTTTTTACCAGCGTAGTCTGGACACGCCTAGTGGTTGACGGCAAACACGAGGTTTTTCAAGGGATTAACGGCAAAATTTAAGTCTGAAGTTACAACAATGGGTAAATTTAGCTTTTTCGCTTGGAGTTGGTTAAGGTTAGGATTAGGATTGTGTTAGTTTTCATGAATAATAACATGTCTTAACATTCACCATTGAAATGAACTGGGACAGAAACGCGTCAAATACACGCATAAAATAGAAGTAGCGTTCATATGACACGCTGTTTACAATAGCGTGGTATTCACACGCTTATCCATGAGAACAGGCTGATCTCTACGCCATTTTAGATCAATGTTGTGGTTGTGTGGCATATTACTTAAGCTACGGTCCCAATGACCCGTACGAATAAAATGGTCGTACGAATCTTACAGGTCGTACGAAATCTGAGTTCGTACGTGGCTCGTGGAGTGGAAACTGTTTTCCTACAGTCTTCTTACGGCAGACTTTCAGCTCTCACCAACAACTCACGACATTCTTGGGGAAATGAAGCCGTACGGCATCCTTGCGTGTGCCCTAAAGTTTGCTTAATGCGTCTTTACGGTAATCCTACATCTATTTTGTATCGCACGGGAGCTGCGCGATGTCCCTGGATCCAACGCAAGCTATTATCAAGTTGTTTCTAGTTATTAAACCTTTCGTAAACCGTACCGGAATAGCAATAACCTAATTACACACCAGCAAAACACAAATATGCTCATGAATAGCTATATTCTGTAGGCTTTGTCTGAAATCTGTTCTGATTGTTTGTCTCTCTCACTCGAAACACAACAAACTCACAATGTCAAACCTCCATAAAAACATCAAAACCGCTTTGTTTCTTACCTGCATATTGCAGAGGAGACGCCTAAACTTCCAAAGCGTCGCTGGATGCTGAAGACTAATCCACTGACATAATTGTGTTCATATAAAAAGTTTGAAGCACTTAATATTCCACCGCCACAATATTCCACCGCCAGCGAGTAGAAGTTGTCCAAATGTCTACGTCTGTTACAGCTGTTCTCCCCGTGGTTGTGTCCATCTCCAGGCGATTTGCGTTTTCCCCGCGCACTCTTGGTCCGGTCTGGCCGTGTTTCAAGCGATCTCATCCCTTCACGCTCCGGTTCTGGTCCTCACGCTCTGGGTCCGGGCCCCCTGCGCGCTCCGTCCTGTCTCCGTGCGCCTTGTCCGGTCCCCTCCGTGCGCTCCTTGTCCGTTCCTTTCCGTGTTTAAAGTTAGCTGCGTTTCCGTCACGTGCTCCAGGCCTGTGGGCTTTCATACAGATCCCTCGTACAGGCTAAACTGCGCCTCAAGAGATGCGCAGTCTCCAGAGCGCGTCTCTCTCCACTTTGACTCTTCCGCTCAGGCACATTGTACAGGCTTTAGTCTCTGCGTTCGTAGACTGGTCGTAGAAAATCTTTAACACGACCATAGACCTGTCTACGAACCTACGAACGAGCTGCGAGCGCTGTTTTTTCGTAACAACGCCTCAAGAATGACGTAGAAAATGAGAAAAAAATCGTTCGCAGAGAGGTCGTAGCAGGTCGTACGGGTCATTGTGACCGTAGCTTTAAACATAGAGAAACACAAAAAGTTCCATTTGAGTAACAACTATGGGTGCTTTTTCTGCCACTGACAATAACACGGGATAATGTGTCGCTGTAAGACACCTAGCTGAATCTAATAGTTTTACTCTGGGATTTGCTACGCTAAAAGCCACTTCACACCGGCAATAATTTCTCATGCAGAAAAGTCAGGAAGGAATAAAATATAAATTGACTGAAGCTTGCGACTATAATGCAGGTGCCAAGGCCGGGATTTGGGAGCAGTTAGCGATTTACCATGATTGCTGTATAACTAAAAGGCAAATTGTCAGATTAGCTTCCTGATCCGGGTGTACTTCTCTTTGTTGCTCATGCTGTACAGTCATTTACTTGAGAGGAGGATTAGACTATGGAAAAGACTGGAGCACAATTTTGTTTTGGTTTCTATATGCCTATAAAAGGAAAATACACTTTAAAGTTTGGTTCAAAATGTCTGACTTTACAGACACTCCTGACTATATTTATTATTTAGTGCAAAATGCAAACTTAAAACACACACAGAAGGCTTGCTTGACTTAGGGCAGTGCAATTAATCAATTTTCAATTTCAATTAGGATTATTGCTGTAATCATTTACAAAAATCAAGTAATCATGATTATTAACCGTGGCTCATAAGTGAGTTTGTAAGAGTTCCGATATTTCCTTGAGTTGCAAAAAAAGGTCCCAAACATTTTATTATTATTGTTTATTTTTATTTTTTTGCAACTGTAGAATACATTTATAATTTCCATTTTATAAAATATCTCACCCATTTTATTTCATCTGTTAACTCTCTGCATACAGATACAGTATGTTCTGCACTCTTTCTAAGCTAATAATCGTTTGAATAATTGTGATTTCAATTATTTTTTAGATAATTTTTGTTATTATTTTTATCATAATCGAGCAGCCCTAACTTGGATAATGTGTTTACAGCTAGATTCATATTTTAAATGTCATCTCCTTTTACTCTTTCAGGTCAGCAGAGCAGCTTTTTCTTGTCGTCCCAAAGACAAAAAGTAAACTTAAGTTTTCTACACACTAGAGGAGTTTTGGCTCAATTTTCCTCTCCTTGAGTTGTGGAAGGCTTGGTTTGGATAGTGATTATTTGTCGTGTTACTCGTCATATCTGTGGGGTCAGTGCTACACTGCTCTGAATTTTTTGTCAGACTGTAAAGTTACTGAATGTTGCCGAAGGAACTCTACAACACCCAATCAGAACAGCTGAAGAGTGCAAATATTTTCAGCCCTGTATTAGATTCAAATATATAAAAGTCAAGTGTTTTTTTTATTTCATTATATATGCAAACATCCCCTTACTATCAATGAGAACTAGCTCATTTGTGACCACGTTTTTTTTTTTAATTTTTTTTTTTTATCTACAAATCATGTTTACATGATAAACAATATTTCATTTGTTTCTTTTCCTAAATAAGAGCACACATTGGATTGATTCATGCATGTTTGAGTCATCTTGTATTTTCCTGTAGTATAACAGTTCCTTTAAACTTGTACCACACAATAAAAAAGAGGGATGTTTTAGATACAAAGTTTAAGTTGGCTTAGCCTGCTATTTTAAAAATCCACTTGAGCTTGTAAATTGTATGCTAAAAGGTTGAGGCTGCCCCCTTTATCTGGACGCGTAGCCTTTTTTTGTTTTAGCTAGAAGAGCAGCTGGAGGGCACTTAAGCTTTCGTTTTGCTTCCAAAGTGCAGTTCTATGGGGTACTTAATTCACAGTGCTTTTTCAAGTGGATGACTGATGTTGGTAGGTTGGCAATGGCATGGATGGAGAAACTTAAAATACACCACCTTTTCAACTACTAAAAAGTCTTTATATATTTTATATACCCATGTTTGCCTCATGTATAAAAGTCTTTGATCAAAAAGACAATACATAAAAATGTTAATTAAAACAAACACTTATTGATAGTCCATAAATGTGAGCATCAAATGATTGCCTCCCTGACACATGTTTATGTGCAATCCATTCAAATGAAATGATTGTTTTCAGTGTGCTGTTCTAATGTGGTGTGCACAGTGTTTGTGCATCACTGTCAGTTCAAAGGAAGAAAGTTTTGAGAAGCAACTAGTTTTCTGGATGTCCAATATTGCACTTTATAAGGATGCATTTAGTCAATCACAATGAATACAGTTTTAAAATGATTATTGGTGGTGATGTTGTTGGTGATGTTTGGTGTTTATTATTGGTGTTATGTTGTTATTCTATTTTTTGCATAAAAATGGTAATCCTTAGATATTTTTTCTCAAATCTTGCAGCTCTAAACAGTCAAGAAATCCATAGAAACAGTGTGGCAGAAGTCCAATAGATCTGTCACTTCATAAGGCTGTGCCTTTTTTATTTCGGAATTTTATTGGATTCTTTACACATTTCTAACTTTTTTTGTGACTAAGGTGAATAGAGTTGCTACATATTTGCCAGTATTATAAAAAGTTACAAAAAATGTGCCAAAGTGAACTTGAAAATGTTGAACTAAAGGTTTCCTCAGATGTAGCTGCAAGTGAACTTCTAAAACTCTTTGGTATGTAGAAAAAGAGTATTCATATCACACAACAGAATCACTTTGGATCCACTGAGTTGTGCTGACAGCATTTACTCTCATACTAAATGGCATTTTAATGTTTTAGGAAGGAGCAAATGGACTGTTAATGTCCTGATTTAAAGATGCCTTTTCTCAGCGCTGCATAATTTATACGTCTGCCATTACTTTTCCCATTTAAACCAAGCTGGATATTTTAGACGTTTAGACACGGCCAAAATATATGCATTATCTTCAAATATAAGAACATTTTCAAGTTCATTTGCTTTGTTTGTTTTGTAGAAACTATAAAAATACCTCGTCTCTGCTCTCACAGACCACTTGTTTATTAGAGTATGTTACTTTCTGTGAAAGTTGGGAAGGCTTCCCAAAAACCTGCAGCTAATAAAACTATATTGGGTTCAGTTTGACCATGGACATGCTTTTAGGCTCTTGTAGTTGTTATTTTAGTTTTGCTCTCTCAGTTGTTGGCAATTTACAGCACTATAATCCATTATTATGTTATTTATAAAACTGAACTAATGAAGTGTGTTAATATGTATTTGTTTGTTTTTGCATATTGCAGTTTTATATTTTCTTTTAATAAAACACTTGCTTTTTGAGATCTGGGCACACATAGTGTAATAATAATTATTACTATCACTAAATAGTCAGTTTTATTTATGCTGCCATAAGCCTCCACTCAAACCCAAGCTCAGGCATTTCAGATTTAAGACTTTACCTAAACAACACATCTTCCACTCAAAGCAGGCACTTCAGGAGCCCCAGAGTAAGAATATCTCAAACTTGTCTTGACATCTTGGAAAAAAAAAAAAAAAGATGATGACGTCGCAACCCTAGTGTTACATCTAATCTGCATAATGCACTTTGACCTTTATGATGCTTACGACAGAAATCTTTCTTCTCGCTGTATTACGAGCCACAAGAGTGAAAGAAAAAATAAATAACTAAATCCCCAAAGAATTGTCTTAATACTTATGTCACACTTACTGTACATGGCTTCTTCTAAGAGTTTTAAATGCTGTTTTTTTCAGAATATTTGCCAAGTTTAAAAGAAATCTCTACTAAACTACAGTTTGTTTGTTGTTTGTTTTTTAAGCAACTGTTCTACCTGTCATGTCTTAGTTTTGTTACTTTCCTGGCGGTTTCTGTTTTTGTAGAAGCTTACAAATACTGATCCAGCTCCATGTTTATCCAATTTGTTTTTAAAATGATCACTGTTATATCTTTGTGTGGACATGGCCTCAGACTGCACTCAGTACACCTCAGGCTTTTCCTATCATCAAAGTGCGAGAAGAGCTCAGCCTGCAGAGGTGCTGGACTCTTCGGATTCTTTCTGTTGGAATAAGCTTTGACCGGCCCGTCCAAACCTACTGCAGTCCTTTTCTTCACAAAAAAAAAAAAAACAATAGTACAAGAGCATGTGGTGGTGATCAAAGGCAGTGAAGGCAATAAAACTGCTAGAGCACCAGGCTTCATAAGAACTATCTTCATAAGAGGAGCGCTCCAGTATTGCAGTTAGAGCTGGACCATGCATTCTGAGCTTAGGGTCATTTATAGTGATAACGCCAGAACTAACTTTAAGACATTTCAAAGATGATAATTATGACATTATAATCATCATCACCGTCATCGTTTTAATAACTGTTTGTTTATCTTTTGATTATATACTTTTTATATACAGTTCAATCATTAATACAGCTCTTGGTAACCATTTTTATAGGAATGTCAGTGTGATTGAATGCATAGGAGAAGCTGTAACTGTAAAAGGAGTAAAGAGAGCAGGAGGAGACTGGTGAGGAGTGCCAAAGTCCTACACGCTTACTCTGTTTATGCTTCACAAAACATCCGTGTTGAAATGTTAGTTCAAACATCTGAACTAAACAGAAACTGAGGCGAAGCTTGACAAGCCCCTCCCCTCAGCATGTTACCATAATGCAACTGTCCAGCACCAAAATATAAACTATAATAGACTAAAATACAAAGTAGCTGTAGATAATGGAAAGGCTTTGGTGCAAACAATAATGAACAGCCTCTATAGAACCTAATGCTCTATTAGCAGCATATTGTTGTTTAAACTGATCGAGATGTCAAATAGGCATAGTAAAACATATCATTCCTTACAATTTTGTTGCTACATTTTCAATTTAAGAATGAAAAAAATAATTATACGAAATAATAAACAAATACTTGAAAAATAGGGCAGAACATAAATAATAAAAGATTCTGTTTATCAGCGATCACAACAATACAAATCTACTGGTAGATCTCTGAGTCTTGCCAACATAAATAGTAGATCTCGGGCCAAAAAGATTGCCCACCTCTGGTTTAAAGACTTAAAAACTCGCACACAACCTTCCATTTTTGTTGCCCTTCAGTTAGCCTTTGTTGCTGTCCACCTTGACCCCTCACATACTATATTTCCCTCTTGTCCATTCACTCTCCATAACCTCTCTCACCACCCTGACCTTCTAACTCTCTCTCTTTCCCTCTTCCTCTCTCTCTCCTCTCTCTCTCTCTCTCTTTCTCTCTCTTCTCTATCTCTCTCTCTCTCTCTGGTTGGTCCCAGTCTCCACAGCCCTGACCTCTTCACATCACACAGGCTGTCAGTGTCAAACCACAGACCTCTCTCCACACATATTTGAGTCAGACACCCGTCGGCAGTTCCATTTGTGCGCTGCCATTTTCCATTGTGATAGCAGCTGTTGAGGGTCTCGTCAGAAAGCCCAGGATGAAGACGGAGGAAACATAAGCCCGGAGCAACAGTGTGGATTGGGTTGTTTTGGAAGATTTGCTCATCCATATGTGCCTCAGGGACTGCTCAGGAGTCATTGGACCATCTGCACTTCTGTTTGACTTTAAATGTCTCAGATTGTTTATTATTGTAGGTGTATTAATTCAACAAAATATGATAATCTTATCTTAGATTATCATTAACCAAAAGATTGTGGTTGTCATCATGCTTTTGGCTGTTGCAGTGAAGCATGGAGGCATTTTTTGTTGCATTTACAGCCTAGGTTGTAGAGAGGAGAGAAAGCTTTATTCGAGAGTTTCAAGTAGTTAAATTCTACTACAATAACCTATATGTATAAAGATTTCTAATAAATAAATAAATAAAATAAATACATACATACATACATACATACATACATACATACATACATACATACATACATACATACATATGTAATGATACAAGTGGTGGGAAAAGGATCAAAATGTTCAAAGATTTTGTACATATTTAGGAACTGATTTATGCAATAAACTCATAAAAAAAAAAACTTTGACCACAAATGAGTGGTAATGTTCATTATTAAAACATATCGTTATATCGTTAAATTTCTGGCTAATTGCATGAGTTTCCTCAGTTCAAACAGCAGCCTATTGATTTCAGCTTCAGCACCATGGACAGAGGTGTACTGTATTTTGTGCTTCTCTCTAGTTGGCAAATTCACATGTACAGTATATCTCGATTTTTATAAACAGCATACAAGATCACAAGACCAACAAACAAAACTAATGAAATGCAAATCTATGACATGTTAGATCCGTGTTTCTAACCAGGAGTGCTTGGATCTCTGCAGGGTGCACCAGCACTCACCAGGAGGTTTGTGGAATGTTTGCAAAACCCTTGTGATCTTTCAGGCTTTAGATGAAGGTAAATGTAATATGTTCTGTTATTAGTGGTCAATTTTTAATAATTTGTGGGATTTTGTACATACATTTCACTAAAACAAGAAAATACAAAAGTAATAAATGACAACATATCATTAGGAAATTCATATAAATACAGTAACCCCCCCTTAGATGGTCAGTTCTGGGAGTGTGTGAGACAAAAAATTTGGGAATCACTGTGATACAAAAAAAACCAAATGTTGCAAGGACGTTATGTTTTTTTTTTTTGTTTTTTTTTAGCACCATTGACAGCCACGTATTCTGTGTAAGCCGTTACAACAGCTGTAAATTCTCCAGTGGATGGTTAAATTTCAGAGTAGTATAACCCATGGCAATATTGCCTCACAGCAACAAGGTCATAGATTCAGTTTCAGGCACCATGAGCCTTTTGTTAGAGGGAATATTATGGTTATATAAGTACAATATAACAAGTTATAAAAGACCATTCTGGAAAGACTTGGGCAATAACAGTGAAAAAGATAATGAATAAATCTGCTCATTTGGTGATAATGTAATCATATTTTTAATGCAGTTTTATGCTTTGCTAGCTTCTACAAGTGATAGTTGAATTTCACGAGTTGCAATGAAGTGTGAAGCGTCACAAAAAGCTGATGCCTTCATTTACCATTTAAAGGTAATAGGGAAAGAATGTAAATGCATCATGATTTACACAACTGTGTATATTGTACTAATGCAAAGTAACATGTACCTTATGGTTTCAGCACCAAGGACAGGGACATCCTATTTTTCTCCTTTCACCACCAAAGAAGAAAAGTGCCATGAACTGACATTCTTGTAGCTAAATAAATTACATTACAAAAATGGAACGCGTTTGTGTTTTCAGCACCATGGACAGAGACAAAAATTCATGTGCTGTAAAATCCTCACATTAACCCATAATCGCTGAAATTCAAATTAGGAGGTGATGAAAGAATCTGATATTTGCAGTAAACAATTGATGCCCTGTTGAGATGTTGCATGCATGTTTTTTGTCTACTAGAAACAGAAAAAACTAGCCTCAGTTTTTTGGAATAAATCTCGTAGAAATTGAGCAAATAAGTAAAGAGCAAACATAAGTGGAGCTGTCCTTGGTGCTGAACACATCCCATAGCAGTGTCTCATATTGTAAATCTCCACAGACATCATGTCAACAAAACTTCAACAAATGAAGCCTTACTTAATTTGTCGTCACAGAACTGTTCAAATATGTGTTTTATTTATGACAATTTAGATTCTGCCTTTCCAAGTCGTTCTTTGAGCCTGACAGTGTCCCGTGGGAAAGCCTATGGGTGTTCTCCGGAGTTTTACTTCAGCTCAGTTTTCTCTCACACACAAACAAACACAGAAGTTGTAAAATGTGCTGCTTTACTCGAAGAAATCTGATTTCACAAAACAATTTTCTCAATAGCTTTTCTCTGCATATTCTCTATCTGCCTCTTCTTTTTAAGGGCTGTACAAATGTTGACAATGTTTTTTGTGCCCAACAATTCACAATGAAACTGAACATCTGAATCCATTCAGACATAGCAATTATTTAGAGACATGCAGCTTTTTGCCAAACAAAGAAATTGCCACGTAGAAAACACTTGTGCATTTTGAATGAATGAATGGTTAGAAGTGTTAAAACAATATGGAGTGTGAAATAAACCAAAATAAAGTTAACATTCCAGGAAAAGCAACCGATATAGCACAAGTCGGTGTAGGGGCCCTCAAACAGAAAGGTTAGTCAGGTCCAGAAAGATGGAAGTAAGCTTTTTGTTGCTAAACTGGCCTAAAAGGTTTTATTTTTAATATAACCCTTTCCCTAAGCCATTCTCCTAATCTTAATCAACGTCTCTCCGAACCTGACATTGTAGCATTAACCCAACAAAAAGCTACACTGTACAGAAAGCCTCATCATGCAACTTATTGCTTGCATGATGAGTTAAAGCCATATCTTTGAACATTCTTCATGAATGTTCAAAAAACGAACAAGTTTTATGACACATGCTGAAAATTACAAAGCAAGAACATTCCCAGATGAATTGACTAATAACTAAACTTGCCACTTAAAGAAAAAAACACTGTCAAACCTCTCAAACTTCTAAATCCAAACAACAATTCCCCTTTGAAGAACCTCAAACACAATGCTCAACTATTTAAACACAGCCTGCAATTGCAACACTCCTTTTGCTTTTGTCTGTCTGTACATTTGACACACTTTGATCTAGATCCATTGACCAAAAACACAAGAGACTCAACAAGACACACAGAAGTCACAATAAGAAAACATTTTATAGTCAGACTATAAAGATAACTGCCGTGTTTGAACCAGGTTTTAGGCCAGTCACTCCAAAGTCTGAAACAGGCAATGATTATTAACACAAAAGCTAAATGATAGATTGTACATTTTTTCTTAACACTTGGTTTGTTTATATATAACCATAAGCATAATTGTGTTAATGATGTTTGTTTGTTTTTTACTCGAGAGCTCTGAAAAGTTATATTCTTAACACATTCTGAACTATTTTGTGACTCAAGTGAATAGTTTTTGCTAAATGTGTGAAAGATTTGCCAGATTTATTAGAAGTAAAAGGGGGCAAAGTGAGAAGAAAAAGAAGTGTATTCATTTAAGCATGACAGAACAAATGAGCTTTTATTAGTTACAACATTGTTTTTGCATCATTAGTTTTAAAAAGATTTATTTTGAATCATTCATACATGTTTGAGTAATTCTGCATTATTTTGCCACTGAGGCAGAAAGTTCCTGTATTTACCCAGTACTTATGCTGCTTTTATCTGCTGTGGGAAATCGTAAATACTACTTGTCGAGTGGACATTCAGAGCCTTAGGAAGAAAATTGTACATGACCGTGCCCTGCGTTTTTCCCAAAAGCTTCATTAGTGATCATACATTTTCTCTGCAGTTTCTCTGTTCTGCCCACTCATCTCTGTGAACCTTTGAGCTTCTAAACATGCTGTTATGTGCCACAGTGTAAAGTTGTGTGTAGCTATTGAAAACAAAAACATAAAAGGCCATACACGATAGTAAAACTTCAAACTCAATTTCAATACCAAGGAAGATAAGCTGTTGGTAATATCACTTTTGATGCCACTATGGATTAAAAATGCTCTTCAAGGTTTTAGACAATAATGGCATTTTAACATGAAAAACAACAATGTGCTTTTGTAGTGGTTCTTACACAGTATTTTTCAGGTAGACAACTCTAAAATGTATCAGATTTAGTTTCAGATGATGTCATGATTAGATTTCCATCACAAAAAAGCCATACATTTGACAACCCTGCATTCTTGCAATATTGACAAACTGTTAATTAACCAACTTAAAATGATTTGCATCTATCTCTGATATGAGCAAATTCCTGTTTTCATTACTTGATTGACTCATTGATTCGACTTGAGCACTGGCAAAACATTACTTTGGGATCTGAGTTTTGAATTTTGAGATTGACTGGAATGTAGTGTTAATCCCCAGTCTCCATGCTTGGAGATTGTGGAAAACAGTGAATTACTTTCACAACTTTTCTCTCTTACCACTCTGAACTAAGCACACTGACGTGTTATTAAGAAGTTCCAATCCTCTATTAAAACCTATGTGATTATAATCAGTTCACAAACACTTCAACACCTAAAGTATCAACAAAAGACTTTCCTCTCTCTTTTGTTTGGATTAACGACATGGAACAATTAGCTCTGTGATGCCATCACCGTCAGATGCCTTCATTTAAAAAAACAATGTGTATGCTGAGTTTAAGAAAGTTTAAATAGTGATAACAATACTACATCATTAATAAGCATTATTTGTCCCAGTGGAGGTCTGCTTAGCGACTGCTGGGGAATACAAATAAGCAGTGTATAAAAGGGCCCTGGGGCTGGCTCACTTGTGCGGGAAACATTGGAACAGCTCCGAGCGGTTCTCCAAGGAATTATGTAGCACCCGGAGTCGCGCCCACAGCTTTGCCGCAATTATGCAAATAGAGCGACACTTTGAGAGTCTTGATTTAATTATGAATAATAGCAACAGCACAATAAACAATTATGTAGTAAAAAGGAAAGGGCTTGTCACAGTGTGACGGTAGAAAAGTTGGAACAAAGACTAACTTTTTTCAACATTTAATGGCTATGTAAGAAAGTTTCAAAGATTTATTTTGGGTTTTATAAATATTATACTTAGTGCCTAGTGGACATATTATGAAAAGTGTACTGTTTTGACTTTTTAGTCATGTTCCAACATTGCTTCCTTAACACAATCATAGTATTGGAGTTCTGTCTGTGAAATACTATCCTTTCCTCTTTGAGCCTCAGAAAACACAGTTCTGTGGGTTCCAGTTCTGTGATATCATGAGTGCAAAGATCACTTTGATTCTTTGCCTTGCATAATTTACTTTGCAGTCGGTAGATTGAGCTTGATTCCTGATGTGGGAAACACACAACTGCCATGTCATACATTTTTAGCTTTTCTGCTGTTTGCAGATGATCATCCTTTGACTGGACTTTATCTGTTGATTAGTCAGATCTATGGAAGGGCAAGTCCACTTACAGTTAGAATTCTGTTTTAGCAGCAGTTTTAGCACGCATGTTGATTTTAGATCAGTTGGCCAACATTTCCATTTGCCATTTTTATGCTATGGCTGAACTCCCTCAAAACACAATAGGGTGAGACCCACAGTGAAGGAGGGATCCACTCCATTGGAGGGACAGGCTATAGATATGACCATGACTGACGCTTATCCTGATGCGATTAGAACTATAAATCAAGTTTTAGTCCAATTGTTTATGGAGAAAACTGTCCAAATTTGTACTGTATGATGGCAGAGATTCTCAACAACAACATAGTACACGAAAACACAACTTATTGTAATAAATCTCAATGAATAGAACACCTGTTGCAAAACACAACGCTTACAGTAAACCCAGCTGTACTGTACTGCCTTTACAGACATTTTTGGAGACAAGATGATGTTCTCACTCTGGATTCTTTAATGTAGTTATAGGCATAGCCAAAAATTGATTAAGCAAGCAAAATATTGTACAATATCTATATTGTGTTTGCTTAAATAAAAATGTATATGGATACATTCTCAGTTTCAAAAGTCTGCATAATAAACGTCAAGCCAATAGTCATATTCAGTTTGACAGTATCTTGCACATGCTGCTGAAATCATCCTGGTGTTTGACACTTTTCCCACCACCAGACTTTTCAGTACATAAAGGTTTTTACTTATCACCTTGGTAACCTGCAAATGTTTACTGTGGTTACTGTAGTGAATTCTCTTAACTTGTAGTCCTCTCTTCACATCCTTGCAGTGGCATCATCTCATTTTCAGCTAACCTTATCTAATTCTGTCTCGCAGAGGTGCAAAATCTATGTGCACCGCAGAGAGCTGAATTTCTCATCTCCAGGAGGTCTTTATACGTGCAAGACCTGTTATTAAACCATGTTCTGCGACTGATTGTTAGATTAGAATCTCAAGCTTCTCTCAAGTGTTATTGATGCTTGTTTAATATGGATCGTGAACTCAAGTGTTTACATCCTCCCACTTCTATTTGGAAATGTAACCTTTATTGTATATACAGTGTTTAGTTTTATAGTTTGTTACAAAAAAATTGGCCTCAACAATTGTCTAGTGCATCGCTGTGTTCTTTATGTCAAATCAAATACAGTATATATTTCAGCAAAAAGGATGAGATTTTAGGTTTTTAATACACTAAAGACTCACATTTTCAACACAAGTATTAATATTCTTTCTAAAACAAATGAGGGAAGAAGCTCAATTGAGAATAGAACCATTACTACTTGATACTAGAAAGTACTGTGATGAATGTGTGTTCAAGCTTTTGAGAGCAGTTTAAGAAATAATTTGATGTCATAAAATATATAATGTAATAGTCTGGCCCAAACTTACCTTTCCTTCTAACACAAATCTAAAAAAAAATATACTGACTTGAACTTCTAAAAATGCTGTTTTTTTATGACATGATCCAATCAAAATATGCTTATCCCATTGCAGTGTAAATCTCTACTTACTGATACACATTCATCAAATGAGTCTCATTCTGGCCGGTTTCCATAAAACGCCTGACTTTAAATTAGCATCTCTTCACCTCTCTTTTCATCTCTGGAGTTTGCACTTCTTGACCTTGAACCCTTTTTTCTGCTTGAGTGCCACAGAATCAAATTAGTCACACATCAAAGTCTTGAACAACTTGTTTGAAAATGCTTAAAAAACCCTGGACAAAAAGAGACTTAATCTGTATTAAGATTTCAATCACCAGTTTAATTGAATGGGCTAATACTGAATCATCTTGTCTCTTTGCTTGTGTAATGTATCACTGCACTGCAGGTTTAATTACAAATCAAAATTACTTTTTGAATGGTTGCCAGTGGTTGAACTGAACTGCAGCTTGAGCTTTTTCCAAATCCCCTTAAGAGGCAGTGGGTCACTTCTGGGATGTATCAGGCTCAGTTTGTACTTGAAGTTTCTAATTTATCAAGCATTTACTTACAGTTCACAAACAAAATTGCAACAACAATTGCCTCTGAGGATTTGATCGTTGATTTGGCAAACAGAAGTGAAAAACAGAAACATTTTAAAATCAGATACAGTAATTTGCTTTTGTGTAAAATAGGTTAAGAGGAGCAAATACAACTGACACACATTTGTGACTTACACAGAGAGGAAAATACAATTTGAGGTATAATGCATGTCAGTTTTGAGGAAGATGTTATCTATGCATCTCCCAATAGTAAACTGAGTGTTCATTTATTCTTTATTTAATCTTATTTATTTATTTATTTATTTATTTCTGTTTAATACATTAATCTACAAATGCAAATGTTTCACCACCACACCTCAAATTATGAAACTGAGAAAAAAAATGTGTTAGCTAGTTATGTCAGTCAAATGAATAAAACCATGTTTGTGGCCCACATGCTGAGTATTCAGACTAATGCATGATCAGATAGACAGTGGACAGTCAATAATGATGTTGCTAATCTCAAAAGGTCATTTGAAAGAACGTCCTATAAATGTTGAATAATTATTTGTTGACATGCCTGAGCTTCTGTGGGCTTGTGCATCTCTTAGGTTCAAATGTTCATTTGTAACTTTCACTAAAACGTCTGAGCATTTTGCCCTTAACAAGTTGCTTAGAAAGCATCCATATTTATGATTCTGTTTCTTCGGTCAACATATTTTAAGAGTTGATTTCTAGAAGCATGAGCTAATTATGTGTTTTCATCATGTTTGCACCATGTTTATTAGAAAACAACTTTGTGACTTTTGAACTTACAGTATAAAGCACAATACACTAATGCTATCTTAAAATGTTGTTTTTCAACATTACTAATGGACAACAGTGTATAATAGAAAACTACTAATCAATCAATCAATCAATCAATCACTCAGTCAAAGTTTGTTCATAGAGCACTTTACAACAACACAAAAAGGACCTTAGACGTCAGGAAACACAACAAACACAATCTATGATGAGGCACTGAAAGGACTTGATAAAACCATAAAATCATCAAAGTGCACAGTGCTAAGAGTGTTAAAATAGAACATATGAACTCTTTGTGATCTGTTCATTAGCGAGAGCCTTTGAAGGAGTCTTTTTACATTAGCCACGAGATAATGACCAAGGCTAAGGTTTGATTTGACCTTTGTGATGTATTGTCAAAATACAGCTGCATTTCAATTGAACTTTTGTACTTTTGAGCAAAAGAACGAGATGCAAAAAGGTCTGTCTTGTGTTTTCTCTGCTCTTTACAAGTTAGTTCAATAGGTCAAAAAGAAAAAGAAATAATTGTGTCTCTGCCTCCAACATTTGTAGAGATTCAAAACAATTCATTTGGTGAGGAAAGGTTCACTCCTAAGGAGATGTTAGCTGATTCCAAACATCCCGACATGTTTTGTAATCAGCTAAATACAGATGGCAAAGTGTCCTGTCCTTGTAGATTCATGGGGAAAAAAATACTTTTTTTTTTTACTATTTTAAGATGTTTTTGATGAATTTATGTTCTTCTTTTTCTGTTTTTGGTCCATTTGCTCTGTAAGTATAAAAGCTTTGATATGGGAGCAACACAATGGTCCAATCTGCTCCGTATTATTTAATTGACTTTGACCATCGAATTCTACAGAATACTGAGTTCAACATGCAATTTTTAAAAATGCATTTTCGTTTTCCAGGCTCTGCAATATCACCCACTAAAGTAGCTCCTACACACACCAAAACTGTACAGTCTTGGTCTGAGTAAGATTTAAGCTTGAGTTATCATAGTTTTGAATTAAAATGCATCAAAAGTAGTTTTTTATACATATAGATACATTTAAAAACATGTTTTTCAAATATTTTTACTTGAAATCTAAATATAAGATCTAACATCCCTTTAGTGGGAAACCTTTGTGTCTAATATGTGTAATTCCTCAATAAGCTTAAGGCTGACACTTTCCATGTTTGTGATTTTGTACACCCGGTAAAGGGCATTTTTGGCAGTTTATTTTCCACGTAATTTTGTATTTTTTGTTTTCATGTGTAAATATGACGTGCAAAAAAAACGTATAATATATTTGTTACTTACATTTATCCTAGGAAATGGCAGAGGTTTCACAATTATAGCTATAAAATATATTTTTTCCTTCACCTGCAGTGTCTTCGAAAACTTGTACTCAGATAAAAGTATCGCCACTTCAAACCTGGGAGATCCTATTTTTAACCCTATGTCCCATGTTCCAGCAAAAGTATCCAAAGCCATTCATTTGTCCCAGTTTGTTTCAGTTGTAGACCACTTTGACACTCAGCTGTAGTAAATATAGTCATTTCTTTAGTCGAAATTTAGAACACGAGATGTGAATGAGTTTATACAGTTTATACATTATCCAAAAAGACCTAAGAATACACAAAGTCTTCAAGCTTCAAAGAATTATGTGAATTACATAAGTAAAGATGCACGTTAGTGATTGTTTACTTTACTAAGTAACTAAAACAAAGCTCTTTTCCCAGAAATGAGAATGTTTAAGTTTGGAATCAAGACTAACCCAGGACTTCTAGACTTTTAGTAAGTTGAAAAAACATCAGACTGTGGCAGATTCTCCAATCAAAATTCTCTGAGCAGATGCTGTTGAAAAAACACATTGCTCTCTGATAAACTTTAGAAACTTTCTGGTGTAATTATTTTGTATTTGTCTTTTACAGATTTTAGAGTAAAGAAAACACCATTTAAAGTTGTTTTGATTTGAGAGAGAGGCCTGAAGCTTGGTAATTCTTTCTCTCCCTGACATAATCTTTGATCCTATCCAAGCGGCTGATCTCAAAGTCATGGTGAGTAGTTTTTGCCCTGTTTTTTTGACAACTTCTGGAGGTAAAAGTTCAGATTGCAATTCCATACTTGACTTCCTCTTCCTCAGACTGGCCCACAGGGACACGCTGTTGTCTATGAACAAACCAAGTGGAAAGAGGTCTTACAGGGATTGCACTTTTTAACATTTGAAAGAAAATCAATTTACTTCATAAGCCCTCCAAACCTCATGTAAGAGCTCCAAAAGAAACAGGGATACCTCTCCTTCTCTTTCTGTGTCTTCTCTCTGGGCACCTGTACAAACAAAGAAAAGAATCATGTGAGTTGGTCCCAACTAAGACCTACAGCGTAAACTAAAAGCATAGTTTGAACTTTTTGACTTTGCAGAACTTTTTAAATGTTCTCAGTGTTTCAGATAAAAACATATTTGAAAACCCATCTCTTCACAGCCACCTTTACATATCTCTATTTGTCTGTTTATGTCTGTCTACTCCATGTAGATACAAATGTCATGTATTATGGCTATTAACTACATCAATTTGGTTTTGTGGTTTATTGAGCTAGTAAAGAGTTAATGAGAATGTTGCTACCTATAGCTTTTATGGTATATGAGCGCGGTACTGTTGAAAGGCTAAGTTTTTCTATACGTTCCAACCCTCACCTTTGGTCAAGAGCTTTGGATGTTCATCGAAAGAACAAGATCACAGATACAACCAGACAAAATATGTTTCCTAGACAAGACAGTTGGGTGCTCCCTAAAGATGACCTCAGTCACCCATGAGGGAACTCCCTGTAGACTCGTTGCTTTTTCACGTCAGGAGGAGCCAGCTGTGGTTGGTTGAGAGCTGCTCTAGATACCCATGAATGCCTCCCTGGTGACCTGCTCTTGGCATGTTCCAATGGAATGAGGCCCCAGAGAGACCAGGACAGGTTGAGAAGACTAGGAATGCCTAAAGATTGTAAGTGTATAGAAGGAAGTGTGGGAACCAACCTTGAAATAACTGGAAATGGACGGAATTGATTGAGTGGCACTATATCAGGCATGTCTAAACAGTGTCCGGGAGCCACAAATGCAACCCTTGGACCAATTTTTTTAAATTTCTTTAATTATTTTGTAAACTGGATGTAGTATTTCTGGATTGCTACACTAGAATGTATGCTTAAACTGTTAGGTTTATTAGTTTAGAAATTTGGCGGGGAAAAAAACGTGCACATTTACAATTATAACATGTTAAATATATACATTCTTAGCATGATATGACCAATTGATTAAAAATTTTGAGTCGATTTTAAATTTACTTATTATACCTCTCCATGTTTCTATTTCCTTTTCACTGGAAGTTCCTTCCTACTACAATACATGTGTTCTGGGACTTCATCTATGGGGCCGGATTAGAGCGTATTGACAGGGCGGGCTTTTGTTAGCGTGGCATAAGGGTTAGAACTGAAAAGAAAAGAAGAGACAGCAAGGTAAGACCGGTGATTGTTGGAAAGTGACAGTTGAAATCACCTGTGACGAGCTCTGACTTACATTGCTGCTTTAATTGTGGAAGAAAGATGAGGCTGGTGCATTTCACGCTCCAGTAATTGACAGTGAGCAGTAAATGGTGTGACCTTTGCTTATAAAATCGTTTATAGAAAAGCAAGGATGCTGTGATAACTTATAGATTATTTTGACCTTACTGCTACTGTGCGTTACATTGAACCTCATACTTTCTGTCTTCCCTGGATTATGTTTTTTTTATGTGTTTATATACAGCGGTGGTAGAAATTAAAGTACAAAAGTAAAATAGTTGTACATATAACATATAGTACACAAAACATATTAAAGTCAATGCAAAATTTACTTTAATACAGCAATGTGTATCCTACTATTCTATTGACCGTCTGCCAACAGCTTCACCACCCTGGTTATCACAATATATATATATATATATATATATATATATATATATATATATATATATATAATATATATATATATATATATATATAATATATATATATATATATATATATATATATATATATATATATATTATATATATATATATTTCCATTTGAGAACTTATGTCATAGACGTTCTAGTATAACCTTTTACCAACTTCACAGCATTACAAAGTATTTAAGTCACCAAATATTACCAATAATTATGAACTTGTGTTATACAAGTCTATATATTTTCTATAAAGCATATACTCTGTGAAACCAGTCTTGCTAAATCAATAAACAGGGGAACACTGCATTCCTTCATCAAAAACACAGAGTTCTGCCTGTGAGAGAAAATCTTTCCCCTCTGAGTTTCAAAAAAACAATGTTTTTGAATTTTAGTTTCAATTTCAATGAATTCATGTGCCATCTCATTTTCAAGCGGTTCAAAAACATAAAACATGTAGCAAGTACATTTCATTTCATTCATTCATCAGACTTTAATTATTTAACATACAAAACAAAACAGACATTCTCACCTGTACACCTCTCCACACTCCTGCCAATGTACACATATACGACACTGAAATACAAGAACAAGGATTTCAAAATCATTTGGTCAATCTGTGACTATTCTTATTTATTTGACAGGATTGCAACACTATAGATAGAACACTTCAATCAATTTACTTTGACTGTTTAATTTCTTAACAAAAAATATCCAAGTTTTCAAGATCTGTGACTTCACTGTTAGACCTCAGATCTTGTACAAACTTCTTTTTGGCATCTCTGCAGCATTAGCATATCAGGAGAGATTATTTTTGCATAAATTTGCAATGCAATGCAGCCATTAGATGGAGCTCTAACTCATTCCACACACGATTGTGTGCTTTAATACTTTTTTTTTTTTTTTGGAAGTTCCAATAGGCTACATAAGAGGCCACAGTAAAGGTTCCCAAGATAAAATGATACATCAAGTATGTCCACGGTATAGATTTAATTGTCATTTTGTAGTTTCACTTTATTTCATTTTTTTAAAGCTTTAAAGATAAAGAAGTATTAAAGTCTTTATTTTTGGTACTTTATGGAACATCATTACTTTTACTTAAGTAGTTTTTGCTTGATACTTTCCCCACCAGTGTATGTATATTTTTACTTGAATAACAAACCCGTGCACTTCTTCCATCTGTCGGTACACACCTGATACCCCGAATTGAAGACGCACTGGTATTAGCCAAGCTCACCCTTCTAATCAGATTACCTGCCTACAGCGTCACGTCTGAGGACAGAAAACGAGCTAGCGAGCGAGCGAGAGGAGGTGAGAGAGTGAGAGGGGATGAGAAAGGGGCGGAGTCACGGGGGAGAAGGGGGAGTGAGACCTGAGCGCAGACAGTTGGATTACTCGTGTACTAACCACCCACGGAACTACATCTGAACGAGACACGCTTGGATACTATGGACTGCCCTTGTGCGCGCATGGAGAGGATGTAGATTTGGATTGAGACTGTTAAAGTTGCGTTTTGATGGGATTATTTTGAATGTTCGTGGAGCGAAAGCATGGTGAGTCAATAGTGTACTTGTTCCACGCGGTTATGGTTGGTTTTTAATCTTTTTGGTGCTTTTTTATTTACAAACTAACGCTTAATGAGGTGTTCAGCGGCGCTTTTAAGTGTATGTTACAGTAAAACAGAATGACAGAAACACAGTGAGTCAGTTCAAGTTTTTACTCGTCAGTTTCTGCGTTATTCTTGATGTTTTACGCACGCAGATTACGCGCACTGCTGCCAATGGATAGACAGGCGCTCGTGCCATCTTTACTCGTACTCTTTTGGATGCACCCACGCGCCAACTCTTTACTCAGTATCGCGTGGAACCCCCGCTGTGAATGAAGTAATCCATTGAAAAGACGCACTTGTCCTGTCCTTTTGAACTCCGTGCTACTCGCTAATCCCACGAGCGAGCGAGGCTGAAGTTTCCAAACACACTCAGCGCAAGCATCAGCGTTCATTTCGGATTATATTCTCCTTAATATCTGCGCAAAGGACGAAGATGCGATCGTAAATGTTTCTAATCAGGCATAAAAAGTCATCTCTGATTTCGTGTGTGCCAAAGCGGAGTGCGTAATTTGCCACAGCTGCTGTTTTATTACGGCTTTAGCTTCATATGCATATCAATAAGAGTTTTTTTTTCCTGGAATATGCCTGATTAAGATGCAATAACTTATCCCTCCAGCGCGAGCGATGTGACGCTGTGGGAGGTCGAGCCAACCATTTTCCAAAACGTAACCTTTAGGGATTTCAAACGATTCAATAAAACGTTGAATTACACGCCTCGCTTTTAAGATGTAACGAGCTCATTTGTGCAAAGTGGTTAAAGTAGGAAATGGATGTGTAGGCAGACTGACTTAAATTAAAAACAGCATTGAAAAATGTCAGTGCTACTAAAATATGGGTCAGGACTCAGAGGTGTGCAGCTACTGTTGATTATGCCTTCACAATGTCTGGTGGCACTTGGAGAACATACATTGTGCCAACATTACTTTCTGTGTTTTTAGTCATGTTCTGACATTGTTTCCTCATCAAAAACACAGATGGAGGTCTGTCTGAGAGCTACTATTCTTTACAGGTGTAGACTTGGAAGTGATTTGGACTTGAGTTACTATTTTGATGACTTTGTGTTGATAAACTCTAAATAAATACATGGTTTAATTTGACATGAACAAGATGCAACATGTTTCTCCTCACATCTTTTTTTAAATGGAATAATTTATCAAAACCATTGGCGTTGTAAAAATGCATGAGGCACATTGACATAAAGATGAGAAAATGGGAAAAATGTAAGCTAAAATTAGAGGACTTGGGCACATGGGGCATTGACTCTTGACTTGGACTAGCCTCTCTTTGACTTAAGGACTTGAATTAGACTGAGGTCTTTTTGGCTTAGGCACTTGACTTGGACTGAGGTCTCTTTGACTTGAGACTTGACTTGGACTATCTTGGACTATCCAAGAACTAGACCAGGTTTTCTTCAGGACTGAAAATGTTAGTTACCTATGTAACTATAGTTCTATGAGTAGCTAGAACTAAAACCATTAGCTTGGTTTATACATTTCTTTTCAGCCTAAACAAAATGAAATAACATTCTGATCTTAAAAAATATTAAAACTGATGAACACTGGTAATATTATTATGTAAAACTGAGTTTATTCATTGAACTACAAATTAGACATTTTAAAATATAATTTGGTGTTAAAATTATGCATTTAAACCTAAATACCACAGACAGACAGATCTTTTTTGGCTTAACGACTTGACTTGGACAAGGCTCTTTCTGACTTGGGACTTGACTTGGACTTTATGCCAAAGACTGTCCCACCTCTGCTATTCTTTCACTTCTGAGCCTCAGAAAATACTGTTGTGAATGTCCCAGATGTACAAGTACATAAATACAGTATTTCTGAGATTTTCACCTTCAAGTTCATAAAATGAGTATTTCTGCAGCATTGTTGGGCAAGATCAATATTTTTTCTATTGGTAAATTATGTTGTATCCTTCCTATCACTTTGTTTATCGCAGTAAATTATGGTAATACAATAGATCTCATGCATCCTTAAATGGTACTAAATATGGTCATTACTAGTATTGTTTTTGTCCTATGCTTGTCATATTGCTCAGCACTTTCAAAGCCACTCAGACACACTTTGATGTTTTGTTTTCTCTTTTAAATGTGAAATGTGGAACTTACAAAGTAAATAGTTGCTTTATTCAGTTGAACTTGACATTTTCTGTTTATGTAATCTGTCTTGCACTTGTTGCTCACCATTGCGGCTGAGGCCCTCGAGTTCCATTAATGTAATGTTTTCTTTTTTTTATTTCGAGTAAAAATATTTATGTCGAACCACAAAAAAAATTTGAGTTTTTGTGGTGGGTCGCGTCACATTTCTGTATACTAGGAACTGTTTCTGCATAAAAACCAAGACCAAATAAATACCTTTTTAGTTTTAGAGTTTTTGTCATGTACAACTAGTCGACTTATTGATCAACACAAAAGTACAACCTGATCTCACAAGAAAGTGCATATATACAGACATGTCAAAGTGAATGATTAGCACAATTTCACGCCTTTTTTGTGTAAATATGGCACGTGTTGCAGCCCCAGTTAATTTCTCTAGTGGTTGTAAAGATGTTTTATTATTTATGAATATTAACCAAATCCTTATACTAATCTTAACCTGAAAAAATAAGACTGAGGTTTCCTGAGCGGGACTCGAACGTGGGTGCTGAAAGGCAAAAGTTTAAAGACGCAGTTCTTAACCACTCAACTACCCACCAAGTCACGTTATACCATAAACAAATAGGCCATTCTGAGATCTTAACCGTTAAACTGTGTGGCTTCAACCAAAACTCGTCACTCATCACGTGCAATATATACTGTATGACATAACATATTAACGCAAAAAAGGCTTGAAATTGTGCTCATCCTTTGCTGTATGTGGTTCTGCATTGCTTTCTTGTGGTACAGTGTTGCAACTACATATAAATTCATTTACAGCATATAAGTTGCTAGGCAGGTTTTCCACTGGGAGGCAGCAGAGAGCCCACACATGCTTCATACGAGCAGAAAATATATACTGTATTTAACCATCACTGAAACTTGAAAAGAGCTTAGCAAGTAATTGTAAAAGTATTTCCAACATATTTTGAGAACTAGTAAAGCATCAAATGAAGTAATCTAAAATTAATGTTTAAGTGGCATTGGCGTAGTCATTTTTATTTTTTGGGCAGAATTTCTCCTTCTCAAACCTACAGAAAATACTTTTAACTTTAGTTCTTTTCAAATGTAGTGAAGCGATAGAAAGTAGCCTACAGATATCTGGTCTCAAATGTAGTGAAGTAAAAAATACTTAAAGTACAGATATCTGCAAGTACCGTACGTTTTCTTTCTACTTCGTTACATTCCATCACTACTAGTTTAAAAAATATGTAATTGAAAGTGAATTATGATTTGATAATTTCACAAACAAACTAATCACAGCAATGGATAGATTGAGTTGTCTGAACAGAAGTGTGTATATTTTTAGACAAAGCTGGTCTGCTCTGTCTTCTCTAAATGTCCCGTACTATGTGTTCTGGCCTGGCATTTTTGCACAGTACAGTGGCATTTACCTGAGGACTGCATAGGAGAGTGGACAGAGGTTACAAGCACTAGTCTCATTAGGAGCATGTCAAGTGGAGCACATCGTGTCCTGCTGCTGGGACTGTCGTTCTGGTAGAAAATCTCTCGCACTGGGCATAAAAAACGCTAAATATTCTCATAGTCTCTGTAGAGTTTTCATTTTGGTCATACAGTGTCTATAAATAATAACAATTATCTTGCTAAAAAGTGTCTCATGTTTTATGTTTTCTGTTCTTCACATACTGTATGCCTATGCTGAATTTATACTCAATATTGGGCAGGTTTGGCACATTGCTTTTGCTTGAATTACTTTGGTTGACTATGGTCCAACTGATTACTTGAAAACTGCCTCACAACACAAACCTCTGCAGTAAAACTTCTTCATGTAGATTGTTTTAACTGGCCTGCCCTGCAATCTACTAACTAGAAGTACAGCTCATAATCTGCAATGTCTGCTTACACTGGAGTATGATTTCATGTGTGAGTGCTTTCTTGATTAAAAGCATGTCGAGTGGCCACTGGAGATAACAAGCTCTTCATACTAAATGTGTTTATTTAATCTTTATTATTTATTGTTGAAGGAAGATCAGGTGCTAAATGAATGTCTTTGCTCATCTATAGAAGATGCTTTTGAATTAATTGCATATTCACATCTTCAAAATGCAAAGATGATTATACAAGTCCATCCTTTCCATGCTGTATTTGTGGATTTTATATATTGTGGATTTTGTTAGACATACAAGCTGGGATAACTTACTGGGTGCTTGCCAGTGTCCATGGACAATAATAATGGATCCAATAATAAGCAATGGAATTATGGTATAACTCAGTATTCATTACTGGACACAATAAAAAAAACATTAAGGCTTGTTATTTGGATTGATTCATGGCATGTTATTTGATATCGACTTTTTGTATTGTTTCTGTCAGACTGATGGCTCGGGGTTGGTCATTCACTTACCCCACTAACATAGGCTTGACAATTAGTCTTTTAGACTGAGAGGCAGAAATTGTTGTTGTTGTGGCAAATTAGCAATTATTTGGTTGTGTGTGTGTTTTTTTTTAACCATGGTCATAAAAACATTTAGTCTGAAGTTGAATTTGAAAAAACACATTTTATTATCTGTTTTAAGTGGTGCAGATTAGAAGTCTTTGTCTTGTTTGTGCTCATAAAATTACTACTAAAGCTTTTATGGATTTTATTTTTGGAAAGACTAAATAAGCTATAATAATATAAGCTAATTATTTCCAGATTGTTCTCACTCACTTGCTTATTTAGTTGCAAAAATCAGATTCCAGTAAAACTGGCAGGGTTCAAAATTGTCTTGCAAAACCACTTATCAGTGATGCAGTTTTGAACAGGAGTCAACAGATCTTTGTCTATTTCTAATGGTGACACAGTGGAACAGCATTTAGCGCAGCTGTTAGCGCTCTGTCCTCATAGTAAGAAGGTCCTGGGTTAAATTCTCAGTCACCCGAGGGGTTTTCTATTTGGTTTGTATGTTTTCTCTATGTCTGCGTAGGTTTCCTCCAGGTACTCCATTTGCCCCATCTCTAAAAACATGTCCATTATTGTCTTCCCTCTCCCCTCCCCCAAACTCCCCTGCAAAAGAGATTCTTAATCTCAGTGGGACTTTCCCTGGTTAAATAAAAGTCAATAATATGTCATAATATATGACAATTTGATTTGAAACAAATTGATATTTTCCAATCCAATACAAACACTCCTGTACCTCTTGTGGTTGTGCACAGTATCAGAGTAGTTAGAAGATCATAGGTTTTGACTCCTTGGTCAGATCATATTGACATCTCACGATCCCTCTGGGTGCAGTTTGCATGTTCTACCTGTGTCAATGTGGGTTTTCTTCATGTACTCTGGTTTCCTCCCACCTCCAAAAACATGCATGTTTAGTTCAATTGGAAATCACAGCAAATGTCCTTGTGAATGAATGGAAGGGTGAATGGTTGTCTAACCCTGCGACGAGTTGGCCAGTTTCAAGGTGTTGCCCAAAGTCTAATGCCCAAAGTCATTGGGATAGGCTCCTATCACCCGCAACAAGCAGTGGAAATTAATGGACAAACACTTCTGGGAATGAAATGACCAATGACCCACAAGTTAAAAGAAGCTACAAAATGTCATAACTTGTTATTGTATTAATAGTATTGTGGTTGCTGTGTTTTTAATGGCCTGGAACTGTAAGCCTTTCCTCCTGTTCTTAATAGACCACAAGACAGTGCTCTGTGTCATGTAAATAGCCCCCAGGCCCTTCTCACTGGCCTCTCTCTGCTTTTTGGTCATCACCTGATTAATGGCTGGTCTTTACTTTAGCGTGAGGACTAGTTAAAAGATGCATTTTACCATGGTGATGGAAGATAGCAGGCTCCAGGCGTCTTCTGTTTAAGTATTAATAGGCTGAACTAAAGAGGTTATAAAATGCCCTGGTAACTGAAGTGAACCAGGAGGCGATAGATTAGGCGCTGGGCGAATTATCTGGAGAAGTAATGAAGTGACTGTGATCAGGAGGGAAGGCTGCAGGGCGTGGTGCGTGCACGGTGAGTCATGGCGTGTAATTATTCTCCTGAGTGGTCAGATACAAGACTGCCAGGCTCAAAGAGTTGATTGTATGTTTGTAAGCTATGGGCACATCCACTCTTGCACAAATGAGATGAAGCTGGAAAAAGCCTGTGTTCACACTGTTCATGATCTGCAGGTGTACGTTGACTCTGGGTTGGATCTCGAAAGACTTAGTGCAAGTTCCAAGCGCAGATGTATGGAAAAAATCAGCAAGAATTTATTTTTCCCTGAAACCATGGCAGTTTGATGTGACTTTCAGGTTATTATACTAGAGTTCCACGTGAAGTTTTGCATCTTTGGACAAATACCAACTGCAGTGGACTGAATTGGTGCAACAGGCCTTTTGTGCCATAAAAGCTCATTCTTGTTCTACGTTTGAGACACATATGAATACGTGTCGAGGCATCTGTCAGTCCTTTGCATTGTTCTGTATGTCTCTTGGCAAGAGCTGAGCTTAACTTCATATTACACATAGGCCGATATTTTTCAGGCTGATATTTAGTTTTTGTTTGTGTATTGGCCATATCTGCTATCTGCCTCAATATTGACCGATATCTTATCAGACAATTGTTTGGCTTTTCCTCTGTGGGAAAGCTGCACTCACAGTGGTCAGCTGAGCTCTGAGTAGGTTTGGAGAGAAACAATAGGATTTCTTTATCTCTCTCCAGTCCTAAGTCTGCAGTTCTGATTTTTATCATGAACATGTCTTTAAGTTTTATTCTTGTTCTATGACTGGCTGCAGCCAAGCTTGTGCTTGTTTGTTTGTCAGTATGAACAATATGAGTGTCTTTCATGACACTATGGGACAATTGAGCATCATTATATTTTGTGAAAGAGACGCACGTGTATCTATAGTGATAAATAGGCTGACGGTTTTATTGGTTTTACTATTCATCCTAGCTATTCTATTTAAACTAAAATAAGAAAATCGATCTCAGAATCGGCCATGAAAATCAGCCATTGATCAGCCATTGATCAGCTTTAATTATTTAAATAAATAAATACATATATTTTTAAATAAATAAATAAACAACAAACAAATAAAACATGCTAAATGTTTTGTTTTTGTTCATACAATCATTACTAAAAGCATTTATTATTTAGACCAAGCCAAATTTAATTGAAAATTGAGATCAATCAATATGAGGAATAAAATCTTATTTTTGTCTTTTTCCAGATTACCCAGCCCCATGTTTACAAAAAAAAGTTTGTTTTTACTAACTACCAATCCCCACCCCCACCCCCCGGTAGTTACATATAAAAATAAGAAAGCAATATCATAGTTTCAAGTGGTACATATAGTGATGCAAAATGTCACAAAGCCCTTTTTCAAAAAATCCTTGTAGATTTGATGGAAGCCTATAAATCACTCTCAAATCCAAAGCTTATTCAGCAGGACAAAATCAGGCCTGCACAAGGACTGAATTCAATTTCTCACAACACAAGCTAAGCCCCACCAAATTAGCAGTAAATAAAACTAAGCTATGGGCAATATTGTGCTAAGCCTTTTTGCAATATGTAAATTCCTTTAGCATAAACGGCGATATATAAACGGAGATCACAGCGCCGCATGCTGCAGTGGCTGGAGGTGAGTAGTTAGCATTCATGTAGCCTCTTAACATGCACATGTGTGAGTGAGTGATAAAACGGTAATTAATCGTGCCTGCAACACTCTCATTACTGACTAATGATCTAATCTAGAGTGTTGCATCAGTGCACCCAGCAGAACGTGTTATAAGCCTGGAACAAATGAGACAGCAGAGGGGTGGCGAGCTCCAGGCAACACGTTTGATTGGATTCACATGCTGTATTGTTTTATGGGAAAATCCACAAACGCTATTGAGCTGTTACCGTAATGTCTGTTGTAAAAGGGCAGTGGCATATGGATTTTTACATTTGTCCTCAACTGTGTAATTCATCTTTTTTTCATGCGATCTTTTCGTTCATAGATTTGAGAAAGTCAACAAGTATTTTAGATTCACATGCAGGGATGGTGTTATAATGAGAGATGCTGAGCTGAAAATACAAAAGTTGGAAAGGTGTTGTTGTGAGTTGTGAGGGAAATTTCCTTGTGATGCAATGGATCAAACTGACATGAGTTAGATGCACAATAAAAATCAATGAAGAATATGCAAAGATAATGGCTCCCGGGCGGTCATTTTGAAAATAAGAATGTTGTCACCTTGAGTTAGACATTCTCTTTGAAATCTGCTGAAGATTAGGAAGTAAATTCTCCATTTGTTTCCCTTATTGTGTAAAATCCCTTTTTTTCTGAGTTGTTTTTGTTTCAAGTGTGTCACACATTAACTATTTTGATTGCATGGTGCGCTGTAGAGTTGATTTCAGGTTGTTGATTTTTGGAGTGGTGACCAAACCCACTCCTCATGAAGTACTGCAGAAGCTTGGCTCTGAAATTTAGGCAAGCATTCTAACCCTCTTTTGAACTGATTGTGTGAATTCTGTTTTGCCACATAAATGATACAGGTCCAATGTAGGCGATTGATTGATTTCATTGATTTAAATTAGTCTTTTTCTCCAAAATCTATCTTCTGGTCCAGTTTCTTTTTTCATTAATTGTCCTGCCCTAGTCCATTATTATATTTTAATTAATTAATGTTTTTTTATTAATTAATTTTTTTTTTTGCTTTTGAGAAGTTCGTAGCGTAAATTAATGAGAATTTGGTTATAAATCAGCACAACTCATAGGCTCCACTTTCTTGCTTACCACAGGTGTAACGTTTCCCTTCTTCTTTACCCCTAACCTGATGTCTAAAGAAGGGCTGTGCCTAAAATGTTGCATCTGTGGTGAGCAAATAAAAGCTTTTTGGGAGCATACGAGTTGTGCGGATCCATTTGTCAGTATTTTGTACCTTTTTCTGATTGTGCACCCTCACTTCAGCGTGGATGTGGGTGGGTGTTCTTCTCCTTACCAATATTGTTTTGAAACCATTGAAATCATCAGCTTCCAACTTTATAAAGTAAACATTAAATAGATTATAAAATAAATACGATTAAACTACCAAGAGAAAAAAAATACAGATGCTGTTTGGTTTTATACATTTTGTAAATCAGTGAATACTTTTCTTGTATTACTTTTTTTGTCTTTTGGATTATCGTGGTAATCTGACGTTGCTCTTTTGCATAAAATTCCAATCAGAATTTGAGTGAACAGACAGAACAAAAACAAGTTCCCTCCTGCTGCGAGCCACCAGCTCTCTGCTCCTCTCACTGCTCATTTAGACTGTGCCAAAGTGCGACATGCTATTTCCATTCACATCATGCAAACTCACTCTTTTTCTGTTGAAATATCTTTACAGCAGGGCTATTCAACTTCATTTAAAGCCATGGCCTGTAGGCTGTTTAGTTGTGACTTTTGGGGTTTTCGTCAGGGATGTCAGAAAAGTTACCAAAGGGAGAACTGGCTTTTGGGGGGCAAAAGTTCATCGCAGTGTCCTCTCTTCTTATCATTGTGAAGCAGATTTCACTGAGCGTTGGATTGTTCACCCACTAATAGGGAACGTGAGCTGGGTTTGGACCATTGTGCATGAGACAAGTTAGTTTTACTCTACTGGTGTGTTGTTGCAATAGTGATGCTGTTTAAAATATAGGGTTGTACAAAAATACCACTGTATACAAAATTTGTTTCAGTAATGTTAGTAACTAGAAAAAGCTTTTGTTAGATATGTATTACACTACAACATGGCCAAACCAGAATCAAACCAGGACAAACACTAGTCTTAATCAAGAGTAACCATTATTAGGTTATATCAGGTCTAAAAATTAATCCTAGAAACAAAAAAATATGTATATTTGCATTATTTGAAAGATGAGTTGAGGGTCAGATCAGATTTTTGGAGGGCCAATTTCCCCCAGCCCTTAAATGCACTTTACCCATTTTTTTTTTTTTTTTTTTTTTTTTTTTTTTTTTTTTTTTTTTTTTTCTTTTGTCGTTTTTCTTACAACTAACTTGGCTTAAAAAAATCTCCCTGCACAGAGATCTTTTTAAGGCATATGGAAATGAGTCAAAAATGCCCTAACTATGTCTAATAATGTGTCATTTGTTCACAAATCCACAGTTCATCTGCTCTTGTTATTAGCATTGTGCTAATGCTGTTAGCATACTGACACAACTTGCTTCTCAGATATGCAAAAAACACATCATGGTAAATTATTCTGAGCCTCAAAAAGCATTAAGTAAGTGAGCAAAACCTGTAGAATGGCAAGGAAACTTTAAAATTAGTTTTTCAAGTTTGTTTATATTTTTAAGGAATCAAAAATTGGGTATTTCACTTTGCCTTGAATAGCCCGACTTTACTGCATTGGATAAATACTTGGTTTTATCTATTTCTGACTCGAATCAGCAGTAAAAAGTTTATATTTCGTCACCCGGTTCTTTTTGAATAGACCCCTTTGCACAGTGTAAAATCCTGCCCAGAACTCGGTCAAGGAAGTCTGTCTATCAATAGTCCGTGATAAGCGCCAGGAGCCAAGCTTACTGTTTGGAAATGTGCTTGGGAATCCTGAATACTCTCCCAGTGTGAAGAGGACTTTTTAAAAATGGGATCTGAAGTGAGGATAAAGGATGTTTTACCCAGAGTGCATTTCTGTGATAACTTATCATTTTGCAAAGACGTCTTTTCATTCTTATGCACAATGGACACCTCCGGGTAGCCGTTTCAATAATATTTGATAAGGGAGTTGTGCGCGGCGATGCTTGAAATGATTCGTGTCCGAGTGAATTGTGTCGAGGAAACAGAGCTAGTTTAAGAGTGGGTTTTACTGTATTTCAATTCACACTGATGTTATGGTTGGTCCTGTGGGTGCTCAGATGGAAGTGAGCCAGTGGAGTTTGTATGAATGACAGAAAATATGCCTAGTGTGGTTTGATTGTACAACTACATGCACCAAAATATGCTTTCAGAACACTTATTTTGAGTTATTGTGCTTAGTTACAGATATGCTTTTATTTTAAAGCCAGTTCACACGTTTTATTAAAAAAAAAAAAAAATTTGTTTATTTGGTGGTAGTCAGATTAGTTATTTTTCTAAAATGGAAGGAACATGTTTTGATAGTTGAGCATACTGTTTAAGCTGGCCACACACTACACAACTTTTAGCCCATTTCCCTTGTAACTTTCATTGGCACTTAGTCACATCTAGTCATGATTAGTCAAAGCTAGTTGAAGCTAGGTGCGTCACTCATAGAGTGTGGAAGTGTCTGCAACCGTCAGGAAAAGACTTGACTAGATTGCAGTCACAGTTTTTTAAGCAAGTTTGCAATACAAGCCTGATATTTGCCCAGCTCTTGTTCAGTTTAACGTTTATGCCCCTTCATGGGTTGAACATAGAGCCCAGCGGCTAATGAAAAGAGACACCGGAAACAGCGTTCAGATTAAACTTGATGTTTACGCCTTTTCTGAAGAGACATAAGCAAAAACAATGGTCATGGCGAATTTCTATTGAAAATGCTCAGTTTTTACACCTATGACCAAGCACAGTGTTCCTCTGTCCTCCTTTTTCTTTCTCCTCCTCATGCCAAATTACAAGTTTTCTTCTGATAAAATCCCACAAAATAATACATTTGTGTAAAATCCACAAGAGCAATAAATCCAACTTCTTTATGTTGCTACTTTTAATGTCTGTTTGAGAGATCTAGCTATCGGGCCTGGGTTACATGACGCTGTTTAACTAGTGGCAAATGTTTTTAATGAAAAAAATAAAACTTCAACTTGATTAATCTTTGACTTGTCGGATCTAAAGTACTTTAGTCTTAACTACTATTTTAACTAAACCATCATGTACTAAATTAAGCAAATGCAAGAAGTTAAGCACCAATATATACTGTATATTTTTTGGATTATGCACTCTACAGTTTGTTGTCCAAGAGCTTGTATCAAAGAAGCCGGAGTGCTCTTTTCCCAGCTTGCATGCTTTTTAGTTCAATTCACTCCAATTTCACAGTGAAGTTGTGCTGCAGATTGTGAGGAGATGCTGCATGCGGCTCCTGTGTTGTGGCCTACTCTGATTTTCATGTGGAGAAGGAGGACAGCACACACAGACCAGCAGAGGCAGATAACATGTGGTGAACTCCCAGCTCTCACTCCTGAACCTGGACTGAACCACAGGAACCATTATCAGACCCACGTGAATGTGTTTTCTGCTACAACCACTACTCACAGAAGATGGCTCCACAGGACAAACAGGAGGAACATATCATAGTGTCTTGTTGTTGTATGATAAGTAATCTTTATCTATATAAAACATTTCATTCAAAAATCTGCTTTACAAACTCGTTAGGTGGTAAAAAAAAAAAAAAAAAAGAAAATGTAAAAACCGAAGAAGCGATTTTTGCCTCACTAAGCAGGACCTTTCAGAAAACAAACAGAAAATGTACATACCAGTACAAAGACAATAACAATAATTTTGTTCAAATCTGAACTCAAAATAGACCACTTATCGTTACACTCGATTCACAAACTAAAAAAACCAGACATGCTCATTCACACAAGTTGAATAACTTGAGGATGCTTGAGTTTGGCAAATTAAAATTCAGGGTAAGATTTTCAGATGAGGTCCTGAGGTAAAACTAATGCCATATGTACAATATTTAGTTATAATGTGGACAGATAATGGACTGTAATGAGGCTTAGATTTAACGCTTTGACTAAAAACAGGCACGTGTATTCACCTAGGACTGAACACAGACACATTATATACAGTATATTAAAAAAAAATCTCCATAAACTAATTTTGGCCCATTAAATATTTTATAAGGTGTGATTTCACAGATTTTACATCTAAATAAAAAACTTTTGCATTGATTAAAAATAATTGTTTAAAATATGCTTTTAAACGTTCAGTAAAAGACTTCACATAATCCTGTGTGTGGAGCTGTTTATTGCCAAGAAGAATCTTGTGTGATTTGGAAGCTGTCATCTCTGGAGCAACAGTTCTTCTTAAATGTCAAAGCATCTGACCATAGAACAAGTCTGTGTTTTGCCTGAGTCTATTTACATTGAGCTGTGGAGCAGAAGGCAGCTGTTTTTTTGGAGCGACTCCAAATATGGGTCTTTGCATGATACAACTACCCCATGCTGCTATTCAAAACAGAGATGTTATATCTATGTTTTATTTCATATTATTGTTCTTCATGGAGATGTTTTTGTACTGTAGATTTATAGAGCAGAGCTAGCGGTGCATGTTTTTGTATAGTAATGACAATTTGTTACACCAATGATCTGGTCCTGTGTCACGTCGAGCAAAAATAATTGCTGAAGGTCATGCAAAAACTGCATTAAAAGATATAGTTAAACACACTGTGAAAAAAGAGCAGAGTAACCTATAGATTACACAGCATGGTGGTTGGAAGGTCTTTTCTCCTGAACCTAAGATAACACAATGTATCTTGTTAAAATAATTGAAATTGACAAAAAAAAAAAAAAAAAGCATAGCGTGTGGGTGTTTTATTAGATAGCTCTGGAGAAGGCCTGAGGTGTATTTCGAAAGTCAGTGATCATTAAGGATGGGACAGTTCTCAAAATAGCATTGAATTGACATTTAAAATGCTTGTAACTTAGACCTGTAGCTCCAGTTGTGACCTGTGGAAAAACTTTTTCAATACATTTTCTTCAGTATGACCGACAGACAGATACACAAACAGAGAACGAGACATGCATAGACATAGACACACAGAAATATTCACGTGTCAGCTACAGACCCATGTACAGTCACTGCTCACGATTTATGAGCAACACAGTCTCAAAGTGTTAGTTATTAATTGAAATTAGTTTCTTAGACAATCAGTTGAACATCAGGGCATCACCATTCACTCAATATGGGAGATTTTAGATTAATTCTAAATGCTTTGAAGAGAACTGTTTGTAAGAGAGGTTTTTCTTTTGTAGAAATTTCTGTAGATTTTCAGCATATGAGTATGAGTATTACATTGTTGGACTAGACTAAAACCCCTGTGCAGACATGCACTGCCAGCTTCAGCAGCTCGCAAAACCACTGTTTTAATGTAGGTTTTAGTGTGTCCAGGTTTGGGTTGGGTCCCAATTTTAAACCTTTTTTTGGGGCTGGGTTGGTCGACTTAAATTTTAACGAATCCGGAGAGGCGGGTCATGAAAAAAGCTGGCACATTCATGCTCTTGATGAGACACTTTTTTTTTTTTTTTATCACTAATCAAAATTTCAAAGTAATTTAAAGCTATATTTTATTCAGGCAATTAACAGTAGCAGAAAATCTAGCACATTTTGTTCTTCTGAGGCTCAACAAAATTCAATTTAAATCAGAATCCTGATCAGTACTGATACAAGAATTGCTCCATGAATCGTACAGTCAAATATATAGCCTATAATAAAAAATATAAATATTGCTAATTAACAAAAAGTAAAATTTATGAGTTCTTGTGAGGTGTATTTCTCAGCTCCAGGGCATTGTTTCTTCAGATACTGTGTGCTGAAGTGATGTCTTTTTCATTCAAATCCTCCTCCCCTGACTCGTGGGCTGCTTCCTTATACTGTGTTATTTCAAGCCCTCCGTTGGTGCACTGCTGTCAGTTATAGTCTTGACTTAATCAGTCACTTCTGCTCAACGTCACTCCACTCGCTACATGTGAAGCTCTAATTAAAATCCCACAGAGAAAAGCCACAAGTCAACAATAGAACGCCTCTGTGACCCTATAGAAGCAAGTTGAATAATGAATACCATTAACTTAAATAGACTGTAGGAAGTAACTCGAGCAGGATAATCTAAAGTGAAAAGAAAGGGAGTTGAGATGCCACAGACGTTATTATGCTTAGTTTAATAGAAAAAATAAGTCACACATAACCAAGTAATACCAACCAGTGGTAGAAGTCTAAACAGTGGAATGACTTTGGTGTAGTATATTGTATTGTGATTGGACAGGACTTACCTGAACACATGAACAACCATGTCCACATATAATTGCCAGTGTAGAAAATCTAAACGAAAAACTGCACTCTGCTTTCTCTTTTAAGTGCATAACCGAATGAAACTGCCAACACTCATAGAATTAGGGCTGGTAGATCTGGGAAGAAAAAAAATACAAAATAAGACCCTCAGTCCATTTTTTGAAAGGTAACAAGCCTTTATTCCATCATGGATAATTCATATTATATTATGTTGCAACTAAAAGAATACAGTATACCAGAAGTTAGAGCAGTAAATGTAGAGTAGGCACCAAAGAATGATAGCCCTGATCAACAGAGTTATCTCAAGTTATGACTGCACTCAAAGCATCCAGACACAACGCAGAGATCAAAAATAAACAACTATAGAGGGATTTTTTGTTTATCAACATGGGCGATGCACTAGCACCCCACCTCCAGAAAGAGCTGCTGCTCATAGACACAAACAGTGGAAACAAGTTGAAAAAGCACCATTGTCAGCCAACTACAAGAGTTTATCACTGTGCAAAAACAAAATGCTGCTAAATCAATAATTATGAATGAAATTTGACCCTACGACCCTCAAAAACTGCTTGAAAAACGCTGTCTCAAGCTTCAACAGACAGACGTCTGTCAGACCGGTTCATACCTGATCCAAACAGCTGCTCTCTTCCTGTTTTGTTGTTTTATTCAAAGAAGTTTCCCCAGCTAATCAGACGAGAGCGGCTCTTTCTGCATAACGCATGCTCAGTAGGGAGAAAAGTGACGTTGACCGAAAATCCCTTTATACCATACATTATAAAAGTATAGAAGTATTTGAGTTTATCTCCTCCTGGCCATGACTCAGGGTAAAGTCTCAATCACCATTACTGTCAATGTGTTGATATTGTGACCAGCTGTTTGAAAATGCCCTGCCGTGGGGTTGATCCTTTGTGTACTGATAATCTGTCTTTAAGCCTCCTCTTGGTTCTCCCAAAATTAAAAACAGCCACACTCACTCTCCAATTCAAAAACAACAAACGTAGAGTTGCAATTGGCATAACCTTTAAGTTGATAGTTTTCCTGAATGAAGTAGATTGATCCATGTGAGAACAGAGGTTGCAGCTACGGCAGGGGAATGTTCCATTGGGGCGTTGGACCCATGTGGATGAATCGGGAGGTAGCTCCTACAAGCTGATCCTGTAGTGTAGGCACTTCTGAAGCTAAACACACATAGGAAAGACTGGATTTCGCTGTATAATGTCCTAATTTCTCTTTATAATGTTCATAATTTCATTGCACCTTCTGCTGTTCTGGGAAGAAAAATAAACTTGCCCCTTACATGAAAAGCAGAATCGTTTTGCAATAGAGATTTCCTGTCCATAGATTTGGCTTTAGTATATGCATATTTCAAAGTGTCTGTTCTATATCCCCTCTGTTTAAATCTGCCAGGCATATCTTAGCTTGTTTCTCTAAATCTGCACTAGAGTCACATATACGTCTGAGACATTCAAACTGCTTCAAAGGAATCGGAAAATTTGGCCGATTCCACATTTTGCGCCGCCCTTTCGCTGGGTAAAGACACATAGACGACGGTTCCAGCAGCTCTGTTCTCCCCCGGCAGGTTCTTTTGATGAAGCCTGGATACCTCCCAAAACTTAATACTATTCACAGAAAATTAAAGATAATATCAAAATCTGTAATGTGAAATCGCTTCTCTTTAGAGCAGTGGCACATAACTTCTACTTTTATTATTACTTCACCCAATTTACATCCACAGTCAGTTTGGTTGTGCAGACATTGCTCACTGCTCACTGAACTCGACTCCATAAAGACAAAACCTATTATTGGAATTAGGAAATAAAACTTCATCTCGCTATCGTTATTTATCCTTTTGTGCTTTTGGGAGTTTTGCTGTATAGCTTTAAAACTTCTGAGTATAAGTGTGCTGCTTCGGCTCTCACCACTTCAACCATCCTCTCCAAAATAGTCATTGTAACAGCCACAAACCTCCAAATTTTTCTGTGTAAAACATATGACTCACGCACAGTTTTTGGTGCTCTTCCTTTTGCTATTTTCAGTCTTCTTACACCTGCTGTTCCGCTAAAAAAACACTCCCCAATGTTGTTACAGTCTTTTTCCAAAACTTCTTAATTAGCTGGTGTCAAAAAAACGACTTTAACTTGAAACTTGTAATGTCTAAATATGCCAGTATCGTCCTTGTTTGTTCATCAGCTGCTGTGTGTGAAAATGGGTCAAAATATGGGGCATGTTTTTCTTGTACATGGATTTGAAACAGTGGAGGTCAGCAGCAGGTGTATTATTTTGGTTAGAGCGGTTATGGGCAAGCTTCATACAGGAAATTGATGTGTTCAGATCGTTATCATGGCAACACAAGAAGTACGACAGCTTAAATCAGTTTGGTTTTCTTTTGTCCATGGGTTTAGCCTATTAAATTATTATTAATTAAGTTTTAGTATACCAAAATTTGAGTCAACTAAGAGTGAGTTAAAGATGTGATACCTGGCATTTTCAGTTGTTTAGTAATACTGCACAAATTCTAACTGTTGTGTACTGTCTGAATATTCATTTATCCAAGATTTCCAAATGCAGTGTTCCAGGTTGAGCTTAAATGGTCTATTTCAGTTTCATATTGCTGTCTGGACAATTAATATGTGTAGATTTGGGAGCAATTTTTTTGTTTAATCTGCACTTTTACATGTAAGCGCACAGTTCTCTGTATAAATGATTTGTGTGAATTTCTCGCATAGTTTGGGCCAAATGCATTGCAAGATCAAAGAAGTATTTTGTGGCCAAAGCACACTAGGCACCACAGGCTTTATCATGGGGCATTTTCCGCAAATCATGCAACGTTCAATGCTGCAATAGTGGAAGTACATATTTTCTATACTACAAGTGATTTTATTAAAATAAGTGCAAAGTACAAAGTGCAAACTACTGTGTGTTTTGAATCACAAGGGCCATGGGATGTGACCTGCAAAGTTGCATGTCATGTATTTTTTGAATTTTGATTGATTGATGGTTTTCAAGGAGTCTGGATTAATACAGCAGCACATGTTAGTTGTATTTATGAAAACCATATAAACAAAAAATCTTGACAAATAGTGTAAAATGTTATACAATAGCCTTAACGAAAGCATGTTAACTCAAGTAGACTGTCCTGACTGTCATGCTTTATTGATTTTCCCTCATTCACTACATCCACATGCACTGGGAACTCAGTGTGCTAGGTGTAAGACGAGACAAGATGAGATATTGACAAACTTGTGTGTATATAGCACCACACAGTTTTGGTCTCAAAGTTTTCAATTTCTTTTGTTTCATGTGACTGTGGGTAGGTACTTGATATTTTTGTAGTTCGTAAGTGTCAAGGTGTGTGTTAGCCTTAATATTTTCTTCTGTTTTTACAGTAGTAGCAGGAGTATGACTACACATGAACTAGACATGTATTGTCCAGACATTCAAATCAATAATGGTTTACATGTATTCCTAAATATTGATTAGAATTGGACAGATTCCTCCTTTTTTGCAGTGAGTCTACTATACAGCATTCTATTTTGAGTATGTTTGAGTAAATTGTCCAGCATACGACGCTTAAGTGCTCACAAAATTCGATACTGCATTGGTAAAGAGAGAACAGCTTGTCTCCATGGAGATGTATAGATGGGACTTTTAAAATGACTGGCCAATTCTCTGTCAGTAAAGTGGTTTGGAGCAGAGTTCAGACTTTTAGAGGAAGAAATTGAACCATTTCTTTAGTTATATGACAATGACTAAAAGCCTGTATTGTTTATTTTCAGGAAGTCAATAATGAAATATGTTTTTTTTTTTTTTAAGGTCAGACACTAAGGGCAAAACTCCTTTTGTCATTTTCTCAACAAAATAGTCCAATCTGCTCCTAAAGATGTTTTATTATGTAATTTAATCCGATTCTGAGATGGTTTTCTCAAGATGCATTTTCAGTTCTTAGAAGCAACAAGATCAGCATCTAAAGTAGTTCCAACACATGCCAAACTTTACAATCTTGGACTGAGCAACATTTTGAAGAAATTTACTGAAGGATTAGTTCATATGTTTTTCTGAACCTAATTGTGAAAGATCTAGTGTGCTCAAAAACTAGAATTATCCAAATCTCCTCAGTACATATGAAACAAAAGTAATCAAAGTGAACCAGTACATGTAAATTGTCAATTTGTCAGATTTTGATGTCCTGCATATGTCCACTTTTGGCTATTTTTGCAGATACATTGCTTTATTTCTGTGCTGACATGATAAAAAAGCTTCACATTCACTGCATTAAAATATTAGTTTTTACTATTCACCTCTAATGTCTCACCTAATCATTTAAAATACAATTGCATTACAAAGTCACCAACATGGCAGTCAATCCTTTTGTTGTTCTTCCCAGGCTTAGTATTATAAGAGGTGATATCTTCCTTCCTCTCTATTATTGTCTGCTTTTAGAACCCCCGTTTGATGAGTTACGGCGGCATACATTGACGCAAATGTAATTTCCAGTTCCAGTGTTGGCATATAAAAGGCAATTTGAAGTCAAATGAATGCACTCTGTCTTTTACAGCAGCAGCAGCCATTAGGAAAGGCTTTGAAGCATTGAATGTGGTCAGAGCAAGTTTCAGAGTTCAATGCTTGGCTTGTAAGTGTACTGACATCTCACTTAAGTAGACAAGCTTAAGGGGCATATGGGGGATTATCATAAATGTTGGCTTTTAGGTGTTAAAACATGTTCTATAATGTTTGGTCATTGCACATGACACTGACACATGGGTTAACTAAACGGTATACACTTTCAAATGGACTTGTTCTGATCATTTCTCTCTTTCCATTGGAGAGCTTTCAGTGTTTTTGATGTCATTAAAAGGTTATGTGGAAATGGTCCATACAGTGAAATGCCAATCTTTCTATTAAATATGATGCAATTTAAGGAAACGGAGAGTGAATCTGTTGGCCAAAATAGCGGGACATTATTTGCCCTTTTTGGCATATGGATTGTCAGCCTTATTACTCAGTACAAAGTAACCGATATGCTTGAGTGTCCTGCTCCTACAGAACACACATAGAGGTTAATCTTAACACAGCAGATTTTGTACTAAACATGACATGTTTGTAAAACTGTTAACAGATATCAGTCATGAAAAAACCTTTTGTTTGCTGAAATCTACCTATGGGGGTATAACAAACAAAGTCAACTGAACTGGAACATCGGTCGATCTCTATAAAAAAAATAATTGTTCTTGATAGTATTACCCATATGTAGATCTGGGGTGCTGCTAGATTCCACAATAAAGAAAGAAATCAGAACTGAGTTCCTTAGCATTATGAGTGACCGAGTTGGATTTTATCTTTCCTGATAGAGGTACAGGTTCAGGCAAATTCCAAGATAACAATAGCAGGATTTATGGGGCTCACATTGTGAAAGCATGTGAGACATATTTGCACCAGAGTCCAGAGTGCCTTGTGGAGAATGTTTGGGATGTGCTGGAAGCTTAATGAAACACTGTCACAGTAAATGTGTACGTGTTCCCTTTGACACGAGAAGTAGAACTAAACTTAAGGCCCTCATTTATCAAGCATTTGCTCAAGTACAGAGTAGGTTAAGGGGAGCAAATACTTAACACTCACAAACACTAAAAAGGCATTGTTTTCATTGGTGCATATTTGTTTTTACTATTAGAGTGGGGCAATAAATCAAATTTAATGTGAATGTTGTGTTGAAGAAAAGCAAAATATGAATATCAGGAGCTGTTTAAAAAAATGTTTTGTGTGCTTTCAAATAACTATAGATGGTCAATATTTCAGTCAGTTTTATTTTGAGATTTTCTCTTGAGTCATTGATGACTCATAAAAATGATTAGAAGTTTTGTTTGGTTACACAGTTTTTAGCATAAAATTTTTGGTCAAATTAAAGACTTGCTTTGAAAGAAGGTGTTCTTTTAGTGAGCAGTCGTAATATGTATGAAATATCAATACATATTTTATATTTGCTAATTAAACTGTAACTATTACGTTTAAAGACATTTGAACATTTTCATGTTGGATTGGCATACGTATTATTGTCTGAAGATCGTAATTGAGACATCCGGAAAAAGTATTGAGATATTTGTTTTTGTCATTATCGCCCAGCCCTGGTCTCTATAGGTGTTTCCTGCTGTGGCAAGGACAATTCTATTATGTTATGTAATTACAACCAAGTATGATCCTAAGCACATTTTGCAGATATCTATTCTGACACTTCTGTTCTCCAAGACTGCCCAGTTTGCAGCTCTGTTTGAAATGTGGTTGTGGACAGATTTCAGTGTTTGTGTTTGTCACTTAATGACCGACAATCATCACTAAACCACAGAATAGAGCTTCAAATGTACCTTTTTGATACCAGAACTTTTGTCCCAGTCAGAGCAACCCACAAGCGACATTAAGTGCCATGTTACAGCTTAGTCATCTAGTCACTTGTCTGAGGCTCCCAACATAATAATAGCCACATGCTTTATAATTCCTAACATTTCCTTTTGGATTTGAGTTGCTTCTGACAGGATTAGTCATTGTTGCATTGTGTCTTTGAGCTCGGAGACAGCCCCTGCGACACCCGGAGTCTTGCTGCGATTATGGGTAGGCGTCACGCAGCGAGGTGAAACAAAAAAAGTCAAAGTAAGCCATTCTTTTCCTCGTACAGACCTCCGGCGTGTTTAAGCGTGTGGTTAAGTGGGTGCATTGTGAAAGGACTGCTGCCTTGTGACATGGACACCGCCACAGCTAATGCTAAGCAGACAGGGCAGAGGGCTATCGGAGCTCCCTCATGTGCTAAGCTAGGGAGGGTTTAGAGGTTTAAATGCTGGTCATATGAGTTGACTAAAGCAGAGGGATTAAAGGACCCTCTCCGATCTGCGCACCACTGGAGATGAATTAGTGTGAGGCAAAGGTTTATTGGACCAGCGGGTACTCTTGACATTAGACACTACTACATGCATTATCTACTTACAGCGCATGTATAAGTCATCCATATCAGGGAAGTTCTTTAGGGGAAACCTATGAATTTTAATGTGAAATTCACAGCTCATTCGTATGGAAATGAGCAGCACAGAATGTTTTGAATGCATTTTAGCAGCCCTGTCATGTGCTGTAGGGTCTTGTGAAATAGAAAAAAATCTTAAAATTGTGAAAAGCGCTATTTTACTTACTTAAAATGGCACTTTTGAGTTGTAGCAAGTTATTGTAGCAATTCTCTGTGTACATTGTATCACACATGCCAAAAAATAAAAAAAAATAAAAGTCTTGTAGTGTGCTTATCTATATCTATAAATATATATACCTCAACATGACAAAGTGTTTTGTCGAACCATTACAGAGCGCCGCCTCTCTCTCTGAATTCTATTGTCTTTGACAGAGACATATGAACAGAGCAGGTAATGGTAGTGTGGATATAGGCCTGCAAATTATTAAGCCTCACTTTGACAGCCATTATGTGAGCTAATGTGCCTGGGCTGACCCAAAAGAAATAGGCTCTAATATATTTCCACAACCTGACCCAAAACGAGATGGGAGTGAATAGTGTACACTCATATTTTACAACTCTGCATCAGCCATGGTGGTGCAGGAGGCAAAGAAACAAACAACACTATTAGCTGCTAAAGCTTTCAAAATGAATACTTTGTAAAGCCTTCTGAGCATTTTAGGTCAAGATTTGCTTCTCCACAAATACAGGGAGTAACATGTCTAACCTGTGGGTCTCTGTTAAAGCTGATTGTCAATTTATAAGTGTCCAACAGGATGTGAGAAACTTTAGCACGACCAACAGCACCAGGCTGTCTAGTGAAGCTCACATCATTTAGAAAAACGCAGATGTGCAATGTTTGGACTACTGAGCCACAAAAACTAGATTGGTGTCCATGTTAGGTTGAAGACCTTTGCCCCTCACTGATGGGCAAATGTCAAAAGTGTAAACAGCACGGGACACAAGAAGGGTTTTGAGCCACCTACCTATCTCTGCCTCAGTGTGTTTCACTAGATAGTGTTGTGTGTCGAGTTCACATCAAACCGCTCCACATTGCTTCTCTTAAAAATATTTCTATAATTACTACCTCAACAGATTTGTAGTTTGGCAAGATTTGGCCAAACTACAAATCCACAGGTGTAATCCACAGATGTAAATGAAGGCTCAGTTTTGCCCTTACACCTCCGCCTACTCACAACTGAGTAGGTGGGTGAGACAGTAACACCCCAATAGGCAGTTAACCCAGAAAAATATATACATTTGTCATATCTTTGCATAGGCTGCAGAGTTCTCAAAAAAGAAGCCGCTTTTAGGCCTGAAATGACAGTATCTAAAGTCCTTCTGTGACTGTGAGACAAAATATCTTTGCAGTTGTTATGTAACATGTGAGAGAACAAAATCTCAAATTCGAAATCCACCTTTGCCTTTTACTACTGTTTTGAAGGACAAGAGTAATGCAGATTAGTGGGATAACAGCTTAATATGCAGCTGACATTTTGGACGAAGGAAATGGATGCGAATGGTATTGACTCAACACCACGAAGGACATCATGATATGGGTAAATAAGGCATAAAAAATGGCCCATTTCAGATTCAAATTCATGTATAATGTTGGTGACCCGACTGTCATAAAATAGGTCATATCCACACAGGAACATAAGAGATTATACTGTATAAACATGCTAGTAGCTTGGTAAATGTATGCATCCACACGGCTCAAACCATTTACTGTACTGCAGGTCTGTGAAAGGGACGGAAACATGAGAGGAAATGAATCATGCGCAGGAAAACATTTTAAGTGTAAACAAAATTCATATCGATGATTGTTTTGTGGAGCATGGACAAGGAGAGGAAGTTATACTTTAGATCTTAAAGACGGTGCATTTTCAGAACAGACTGAACACAAGGCCATGAATGGATTTATTTATGTTCTGAGTATTACTTGTAGCTCTTGGTAAGGTTGAGGACTGAGGATTTTGTTCAGATGAGGGTACAGACTGTTTTCTATGTGCTCCATCTACTTTGTTTGGACGTAAGATGTATTAAATTACCCTGTAAGTGGTCAAAGTGGTGGTGCTGTTAGTGAATATACTTTTTACTTTCAAATACACATTCAGTATATTGTTTTTGCCTTTTTGTAAAACTGCCTAAAATGTTTAACATATGTGCCTGCTCTTTGCTGTGAAATTTAGACAAATGTCTTTACAACTGTTTCAGCATCAATGTCTTGATGTCAATCTTCTGGCTCACAAGTGTCTGCGATCAGCAGATGTCACCAAACACTGCACTTTTTTTTTTTTTTTCATTTAATAAACCTATACTTGTGCTTGATTAAAATCCTCACATGGTCACTGTCAGCACTTCATAAAAGACCATTAGTTATTCAACGTTTGTGGCAAAGGCCAGCGTCAACAAAAACCTACCTCACATGTATTGTACTAACCTCACAAGATGGAAATGTGTTGAACTCTGATTTGAGTGCTTCCACAGTATCCGTCTGGATCTTTACTCGCTGAAGTGTTTGGGAAATGTTAGGATGTTTAATAAAATACTTTAAGCTGATTGGACGTGCCACCTACCTTAGTTTGTGCATAACCAATCACAGCAACGAATAAATTAAATGCATATCCAATGTGGGATAGAACAATTATCACACACTGCACCTCTCTGCTCTTTCAAAAAGGAAATACTCAATATTCTTTCTAAAATAGAATTAATAGCAGCAAAAACACATATCATCCATGAGATGGATTTCTCGAGTTCTGAATTCACAAATATCGCAAGAGAATCCATCTGGCTGGGTTAGTATTGTACTACATATTTAAGTAATATTGCACATTGTGTTTTTTAAAGACAAGCATTATGAACAAACTGCATTTGACACCTGCTATGTTTCAGAAACACCTGGTTCTTAAGTGCACTATAGGTTTGTTGTTTCACCAGAATACAGTGAGCAAGATCAAGGCAGTGTTCTGTGTTTACTGTTATATCAGGTTGTTGTTGTCTTGTTTCCATCTAAGCTTTTGTTCTCCCCTGCCCAATCATCCCGCTCAAAAACTTTATGGATGCCAAACACAAGATATACCACTTTGAAGGCCAGTACTTCTCAGGACATGTATTGGATGGCAGTCCAGTATCGTTCATTTCAAACCGTAGAGACACTATTGAACTCTTTCAAAACAGTGTGCAGCAGTTGAAACATGACAGAAGTAGCAGTGAAAATTTGTATCAGTGGTTTTAATAGTAAAGTTAAAGTAGCTGTTTCAATGTAGGTATAGTATATCTCTGCAATAGTATTTTCTGTGATTTTGATAGTGCTTTTTCATAACTTCCTGAGTGAGTTCTATTAAAATATGTATTCATTTCTCTCTTATCTTTCCATTACTATTCGTCTTCTCGCTGTAATACATTGCCTTAATAGGTTCATTGCATTAGCAGGCGCGGAGGGTTTATCATGTCTGAGTTTTGCTGTTCAGCACATTCATAAGAGCACTCGTGGGCCCACATGAGACTGCTCCCAATCTGTATACCATTAGGCTTTATATCATGGCAACCAAAGCACCCACAAATCCTAATATATATATTTTTTTACCACATTCATACTCATTGAAATATTAAGGTATGTTATAATATCTAGTTTTAAAGCTGACTGAATGAGATAAGATGGAATTAAAGACAGTGAGGCAGTCAGAGATTTTCATTTAGAAGTGTAAATTAAGATTTTTTTTTTTTTGTAAAACTGCAATAAATGTAAATTAGCTGTTTAATGTTTCAGTTTATTTTTTTTTTTCCATACATTTCTGTTTTAGGCATGGAAAGCCAAAAAAAAAAACCATTATACAATCAACAAACAAATAGTCTGAAAAGGAGTAGGCAGAAGCTATAGCTTATTACGCCTACCTATACTGTATACACAAAACATAAGGAGCTGCTACATTCAACATATACAGTATTTAAGGAAATAATAAACATAAATCAGCATTTAATTGTACTATGATTTCATAATTTTCTTTTTATACACACTTTTAATACAATTTAATGTTCTACAGTTTTTAAGATCCTCATCTAAGCTGTTCCAGACATTTACTCCAACAACTGAAATGCAGTGTGTTTTACATTTGTTCTAACCTTTGGTTTCTGAAATACATCATATCCTCTGAGCTTATAAGCACAGTTTCGATTATGAAAGATCTTGGATGTGCAATTGGTAATTGGTTATTCCTAATTTTATCATAAATTGTGCTGTTTTACAACTTACACGTTTTTGAATTTCATTGTGTTTTTTTTTTTTTATAAAAGGTTGTTTGTATGGGCCCTGTAAGAGGCTTTATTCACAATTTGCTCTGCTCGTTTTGAACCGTAGTAATTTGATTGGTATTTGTTTGATATGTGTTTCCCCACACCTCCACAGTAGCTCATGTAGGAAGAATTAATGTAGGCCTACTATAAAGGATGTACAAAGTTTTTTCATTAAACATTCTTTTACTTTTGATAATATGCTATTGATTTACAGAATTTTGTCTTTATAAATTGGATGTAATTTTTCCAACTTAAGTTGTTTTGGATTATTATTCCCAGAAATGTAATTTCATTTACTTGTTCTATATCTGTGTCTCGAATAGTTAAGTTTCTGTTTACTTTTTTCAACGATTTGTAAAACTAAGAATAGTTTTCTTTAAATTTAGAGTTAATTTTTTAAATCTAACCAACTTTTTAAGAATGTAATTTATTAAAATGCTGCTTAGTTACAGAGGAGAACAAGTAGTAAATACAGTTAAGATAATTAAACTGTATTTAACAATGATCATTAAATCTAAGCTATAGATTCAGTTATGCTTGGCTTGAGATCTGCCATGCAAGTGAGAAAGTCATACATAGTACGTTATGACGATGTCTTAACCTTGTATCTTGCGGCTCATGAAAATACAGAAAATCTAAATCCATAAAGGGAAAATCCATAATGCAAGATTACAGTTTTTCTTTGAGGTTAGTCCCATTCATAGGTGACCATAGTAGCGTCTTCAAGTAGTCTCTGGACAGTGTTTGAAGTCAAGACGTTGACTCTCATCCGAAGTCATTTCAAAATCACAGAATAGATTAAAATCCATGAGAGTAACGCTATCTTGGAAACACTGTCCATATATTTGAAGACTGCACTGTTTTTTTTTTCTCTTTTTTTTTTTTTTTTTATCAAGGGTGAGTTTTACTTCAAACTCCTTGACCACTTTTTTCCCCAGTCCACGACGTGTCACTTTGAGACCATTCCAAAAGCCCCAAAATAACAAATGGAGAACCAAAATATAAGACATTCCATTCCAAAAAGAACATTGCTTTGTAGTGTTTTGATTTGCAGTTCAATCACATCCCACGATAACCCACAATAAAAATGACTAGTGTTTGTGTTCAGCATCGGTGTGAGCAACAGAAAATTGAGATCTCCTGATGAATTTTCCTCTCTGCCCTCCTGGCCTTCACCTAGATGTATTTCAGTCAGATCCAGTTCAATTTAGTAAAATGATGCCTGTTTGGTTGAGAGCCATGTGGTTTTAGCCAGGTCGTACTAATGTGCTGCTGTGAATGACTTCCTGTCTGCAATGTCCATTCAGACCCAGCTAAACAACTGTCATCATTTATTCATCTTCTGGCTGTATGTAAACAGTGTAGTTGTACCAACATGCTACACACTTATATGTTTTTATTACACAAGGGTTATCCAGAGCGTTTTGTGTTACCGCGGCTGCTCTGTGAGGCAGCTGATTCTCAGATTACCTTGCATGTCTTGGTCATCTCTTAAATAAAACATGTGGTGTGACGCGTGACACTGCACTTATCAGAACTGTTGGAATAAACATGGCTTTGTATTCTTGGAACTGTAAACAAACCTAGATCAATAGTTTACACATTTCTTTGTTGTTTATGGAATTTTAAATGTATGTTGCATGCCTGTTATCTTAAAATGGGAATTCACAAACTTTTATGCATTCTTTTGTCGCAGCCAAGTGTCAGTTTGTCTATGTAATCTAATGGTAATTTAAGCAAACCAGGAGACTAACTCCGTCTATGCCAAATTTGGAGCAATTTGCCTCCAAAAAATAATAAAATAAATATGCACACATATAATTTTTGATGATAGAAGAGTTTTGTCCTAGTAGAAAATGTTGGCATGTTATTTTCTAGTTTTTATGTGACATTCACAACCAGGAATCCAAATTATAAGCTTAAAAGAAAATAATAAAACTGCTTAGGGGTAGGCAGTATGAAAAAACATGAACATGGTTTTCTTGGAACCTAATCACAATTTAAATTTGATCACATGTTAATTTTCCTATTGCTTTGAGGTAAATACGATGATCCACTTCAGAAAGTTCACAGTTCACTGTGATTGGTTGAATCCAGCTGTCACTCACTTGCAATGACTGACCTAATTTTTTTTTTCACTGTATATTTTTTTTTCACTGTATGTTCTAAACTGCAATCAAATTACTTAAGTACTGTAGCTGAAGGTAGATTTGCCTGGAAAACTACACCTGTCCCATCTGCCTCACTGTCCTTCACTGCCCTGCTGCACCACAATCATAGACTCAGCCTGGCCTATCATTACCTGGCCTACTGTTTCAGCTCAGCTCCCACCCACAATTCAGCTTTCTACTTCCCAACCCTAGTCCACCACACTGCCATCTTTGCTAAATTTTATTTTCTTTCATCAAATTCTTTTCATATCTCACATCTTTGCTTATTGATTGATTCTATATGTTGTAGTCCCTTTGTCGATTAATTGGTTGATGGCGTGTAGTATTTAGTTACATTATAAGGATTGATATTAAACAGCAACAAAAAGGACTGAATTTACTTAAACTTTTGAACCGGTCTGATTTGTTTTTTTAAAGACATAAATACACTGTTTTCTAATCCTTTTCTGTATAAATTACTTTTGCCTGAACTCCATTGCATTTTTAGTATTTTGAAAAGTTTAAGTCAAATATGGTCAGACCAAAATATACTTTTATCATCAGAACTTTTGTTTTAGTTTAATCAATCAATGAAAATATCTTTAGTCAAACCAAGAATTTCTTAGGATGACTGCAGTTTTACTTATTTTCTCTAGGTTGTACATTTTTAGATAAATCATACATGAAACCTAAGAACATAATAATTTGAGCTGAGTTTGGAATCATTGGCACAAGTGATTTGTTGCTCTGCTGTAGAATCACTTTCACAAGTCTACCTGCTGCTGTCTCATTTCTGCACATGAGCATCCAAAACCTCGCTAATAGCCATATAGTTTTGCAGTTAGTCAGTAAAAGCATGAATAATGTGTTTTTGTTGGGCAAGGCAAAACTTAAACTTAAGACATGTTCTACCGACCAAAAACAGAGACTACTGGCTCAAATAATTATTCATACAGCAAAACAATTAAGTCACAGTCAATATATTATTTCAATTTCAAATTTTGTACCCACTTCTAGATTAAAGTGTTTCACAAAATGTGTATGGACTTTAAAGTAAATAAGAGTTTAAAGAATGATTACCTGGTATCTTACATTGAAGATTATATAGCATGTTTTTGATAAATATTTTGACAAGAAAAACAATTCTTTTGGCTGAAATAAGCTGGTAACATGTGGTTAATGGGTTTGTTGACATGTTCTGTTTAATGCTGCGTCTACTTGTGCCACTTTAATAATAGTGAACTCGTTGAATCTAATTCAGTCCTTCATAGTCCCTTTTTGTATTTTAGAGACTTCCTCCTACATTGTATAGTATTCTTAAAACTATCGTATATCTTCTTTCTATGAAGAGCATTGGTTGCCTGTCTTTGTCCATCGTTCAAGATGTTTAATCGTTTCCTCTTGCTAAAAGTACAGACGCGGAATTGAATTACATGCAATAAGATATTCACAAAAGCAACAACTTGACTCGTTTGCCACATTTATTACAGTTTCCATAGTTGCAGTGTATCTGGGTAAAGGTGTATGTTAAAGACTTTCTGGAACATTGTAAGATTCTTAAAAAGTATGTTTTAGAAAGAGCAGTGTGCTGCAGGGTTTGTATCACTCCCACAAGAGTTTTTGTTTATGTTGCTAAAAGAATAGCATCTCACAAAGATTCTAATATTATGTATTTGTCTATTTATATACTTGTTTGTTGTTTTATAGGGAAATCATGCTATAGTTCAGTCAAAGATGAATGCAAATTCCATAACAATATGCTTGTTATTTGTAATCATTTGTTTTCTTTCCTGGCATGCTTTCTGTTTCATCATGTGTTAAATCACTATCTACAGGGAATACTATTAACGCACATTAAGACACCACTACATGTTGTGCTGTGGTAATCAAAGGGTATTCATTGAGCTCAAAACAAAACCATAGTTTACTTTCTTTAATTTCCTCTGGGAGCTATGTGATTTAAGTTCTGTTGAAGAGGCTGAATCTGCGTTTTTGCAAAAGTTTTTACAAGATACCAACATCATTAAAAGGAAAAAAGGAATAATTGTAAAGAAGGTTTTCATACATTGTGTCGTGGCTGCCCTGGGGCTACTGGCTCAAGTGTGTGGAGAACTATATTGTATGTACTCAAAACACTGCACAATGATATGATTTAGAGCTAGAAAAGTTGTATTATTGGGCAAAAGCAGACAACTGTGTGCTGTCTGAAATGGTTAATTTAACGCTGGCCAGCCAGATGGTTTATCTTGCGATATTTGTGAATTCACAAACACAAGATAAACCATCTGGCCTTCCAGCCGCCCGATTGGTTTGGGAGTCCGAACCAGCGGTGTTTCGACGGTGTTAAGACGGCTGTTAGCGCCCTGGCGCCGCTGCTGAGTCTCATTTAAGCTAAACAAAGACGGATGCTCTTGCGGATGTATGCATTTCTGCTGCTTTTGAGGCGGTTTTAGCAGAAATACGGAGTAATTACTTGTTGAAAGAAGAGTTGTATGTGTGACGCATACGTGTTCTACCTCATGCGGACATTGGATACACCATTACGAGTTGTTGCTGTGATTGGCTAGCACAAATAAGATAGGACGCTCACCCAATCAGCTCAAAGTATTTCACTAAACACCCCACCTTTTCTCGAACGCTTTCAGCGAGTAAAGTCCCAGATGGATATAGTGAGAACTCAGATAGGAGTTCAACACATTTAAAGCTAAAATGCTTCTGAAATCAGTGCTCTGATTGACTGTTCACCTCACTTTCACTTTCACTTTATGGTCTGTAGAAAGATGTTCTTAAAGCTCATATGACATTTTCTAATTTTGACTTAGTTTGGTGATAGTCTTTGTGATTAATATTTATGATAGTTTTACAGCAGTTCAGTTGCAATTTATGAAGAAATTGACACCTGAATGCAGAAAATTACAGGAAGTAATTGGAGTTCTAAAACAGAATCCCTCCACATGTGTCGGCAAAAACTCCCAAATGCAAACACAATTTCCACACAACTGTTTCCTTGGAGCTTAAACAATCCTTTAAAACAATTAAAGTGTTATAAGTTATAATAAGTTTTACTCCAAATTTTTTGAGTAATCACAATTAAATACCAACAAGGGAGCAGTAAAAATGGTAGGTGAAAAAAAGGTAATTTCTGAGCACTTGAGCCTCAGCTGCAGAACAATGTAAGATTACTCAAACATGCACGAATGAATCCAAACACAACTAAGTAAACTAAACAGAAGAATGAACACTATTAGGGTCATGAACTCAGAAATGTGAATTTTAGGAAAATAACTCTTCGTTAAGTAAATTTAAATGAGTAAATACTTATAGCAAGGCAAAAGTTGATATCCAAAAAGTCGTGATTTTAATTCTAGAAGTTGTGCAGGTTATCCCAATTGAATGTGATTTATTTGTAGATTTTAATTCTACATTAATTTGATAGATTACTTGTTGTAAATATAAATAAGTTTATAAAAAGGCTTGAAATAGGAGACAAGGGCATTTTTAATTTTCTCATAAGGAACACATTTTCTGACCTGTGTGTTCTAACCTATTTATATTAACCTGTTGCACATGAGCAGTTTGAACAAATTAATGACATGGTTGCTAGGTAACTTTCCTGTGTGTCATCATTTATGAACACGAAGTATTTTTTAAATATAAATAATGGCTTTTAAAATCTTGAGCTTAATTACTGTATGTATTGATGAAATGACTAGCCCAGTTTGTCATATGCACTTGGATTGGTGCATCATAAGTACATTTGTTTTAATGTAACAGCATCATAAATGTGGACATTGTTGTGTACATTGTTGAACATGCTCCATGCACTTGACTCTGAAATCCCTTCTGCAAACCCCGGCCATATTACTATGCATCCATTATTTATAGTGCATTTTTAATTGTCCAGTCACAAGATCAATCTGCTGACATGACATAGGAGGCCAATTGTTAATGTATTGCCCACAGGAGCGGCCAGAGTAGAAGCAATCTGCTCCATCAACATCCAGTGATGACTTTGCAACTTTCCTAACCCTGCGTGATGGGGGAGGGCTTGATTTGAAAGTAATGAGAATGAGTGTTGAAAAATAGCTATCTACTCGGAATATCAAGTACTTTGTTGCAGAATGTTTAAACATGCGGTGGCTTTCATAATCAGATTTTGTTTGATCTTAAAGTTCAGCATCGCCCAAGTTTTAGACGTTAGAAAGTTCAGTGGTTTTTAATGTGGATGGACTATCCTGTCTGCTGATAGTGATGAAGCAGTGGTTGGGTTTTCAGTAATCCAGTCCAAGGCGGTCAACTGCCTGATTGTCATGGCCTCGATAGCTGGAGAAGTGTACAGAAAAGTAGGTTACTTTAGAAAGAGATGTTTGAAGCTTTATTTGCTTTAAAGAGAGGGTAATAGTATATGCTTTGGGGGTTAATTAGCCAACTTAGATATCATAGTGTTGAGCAGAGGTTCTCAAAGGGAGTGCTGTTGGGTGCTGTGACGTAAGTGCAAGGGTGCTGTGCAAAAATGTTGAATCTGATAGAATTTTTAAAATAAAAACTCTGCTGCACTCAGAAATATTTGTGCCACTTCAACTGTCCTTTTTTCTTTCCCCCTCTCTTCCTCACCTAGCCTACTAGAGGCTGTGTGTGTTAATGTCAAAGCAGAGCTGTTTAGAAACGTTGTCCCATGATAGTCTATGAAACTGAAGCTTCTTATTGGTACAAATTTTGAGTAAATCTGCCTTACATGCAAAGAAAATCTACTTAAAAACTGTTTGCGATGCGTATAGCAGCACAACTTGGAAATTGTAATCTTTACAGTTGTACGGAAGTCCAGAGCTGCCAGTGTGGAGTAAACATTTTTTCCAGCTTTTCTCGTTATAACGACTTTATATTTACGTTCAAACGACTTTTTTTTACGTTCAAACGAGAATATAATGTCGTTATAACGACTTTTTATTTACGTTAAAACGAAAATATATTCTCGTTCGAACGACTTTTTATTTACATTAAAACGACAATATATTCTCGTTAAAACGACTTTTAATGAAAAATACACAGCCCTTCCCATGATGCTCCGTTTATTAATCATTACACAGATTAAACAGGATTCTTCCAGTGTTATTGCGGCATATAAGATCTCATGGCTCCTTTATAATTACGTGCGCATCGCTTTAATATAAAATACGCCGACTTTCGTCTTTCCTCATTTCTCCGCTGCTCTCTCTCTCTCTCTCTCTCTCTCTCTCTCTCTCTCTCTCTCTCCCCGTCTCTTCTCGATCGTCTCTGATTGGCCAGCGCCTCGTCTTTTTAACTTATCCTGGTCCGGAGCAGGTTATGAGTTTGCCGCATGTTGTCGTTGAGATCTGCCCCGATAGGAAGTGATCCAGTTTCGTAGGACCAGACCAGGTTTAACCCAGGACCTCGTTAAACCCCAAATCTAGCTTCGTAGTATGGCTCTGAGCCATCCAGCTTGTGGCGCATCATGGGAAGAGCAGTCTGTTTATCATAAAAAAAAAGTCGTTCGAACGAGAATATATTTTCGTTTTAACGTAAATAAAAAGTCGTTCGAACGAGAATATATTCTCGTTTGAGCGTAAAAAAAAGTCGTTTGAACGTAAATAAAAAGTCGTAATAACAAGAATATTGTCGTTTGAACGTAAATATAAAGTCGTTATAACGAGAAAAGCTGGAAAAAATGTTTACTCCACACTGGCAGCTCTGGACTTCCGTACAGTTGAATGTAACATAAATCAAAAGTTCTGTCCTGACAAAAAAGTACAGCAGCAGTTTTTTTCTCTGCTGTGATTACGCTGGACAGTCCTAAACACATGGGACACTCCCATCACTCTGATGCTTCTGAATGAGTTTAACAGGGGCGGAGCCACATTGGGACATCTGGGGATGGGGCCTCTTTTGAATTAAAATTATTTTTACATGCTTTATACCATTACAGCAATAGTGAAATACATCATGCATTATGAATATCACTTTTAAAATATTCTAGAATACACAACATTGTATTGGACTGATTAACTTTTTTCCTATAGGGAGGCTCCCAAACCCTCCCTAATTATGTAAACATCATTGTATATTTTATACTAAAGTCCTTAAGGGTTAGTAGTTTTAGAGATCTGTATTGTGAATTACAATGAAGCTCAGTAAACTTTTATCTATCATTTGGAGTGAGTATTTATCGAAAGGTCCATGTTTTAATTGTTCCACAATCGAAACACATTTGTAGAAGAATCAGATAAAGAGAAACAAAGCACAGGATCCTCTGTGAGCTGTTAAAACAAAAACTCCAGATACTTTTTAGACCACTTTTCTTGACTTTCCTTCTCCCTGGAAACCTGAAAACACGCATCTCTTCTGAGCATACAAATTTGCACTTTCTGTCTGGACGTTTTTTCAATAAAGAGCTTAGAAGAAATATGGCGTAATTAACTCGATGTTGTGCCCGTTTGCTCCCTTGGCTGCTCTGTCCAGGCCAGGGCAGATCCATTTAGCAGAAGCATGGGGAAAGAGCAGCAGACACTTCTGGTTACGTCCACATGTGGGCGGAGCCCTGGACAAATTCGGGGGCCATGCTTATTCAATATGATTTTGAATACTTGCTGGAAAGAGTAGCTCAGACATGCATGACTCGTTTTTGATAAAAGAATAACATAACATGGTAGAACCTAACAAATAATGAGTACTCCCTCTTTAAGGATTAAGGCTAATCAAAATAATCATGTTTTTCTCCTAATACTGATCAGACTCAGTTTTTTAATCAATTTTCATTTAGTGTTACAAAACCAGAATTAAAAAAGCTGTTATGATTTTACAAACATGACTTATTCATACTTTCAATCTGCCTCATTTTTAAACTGACAAAGGAGTGCTAAAAAGCAAAACTAAATAATTGACAGTTTAATTTGACTGTATCAAAAAAAAAAGTATTTAGCTTTTTGGAAACTCATCATATGTTGCTTTACATGTCAGCAATATCTGTATCCTTGGTATGTATTAGTGCATTGTTTCCACTTTACTTGTAATGAAATAACATGTTTTTTTTTCACCAGTGCAAATATGAGAATAAAAGATCCATTTCTTTGTTGTATCTACTATTGTAGCGTTTTATTCCCTAAAACCCAGGAAAATGTTAGCCTGCACTAGCCTCCGTTAGCATACCAACATTACTTAATTTACTTTATCTTTTGAAAGTTGTAAAAATGCATCTAAGCTTATCACAATGAAGAGTTAGGAAGAACTATATTGTTGCTATAATTGTGGCTAACTGCCGTTAGCTACCAGCATGTCCTGCTCCAAACAGCTGTGGTAAAAGCTTAAAACACATTGTGATAAACAATTGAAAGGCTCAGAATGCATTAGGTAAGTGAGCAAAAACGTGGACTGATGTAGGAAAAGTACAAATGAATTGTTTCTGTTTATTTACATGTTTAAGCAAGCAAAAGCTAAATAATTCCTTTAAGGCAATATTAGAATTACAACATGACCCAAGATATATAGAACAGAATTACTCTTCACCTTTCTCCTTGGAAGGCACAACAATGAACATTATTTTTGTTATCAGACATCTGTGACAGTCTGTCAACTTCAAAGTGTGACTGTAGGAAGAAAAGGAGAAAGAACTCGCTGTGGGTTTGAGAACTAATCGAAACTACATGGACAGAGGAAGACAGGTTGTTTTATTCTTTTCCATGAGAACTCAAAGCTGCCGCAGTTAAGGGGATAAAAAAGTGCAACTTGGACTGCTGTGTAATCCATAACTGTGATTGCTTCATTCCCCTTGCCTCAAACAGTGTCCAGTCTCACTTGTCCTCCTCCTGGAGCATGGTTTTGATCTCCTCTTTTACACCGACTTCTCCGCGCCCTTCAACAAAGCACAACTCTGTTCCGGCGAATACCCGCCAACATTTTTCAAGCAGCCAGTTGTTTAAGCCAGAAGTACGTGTTGAAGGATTGCAGAAGGAAAGAAAGAGAGGGTACAAATGTGGTAAGCTTTGAAGTGTTTTGGTAGGAAGATAGTCTTTTGTTTCAGTGAGTAGCCATTGGTTTGCAAATCTCCAAAAATTTCAATTTTTCTTTGGTAATGAATTTTTTGTAGAACTCCCATCTGTCAGGCTTTATCGATGTATTTTCTATTTTATGTCTTGTTTAGAGATCAACTGATATGAAGTTTTTGGCCGATATAAATGCTCGATCGATTTTCAAAGCTGATTTCTGAGGCAAATTTTCTTTTTTTAGCTTGAGCTGGGATTAGAGTGTATAGCCAAACAATACAAATTAAATCTACGCTAGTATTTTGTCTCATAGTTTAATAAATAAAACATGTTTTTGCACAACACATAACATTTTTAAAGCGCAATTCAAGTGCTCCTTTTCAACACACTGTAACAAAGGTTTTCATCATCACACTATGCTATTGCAGTAATGAACTTTCTCTGTAGTAAAGCGCGAGTTCATATTGACAAACAAACAAGCACTTATCAAGAACCAGAAAAGGACTTATCAAGCTTGTGCTGCAGCCAAAGTCATGAATAAACTTAACTTAAGACATGTAATTAAAGCTACAGATTTAGAAACGGAGAGAATAAAATGTCGTTGACAGTGCCCAAACAAGTGCCTCATCAAACACCAGCCAAGATTAAGGCCCATATCAATATGGCCAATATAAAAAATCTAATAATTCCCAATAATATCGGCCAATATATCGGTCGTTGTCTAGTCTCGTTTCTAAGTATGGTAATGGCTTGGAGGATGGGAGTCAGTGAGACACATACTATTTGAAAAAGCACTAACTGCCGCTGGATCTTATTTTCTTGGAAAATCTTCTGTACGACCTATATGACGCAAAAAGGATAGTTCAGAACACATCCACTGTATACAGTCTATTTATGTATTTATTGCTTTGATAGTTTTTTTTTTTTCTATGTAAAGCCTGAAACAACATCTAAGTGGCTTCTTTTTGCAAGCTTCAACATTAATTATCCTGAATATTAGAACATGTCAAAAAGAGCCACTCCTCTGCCACTGTCACAACTGCACCTGTTGTGTGTGAGGGTTACTAATTGTGCAGTTCTTTCTGACATGGAGTGAAACGGTCTCCAACTCTCTGCTTCAGCTTACAAATCTTCAGAATCTTTTATTTTTGGATCTGGTGATGATTCGTTTCTTCGTTTCTTGCAGTGCCAATGATTACAGCGGTTTGGCTGAAGCAGTGGGCAAACTTTGGCCAGCGTCTTGTATTGGTCATGCTGTTCAAAAATGTAGAGTCAGGAGTGCTACTGTGTTTCTACCATCATCGTTTTGGAGTACGTGTGGTGCTGTGTTCAACCACGAGAATGCTGGTGTTTTCTTGCTAAAGTTGAGAGTTAAAAATAAAATACCACACTGTCCTCATTTCTTCATGCAAAGTTTCTCTTGTACCAAGTCATCTGGGTTTTCTTTTAAGTGGCTTGGTTTCTATTTGAGCACATTATACCGTTATTAAATCAATTTTATCTCAGTTCTAATGTAATGTCAGTTGTTGAAAGAAAGTACAGACGAAAAAGTAAGTTTTACAGGTGATCAACTGTATCACCTTTTAATAAGCCGCACCTTCTTACAGTAATTATCAAATAGTTACACAATTAATTTGGATAATTGTAGTTTGGGTTAGGGTCAGAACTATTGGGGTCAGAAATTCAGTTTTAAATCAATCCGTTAGCATTGTAACTTGGCACTTCCGGCGTAATGCCCACTTGAGATGTTTGGATTTGGAGACCTTTTTAGCTTTGTGCATGTAATGCATTTAATTTGGTAAATGTTTGCTTCTATTTTTGTCTTATAATTGGTTGGTACATACTTAAATAAGTTCTAAAAAAGATACTACGACTTACTCAAAAAACAAAAGACTAAACCCAGGTAAACGTCACAGATAAACGCAGCTCTGTTCAGCGTGGCAGGTTGTCCCGGTCCAAGATTCCACACGTAAAAAGGATCAAAGCGTCGTTACTCACACCCTCTTAAGAAAGATGGATGTATGAATACAAGGAAATCAAATCCGCTTCAAAAGGCACCAGCAGTCGGAGTCTCGGAGATGAGAGAATAGGGACGCAGTGTGAAATCGCTCTTGTTGTGGCGCTGTAAAAGTCGAGAACATAGCTTGTCTCCTGTCTCCGAGTATAAGACGTCTCATATTGGTCTATGGGGAGAGCAGCTGCCTGGCCAGTCAGCCTAATTCAATTTTCTGTTGTATTCAAAGAAGGAGTTTGGGTTGTATGCTTTTCTGTTGAATCTCCAGGGAGCATAACTTGCGCAAGCAGAGAAAAATGGCTCGCGGCGGGTTGGACAGATGTAACCCCTGACTCAAGGACTGTAAAATAGTAAGCTACAATGTTTGGACCAGATGCTAGGCTCGCAAGGGATACATAAGGAAAACTATGGTGAGTGTAGGAATGAATTGGCTGGAGACAGAAATGAGCAACAATTATTGTTGTATTAATTTGAATGAATGAAATGAAAATAAAAGTTACATTTTAACACAATATGGCCGGCATTCTGTTCACAATATTTCACATCAAATCAAAATAAAAACCCAAAAATAGTCTATTTGAATTGAGCTCAGTTTCTTTTAGTCGTTTAGTCAAAGTCAATGTTCTTTTCCGTTTAGTTCGAGGAAAAGTTCTTTTTTTTTGTGGTAGTTTGTGTTGTTACCACAATGATGGTTTCGAGAAGAGAAGTAGTTGTTCTCATTCACAGTTCTGGGTTCTGGGCTTAGGCTCGCCATCTCCAACGGAGAGAATCCAGGTTCCAGTTGGTTGTTGACACCATATAAAAAAAAACCTAGCCTGCATAACAATAACAAATATTATAGTATACAGCTAGCAAATATCTGTTTCCACTCTCTAATCAACATATTAGAAGCATAGCTATAGCTTTTAACTTTCTTATCACAATTAAATCAAATATCACAAATATACATGCATGTTTTTAAATCAAAGTACTGTTCTTACACATGAAATAGTTTTTAACCCATGTAATCTCAATACAATGAATTGTTCTATTTATCCTTTAACTTATTTAACCATATGACTGTGATTAATATGTTTTTAAACAATTAAATTATTGAATTAACTTTTTTTAGTCTTTTACATTTCAGGAAATGAAATAAAATAACTTATTTCCCATTACCAAACAGGTAATAAAATATTGGATAGATCCCCTTTAATATTGGATCAGTAAACCAAATAGGCTTAGCTTAAGAATGCATTAGCATCAGAATTTACAATATAATTTGACCACAAAACGGTCCAAAAAGAAATACAGTTGCACTGACATGTGTTGTCAACTTAAATATTTCCTCTAAAACCCATAAAACAAATACAAATAACTTTTACATTGACCTAAAGTAGTAAGTTACCACTCGCGATTAGCATTAGCATCGCGCTAGCACATTTTTTCACCATGTTACATTTGCAAGCACATGTTGACTCACCAAGACGATGTTTTATCCAGAGCACGGTAAAAGAACACCGTCATGGACGCTCTGGTTCACACTCAGCATTCACTTAAACAACATACAAAGATTTCCCAATTAGCATTTGGATTTTGTATCAATTTTACATCAGTTCACATTAGCTTTCACTCACCGAGACGATCCGCTAGTTTAGCTTGTTACGAGATCGTGTAAACAGCCTTTCTCATGAGTGTCCAGGCGCAAAAGACCGAAAAACTAATGTGAGAGTGAGATCGCGTCTTGAGAGGCGGGACTTATTTGGTCTTGACAAATAAGAAGGTCATTATCACCCAACGTGACTAATAAACAGGAAGTCAACTTAAAGAGAGAGGATACACACTTCCTCTTATCAAAATAAACGTTTTTCAAAATAAAATGAGTACTTTTAAACAAGAGAGAAATAAGGCACGTTTTCTCTACTGGGTTACACCCTCCCCGCTAAATATCATGCACGTCTCGTTGCATGTTCAACCAATACTGTCCATCTTTTGTATTGAGGGAGTCAGTGAAAGCTGTACTCAATCCTTGAAATAATGACTTCACAACTGTCACCAATGGATTTCCAAGATTTGGATAGTCCAATCTCATTGGTGGGTGTCTGTTTCTCTCAGATCGCCTTATTGGTTGAGTAGTGATAGGATCGTTTCTGTCCATTTCCTCTGGTAAGTCTTTTCCTTGTTCCTCAACTGAATTTCCTTGTTCCTCAACTGAATCCTCAGGAGTACTTTCAGGTATTCGTACAGTGTCATTTTCCTCAGATTTGTCCATTTCAGTATTTTCCACATCCAATAAGTTTTCAAAATGTTCATCCTCATTGCATTATCCTCATTTGCATTTTCCTCAATTCCATTTTCCATATCCAGGTCTGCATTGGCAGTGGTTTCAGGTAAATCACAATCAGGTAAGTTCAAATCCAGTGTTTCTGTCATATCCAGTGTTTTTGTCATTTCCGGTGGGTTTGTCAATCGGTGGTTTGTCATATCTGGTGGTTTTGTATGCACTGTTGTTAATCTGGTTATTTCTTGACATGGGAATCCTCAACCCATGGAATAAAAAGTTATTGTCAAGTTCAGGTTCAACACATTCATCAGGATCAGCGATTTCTGTGGCAGCAGTTTGACGAGTCTTAGGACGA